>JACCHV010000078.1:0-1200000 GCA_018907245.1 Eupristina koningsbergeri
AAAAAAAAAAAAAAAAAAAAAATGCGCGGACAGGTTCACTAATATTGTATAATTAGCTGATTAGACGAGCAAAATATTATGTGTGAATTTATCACATTGAATTTTATTATTAATAATGAATAAAGATTGATTTCAGCCATCATAATTCATTATCAATTAATGAGCTGTATTATTATTTCTTAATATGCACGGTTCTATCCTAATTAAGTGGCAGCATACAATCTGAGTAATAATCTCTAATCATCTATAAACATAAATTATTTATGAAACTGAGTTAATCTTCTTCAGTTAAAAAAATGTAAAATGCAAAATATAATACTTGTTTAGAGAATAAAGCTTATCTCGAATACTTTCTAAAGGAAATAATTTTGTATGCTCTCATTTTTGTTATGCAATTCTTTTATTATCTTATTTTGCTGTTTAGTGTACTGAGATTCAGCATAAAAAAAAGTTTTATAAAACAGTTGGTGATGTCATACGACTCGAGATATCTTGGCGAATTTTGGCTCTTTTTCGTGAACGAGTTTTTTGCTAACTCTTTAGAATGATGAACGGCAGTAGCAGACTAGCAACTTTTTCTAGACAGGCAAATGAAAAAGCTTGCGTTTGCATATAAAATTTATCACGGCCTTCCTCTAAACATTTGAACAATATGATAAACTAATGTGAGGGCTTTGTTTGGATGCAAGCTAAATTAGGTTTCAAATATATTTTGTTTATTTTATGTATTTTACATTAATGATATATTGTTTTATATTAGAATACATATTTGGAATTTGGGTTTTCAAAATATTTCATGAATTATAATTTGACTAATGTATCTTTCGCGAAATCATATTGCAAATTTAATACAATTTTTGGCATTTACAATTTTAAAAATAAAATTTAAATATAGTTTTTCAATAACAGAATTTGTTCATAATAATAAAATATTTTTTCAAAATTCATAAACTACAAAAAGGTGTTTTTGAATAATCATAGTGATTGTTATACCCGATATTAATTACAATGATTACACATAGTAAAACCATATAACAGTACAATATAATTTTTTTGGGTGAAAAATATTCCAACATTTCTTTTTAAATACTTTATTTTTTTTCGCACAAAGTTTTTATAGAGATCCTAATTTAGTGTATTTCAACATTCATGTCTTTTTCTTGTCTTTTAAATGATCATTAAGGTTAATCGGTAGTACTAAAGAATGCAATTTAGTAATAACCTAGACATCGTTCATATTTAAAAATTTTTTCTCCTTATTTCGCTACTATTATCAACAAAAAACAAGTTTAGCAAGTAAAACTAGTGCTTTTACTTTAAAATACATAAATTAATCAATTTTTTTTTTAATGTTTAAAATACAAGCATAATTAAGGCCTTTGAGCATATTTTTCATTTATACAATATTATAAAAGACACGGCAATAATAATGCACCAATACAAGAATCGTGATTTTTCTTCAGTTATTATATTGTAAATTTAAAATTGTTTTAATATCTTAAGTTCAAAAAGAATATTTTAAAGATAATTCAAAATATTTAACTGTAAATTACCTTTTAAACATACAATGCATTTAATTAGTAGGGTTGCTGTTTGAAAATCAAATCCTATCAAAGTGTCAAATAATTTATTGAAAATTTGAGGATATAATTGTAAAATATACATCCGGTAAGCATTTATGATATTTTAATTCTACATATCAGACGTAACATTGGATTCTTTCGTTTAAAAGGACGATTTCACTCGGCTTCTCTTTGTGATCCTTTAATTTTGCCATGTTTATGGAGTTTAAATAAAAAAAATACTCGTAATTAATTTCTTTCCGCGAAGGACGAACAGGTCCTATAAGAACAAACGGTACGAGTCCAAATCGTGGGTCGTTTAGGAGTTCGCGAGTCATTTATTCATATTCTTACCTCGTTTATGCTAATTCGAGTCCAAGAGTCACAGGGACCGGTTCCTTTCTTTTTTTTTTTTTTTTTTTTTTTTTTTAGCCGTTGAAGTTTCTCAGACAATGAGTGTGTCGACGGTTGTCTCTCTCTATCCTCCCTCTCGCTCACAAAATTATGCAGAAGCCGTTGCTCATTCAAATTTCCTAAAATATTTGACTGCGACACCGCTGTGTTTTCCGTGGAGTATAACTTTTCGTCGTTTTCGACACTCTCGTTTATATTTGTCTTATTCCTCTTTGCTTTTGAGTTTTGAGAGCACACGTAATGTAAACGGTGTGAGGTCTAGCGCCTCAAGAACACGTTTGTTTTTTTTATTTAGTTTTTTAAGCGCTTAAAACACGGTCATTATGTTAAAAAGTAAAGCATTTCTTTAACGATTCTAAAATGCACCTCTTATAAAAATTATAATTTCAAGGCTTAAAACGTACCAGATGTTGCAAAGTTTTATGCTTGGCTTTGAGCTTATGGGAACTAAGATTATTTTATTTTACTTTTATTTTGCTCAAAATTCTATTTAAAAAAATTACATTTTATACCATTAAAAAAGATGTAGCATCTTTTAATAGCCAACGTTACATTTTTAATCATTGCGTATCTTGAGAAATTGGTCCAATTTTTTTAAATTGAACATATCGCTGAATAAGAATTTATTTTTCAAGCAATTATTTTTTTATTAATTCGTATTTTTTGTATTATTACCTAAATAATATTAAAATATACTATTACTACTACTATTATAAGTAAATGTTTCATTTTCAATTTAAAAAATAATTTTGAAATAATCGTAGGAGTAAAGTATATTGTTAAGCTGTATTACTCTCATCTAATGCAAGAATATAAACGTTTGCAAGTTCCAAGCTTAAATGCCATGTTTTCTTTAATGGGAAAAACTATGACTCTTTTATTATAAATTAAAGTAATTACTGTATCTGGTTATTTACAGTTAGTTTTCAACTATCTGAAGAAAATATTTATACAAATTTTAATTAAATATTAATGGAAAGCAAAAAAAATTTCCATTCAATTATTAACTTGAGAGGAATTACTAACCGTGCAACTTTTTTTGTTCTAGGTGAGTTTCGCAAGTTTTATTAATCAATTAAAAGTACTGTCATAAAAACCTGAACGAATTATATACACGGTAAGTAATAATTAAAACCAGTTAATAGTGTAGTTTTTGTGTATTAGTAAGGTAGTAGTAGCGAACTTAAGGAAATTCCTTCCGACTTATACGACATTGTTAGAGCGAACAGGATTAAAATATAATCTATGACAAGTCTAATAATTTTCTTCGGATAGACTTAATTAAAATAATAAATTATTATAGTTACGAAATTCATACTGCTACTTGTAAAGTTTTATTAAAAAATCTATATACCTAACTGTGAGCTATTATAAAATTAGATTATTATGAAATTAGATTTGGTATAGATAATAATTAACTCTGTAATCGGTGAATAGTTTATTGTTAAAAAATATTTTTTTAACCCAATTTATCATAATGTCAGATCGTATGTTGTTTATAAAACACATTAATATTTCTTCATATAAAGTTGATAATATCTTGGAACTCAACGATTAAACGTCATTTAAAAGCACGAAATCTTTAGCAATAAAAAAAAGCAAAATAAATGGATCTGAAAGTTCATTAATAATGAAAAATGTATTGTTCTGTGTGTATCGGTATTTTTTAAAGCGAAAATTTATACACATCGATCCATTACGGATGTGAGCAGCTTGTTATGTTTGTAATATATGGTTTCAATGCCACCACACTAATGAAACAGACAAGTAATTTAAGTGGAGCCGAACAAGGCAAAAGGAAAAGCCGAATAATCGTGAAAGCATAAAGGCTATGTCTACGCGTTGCACCTGACCTGATCAACGTCAAATCATCCAGGATCCCCCACTCTGATAAAGGTTTGACAAACATCCGGCGCACAAAGCACCAGCAGCCAACCCTGATAACACGGCAGATGAGTTTACGGTCATCGGCTTCATGAAAAACCTGAAGGAAAATTAGTAGGGAAAAGTTCCGGAACAAAAGGTAGTATGTGCGTGAGTTGCAGTGTGCACACGAATGCACAAAACGGGGGAAGAAAAAAAATAAGGAGCAGTTGGGCAACGGAAAAGGTCCACGTACAAGTCGAGTTGGGGTTGGAGGAAAGAGGAAAGCAGCACCTGTCGGTGCCCGAGAGAAGTTCATTCCGCCAATGAGATCATGCGTAATGCGAGACCAACAGCCCGATTTGACAGATTATTTTAAGCATTTTGGTTTTATGATCAATAGAAAAAGTTTTAGGGTGATTTTCAACGGTCGACTATGCGAACGATTTTTAAAAACCGTATTATTGCCTGAAATAAATATTTATTATAGGTTTAGTTAATACCAACAAAAAATATGCCCACATAAAGAGCCTGAGGTAAACTTGTTTTCAGCGATTTAATGATTATTTTAATTTAATATTTGTGGAGTTATTGCTAATTTATGTATTTTGTTTATTATAAATTACACACACTAAAATACATGGTGTAAATATATTAAATTTTTAATAATTATTCTAAATATTAAATCTTTATTCCTTTACAAATTTATAGTCGCCTTTACGATTAATTTTTATTTAAGTTTTAATTTTTATTGCCTTTACTTATATATATGATAGTTTAAATATTTAAATGTAGATTCTAAAAGTACTTTTATTTCTAAATTACAATTTTAATTAAAATTATGAATTTTAATAACTTACAAAATAATAATGTTAATTGATTATTAAAAATTGTACACAAAGATTATTTTAATTACTTTCAATAATGGTTAATTTGCGTCAACATTAGAAAATAAGTATTAAGCTTGCCATAAATTATTCATAAATTTCTTTAACATCAAAATACAGTACTGGAATCATATTGGCAATAGAAAAACACAATTCTATTAAAAATTTAATTTAATATCAATATTTAGTATAATAAATGAAAAGGTGTTGGAATAACAAAAAGAAACAAGTGAAAACGTTAAAGTAACGTGATTCAAGTTATAAGTTCTTAGGTGTTTTTATATTTAATAAAAAAAAACATCTTTAATAAAATCAAAAATTATCTAAACGAAAAACATGTATTACTCCTGCCGATTAAAAAAAGATAAAAAATTAACGCAAAAAATTACTACTCTATTGCAGGATAAATAGACTTCTTTTAAAAATATATATCTTTCTTCATCAAATATTTACATCTTTTAATAAAATTATAAACTAATAAAAAAGGAATATTATTTACTGTTGTTTATTATTTCTACACGAAGAATCACGTTCCATTAAATTAAGTTGATAAGCAGCATTTATAATGCGGATTAAAAATTGAAAATATAACAAAAACAAGTAATACAAACAAACCAATATGTAAATGTTATTCAATATAAAAATCTACGTTATAAACTAACCAATCATAAACATAAATATTTTTTAATTATAAAAAGTATGGTTTTTTCATTAATTATTAAAATATATCACATGCTTGTAAGTGGAAAACCAAGTAGAATCATTAGAAACTTCTGTAAGCCGATTTAATTCTATACGTAGAATTTATAAATTACTAAAACGTTAAACTGAATATAGTAAACTAAAATTTTATGCAAGCGTTATTAATTTTCTATCAATATATTTTAAATTAAGTATTTTGCAAAATCCGTACTATGTATCCACGTGCTCTATGAACTTTTTACTTTTTGCGGCACATTTTCCTCCCTAATTGCTCTCTTATTCGACCTCATTTCAAACGGTAAAATGAGTACTTGAGTACGTACATATAACAATAGGAAAATATTTTGCCGACTTTATGCTTCATAACCCCAAATAGTATGTTCTACATAATCGTGTACCGAATATATGATATAACTTAATGATATCATTAAAATTTTATTATTACTTTACTTGAGAAATTCCAGAAGCAAACTAATCTAAAAGTAAAGTTATGTGCGAGGACATTAGTAAGATTGTAATCTAAATATGTTTCGAAAAATTTAAGAAACTTAGTGCTTATTAAAAGTTAATACTGTAATCTAGAAGTATGTTTCTAAATCCGAAATAATCTGTATTAGTGATTGTGGGATTCCTTTTTCATCGATACACCCGATCTAGAATTTCTCATAATTTAAATGAAATGCAGTAGACTGGTATTTAACAAAATTATCTAAAATTCAATCAATAGAAAGTTCTAAAAAAAATAATTAATCGTAAATAAAAGTAGTTCTATTCTTATGTGTCGTATTATATAATTTTGCTACGAGCAACGCACTAACCTATTTTCATAAACCAAAGCTTAATTTATTTTCATTATACATCACCGTTCGGCTTTACAATACATAAATCAATTGTATAATTACTCTTTATCACTTTTGAATATTTCCAAATAAAGCACGTATTTCTGCTGCTTTTTTTTATCCATTGCCACTAAATTCGTCTGAAACATATTCATATGTCATTTATGCCAAGACAATGCAAAATATCGCGGGGGTGCACTTTTAATAAAAAAGCTCATAATCTCGTGATGAAAAATGCGACTGCTTGCTAGATCCCAAAAACGAAAGTACGAACCGCAATGCTTAAATCGGCCAGGCTGATAAACCCGTAAATTAAAACCAATTGTAAAAAAAAGGCCGAATTAAACAAACAAAAAAGTGAGAACTGGTCGGACAAATTCGACAGGGTGATAGCCCCGTCGTCACTGATAAAATTGATAAGGGATTCGAGAGCCACAACACACCTATCGCAATCATGACTTTCTCATGATCCCGTGGCCTCTGTTTGCACTCCGGAGCTACGTCATCGCGGAAAGACACTTACGCAGCCATAAAGCGAATGGGATGCTGATCGGCAGCCGCGACTGCCATTCATGGGAACTCGTGTCTCGGGATCAACGTACCCACTCACTCCACCTCCGGGTCTTCAATGCGCTTGCGCGCCAGAGATTATATCCATCCGAGTTAATTTATCCACTAGCTCGTGCGAATTATCAATATGTGAGAGGAGATGTTGGAGGAGGAGGAGGAGGAGGAGGAGGATCGCCAGATGTATTCTCGGTAACAAGTTCCTCGCTCGCTCTTAGGTGTGTGTTACCTTTTCCTACTAGGATATGCGCACATGATCCCCTCGCTCTACTGCGAATTTCACTTCAATTAGTTCCCCGTAATTATAATTCCTCGGCGTGCACTCAATCGTGAGTCTAAATCAAATTTTCCTTTCGCCTGATGAAAATTCGTGAAACGCTTTTGAATGTTGCGAGTGTTACTTTATTAAATGCGTATCAATAAACATTTTATGTACTAATGAAAGACTAATGAAAGAAACGTTGACAAATCAAATCACTGACGGGAGTGTTTATTGAGACTTGAAAGTATCTCTGACAAAATATTTAATAATATTAAACTTAATTGCTGCTAAATTTTTCATGAATTATTAAACAGTAGACCTATTGTTTATTCCTTCTAAATATAATCAATATTTAATTAAATTCAATTTTTAATCTATGCAAGTTAATTGTGAGAATAGAGTAAACAAACGAGATGTAATTTAACAAAAATAATATTTCGAAAAAAACAAGCATGTTAACTAAAATTTGTTTAATTGGCTTCCGTCTATCTAATAAATTTTATTTAATAAATAATATCGCCATTAAAAAGAGTTTCATTATTAGCAATGAAGTCGGAGCCACAAATTCTTTGATTCCATGTAATGAGTAATGGACATGCATTTGATTTCACTTCCATTAGATTCTTGAAGAATGATATTGACAATTGAGTCAAAGATGTGTATGAATCACTCTGTTAAATAATGTAATGGGTAAGCCGTAGATAGCGACTTTGAATTATTTATACCGATTGCATTGGTACTATTTGCAAATTACAGTGCAATGTAAGCGCCAAAGTTATCAGCGCCAATTATTGTTAAGTAAAAAGCAAGCAAAACCTCTTAATAATATTCTATTGTATGGTTTTTCATTTGCTTTTTATTTACGATTCTTATTTCCTTTACCGTTTCTGCATAGTTGAAATACAATAATAAAACGACATTATTCTTTGAACATTCTTTAAACATTCTAATGCCAGGGAACTAATGATTAAGTTGTTTAAGAGTAATCGCGCTGATAAGCAAAAGCATCAATCAATCAACGAAATCTAGATCAGTCGTTAAAAATTTCTAAGTATTCGCGAGTCCATCAATCAGTCTATGATATCTATTGATCAAACAATTAAAAGGAAATAATAATAGAAGCACCGACTAAATGAAGTACTTGGCATTTAATTTGTAAGAGTATTTTCATATTTAATGCGAATGCTAGAAACTCTACCTGGTAAATCGCTTCTCATTTCAAGGATCCATCAAATTAAAGCTGAAATGAGTTACTTTTACAAATTGGATAGGCAACTTATTAAGATTTTTACTCATAATCATGTTATTTGGAGTAGATAATCTCCAAGTAAACTCGGCTCTTCTCATGGCTTCGTAGAATTCATCCAAGTTGGTCCATGAAAGAGATTTCCTTTTTAACCAACTTCCTCCGAGAAAAACGGCTATTGAGGGCAGAATCAGTGCTTCGTATCGTGAATCATCATTGAATACACAGTACGAAAAAAGAAGAAACATAAAACCGTTTCACTAAATATTATACAATCTACTCGGGAGGAGGGAAGCATCCACGGAATCCGGAATAGACAAAAATCTTTCGGAAGAGAGTCTGTCTTGTCTGTCTGTATCTCTGGTGAGCCAAGATACTTGAAGCGCCCGAGAAGATAGCGACAAGTTTTGCTTATCAAGGGCTTCAAGAGTAGTATCGCGTCTGGCCTACATCTCGATCTGTCTGCCCGAAAATACGGTATGTCTCTGTGTGCGCTTGGATAGGTGTGTGTGTGTGAGAGAGAGAGAGGGGAAAGGGATTCGATCTTTGCCTGTCTCTCACCTATTTACCGAGTTGCCGTATGACGAAGCTACTCGATCCTTTTCCCTCTCCTTCATCGTCGTTTCAATTAATGCTCCTCGAGAAAATATTTATTTGTCCAAGGACCGTCCGATCTCTCCATGATCAGAAATCTTTACCACTTTTTGTTGGGGGATGTTGCCTGGAAAAATATTTTCTCGGGAAAATTTCCTACAAAATTTACGAGGCGGACCGAAAATGTTCGGCCATCGTCGCCGTGTGCGTATGTTTGTGTTCATCCATTTTAGATGGAGTATGTGTACAATAAAATCTGGAATCTAAACTATTTTATCGGGTTTTGTAATTATAAGATAATACTTGTCAAGTACACGTGATTTTTCGCGTGATTTTTCGGTGATACGTGAGAAAACGCTTACTCCACTTATTTATTATTGGTGATTCAAGAAAAAAAAAAACGATTGAAATTAATGAAAGAAATTTTTAAAAATTACTCTAGTATTTTACGATTATCAGTTTCTTATTTTAGAACACTATAAGCTTTTAAATACATCAGTAGTTTTTCTGTGACGTCATACATCGAAAATACACGACTAAAATATATGTATTAAAATATTAACGAACGTTTAAAATTATTTGTAAAATTAAGACAATATTTAATAAATTATAAATTAGTAACGCATCAAAAAGAATTATACGAATGAAACATTTTTTATACAAACTTAGATGACTTGTTGAATGATTTTAAATTGTCTAAACGCCTTTGATTGCCGATTAATCAAAGTATTCTTCATTGATTAATGGTGCATTATTGAAATAATTTTTTTTATTATCACTGCACTACGAAATCTAATGATTATTAATGAATCATGGTATTTTTTTAACACGAGGTCTATTAATAATTTGTATTTTAAGGTATATAGATGTAAGACATACGAATCATTTCAAACACAAAGTTCAAGCAAATGTAAAACATTGTGTTAAAATGAAATAAAAGCTCTTTATATAATTTTATTCAGTACCTTCTGCTCGTGCGAACTGAAGTTTATTAAAATAATTTTAATGTAAAACAAAAGTAATAATACGCCTTTGAAACTTATACATTTAATAAAGCTTCAAAATTCCAATTAAATTATTAATTACTTAAAGTTATTAAGCGGAATGTGAAGTTTTAATTAAAAGTATTACATGGATTTAAATGAACTTTCTTATTAGTGCTCCACACGTAACTCAATGCTATAAGATAATATACGTACGCTAAATGTATAATTTCTTATAGTAGTTGTTAACTTTTGTAAAAAAAGATCAATAGACCAATTTTTTGCAATAAAATCGAGTCCACCTCTTTGCACTTCACCTAGTTTAAAATGCAAATGGCCACACCAAAATTGTGTTTACATTAACCTCATCACTCGGGCTCGCCTTAGCATAATTTACAATACCAAAACATCATGAAGTTCCGATCAGAGCAGCACTCGAGTTTCTCGATCACCTTTCTCAAATCAATAATTGCGAAGAAAAGAAGAAAAAACAGAAGAAAAAGAAGATGAAGGAGCGGAGTGTATAAGACGATTACGTGTAACTGATATCAGCTCGAATGAAGAGCTCTGCTCACGAGAGTACGAGCGTATTTGGCGGATGCGGGGGTGGCGGCGGCGGGGGGGGGCACAAGTCGCTCTTTGTGCCGCATTCGCTGCCTCCTTCACTCCCCCGCGCATATTATACGCGTGCTCTCTCTTTTTCCCCATTGCCTTTGTATTTTTTGAACCGCATTTCTCAAAATCCTAGCTCTTTTATACTTTTACAAGTCAATATCTCTTTTTGGAAGTAAGTACGTGCATTACTGTTTTTAAGTCATTGCCGAAATGTTTGAATGGTGCTTTTTACTGGAATTTGTGAGCGAAGAATGTTATTCCGTTAAAAATCACATAAAAAAAAACTTTGTATTGAATAGGGCAAATCGCTAATTATGATAAGTATTCTTTGAAGCTTTAAATCACGAGTACGCAATATAAAACCAAAATTATCATTTATGTTTTAAATTGGAATATAACTGTTAATGCGCCCATTTATTTTGATATAAACAATAAATCAAATCGAAGGTTTCGTAATATTATTACTTAAACTTTTATATTCTTACTTTATATATTTTTCGTTGATTAATACGTTATAAATTTTTGTACGCCACTTGCGCAAGTTAACTTTCTCTCCGATTTATAACTCGAACAAGAGGAGTAAGAAAACGCTGCGTCCATCAAAGTTCATTACGAGAACTGAAAAATTAGTTTAAAGTTAAAGAAATTATTCACAGTTATGAAGAGTAATAAATGCACGATTTCCAAAGCAAAGAGGAAGAGAGGGTAAAAACACCCCCGAATGGGGGTCGAAAAGCGGCAGACGCACGTACGCTCACGCAATAACATTAGAGGCGGATATTAGCCCAACATCTGCCTCTAGGTGGTGGCCCCCGAGAGGGAGTCACTTCCTTTTGTGCTCACCTCGGACGCGCACCCACTGTGAAAGTTTTATGAGGGCCCGGTTTACCCTGGGCACCGATGCGCGCCCAAATACCGGCTTTCGTTGTGTTGTTTCGCTGGCATTGTAGGTAGGAGTCCGTTTGTTTCGTCGGCGCGCGTCGGAAACGCCGTTACGAGGCGCGGGGATCGATTCGTGTGTGTGTGTGTGTGTGTGTGTGTGGGCCTTCGGCTCGGTCTACCGATCTTCGATTGCCGTAACGCCGATAACTATCTTTCCGATCGAAATTGCGCTTTGCACACGCGCGCACAGGCAGGCAGCCTCGGCTAAACGAGTGTCGGATGTGTGGCTGGGGATTTTTATTTTTGCGCGCGCAAAGCTGTTCCTGGAGCGAGTACCAACCTCGGTTTTATCGATAAGCCCCATGAAATGGCTCCAAACGGCTTAGCTCAATGTAATGGGCGTCGTCATTAAGGAGGTGCAAGCTTTTTCCTCCCGACTAATTTATGTCCGTCTCATTTATCGAGCTATCTAAGGCAACCTTTCTTCTATAATTATTGATACCCAATTTATAACGCCAAAATGTGTTATTATTGTGCCACTATCTTGCCGATCGTTATTTAATAAGACTCTTGGGCGAAATTCGTAACGCAAAATATTGAAATACTCCAACGGCTTAAAAAACCATCAAATTTACTCTCTCTATTAATGTTTTAGCAGAGAAAATTATGAACTAATTAGTGCCTCGAGTTCATTAATTAATTTAGCTTTTACGGATGAGTAATAAAATTAATAAAGAGATTAAAATTACAATTCCAACTAATCGTAATTTTTTTAATAATCCTAAAAATACCTATAGGCGTAAGTTTTAACGGTGAAAATTATTAAATGGTTTTGATATTTAAGATTTTAGCGTGCATTTTATGGAGGCTGAGCATATTTTTAATTAAAATGTGCACTAGAAGTAATTCATTTTATTTTTCCTTTTATGAAAAAATGCCTACATTATTTCATAACGAAAATACGCAATTATATAATTAATTCCATTTGAGATTTATGAAATTAAAATTTAATCCGAGTTATTGTAAAAAAAATCGAATCCATGCTATTTCATAATTAAAATTGCGTAATACCGTTAACGAAGGACGACTACGACGAGGAGGAGGAGGAGGAGGAGGAAGATAAGAAATAAAAACGCGACGATATGGTAAAAAGTAAAAACTTGTTTAAAGTCAACATCCCGTTCGATTCTTATTCCCTCTCGGGGATTTAATTAATCCATCTGCATCTCCATCCACGCACGGAGTTAATTGTCCGGTGGGTTTCCGAGAAAAAGCCTCTTCGCTCGATTGCTTCCTGCTCATTAAAAACGAGGATTTGCAGATTTTTTTCGACGCCACCTGTGTTTAATCGGGATGAGTCGCGACTGCCCAGATAAAAGCTCGACTCCAACTCCAACTCCAACTCCAACTCCAACCCCAACCGGGGTGGATGAAACCACACCAAGTTTGCGTTGAGTACGACGGCGGCGAGTTCAACTAATCGCCGGGTCGCAATGACTCGTCGTACGTCGTCCTCAAAGCTTATTAAGAATGACTGGGTAAATGGGGAAAGGAATGCCGCACCGCTACTTGAGCCATCTACTGCGCGATAAATCGATCCGAATCGCCTCCTCGACTCTTCAACTCTTGCTCTACTCTCCCCCTAATCGGCCCCTTTAATCTCGGGGCTGGGCTTACTTGCGTAACTACGTACGCAGCATCCGTCCAGCGGTCCAGTCCGATCCTTTCTTACATTACTGATCTCTTCATTATTCGCGCGAGTGCACGGGTGAATGTTTGGTACTTCATTATGGATGTGGACTCGCGTGTTTGGTTAGTTCTCGGTACTTGGGAGGTAATCCCGATAATCGTGGGAATCGGGCGAAATATGAGGCAAACGGTGAAAGCGAGGGTGTGCATTCGTGATCAAAATTGAGATGTAGACGCCGTTGTGTCAAGTTTAATGGACTAAGTAAAGGTCGTGGAATGCATAAATACGATAGTTCAAACGGGCGAAAGTAAGACGATTATATTAACTTGAGCAAGGTGCAATCAGCATTAATGAAATATGCAAGTTTACGGCTAAGAAATAACACTCAATTATTAGAAATTTTCAGCAATTATCTTTTTAAACAAAAATGCTTTTACCATTATTATTTATTTTTCGTTCTCGAAATGTAGAATTTCCTTTTTATTAATTTTTTTAAGTATAACGGCTTCTCGTTACTACTGTTATTGGTAATTATTAAATATCATGATAATTTATTCATTATTTAATGAAATATTTACTTGGCAACATTCTAGGTCTACAGAGATGGCAATTATAGAAATATTAATAACAATAATCAACTTATGATTACAAAATATAATACGAATTATATGGAAAAATGATATTAAAATCATTGTAGTGTAATCTTTAAGCTTAATTTATTTCACTTCGATTTAATTATGTATGTAGTACATGTAACCAAAGATATTCGATTAAAATAGTTATCAAAGCAAATATTTCTAGAAAGCTAATTGAATAGTAAAAGAAATTATACAATTTTAAATGTAAATGCAAATGATTGCGTATAAAGTTAAATTTAAATTTATATTTGATTTATTAGTTCTTTTATTCATTGTTCATTTATAGTTAAAATTATAATTAAATATAACTTAAAAGTAATGCAAAAAATTTTATGTAAATGCAAGTTTTATCTACTAAAAGTAATACAATAAAACTTAAATACATATTTCTTTTTTAAATTATATAATATTGCCGCCGATACATTTGAGTTAAAATCAACTTTAATAAAAAAGTATTGATTTAAAAGATCCAATTTTTCGATTCTTGGAAAAGAATTGTTTTTTGTCTTTCTTTTTTTTGGTTGGAATTCTACAATCAATAGGGTATATGTTTATGTTCGAGGGGGAAATCGTAAAAAATTTGTTACATAAAAAAAAAGGAACAAGAAAAATGATTTTTTGCTTAGAAATAAATTAGTTTTCCTTCACAGTTCACTAATATCTATGAATGACAGTTCTATGAGGTTGGTAGTGTACGTTACAAAAGGAACGAATAAAAAAAAATAATTATATCCAAAGTGAGTAATCCCGTAATGGAGTAAAATAGTTTAGCATCTCCTAAATGTAGAATGGAATTTGTGTCTCATAAAACTAAAAAGGCTATTTCGAATAATATAGATGAATATTGTTGTGTGTGTACGTGAGTGAGCACATGCGTGTTTAAGCTCAAGCTCACGTTAAATGTACATCTTAAATTGACGCATGGGAATTTATGAAAAAATCTATTTTCTTTTCTCTCCCTCTCCATCGTTCGTTTGTAATGTATGTACGTATATTATTACACGTGCATATTTATGAATCATTGACAGTTACTTCACGATAGACATCGAGATAAACACCATAAATCATGGAATTGAACAGCCAAACCTTTCGATTGTCTCTCTTGTCTTTTGTTGAGAAAAATTACAATCTTAATGCATACGTCTTGCTACCGATTTCTGTGCTTCATTATTCGAAGCTGAATAAACTCGTTGAACAATTAATGAGTAGTGAGAATTGGAAGAGTTCACAGAGTTGCTATATTATAATAGTATACATTTTGACCGTCAACACATTTATAACAATCATCAGTAATAAAATTAAATTTTGAGTTTTAGTCATCTTGAATATCAATCAATGATTTTTTTGTTAAATTTTAAAGTCATTATCAATTTACTATGAAATCATATCAAAAGCTCTAGTGAATTTAATGTACAAATTTTTAATTTTACAAGTATTTTATAATCTGGGAGACATTCTGAATGTATTACAATTGAATTCACAATTGTTGAATTTAAAATTGCATCAATGAAACTGTATATACAAAGATTTTCATGTTTTTATGATAAATAACACATTAATAATAAAGTAAAGTTTCGCTTTAAACTCATAAAACCATTATAAAATGTTTTATTATTTCCAAGAGTGATTTTATACGCATGAAAAAAGAGACATCTACATCAATTTTTATTTTAATGCATAAAATTTACGTTTTTAATTCACTGGAGTTTATTAAATTTTTATATGAAAAAATTTTAATAACATTTTAAACTCTCATTTTGTAACAAGGACACTTAAAAATTGCGTGTTTGAATTTAATGCGAAGTTCGTACGAATGTATAAATATTCAAGTGTATGGAAAGCAAAAGAAAGAAAGAAAGAGAGAGAGAGAGAGAGAGAGAGAAAGAGAGAGAGATGAACAAGATTCGCCCAACGCAAACGAAGTAAACCTCCGTGGTCGACGTCTCGTAATCCACAACAAATACGACTGTAAGAGTCGCCGAGATTCTCGTTTTCACGCGCTTCTGCTCCGTCTAATAATAAAAGAAAAAAATAGGATCGACGATAAATCAAAGAAGGATTCGTGCGCGCAGGCGCACGCGCAAGGAGAAAAAAAGAGGAAAATGGCCCGAGCGTATTATATTGAGCAATCAAGCTCGGAAATGAGAAAAGAAAGTTCCTAGTCATCCCCCGACCAAAACTCGCGCGGATTATATTGCCTTGCGAGGAGGACCCGAGTGGCCTCGGGTCAAAGAGCCGCAAGTTCAAGGCCAGCTGATGAAAAATCCTGTTCCCCTCTCTCTCTCTTTCTCTCTCTCTCTCTCTCTCTCTCTCTCTCTCTCTCGCTCCCTTGCCCTAACGTCCCCCAGCTCTCGAGTCGCGGTCGTTGCCTCGTCCGTGCGCCTGTGTGTGTTTATGTGCGAGACTCCTCTCAACGAGGGCGTGTGGCTCTCCACTGGGGGAGGTAGGCCAACAATTTTACAAATTTTCCTTGTGTCCATCGAGTCCCCCAATTTCCCCCAAAATCCCCCAGGACGGGTGATTGAAACGTTCGTTCGCACGTATGGCTCGGGGTTGACCCCCGGAAACATCTCTGATTGGCGTATGTTGCGGTACGGGAATTGAAAAGTCATGGGATCTTTACTTCTCTCGGGTTTCGGGAGATTTACTTCTCGTTCAAATATTTCAAACTAATTTTCCAAGTAAGATTGCAATCTCGAAATGTTCAGAAATAAATCTCAAGCAATTATCACCGATAAGAAAAATGGCATTTAACCTATTTAAAGCTTGTAATGTAGTCACATTTTGGGTGTAAACTATGATTGTAGACTCGTAAAGCTAAAATTATTCATATAAAATATATAATTAAATCACCACCATATTCACTTGAAGGATATTTAAATAATAATCTTCCGTGAGAACGAACTTGCCATTAAGTCATGCTTCAACAGCTGTAAATATTTTTTTTAAAAATTTTTGAAAGAATGATGTTAAAATATTCATTCTAGATAATGTATAAGAGTAAATGAATGTACTATGCTAAGTAAATACACTTTTTATAAAAAAATTGTTCTCGAATGAAAGCCGAAGTAATTAAGATTCATACTGTGTGAAAGTAACTTCTTCTAAAATTCATACGCAAAACGAACTTTTATGCAAATAATAAGTGGCTCAATGAGATTCGATTTTCATATAAAAATTCAAATTGACTATTCTTCGACCTCCACGCTTTGGCGTACTCTCAAAGAAATGGCCAACGAAATTTTTTACACATTGCGCCTGTTTCCATTCATTGACTTAGAGAAAAATCAGTCGAGCGAATGCCCGTGCAATAATCGCAGGATAACAACACAAATTTGCTCCAATTAGTCACAGTCTTCATCACAAATTTAAATACAGTGTATTGCCAGCCAAGGAGCAGACCAAAGCGAATGGGCGTAACAATAGAACACCAGAAATCCGTAAATACAATGGACGGTTGGCAACACCTCTGGTGGTTGGAGAAACAACCGCCTCGTCAGTCCGGCGGCAGTCCAACAACAACACGACTTTACTCTAATGTCCTGTCTCGTGTCGGAGGAAAACAATTCTCGCGAGAAACCAAGGATCTATGGCTCTTTAACCATTGCTTGACTTGTTAAATTAATGTGGATGCTCTTTCGTCAAGGACGATAGATCTTCGATCTAGCACAAGATGTTTCCACATCTTGTGCTTTTTCCACGAGCATAAATCAAAAGTTTCTAATAAGTTGGTACGCGAATTAACGGAATGCTGCACTGCTGATTGAAGTGCAAGTTTATGTATGTAAAGCTTGACAAGTCTTTCAACGAAAAATATAAATGATGTCGTTTTAATGAGTCGCTGATTCAACAGCTCGACTCGTTTTTCACTTCATTTTTAACATTGTGATGGCGCTCGATGGTGCTTTGGAAAAGGAGAAAAAGATCTCGTCCTCATCATATCTCGATTAAGCCAACACCGAAAGGAGGGGGGGAAGCAATGATGCAGCTGTATTTTAGGCGAAACAGCATCTTTCGCGTTTTCCCTCGGAAAAGCTTTTTCCGACAGGGCAACGACATCGGTATCTGCATTGGTAATGTACGGTGGATGCATGAGGTTGACCCACTTGATTGGATTATGCGTGCGAGCATTACGTGCGTGCTTGACTTAAGGTTAAGGTTGAGATCGAGGTTGCTTTCTTCTTCTCGCCCCTTTCTTTTCTCTACTTTCATTTCCTCGGCAGCTTGCATCAGCCTTTTGTCTTCGCTCCTTTCCCTGCGCCGAAGAAAGGTGTTTTTATTTTAACGGGGGAAAGGTTTTTTTTTTTACTTCCCTTTTTTTGTCATGATGACACTTTGTTGAATTGTCAACTATGCGATGCGTGTGCATCTAGCATTTTTTATTGTGGGAAAATTTCTTTTGCTGACTTATATGATATATTTATTTTATTGTTACGCATAGCTGTACATACCTAGATATTTTGGAAAATCTAGCAATAAGAAGGATGTTTGAATTCTGAAGCACCCGGAAATATTAGTAAATAACATTAATAACGCGAAATGTTTAGACAATTTTTTTGTTTTGTTTCTTTTTCGTATAGCAGTACTTTATAATTCAGAAATTGGACGCAATGGCTTATATTTCTAGTTGTATCTACATTATATGGAACTCGTATTTTCCTTCCAGGTGACATTTTCACGGTTCGTGAGCTTTCTAATATATGCGCATTCTGAACTTACAATTAAACGTATACAATTGAAGAAAGCACCTCGGTATATTGTGAGGAACAATATATTTAAAAAATGATTTATATAATGTATTGTAAGAAAATTTTACTGTGAAATCATGTTTTAACAACAGAATTATGATTTAAAAAATTAAAGCGTCAAAAAAACCCATTTTGATACTTTAGTGTATTTTACTGTTGACTTAATACTCGCAAGTATTCATATGCGTCATAAAAAATATTTCCATTTTAACATATATTACATTAATTTTTAAGCAAATTATTTATTGTAAGACTATTGTTCAAAGCTCATATTACACTATGCAATAAAATTTAGATCCCAGTTTCTAATAAATTATGTACAATAAAAAAAACAAAGAATCAGTTGAATTTATACTCTGAATGCAACTCCAGCCAAGGCAACCTTAAAATGAAGATATTTATATTAAGAGACCGCGGTTAATGTAAAGAATGAATTACAGCCAAAGTCTTCCAGGTGCATTTACATATCCAGAGAGTTTAGAAGCTACCGGAAATCAACGGGTGGCACGATAAACGACTCTTTCAGCAAAATGGAAATAATTTTCCTCGATCGGCCCCAGCAGGCGTGCGAGCATAATGCAATTGTCGGACAGCTTAATGAGGCAGGGCAACATTCCGCGGGTGTGTCTAATTGGAGTGCTGAAAATCGATTAACAGTCCTCCTTTCCCACCCGCCCCTCTTCCCCTCTTCCCCTTTCCCCCGCCTCCCGACGCTCCGCCGAATGCGTAATGTCCTTGAATCGGAAGTGGGAAAACGCCCAGGGAAAACACTTTTTTATTTTCACAGGAGGTGCAAATACGACGCGCTGATTAACTTCAATTATACGCGCTTATCGTTAACAGGGAATACTATGTTTGCAATTTGTATGCTTTCCATTGTGGTCAGCTTAAGTATCTTTGAAAAACTGGGCTTTTTCTCTTTAATAATATTTCATGCTTTTTAAAAATCCTTCGTTGTTGTATATTACCGTTTTAACGATTACACTTAAGGTAATATCTCCTCTTCGAAAATCCTTACTAAATCTGTGACATTAAATTAAATTTATTTCTAGTAAAATATTTGAAAATATAATGGGTGTTTCATTATTACTATCGGAAAAATGAATGTATGAGTTACGATTTTACAAAAGTTAGCAATACATTGTTTAAAATAATGTTGCAATTGTTTTAACTTTTTCAAAAGTAGAGATTTGTAATTTACTTAAAATACAAATATACTACCTATATCGAAATTATTTCAGTCTCAGCAATAATTACTAATTATAAGTTGAAATTTTATAAAGTTTATGTCCTTTGAAATTCTGTCGTGTTTTTTTTTTTTTTATTCGAAAGCAGAAATATTATTATATAAATATTATTAGTGCATTTATTTTATATGATGTCTGATGTTTATTGAGGTTTTCTTTAGTTAAACAATTAATATTTTATTATTTTATTCAATTTTATACGTTTCATCACAAGAATTGAATGAGTTTAATTAAATTCTAACTTATAATGTTACTATTAATGAAAAATAACTTTGCTATATTTTTGTTTTATACTCTGTTTAATTTAATATGTATTTATTTAAACATTTATTTGCATAATAAACAGAGAATTTATGAAAACGCAGATGACTCAATTAGCTTTTATGGTAATATTTTCATTTTTATTTAATAAAATATTGTACGAGTTTTTTTGCTAATGAAATTTATCTCAAATACAACAGTGTATAAATGTTATACTTTTAAACGTCTTCTAATATATTATTTCCTTTGCAACTAATAATTATGATTGAATTTTACTCGTATAAAACAAGAAATACTTTCAAAAACATAATTTTAAAAATGATGCCACCAATATGGTACTCTCATTCATTAAATAGAAACTTGTTCGTTGTAAGATTTTAAAAAAGTAAAAAAATTTCGAAAACATAAAATCATCGAATTACATTTAGCTGTGTTTTGATTAAAACTAAATTGTATCTGAAATATTTAAATCAATAAAGAAATGTAATACGATCACATAAACAATAAAAAAAACTTCGACTGCATGATCCACTTGCAACTTCGATTCATTCGCAGGAGTTTTATCACCAGTTGCATTATACAGTAGGGATACTACTTGAGTACTTGAGTAGTAGGTCATAGTGTTTGCAAATTTTTGTGTGAGTTCATTCATTAGAAATGAATCGCATTAGGGGAAGAAAGGCTCTTGATTCCTCGAGAGGCTTAAGTAAATTTCAGGAACAATGAAGGTGGTCTTCAGTTGGCCAACCATCCTATCGCCTCGACCAAACACTATTCGTTTTCTCTCACGAAATTATTCTACAAAGACCTGCTACAGCTCCCATCGAAAAAACTGCAAAATTGGATGTTGCACTAACGAGCTATAATTAGATACGATTAGGAGCGTGAAATGTTTTTCGGATTTTGAGTTTCGTTTAATGCATTATAATTAGTCTAATGGAACATGTACTTTTTAAAAACAAAATTTTTTTTTTTGGTCAATACAAATCAATAAAAATTATTTAAACATAAATGTGATGTGCAGTTTATTTAAATTATACAGTTTATGTGAATAATTTAAACGTTAGATTTAATTGAGAATAATATTCACTTTTTTTTATTATCATGAAAAAATTCGATATGTTATTACAGCGAATACAATAGATACAATTTAATTAAATACAATACAATAAGTTGGTATCATTAACTATGCAGGCTTATGCATTCTAATGGCTAATTTTATCAGATTTAATTTAAATATAAGAGTTTATTTTTATCAACAAAAGAGATTTATTGCCAAGATTTTTTTTTAACTTAATTGATTTCAATTATAGAAAATAAATTACCATAAAAATTAAAATACAATTGGCGTGTAATATTTTAAATAAATATCTGATAAACCAATTCTTCACAATTTCTAAAACGTTTCCTTGTTTCAAACAAGCATATTCTTAATTCTCGCAACTTTTATTTTCCAAGTTTTTGTTTTCACACTTTTTGATGAACATATTTTAGTTGCTTTTATTAAACGGCTTTGAAAGAAAAAAAATTTAGGTTTTGACTCTCCGTAAGCGAGATAGAAAATAGAGCATAAAGTTCCATTGAATTCCAAGTGAAGTTGTGAACGTCGTAACATTAATTATTTAAAGGATATATCTTCAAGAACATCTAAATTCAAAAGTGAAACGGAGTCCTCGGGGAACTGATCTGTTTGAAAATTGGAATCACGAACTTTCGATTTTACTTTGATGTTTTTTTGCAATATGTGTGGGACACAATGCGTTATTTATGAACTGGGATTAAATAATAATTCTTGAAGACAAAAGAGAAATTATTAGCTTGTTCATATTTAATATAATTCAAAAATTTTTTTGTTTTTTATTTATTGTAATATCTCGTTTTTTTTTTAATTGTTTTAATGTATAAAATTATTTTTTATTGTTTCAGTTTATTTCTATTCATTACATAAATTAATTAGATTGTCGCAAGGATTTTATTCGAAGTTACTTCATTTAATTATAATTTAACATTGATTTGAAGTGAGGAAAGTACTATTTAGAAAAGAATGAAATGCTTTAAGTTAATTAAATTATTTACTAAATCGTTGGAAAACGCTATCCAATAAAAATTAATTTTATTTATTATATGCTTTTGCAATAATTTTCATAAATATTTGCAAGATTTTATTTATCACATGAAATCTTGTATGTCCAATCTTTCATATTTAGTCGACTAAACTTAAATTCATCTCTATATATCTAGCGAGTATCTAAAATTATGTAAACGTATTAGTCATCCTAAAAGTAAATTAATATTAATACACATTTAAAAGCAACTTGTTATGTGTAAATTATTTCGTAAAAGCAGACATAATATTTTTTATAAAATTTAATACATATAATAATAAAAATTAATTTAAAATTCAAAAATTAATTTAACAATCAAAGAGAATTACTAATTTTATTTTAAATCTTTTGAATTTTCAAAATTAAAAACTTATTTAAAAGTGCATATTTAAAAAATAAAAATTAGAAATAATAAAATTACATTTGAATCTAATGACTGAGTAATTTTTCTTAATTAAATTACAGCAACGATTAAACAAGTAGTAATTGTTATTGTTGTTATTGTTGTTGTTATTATTATTATTATTATTATTATTATTATTGTTTGTATTATTATTGTTAGTGTTATTATTATTATACGGAGGTTTATAATTTTTAATTATTAATTTTATCATATTTAATTTTATACAATGAATTTTATTGAAATATGTAAATTCTCAATGATGCAGAACAATTTACATCAATTATAATTTACATCAATTAGATTATCCTAAGGCGAGGTTAACTAATTCTTCATAAATCTTGATCAATTACATAAATTTTGTTTAACCGTATTCTTATCTAGTTATTTGTAAAGGATAACTTGTTAAAGATTAAATAATTTTTTGTTAAGTTTCTTCTACGAATACATATATTTTTAATTTTTCAATGGAAAATAAGCTATAAGTTATATAAGTGTGAAACAATATTTACTAGATAATATATTTTATCGTAAGTGTTTTATAATTAAAATATAAGTTTCAAAATTAAAAAAAAAATAGATTTAGATAATGTAAAGTACTTGAAGCATTATAAAATATTTCATTATTGGTAATTGTTAAAACTATATTCTCGAAACGAAGGTTACATTGTAAATGATAAATTTAATCTTAATTGTTATAATCAATGTTTAATAATGGCGCAGACATAAAGAAGTATTGTGTATTTCTGTAGTTTGCGTAGAGCAGTTTTAGTTTGTAGGTTCCAATGATCAAGTTACCCTTTAAAGCAAAATTTTATTCCAATTTTCTAATCATTGTCGTACTTGAACATTTATAAAAAGCTGTAATGATTTTTTACAATGTAAATAGTGAAAAATTATATGAATATAAACCAACTAGTTTAACATTACAATCATACATTAAAAAAAGAAAAATGGATTTCCAGTATAAAACTATTTTTATAAAAATAATCAAAGAGCTCAAGAGCTCTCGTTTCAAAAATCCGAAATTGCACATGCGAAAGAATCCTAATAATGCGAAGGCACTCGATTCGGTTACCGTGGAATGGAGTTAAAGTCCCGAAAAAAGTGTAAATGCAAAAAAGCGGCGGCATATCCAAAATTCAGGATCGATCGTCGATCATAAACAAAGAGACTTGGTTGTGTGTGTGTGTGTGTGGGAGCGCGCGCGTAACCGTGTGTGCGTGTCTGCGCGCACATTCGCCTCGACTTCGCGTTGATCAAAAGTTCGCATCTGCCGTCCAGCAGCAACAGGAACAGCAACGGGGCTGGAAAGAGAAGAGGGACCAGGAGGGCGGGGGTGGTGGGCGGGAGGTTGGGAGGGAAGACAAGGCGTGTCTATAAATACTCGCGAAACCCATGACTCTTTCTCTGGCCGCGTGCACTTGCGACTATTCTCTACTCCCTCTCACTACTCACTACTCACTACTCACTACTCACTACTCACTACTCACTACTCACTCTCTTCCCGAGCTAAGAGAACCAACAGCCCTTTTACATCAGTTATATTTTAGTGAAGGCCGGGGCAACAATCCGAGCTTCCGATCGTCATTCCTATCGCGCTTTTTTTTTAGATACTTTCCTCGACTTTTATTAACTTTCCGTTGTCTACATTTGTCCGAAATTAATTTAAATGAACCAGTGGCAGGTTTTTACTCCAATAAATTTATATTTTAGACATTTTTTTTTTAGCCTTTGATAATGTCACTCTGGTCTTTGACATTCAACTCTTGTGAAAGTTCTATTCGTTTAAGGTACATTTAAAATTTTAATTTCAATTCTGACAAAAGATAATCGAATGGAAATTTTACTCATAATTTTGCGAGAGAACCGAGTGGACGATCAGATATAGGTCACAAAATAATAAACGTGTCGGGTAGTTCAAGAAATAAATAAAATTAAAGATAAAGTCTGTAGATTTATCAAAGTAGTATAAATTGCTACCCTTTATGTTTGAATTTGTTATTATTATGTTTATTAATTGTTGATACAAAAAATTCGCACATGTTGAATGACTGATAACTTTTTTCTTCTGTGAAACCATTATATTTCCATATTTGAACAGAATATCTCGACAATCTAACTTAAATTTTTAGTCGAAAATAGTTTATATTTCTGCACGAATAAATATTGTGTATTTCCTTTAATTTTTTTACATGGTACAAATGTATCTACATAGAAGTAAAAAAAAATTTTTTTTTTAGGAAATTACTCGAATGAGATTTGATCAATTTGCTTGATTTGAATAACAAAGAAGCCCAACTTCTATTCAATACCGTTATGTTTTAAGATAAAAAGTTTTTTATTCATGAACATTGTTCAGTTTTTTATTCATGAACATATATTGTTAATTTTTTTTTTTTTTTTTAAGTTTTATTTGAGCTTACATTACATGATTAAGCTTATTTTAAATGGTTTAAAGTATTATTAAAACGTGTGCATAAGCATTGAAATTAGTTATAATTTATCGTGATCCTAAATATTGTAACATTAAATGGGATTATTTATTAGATTAGTATATAAAAGATGAAGATAAGGTTCCTTTTAGAATTGTGTTAACTATTTCATAAAATAAAATATTCAAATCAAATTTAAAAAATAAAAGATTAAAATTATAGAATAATCCACAGTGTATAAATTGCAATAAATTTTATTTATTTAAAACTTGATAGTTACATTTTACAGTAAAAAAAATGTATACCACAAGACTATTTGTATTATGTAAATAGTTTACTTGTCCTTCAAGTGAATTATTAAAGGAAACTTTATTTTTAATTATTTGGTTACTAATTTCTTAAGGTAAATAGCAGGTAATTAAAATTAAAGTCACGTAAACTTGCCGTTCGTATAACCATCCTAATGAAATCAGTTCCTTTTTAAATGTCAATGCCCTCGACCAGCATAAATGCGATTACTTTTACCATTAAGAAATGCCTCAGACAGCATTTTGTTTATCGGATATCGAATGTCCACGGCGGCGATAATAATTCGAGAATTCATGTGCGTAAAAACATTTTTACCCACATGAGGTCGCGTTACGAGGAATGACGGTCGCGGCGTACAAAGGGTCAGGATCTACGGACGAGAAGATCGGGAGACGTCGGAGCTGACGTCAGTGTCTAAAATTTCGATCCTTCGTTCGGCGCGTCAACGATTCGAGCCAAGGTCTTTTAGTGTTTCCTCTCTCTCTCTCTCTCTCTCTCTCTCTCTGTTGCGCACGTGCGAATGTATGAATCCGGGTGTACGTAAGGCTCTTGAACCGGCATTTCGTCGGATACGCTATAAAAGCTGGAAACCACTTGGCTTTATTCCGATACTTGCTGCAAATTTACCGTACGAGATAAATAAAATAAAATAAAATCTCCAAATGCCTCGAATTTACAATAAGCGGCCAATTGTCCACGAGACTCCTGCCATTGGCACTAACAACCGCGACTTGACATAAAGGTCTTTTCGAACATTCTAAAGATCGTTGATCTCAAATGGGATCTTCATTTTTGCCGAGCGGATAAAGCTAGAAAATTGAAAGATTCATACGCTTGCGTATGTTATATCCGTCAACGAGTCGTTGTATTATTAAAAGGCAGCCCAGCCAGCCCCCCCCTCCTTCCCTCCTTCCCTCCATCTGTCATTAATAAATTACGTATTTGCTGAACGATGTGGGATAAAAGAGTTTGGGCTTACGCGGTGCTCACTATATTTAGTAATTCGCGAGGAGTTTTTTGCGATTGACAATGATTGTGAAGGGTCTCGGGGAGCTGGGAAGTTAAAACTACACTTTATGTACATAATACCGTAAGGCAATCATGACCAAAATTTACAGCCGGCGTACCAACCGTGCATAACGATATTTAACTTGGCTCTTTGCGTAATTATATACTTTAAGGGAGTGATATACTTCGGGTTTCGTGCACCGAGACACGGACCTACCTTCACGCATGATAAATCACAAGCCACGGCGGACAAAAAATACTTTGACCCGAAAAAGCTAATGCTGAATCAGTGAGAAACGCGAACAGACGCACGTCGATCTATTGCTTTATAAAAAATCCAAATCCCTGACCGGAAAAATCAATCCGGGGATTCTTTTTTGTTCTGCCCACCGTTGGTTCAATTTCCGTCGGTCCCAGTGACGAGCTCGGAGGTACAATAATGAGTGAAATCAAAACCAGGAGTGCGCCTCTTTGGACATGTCATGGGAAAAGTGAAGTCTTATTAGTGGATTGGAGGGAGTTGCCGTTAGAAATCTCGGACCGCAATCTCTAATTAACGCGAAATTGTGGAAATGAAATTTCTCTCACAATCATAATGGCAGTCGTAAATATCAAGGTGTCTCAACGGGCGCACGACTCTACCTTGGAAAATGATACTTTGCATATAATTATAACAACGTCGTATGCTGGATTACAAAGTTGCGCGGATGCTGTAATGTAAGTAACTGAGTTCGCGATCGCATTTCTATTTCATTTCACACATTGATTGCACTCGAATTGTTAACAGAGCCACATGTACAGTGGAGTATCATGTTGATAATATTATGTTTACCCAAACAGCATTTGATATCCAGTCAATGACTCAATGATAAAAAACAGTTTAACATATTAAGTAATAACCATTCAGTGCATTTTCACATACGATAATAAGGAATAAAAAATTTAACACCCAATTTTAGCGTTATTTTAATTTTTCCATAGTTAATTTTCGTAATGCTCTCATCAATATACAAATATTTATATTTTTATCGTGCATTTAGATAACGCGACAGTTTGATAAGTAATTTGCAACATTCGATTAATATGTAACCATTGACCGGATTCCAAACTCATAATGTAGTTGGAGTAAATCCCGAGCCCATTTCGTTTGTTTGCATTTATCGGTTTTATATTATTTTTAAAATTCTTCCTCTATCTACTTTTACAATCTCTAATTTTTTTATTAGCATAAAAGTCAAATCGGGTCGAGGGTACTAAAATGACAAAATCATTTAAACAGTTTACTCGTGTAAAATTTCTGCTTGTTCATGGTTTATAGTTGCAAAGCAGTCGTCATAGGAAGATTAAATAAAATTTTGTAAATTTTCAAGATTTGACTTTTAATTTTTTTAAGATAGCTCATTTAATCATGATCTAATAAACATAAATCTATCAAAAACAAATATTTGGATCATTTTTTTAACTAAATTTTTAACTACTGTTTTATCGGTAGGATTTATTTGCACGAAATTTTAATCTTAAGTTGTAAAACCAGATTTTGTTTACGAAAGATTACTACGGCTTCGCGTCTCGACATTTATAAACCGGAGAAAGTTACGTAATAATTGCGCGAGTTCGAAAGACTCGGTATCTCTTTAAAAAAAAGAGCACGTCCAAATGCACGGACTTTAATGAAAAGGAGGAAATTGAATTATTACTAATCCTCGGTCGTACTTTGTATGCACAAGTTATCGAGGGGATTAGTCCATTTCAGCGAGGAGCTTAAAGATTATCTCGTCGTCAAAGTAATAAGTTCACACGATCTTAAACAATGTAAGTCGGAGGGAGGCAGAGAGAAGGAGGAATGATCACCCGGCATTTGGACTTTCTCACAAAGGTCAGACCCCAGCTCGGGCCCTTTAATGGCGCCGGTCCCGGCTTTTAATAAGAAGCGTGGCTCCGCATTTCCCCATCAAGTTGGGCACACGGACACTTTATGCGCATTCACAACTGCGTGTCTTGTGTGCACACAACGTACGTAGACGATTTATGAGTAATTACTGAAGCCCTCCTCCTCCTCCTCCTCCTCCTCCTCCTCCTCCTCCTCGCCCCCCTCCCCTGTAATTAATATCGCGTGTGGCTTAGGTGCTGAATGGGACTTGGTCTTCTCGGGGAGAAACAATTTGCGCATCCGCGTTCGTCCTCGCATCCTCTTTCGATTTTTAATCGCGCAAGCCTGACTAAAAGGAGCACTTTGTCGTTCTTTGTGCAACCTTAAGGAGTTGAGTATGCGACCTGAAAAATGAGAAACATTAACGGACAGTCGATCCGTTTACGTGCTACTCGGGTTTATTGTTGCTGCTTCCGAAAAAACAGAAAGTCGTTATTTTAAACTGAGGATGCCGTGAATTTTAAATTCCTAGTCTAAATAAATTTTATGTTCAATTCTTCTTCTTTTTTCTTACCTCCACTTTGACATCATTTTAAGATATTAGAGATATTTTCGGTAAAATATGGAGCATGTGTGTTACGACAATTTTGTGAAAATAGATAGATGCACGGATTTACATTTATATCGATTCTTCAGATTTACCAAAATACAATTAGATTTTTATGATTTTGAAATACTCGCAATATTCTCGATAAAATATGAAATGTATGCCACGGAAAATATGTAGAGATAGGTAAATAAATGCATTGATTTATATTTATACAAATTCTACTGATGCATGGAAATGCAAATAAATTATCTCCTTTAAATTTTACCATTGAAAATTATAAAATATAACAAATCATTTACAATTCAGATACATTTTCATGATAATGATATATGCCATTTGGTTAATACTTGATAATTGAATTAGGAATTCCATAATTCTACAAATTGCTTTAAGAGTATAGAATATATTATTATCCAATTATTAATTAAACAATTCAAGAGATGAATATAAATTACACTCGAGTAATTTATTAGAAATTTTATTCGCTAATCTGCCGGAAAGCATTTTCATAACAAGTTTTAAAAAGCACAATAACTATAATAGACAAATCTTGCGGTGTACATTTCGAATAAAGTTTTTTTTACAATCAGCGTAATGAAAGAAAAATAAATATAATACGCCCAAAAGTTTTACGAACCGACAACTCCTCTATATCATTTAGTAATGTTGGTTAATGAATTACAACGAGCAAACAAACGTCCTCCTCTCAACCCACGTAATTAAGTGATTAAAATTAATTAAAATCCTGTACATACATTTCGTTTACTATCTTGGGATAGCAAAGCAAAGAGCTCGGATTGGTCGAGGCGTGGAAAGTTCGTACACGCAATGCCAAAGTAAGAAAAGCCCAAGATCCGAAGGAAGAAAAGAGAAGAAGAGACGAGATCCACGTCAGCACATTAATCAAGATCATTCCGACCAAGGGCTCGATTAATTCGGTTGATCTCATCGGAGGTAACGAGCCAACGATTTTCTTCAATTCTTCAACTGTTTTCTCCTCTGTTTTCACGTTAATAGCGCGGTACTTTATGGTTTCAACTGCTTTTCAATCTCTCCGCTCCATTCCGAGTGACCGAGTGGATCAAGACAACAAAGATCGATTTAAATCGATTATGGATAATGAGCGGCTCTGATTAATATTGGGCTAATTGTGTTAAATTCCTGCGAGCGCGTGTATTCAAATGTCAACGTGGAATCCTTGGAGTTTAACCGATTGGATCTTGGCTCATTGCGAATCGAGCTAAAGCTATGCGTCTGCATGCCCGAGTCATATTAATTAAATTGTATTTATATCGATGTTTAAGTGATGATGTCAGCGATAAGGAGGGCTTCTTTACTGACCGATTAAACAACCTCTACTTAAGTCCAAAGTTCCCCAATATTTCAAGTATTTTTTCTAGTGCCTCGTTGTAATTATTCAAACCGATTATTCAATCATCGCCACACTTTTCTTAATTTTTTTTTTCTTAATTAAAAACTTGAAAGAAAAGCCCCCCAAGCCAAACGCAACAATCATCTCGTGGCGATAATCTAAAGCCGACATAATGCAGGAGATCATTTTTGTGTCGTTTTCAAGCGAACGCCGATCGGTCACAAATTAGCATATCTCTCGTTGTCATTTCCTCCAAAGTAAATAATTCATTAGGCCTCATTATATAATTACGATTATAAGTGCTTGCACCTTCTAATCATCAAAATTGACGCCGGGAAAGTTGCGCGCGCGGTTTCGATACGACGATGTACGTACCCGTGGTGGTGCACCATGTGAATAATTAGGAATTCACCGCGACTCGTCCCCGGCCAATAAATAAGAACGCGCGTGTGTCTCGGAACGCAAATGTCGCAAACGCCCTTATCTGACCTGGGCATCTCCGGCGAGGAGTGGCGCGCGATTATCTCCTCGGTGCCGCTCCCCGAAATTTCGTGCGCGAGACCCTCCCCGCACTTTCTCCGACGTAAAAATTCGTACCCGAGAGTAGGAGGGAAAAGAAATCGCGTATGTGTCGACGACCGCAAAATAGAATCCGGTGCTTTTCGATACTAAGATCGATCGTAATACGTTGGCTCACTCACTTCCTGGCCGCACGTGTCGTCCTCTTGAACAGGATATAAAATGCGCTATGATTCATATTAACGGATATTTTAAATAATTGTCGGAATCGAAGAAATTGTGTGATTACCCCGAAAGAGAGTATTATTCATAAGAGTGAGCGTGTTTTGACTTTATTGGGCGAATTTTATCGACCGTATCATGAATAATTAAGTTTATGAAAAAAGGTAAAAAAACGACTTGATTAATGAGGTGCCAAAGTCTACTCTCACCTCCTACCGTTGCAAATAATTTTACCGGCACTGTACATTTTTAAAATATAATATAACTTTGGTATTTATATCGAGAACTCATCCGTAAAATCTAAAACGCAAGCAAAAATATTACATTTATTCAAATTATCAGCTATTTGTTCTCGCTGGAAATCTTTTATTTATACAAAAAAAAAGCTGCCATCGTATTTTATGAGTAATGTTGCATGAGAATCGCTCACTGATTTTATGACATTAAGCTAAAAAATTAGCATTCATATATTATTTAGTCTATGAAAAAGATCTAACTTTGACCCATTATTCATTCCTCGATTGGTAAAGTTATGACAGTTACATTAATTTCTAACGGAATCGATTATTTGTCAGTTTTACTCTCCTCTTAAATATTTTATCATGTGGATCCGTGTATAATAAATTGTAAAGAAAAGGTATAAATAAGATGAAAAAATTTTCTCACGAATCTCCTGATGATATCAACCAACTTTAAGCACTCACGCGGGAGTAAAAAGAAGTACGCAATCAATTTATAAAAAGATACAATAAACCAAAAGATAATAACTTTCATACATATTTTAATACTTCAATATTAAAAATTGTTTATAATTTAAAATGTAATACTTATAAAAGGGAATTCATATTTATATGACTAATCGTCTATAGTTGGTCAAATTTTTTCAATTATATATTTACATTTAAACTTTACACATTGTAATTTTTCGAAAGAAACAATAATTTATTTATATTAACACTATTATACGTATACTTACTGCTGAAAAAATATTTTAAGACGCATGTGATATTTTTAATAAAAAGCTAAAGCAAAAGAACAGTAAAATATTTATTATACATGCATTTGCATATATATTATTGTACTTATAATGTTTCTTTTCTTTGTTACAGGTAAGTCAAGAAATTGCCTCGTCAATGTGCCGCATCTCCTGGTCACAGCATCATTTGTAATATTAAAAGGCTAAATTTCATTTTAAAATTGAAAATAGAAATTGATTTTTTGAAATTTACGGTTAAATGACTGGTTACATTATTTTATTTATCTTTATTGCATTTATTGCGTTTTATTTTTTCTTTACGTATGTTTTTCACATAAAATTTTACACACCATTGTATAAATTTTTATTAAAAATAATTTTTTTTTTAATTTTCTAATGAGAATTATTTAAATTAACTATCTGAAAAAATCTATCCTCATAATACACGAATTTTCTTAAAAAGTTTTATAATTAAAAAACAAAATTTTCTTCTAAAAAATGAATCATAGGTGTGGTATCAACTATGAGATTCCAGCGACAAATTATTTGAATAAAGTTACCTCCTTTTTTTATAATTTAATCAGCATTAAAAAACCGTTTGCCCTTATTGTGCATCTTGAAATGATACTGCTATTATATGTCAAATAAGCCATAACAAACCAACATACTTTTGAATTTCTTGGACGTGACTCTGATACGGAATGACATTAAACTCACACTTTACTTTCTTGAGTGTTTAATTACCGAGATAAGTACTTAAACCCTCTGAGAGCTCGAGTTAAGATTGTAAAGGATCAAGGTCGAAATTATCTAGTTATTTGATGCGCTTACGTGGGTGACCTCATCTTTTTTAGTAATTACTAGCAGCATAAATTCAGAATTCGCCACTTTTCCGAGATTAGGTTGTTGTATATTCACGCGGTGTGCATTGATTATATTCACGCGAAGTGCATGATATTCTCCGTACAAATCGAGTTGAACGGAGAATTTATAGGTGGAATTTATTATATTTCGCAAGACAAAGCTTTCAACCAGAAACTATTTTGTATATCTTACTTACGTAAATGAACAATGTTTTCAATTCAAAAAAATTAACAAAGTATTTTTTAAATCTCGGTATTTGCGGTAATCGTTAAGATGCTGCACTGTTGTAGGCATATAAAGAGATTAATGATTGACGTTTAAATATTTCGCAATGCCTGCCAGTGTGCGAGCGACCTGTCATTTTAATTCTTTATTCCTTTAAAAACTAGGTTATTACTGAATTAATATTGAGAAAAGGCCGTGAGGGATAATTTTTAAGAATCGATCGTTTTTAGCAAAACAATATAGTAATGCGTGTTTTCACACCAGGATTACTATATGCAAATTTATCTGTATCCTAACGCAACAATGCATTATATAAATTAAACAAGAATTGCATTAAGGTCAGCAGTAAAACAATTTCAAATATTATAATACCCGGTTCGAAACTCCAGTGTAGCCTGTAATCGCCCGTACTACAATAGCCCCAAGCTCATATAGACGCGATAATTAAGTTTCAATAACGACAAAAGCAGGGCTAGAGAATCGGAACAGGTAGGTCCCCACACTAAAGCTCAAAGAGGATTGTGTGCCCTACTAAAAGATATAAATATGTCGGCAATAAATTATTACAATGGCCACGATGAAAGAGCGAGCTTGATCCTCGAGCAAAAAATCGCGGAATAATAAGAGATACATCGGTTGGGTTGGGACCGCGGGGGCGCGGGGGCGCGGGATTCCAGGACGATTTGATACACCGGTTGAGCACTCGATCAACCGGCAATCTTCCCCGTTGATTATTTTGGGAGGAGGAGTTTATTGTGGGTGGATGGTATGGCCTTGGGATCCGGGTACCATTGTGCCAGAAGAAGAGTTGTCCTGGTGCGCTTAAATTAATTTTCTAATAAAAAATTAAATTAATAATCGGCGATGCCTCTCCGCGGAGTTTGCATTTTGATCGGGACACTCGGTCGCATTCGCCGCATTCATTGGCTCCCGGTTAAATTTATTCTTAACGTGGCGTCGTCGTCATGTGGCAGCCAGGGAGGAGCCCGAGACCATGGGTGGCGCAGTATCTGTGTAACTATTTTGAAGGGGATCGGCTGCGATTTCGTATTCTGCAAATATGAAATCGTGAATGAGAAACCGAATGGAATTTCAGGCCTCCCTTCTCCCTTTGAACAAGCTCTCCTCGAAAATAATACCCACGTTTATTATATTTAAATTCCTTGGTGGTAAAAAATAAATATTTTGGCAAATATATAATGGTTCTTATTGAAGATTTGTGTGCTTAATTCAGGGCTCGATTTGAAGATAAAAAAATGTTGTATTTTTGGCAGTCGGATAAAAAGTAAAGTTTTTTATGCAAAGATTATTGTACTTGAGTAACAAAAGCACATTGGACTGCAATTAAATTTTCAATAGCTTTAAATTTCCATGATTAATAGTGGTGTCGTCTTTTATTTCTATTTGATTATTAGACGTTAAATCGCGAAGAGAACATTCAAAATTCTCCCAATAATAACGGGGTACTTTTGTTTTTATGATTATTGAATAAAGCCACGGTGATTGCGGGAGTAATTAATGGACTGCGTTAGTTGAAAATCTTTAATTTGATTTGCATATTATTTGATTATTAACTACAGGGAGCGTACGAGCAACTCTTGCAAAATGTGCGTTGATTCAGTACTGCTGCTGCATTCCAGGAAAAGGCTTAGAAATAACAGGCGCGTCTTATTACGACGAGCAAGATTCTAGACTGAGCTAGACATATAATGGGGTTAATTAATAATGCGTTACTTACTCAATGCAATCTTTTAAAGAAAAAAACCACATAGACAGTACGATCACATACTAGAAAAGTCCTCTCGAATTATATAAAAATATTTTCAAATGTCGCTACAGTTCCTAGAAAATGTGTTTTACGAGACGATACTAATAATTATATACAATTACTGCACCGAAGACTAAATTTAAGCAAATACCACAATACAAGCACAGTTTATTTTTGCTTACCGAGTTAATTTGGTCGAAATACTTTCTTAAATATAACTACAGGCACACACTTTTATTTATTAGCTTTGCCTTTTTATTTTATTTTTGCTGTTTTTGTCCTTTACTCTCATTATTCGATTATAAGAATCAACGCAATCGCACTGATAGTCTTGCAAAATATTAATTCTTGAACATCTAATTCTCTTTGGAATTATTTAGTTTATTGGACGTTTGTCTGTTCGTCTCGGTGCTGGCTTATTTGGATTATTTGACGTCTTTACGTTGTTTACGCCGCTATTTTTCTTTAAAAACGTTTTCATCAAACGGATTAAATACGACACTAGCTTTATTTATGATTCTATTTAAATTAAAGATCCAATTTTCTCAATTTTTATACAAAGTGATAAATATTCAAGAGTACTAAATTAGCTCCAATTGTTGGCAATAATTTTACATAACTAATTTTTTTATTTTTCATTTTAATTAAATGTTAAATAGGCGATAAAATTATTAAATTTAATTTATCCAGACTTTACCAAAAAAAGATTTAATTATTAAATAATATTAGCACGATGAATAATCTCGTAAAATTTATTGATTTTTTTTTTTTTTTTATATGATAATTACAATCATGAATGATATCAAACATAAATTAGTAAATGAAAGTTGAAGTAGTCCACCTTGTTTGTAGAAGAGAAAATTAGAGCTAATTTCACCTATTTTCTGACGGTCCGTAACGCTATACTATTTTCCATTCTCAATCTATTATACTTTTCTTACGTTACAATAGTACTTTATCATTAAAGCTTTCTTTCTCCTGCTATATTTATGTATTTAACTTTTGAATTAGACTAATTTATATGTCATTTTTGGAGAATAAAGCTTAAAAATGTAGCTGTTTGGAAATTATTTTTTCTCACTTCTAAGTAATTATTAAAAATTTTTAAAAAAATATATATATATAGCTGGAGGTATCATTAAAATTACTTATACAATTATTAAATATTTTTTATTTGGAATATATTACATTACAATATATTATATGTATAATATGTTTTATAAATTCGGTAGAAATCAATGTACAAGCTTAACAATACGGACCCAGATATAGATATAATGTAAATAAAATAAAATATTGATGTTAATTTATTGCTTAATTTATTAAATGGTTTCGCAACTTTTCCTTTAACATATAGTGATAAATATAGTAAAAAAAGACGCAATTAAAAATTAAAATGAATAATAAATTAATTTCAATTTCTGCGATAAACGTGGCTTTTATGACTGTGGCTTGTTCTTCACTGGATATAAAACACTAGATGCGTCCATTAAATCTATCATGTACTCGTTCAGAGCTTTATTTTCAGTTTTCAATTTCTCATTTTCCTTGGCTACATACCTAAGTTTTTCACACATCTCTGAAATGATATTAGTAGATTAATAGAATAAACATCTTGGAGCTTATGAAAGTGAAACTACTTGACATGTAGGCGATACATACCATTCAATGTTTGCTTTACTTGTATAACTTGTGCAATCATCTTTGTATTTTCTGGCTCATCTTTTGAACCTATTTCGGAATTCAATTCAAGTATTTTCAATCGACTAGTTTCAGATAAACTGCAGACGTTCTTTAGCTCGTGTTCATCTTCGGACAGTTCTAGATCGTAAAAAAAAATAAAATTGATGTAAAAAAGTTAATTGCTTTTCCTAATTCGTAAATGAGAGTAAATGAAAATTTATGAGGCTTAAACAATAAATGGCGCGGCAATGGGTATAAATGAATTTGAAAATAATTGAAAATGTCAAATTGTGTTTTATATAAATGCAATTATATTTTATAGAAAATATATTGTCATTTAAAAATTATTTCCTGTTTATAGAAAAAATTTGTAATATAAAAAAATGGTATATTTAGCTACATTAAATTAAAATAATTAACATTATTGTATTGCCTTATATTAACAGTACGTTTAATTTTTATATGAATAATAAAGTTTTGGAAGAAAAATTTAAACAATTAAAATTACCTCATAATTTTATAATTTGTATATGTTTTACTTAATTTTTGTATGTACCTTTAAATTGAATTTGTGATATTGTAGATGTTTTTTTCTTTTTGAAAAAGTAGCGATACAACAGATATATTAAGGAACATAAATAGTTTGTTTGAGGGTCCATAACAATAAAAAAAAATACTAATATTATGTGGAAATGCGTAAATGAATATTTTAAAAATAAGAAAGAAACACGTGGATGATTACTCGATGAAAATTTGCCTACGACTGATACATTCGGAAGGACGAGTTGGCTTTTATTTCAATGACAGTAAGGGTTGGGATAAATAAAAACCATATTACTACGAGGAACGAATAGGATTTTAGTACTTAATGGAAAATCTAATGCTACATCGGGACAGTTTAAGTAAAGGTTATTCGTAGCAATAAATGACTAATATATTGTTCCTATAATTCACAGAACTTATCCTGCGAAATAGAATATGAACTTATAAAGTGCGATATTTACAAATTATGATCCTTGTGAATAAGTAGACCTGCACCTTCTAGGATTTATACCTGGGATCTTTACCGGAACAATAAAGAAGTACGAACTAAGATATTTGGTTTTGTGAGTTAGGCGAAGATAAAATAATGTGGTTAAAGAAAAAATTGTTGAGGAATAGACAATGGAACGATAAAACTCAGTGCACAAATATCAAAGCTCATGAATCTTAAGTAAGGATGTCATGCACCTTCATGACTCGGAAAATGGGATTTTGAAAAAGGCGGGAAGCTGTGGGCGATCCCCTAAATTACCTCTAAATTTAATATCGATATTACATCTCAATAAACTCTAATGCTAAAATTTTACAACGCCTCGAAGAGCAAACTAGTTTTAATAGGAAAAGAGTGAAGTTTTCGAATATGAGCGTTATTTCAAACTAAATCAATAATAAAACAATCAGTTATCAGCGATACGAAAGTTGAGAATCGAAAAAGTTCAAGGAAGTAATTACGTTTCTCTAATCTGCACTCCAGTGGGTATTTAAAAATAATTTGAGAAAGCACAGAGTAATGCAGTGTGTTCATTAAAAATAGTCGAAAAGAGTAAAGCCGCGCAATAAAATTTTTCTCAAAGCAACCCGCCATTAATATCGCACGCTACAATTTTCCAGCAGGCAATCGCGCACCAGAGCACCATATCCCGATGCATTATTTATATACAAACCCATAGCGGCCAGGAATTTCCCTGCCGAGGAAAGCAATATATCTCGCTCGATAGGTAAGAAAGCGTTCTCCATAAAAAAAAAGGCAAACCCACAAGTAAAAAACGGAGCATCGGCGGCGGTGGCGGCGGCGGCGGCGGCGGTGGCGGTGGCGGTGGCGGCGGCGGCGGCGGCGCTCGTGCTTTTGCATCGGTGCGGCGTAAACTTGGCAACCTCGCACGCTTTGTCCACGACGCCATACACACACACACGCGCGCGCACACGCGCACACGCGCACCCAAGCGCACGCACGAGCCGACACGAGATCAGGCACCAACACAAGCGCATCGGGCCCTCGCTCGCTCTCCCTTAATCCTCGAGGTCCGGCTTTGTTTGCGACTCGCGAGAGGCGACGCCGATGTATGATCGGCTTATTCCGGGGGAGGGATGCTGGAGAACAGGAGATGCGTAGTAAAGGAACGAGCCGCTGAAAAAAATCTGAACCATTTCTGCGGTAGAAATCGAGAGCAATTTCGCTCTCTAAGGCACGCTCACTCGAATCGTCGACATGCAGGTGAAGTGCATTGCTCTGCATTTTTACGGCCGCTATAATGAACACACGAACTCCCGCTCGAAATTACTCGATATGATTGCGAGGGTGGGGTGGGGGGTAGCCAGGGAGTATTTGGCTTTTTGTCAATATTTGGAAAGGGCATAGCTTTGCTCTCCGGCTGCAACATTTCTTTTTTTCTCTTGGATGGCTTTATTAGAGGATCGCGCCTGTACGAGCGAGCCCTGGAATGTTGTTATCATGTAATAAAACGGTGCTTGCAAGTAACCATTTGTTGGATATAACACAACTGAGTAAAAAAGTTTTACTTGCGTTTAGTACCGCTTTTTCTAAAATTTGTTCTTGGGAAAACAATTGAGTTGAGTTGTGGTGAGTTAAAATGGCATAAGGTAAATGGACGTTTGTTTAGCATTATATAATTACGATTAACAAAAACCAACGCGCACGCGAAACCAGCCAGCACGCATCAATTTGTTTGCTTTAAAAATAAAAAAAAAAAAATTATTAAAATGAGGTAGCGTCGCTATACGATCATAAAATAAAATAAAATCACTTTATCATTTCGTCGTACTCACTCCGAACATCATAATCTCCAGCGCTTACTATTTGCATGAGAATAACTCCCATGATTTTTAGGGTAATTCCCATTGAAGGGGTTTTTAAGATACTCAAAAGCACTTTGGTTACGAGCAAGTAAAATAAGAATCAAACTCCCGAGCTAAAAGTAAATGCTTAACCCATAAATAAATAAAAATTATTATGCGAGAAACTCAAGTGGCCGAGGAGCTTCCCTTTTCGAAATAAATTTTGCTCGCTAGATAAAGACATTAAGCTTGGAGGCCGCGCCTTTATAAAATCCAAGCTTCTCAAAAATTAATAGCCGTGGATAAATGGTGGTTGGGGGTGAGGCGCGGCTTTCCTATCCTCCCCTTTTCTCTTTCTCCGCTTGGACGCGTGTATAAAGATCGGCATGCAGCATCTTTTGGCTCGGTCCATGCAAAGAGAGCCAGCCAGCCTACCCTCCTCGGCGGCACCTTCGCGGGTTTTATCTTTACGAGCGGAGCGCGTGCGCCACTGCGAAAGTCGCATAAATACCGCCTTTTATATTTCTCTTTCTCCTTTCTTCGCATTTCTCTTGCTCGGTAATTACCGATAAGTGGTGCGTCCACATTTATTTGTTAGTGTTAAATAGAAATCACTGATTCAGTGGCTCCGAACAGGGTGTTCTTTGATGAAGGATACATTTTTTTTATAAATGTTGCCGATACTTTATTACCTCCACTCACTCTGTGTTTAATATCGTAAAAATAAATGTGCGCATATTTCCCTATGGTATTACGGGTAAAATTTTCCCTTTTTTCTACAAAACCAATTGAATATCGATTTATTGCACGTGTTTTCCGCAAACGGGTTCTGTAAAACGATATTTTTAATAATGAAAAAACCTTACACTGAATTCATTGATATTTTTCGATATTTACGTATTCACGGGATGAATGTTTGTTTTAACGACTAATTATTGGTCAGATTGTGATCATTCTTATACACATCTAATATATAGGTATTAAAAATTAAAAAATATCGTTTCTATTGTAAGTATTTCTTCTGTGTTAAAGTATGCATCAATAACACTTTTATAAATATAAAATATTTTCTTGATTTGGATATTGAATTCAATCACTTTACTGTTTATATTTGAAAACTATAGCAAACATTTATTAATGCTAAATGCACACATGCTATTTAATAAATATATAGGAAATATATAGGTTTTTAAAGGAATTGGGTAAGATTTTTATTTTTAAAATAATTTTAAAATAACAATTCGGCTATAAAACTATACGTTTTGTAACTTATATTATCTTTGTCTGCCGTTTTTGTTTATTTTCCTTTTTCTTAATATACGCAAGTGGGGCGTAAGCCAACTCTGCAACACGAATCTTGAATAAGAGAAATAAATAGTTTGATTTTCCCTATAAAAAAAAAATAAATGTACGCGACAAAGGGAAAAACACTTTGTGTTTGAAAAAAGTGTAGACAACAGTTGGAGAGAAATATAATGCGTGAACACTGTCTCACGACACGTCCACGAAATGTTAAAAAAGAAAGAGAAAAAAGGAAACTTGGCGGAGGGTGCACTTTGTACTTTATGGCATGACCTTTTTTTATTCATGCGAAAATATTTCCAATGCACATGCAATGACTGATTATAAACATTTATAAATAATGGAATCTGCCGAACCAATGATGATAGCTTTAAAATGATTTTTCATTTTAAATTTAATTTAATAACATTTGAGCTTTAACCCTCTTTAAAGTATGAATAATGTAATAATTTTAATTTAAAGTAATACACGTTTAAGTAATACATGATAAACTCATGAATTATGTTTATTATTGAATATCAAAGTTTTAAAAAAATGATAAATTGAGTTGATAATAATTTTTTTTAATCATTATTTAGAAAAATTCTTTCCATTAAAATCCGCTTTAATGCTTTAATTCTTCTCATTCAGAATAGAAATTTCCTTTATTACTTATCATGCAGATAAAAAAATAATAATAGCAAAGTCTTAGGAGGCCACAAGTAAACTCGCCGATAAATCGTGGTAAATGGCTTTAAAAGTACTGAAACTGCCCGAGTTTAAGTTACATATTTAGAGTCTTTAGCGTTTTTGTATGCGCGGGCGATAACCGACGATGTATACCGATGTACACTGATGTACACCTATGCACACCCACATCGACAAATCGTTTTAGGACGAAGAAGCCCTCCTCGCTTTTTTTCGGCTTCGCGACCACGGGGAGTTTGAGTAAACCCAAGAGACCCAAAGCCCCCTTTGCTTCTGTTTACCTAAACGGCTTCCTCCTCAGTCCAAACTTCAATCTGCCTCCGAGGTATCGCTTTTTTTCACAGCAGTTACTTCCCCTTTGTCGCATAATCAAGTCTTGGGCTACATCTCCCACAGATTTTTAGGGGTATTTTCAATTTTTTAGGAAATTTTTATCAGAGTAAGTGCGAAAAGTACTAGAAGCTACACGTTTCTTTATCCGAATCGAATTGTTTATTGTAGAAGACGACGGAGGAAATGCGCTCAATTATGTTTTTCAATGTATCGTACAACAATGTTTGCATACACTTATCTACCTTTCTTCCATTATTTAATATTTAATGCCTTAATAATTTGCAACTGCGCAACTATTTAGTGTACTTAATGAATGATAAATGCCACCATCCTGCAATAATCAGTTATAAATTACAAAATAATAGTTGGGCTGAATCACATAATAACGAGGACCAAAACGTGCAACACATCATTAAAAGGAAACATACACATATTCCATAATAAACAGAGAACCCTGTATCTAATCTTGTATTCTCGATTAATGATGCAAGAAATTGAAATGCGAAAGCGACCAATACCAAATGTCCCCTCGATAATTCCTAGTGACAAATTTCTCTACGACAATTTACAGCCCTCGCCTTATATACCAGCAGATAATTTACAATGAATCAGCCATGAAATTACCGGAAACGTACGAGAGTAACCTCTCTGTACTTGTATCCGTACAAAGCAAGAAGTACACAGAAAAAAACAAAAAAACAAAAAAACAAAAAAACAAAAAAACAGGAAAAGAAAAACGAAAGAGAAAAGAAAGAAAAAAGAAGGAACTCTTCGACGCGCAGCTGCGGGGTGAATTTCTGTGCAACGACAGGTTAATAAAACATGTGCACGTGCGCAGCGCAATTCCACGGTTTGGAATGCAATTCAACTTCAGCAGCGAGACTGGATTCTGGGTCGAAATCCAGAGACTGAACTTCAAGGTGCTTTCGCATTGCGAAGTTCCTCTCCTCTAAATTTCATCTCGACTTTTGTGCGATATGCGGCGGTTTAATGCCATTTGGCGAATCGCGTGCTTGCCAATGTTTTTTAATAAGTGTATGAATATTTAAGCGACTTGTGTGCTAGAATTTTTAAGCATTCTAACATGCATTTGACAGATGAAGGAGTGCGGTTAAAACTTTGCAAACCAGTTCTCGGAACTTTCGGACTTGGAGATGTAAATAATCACTTTGGTTAGTTAAGCTAAGATAACCAGATGAAAAATTATAAGCTATTAGACCAATAGTTTTCAACTAGTTTACAACAAGATTCGTTGATAAATAATTGAACTACGATAAAACATTTAAATAAATGATTATCTTTGGGAAATGATGTTTACTTCTGTAAATTTGACTTACGTAGTTGCATACTAATTTTTTCTTTTTAAACGACCAATTTTCATTGATGATGAATGAATTATTCAACGCTTAATTATTGTATTTAAACTGTATTTAAAATATAGAAACCGCAGATTTTCATTATAATTTGTCATGTCTAATAAGTTAATGAAACAATACTTTTCGTAATTACAAAGTATGATTAATTGCAATAGGTATTTAATAACAATTGACCGAGATGTTCTTATTTACATGTCATTCCTTAATAACACCCTGCGTAATGAGAAAATTGTATAGTACTTTGATTGATTGAGTATTTAGAAAAACATGGATTTACAAGAATGAAAAATGTAACCACTAATACTTAACGGTAATGTCTTATTTAGTATAAAACGAACTCTTTCGTTTTACTCTCCTAAATGGGCCACGCATAAACATGCAATACGTCAAGAGAAAAAGTTGTAAATTTTGATTTAAAAAAAACAGCTAAACCTTGGACTAAAGGAAAAAAGGATTATCAAAAAATAAATAAATTTTTTTCTCAACTGTAACGAGTATCAAAGCTTCAATGTTTTGTGCTTCCAAACAGAATTTGTCTCGCGATTGCATTACGAAATGAAAAAATAAAATAAAAAAGTTACGACATCTGTCTGGTGCTCAACCCTGATTATCCAGCAGAAAATGAAAGTGCTGGATCCAAGGAGCACAGTTTCTCATAATCCCGTGAAAACAAATGACGATGTAAAGAGGAGGAGGAGGAGGAGGAGGAGGAGGAGGAGGAGTAAGAGCAAGGGAGAAAGATTAAGAAAGAGAGAAACTCCTATCCCGAGGCGCATAATCCGCGTCGACGTAAATAGCTCGTCGCGCTCTTTCGCATAAAATAGGATAAAAAACGGCGCCGTTCTCCATTCGCCGGAGCAGCTCGTAAGCTCCGTTTAAGAGCCGCCCCGGCGACCCGCGACTGCAATAGGCTAAACGCGTTTTTGCAGGGGTTGCGGGAGGGGAGGGGGAGGGTTGGTCGCCTAGGGGAAGGGAAGGGGTGGTCGCGTCCGATTCTGGGTCAGCGAGTAAATCCGGATGTGTGTCGCGTGTTTCCAGGAGGGCGAGACGGAGGCGGAAATTTCCGAAGCAGCTCGCTGGCGACGGTCCGGCCTTCTTCCAATTATCACCTGAATTCGAGACTCGGCTTTTGCATTATCGGCCCAACTATTTTTTACGCTGCTTTTCGCTTATCTGCCGACAAGTTAATTAATTAATTCATTCATTTACAAGGTCCGTTTCGTACTCAGCTATTTCAGACACTCGGGCTTGTATCTCTGCGCATTATCACTCGCACGTCTGCGTAATACTGATAAATACCCGGCACTTTTAATTAACAGTACCCACTATCAATTATTTTTTAATAATCATTGTTTATTACTTAATAATTTTTTTTAAAGCAACCTGTATTTACTGTTCCTTTATTTATTTTACTTGCATTAGCCTGTAATTTAATATTAGGTTTATGGTGATTGAATCGCCAAGTAAATTACGCCAGAACAGTTATACCAATGAGTGAAGACTATAGCAGTACTCAATTACTCGTTAATTTATTCTTAAAAACAGTAGGTGGATAGGTATGTATGAGCCCACATGCATATACGTCATAATTTTCAGAATATCGCTGTCATCGACTGACACTAAAAGGTTAATCTGCGCGTACCGTTAAGAGATTAAGGCAAAAATAAATGGCATTTGATACAAGTGCTCTTAAAAGCCATTAGATCTTTAATTTCCTGACCCATTTTCCCACGCACCGATAAATGCACTTTTCTCTCTCCTCAGCCCCTTCAATTGGACGGGGCAAAAATCTCCCGTGGACCAGATCGCACAGGAATCATCCACCTCAAAATACGTCCCAACAATTTGATCAAACTTTTACTTTTAAACGCAGGAGTATAAGTTTCGGCTACCGCCTAACTAATGGTAAACTAATGGTCGAGTCTCCCATTAGTTTACCATTACTTAGGCCAAGACCACTGGACAGAGACAAAGATAAAAAAACAACAATAAGGCAAATAATAAGATGTGGTGCGGTTGTAATCGCCTCGAGCCATCGGGAAAACGCTGTTTTAGCATGCATTAGTTCCAGGGTCTATACTCAAGCACTTTGCACTTTACTCGGTAAGTAATTTATGCACGACCGATGCGAATCACTGGAGATTTACTCCTCTTCGCGGTGATACACCGTAGGTGGGTAAATAAAAACTTTCGAATATTTTCGTTTCCATCGCCTACTCGTTTTTCGTTTCCAATTATTGCTGAAACTCAACGAGGCTAGCACTTTCACCAGGACTTCTGAATTTGATGTGTGGAAATAGATGAGAAATGTGAATTTCAAAAGGCTTCATCTTTTTATTAAGATGTCGTTTTTAGGGTTGATTGAAATTTAAATATCATTGACATTAATTAAAAAGAAATCAATAACTTCCGGTACGTGTTGTAACGTTATGTAACTAAAGGTATTACAGTCTAAATTGATTTTACAGAGAATCCTTTCTTTATCTTCGAAGGTTACCAAATACAAAATTAATAATTCAGAGAAAATTTTTTTTTCTCTGTTCATAAGTATTCATTTAGTGTTTGGTTACGCTCAAAACCTTACGATCAATGACTTTCACACCTAAAATATTCTCTTATAAATACAAAAGAAATGTCGTTTTTGAAAAATTGTATGCTTTTTACTAAATCCGAAAAATGGTAAAATATTTTTAAATAATTAATGTTCTAAAATATTGGTATAAACATATAATGATAGAAAAACTCTTGTACGATTGATACGAAACTTATTATCATTATTGATTATGTAATGAGCATGTAAAATTTTTTTACAAGAAAGTTTACCTTTATAGTTAATTTTTAATACGAAATACCTCTATTAAATAGTAAATTGAATTTTAAATCAGATAATAACCTTTTTATTTCATTATTTTTTAATAATATAACATGTGTTAGTTATCTTAAATTTGTGTATAATTTATCGTATTCAAGTATCGCACGTACACGGTAAAATCTTATTGACCTAGAAATATATGAAGTCATTAATCTGTATCAATGACTTAATTAAAAATGCAAATACTTTGGATTTTCATGTTTATTCTCTTTTTACATTCATATATTAATTTGACATGTCACTTCACAATTAGAAAATTTAAGAAAGTACATAGTAAATGAAAGTATTTTCATGAATTCCTTTCGGATTCAAATTGTTCATATTTTTATATCAACTTTGTGAATGTTTATTTAATTTATCATATAGAAACAGTAAGTAAAGATAATCAATTCATTTTATTATCGCAATTTTAGATCTTTGCTAAATATATATTAAATGAAATTATTAATTTATCGAGTTATCGGTTTTATCGATACAATTAATATGAATCTTTACGTTCTCGTAAGTAATTATAATCACATGAATTAAATTAATTATGCAACAAATTAATAAACCGAAAGAATTACATCAATTAAACGTTAAATTCTCCATTTAAATAGAGGTTATGTTACTTGATAATCAATTGCACAAAAACCTTCATATAACAATTTATCAATAAAAATCAAGATAAGTGACAAATTTTTAACTATTGAATTACAGTTGCCTAGGAGTTATTGTGTAAACTAAGATTTGTTTATTAATTATATTGACCATCAACATCTTTTGACGCACATTATATCCCTGAAATACGATAAAAATAATGATTAAAATTAATTTTAGAGATTTTTTTTCTAATGTTTTATATAAAAAAAAAAAAAAAAAAATACAATGTCTAGTCAATTTTTAATAAGAAAAAACTCAAGTATGATAGCAAGTAAAATATCAATATATCCGAGTTTCATCACTGAATAGATATGTCAGATCTAGATTGCATCACTTTAGTGGACTTTCTTTCAATAACTTATAGAATTTATTATCATAGAAATGTAACTTTATGCATGTTTTTTTTTCTTGTTGATGAGGAAATACAATAAAAAAAAAAAAGAAAAGAAAATACTTCAGGTAGCTATGATACTTACGACAATAGAAAATAAATTATGATACGAATCATTAATATGGAGTGGTTGAGTATAAAAAATGCAAAACGAATTTATTATGTTATTGCGCTGTATATTTTATTAAAAATTCATACTCGTTGACGGCTCGTGTTTAGAAAGGATGGTGCATTCGAAGAAGAAAAAAAACGAAATATTTAAATCATAAGACGAGATAAAAATTCGATCAAAATTGCAACTAAATATCGTCTAAATTGCCCTTTGATCTTCCTTTAATTTAACGCTTAAAAAATGCCTAGTTAGCGAGAAGAAGAAGAAGAAGAAGAAGAAGAAGAAGAAGAAGAAGTTGCTGCATTTCTTTTACGAGTGTATGTCGTATGTGTATATCGCATCGAATTTTGGAGTGGAAGCAGTAGCGAAGCTTCCACTCGTGCTAAAGTTGTGGAAATAAGTATTTGTCAGGCGTCACTTGAAATGCGAACGAGTGTCTCTGGTATTGGTTTTGCCGGGGAACAAGAGGCTCGCTGTGCTCGGGAAAAATTGATGGAATTCAATGAAATTCGAAAAGCTCCGCCACCACCTGACGCGCCGCGCATAAATATTGGGTCTCTCTCTCACTCCGAAAGAGGAAAATGCCGACTCCACTCCACGCGAAGGAAGGAAACGCACGTGTTCTGTGTGCGCATTCCTTGTACCTGTCGTCCAACAGAATGTAGGCGTGTAGCGTAATTATTCCGGCACTCACAGCCTCGGAAATTTCTCAACGTAAATTGAATCCATCCTTGTTTACTAATATTCTACGACCAGATGCACTCTCTGTGTGTTTTCAGTCTTTTAATAATCGACCCCGATAATAAATCCTCGGCAATGCTCCCATCAATTGGTCACGCTCGATCTTTATTGCCGACAAAATATTTATCTATAATTGCGAATCTTTAATACTTCCTCCTCAAATTCGAAAATTTGAAAATAGAATACTGGGAATATCGAGAGTAGATATAAAAAAAGTAATTCTCAATTGCAACACCACGTGCATTAGAGCTTTCCTTTATCGTACTTGTTCAATAATCAATGATTGCTTGTTTCGTCCACAGGTGCATTTATTATTTACCCAGGCAACTTATCTTGAAACATTGCTTAACAGATAATATAAAGATTAGAACTCGTGCGAGACTAATACAAAATTAAGATGTTTGAGCAAAGATAAATCAATGGTTAGGCGCAGATCTTTCATTCCTCGAGGCTTGCAAAACAAAGTTAAAAATACACAAAATCAAACGTTACGTATGTGAATTTAGAGGTAATACACCTACCACTTGAACTTTGAAGAAATGATTCTCAAGAGATTCAAATGACGCTGATGAGAAAAAATTCACCTACCTTTGTACGCCAAATATCGACAAAGTTATTATGCTCTAAACTATAATTAGTCAACAGCCTGTCATTTCTTTTTTTTTAAAAATGGTACAGAGTGATTTGATACTCAATGTATAATCCGTCACTTTGATCAAGGTACAAATTGAACAAAATGTGGATCCTTTGATGTGGTACTTACAGATCACCTTTTATGTATCTTTTAACAGGTATAACCTGTGCTGCAAACTTCGAGTAATGGAATGTCTTTATGTATATATATATATATATATATATATATATATATCGTGTGCCGGTACATCAAATAGATGGGTTTTGACGAGAGTAATTGAATGTAAAATTGATACGCCGACTCGAACTGTTTGAATTTCAATAATCAAAACTAATAACTCATTTTATTATTGTACTTAAAAATAGTAAAGGGGAATCAATATCTTTTATAAGTATTTTAAGAATATTTCTTCATGTTGCATTGACTTAAATTTTAATTTCCAAGTTTATAAAATTTATAACCTACGTCTTATAAATTTATTATCTGTATAAATTACTGCTTTTTGTTATCGACGTTAATAAGTTAATAAAAGTTTCATATATTTGTTGAAGGTTCTTATTTTTAAAAAATTCTAAAAATATTTTTAACGCATAAATCTTTTACTACTTTTTATAAAAATCAAAGAAATTTTAATTTTTATTTAATAATTCGTAAATAATAAGAAAGGAAAATTGTATCAATGTACATATTCTAGCTGGAGGACTGTACCGAAAAAATCAAATGCACTATTCGTGTCACGTAAATAGTTACACGTGTTTATTATATTAATATGTACATAATAATTAATATTTTGATAATTTCTACACGTAATAATGTAACTGCTTATACGGAATACGGAAATGTATTTACAGAATATTTTGTTGTTGGTTATTTGACCGAAATTAGTCAACACCTGTAATACTTTGAAATTACAATTGAATGCATTAATCGATTTTTTATTTATGAGTAATATAAAATTATTGCTGTCCAGACATGTATATAAATAAAATACAATATTTAAATTTTATTAGCAGATTGTTTCAATAAAATATGATAATGAAAACACTATTAATCACATTTATTATCATTTATTTGATTTGTAATGTGGTAATCAAGATATGTTTTAGTCAAGGCGGAAAGATATTTAGTGAAACAAAGGTAGTATAGTAAATAAATTTGCATTAATTGGATAGTTGGATAACGCAATTGTAAGTCGTGGACGATCCAAAGTTCTTTATCATTTGCTCCGAGATAGCGCAGCTCATTTCTTGTTGAAATTAGTGTATAGAAAATGTAATATTTTGAATCTAGTGCTTATCACCGATACATCTACACCCGGAAAAGTCGGTCTCAATCATCCTTGAAAATGATTAAAAGACCGACGGAATAATGTGCTTCTCACAGGTTCATATCAGTCACGTAATCATTTTCAGCTCTGCACTTTCACTTTTTTTAAATATTACCTCCAATTTCTAAAACATCAATTATAATGCCTCGATATAATTAACGACTAACCATTCATATGTGCTCGAACCGCGATGCAAGTACACCTTTGTCATTATCAGATAATTCGTTCTACGAGTCTTTTGAAATATCGTGAATGCATTCCACGTACTACAACACGATTCCACAGAAAGTTGATCGACTGTCAACACAAAAACCTTTTTACATTTTTAAAAAAGAACATTATATCTCCGAAACCATTTCACCTGCAGGCTAAGTTGAACTAACTTGAACTAAAATAGAGACCAAATACCCCCTATGCATGTGTGAGTGCGTCCTTACAGAAGCCGTGACGATGTGATATGTGACACGTAGGGAGGGGGGGCAGGGTTGTCTCGTGTTTATGTGGTAGCTTTTATGTATTTTATTAAAAGAGGAACAAGGTACCACCAAAGACTCGTCCCTCCTTTTTTTCTTCAAGATTTTCGGGTTTAGGGTGTCATGTACGCTATACCTTTCACGCGTATGGTATACTCAATGAATTGTGAGTTTCTCGAAAAAACATTGTAACGGAAGTTCATAAATTTTCACAAATTCTTAAAAAGTATTTTTAAATATTAAAATAAAAGGAAATTGGGCGTGTAGTAATTAAAAAATTTCTTTTATTAAAATTGTTTCGTTTAAATTTCAGATTAATTATTTTTAGTTAAATTAAAACTATAGCTGTTGTATATTTTGTTCAAAAAACGCAACATTTATTTTAAATTTGATTAAAAGTTTGATTAAATTATTATTAATTAATTTTTTATATATTCCACCTTATTAAATTAGAAATTTGAGAAAAAAATATTGCAGCTAAAAATTAAAAGTGAATTAATGTTCATTTTTCAATGATTTATTCTGCAAAATTGTAATTTAATAAAAATTCAATAAAATAACAGTTTTACTCAGGCTTATGAAAAAATTTTTTGTACTTGTGAAATTTATATATATTATATAAAGCTTTTGTACTATTTATTTATGTAACATTTAATCAGAAAATCTTAAATTAATTTTGCACTGGGGTATTTATTTTATCGGTTTACCGGTAAAAAATCTCGAGGATTATTATTTATTGAACAACCTTTATTTTAACCGACATATTTATAAAAGTAAATAGGAGCTCTCACAAAAGGGATTAAATTTATGCTTTATTTATCGAATAACTTTTAAAGTATAAATTGAGTATAAATTAAAAAAAAAAATTTAATTCAGACAAATTAATAGTGTACGAATCCTTCAAAATCAATTACATTTTAATTTTGTTGGTAAAAGCATCTAATAACAAATAAAAGCCACGTTAAAATTAACTTCTATTTTTAGCAAATAAGTAACTCGAGTGAATTGCGTTAAGTAAATACAACGACTTCGTTACAAGTACCATTAGATTGCGTAATACGTAATTAAAAAGGTGAAAGAGAGAGAGAGAGAGAGAGAGAAATAAACGTTTATTGTTCAATTCCTTGAAACAGTTTGCTCACTGCCCAAAATACCGATGAATGAGCACTCGCATTGTATTACTACTCGTGAGTCGAATTATGAAATGCAATGTACTCCTTGTCACATTATGAAAGAGCGTGTTTAAATGCCTTTACATCATATCTGCATATAATTCGAAAGTACGCACGTATAAATCCATGCAAAAATGATGCGTATGTGTGTAATGTACCTTTGGCATACATTTATGGAGTGTCATTTATATACATTGACGCCGTTCAGGCCATTAAGCTTTACATTATACATCGTTAATCAATTTTACACTGTCGCGTCTTATATCCTTCGGCGGTAAAGGCAAAGGGTTGAGGGTTGAGGGTTGAGGGTTGTTATGCATTGAACAATCCTTATTACTTGTATATATATATATATATATTTACAAAGCTAATTTAGTATAATGCGGTGTGATATTAAAAATTCACAATTTATAGTTAAATGAGAGATTGTGCTAAAAAAAAGTTTTACCTTTTAAACATTAAGAAATTTTGTAATACTTTGGCTTTTGTAAAATTTATTTACCAAACTTGAAGAGCTTTGAAAATTTTATATATTGTGTACACAAATTAAAATCGTATACATTCATTCTTTTAACCTACGTGAGAACTTCTTTACAAACATAAACATTATATTATAATGTACAACATTGTTTAAGATAAAATTTCGAATAAGTTTGTTTTTGCTAAGAAGAATATAATTTTTAAAAGCATTATTTACACAATTTAACCGCCACGAGAACATCAATTTCAACTTTAAAAAATTAGTATTTCATCCAAGTAGGCCATTTATCATTCAAAAATTTATTATTAACTAAACGCAAAATTGACTTTGGTATCATTAATTATGAAGATGAAACCTGAGGTGAAAAACCATTAAAAATTTGAAGTTGGTGCCACAATGGAGATCGAGGAATAACAGAACGCGAAACAGTCAATAAATCATAGACAATGGCAGTTGAGCAGTCAAAAGAAGAAGAGGAAAGATAAAAGTGCGATAGCGGGTCTCACTCGCTCGTCTGCTCCCACAAAATCAATGAAAAGTGCCGTCGCCTCATTCATCAGAGTAAAAAGGCCCTCTCTCCCTCCCTCCCCCAACAACAACAACAACAGCAACAACGGCAACAGTAACAGCAACGGCAACGTCAACAGCAACAACAAGAACAATAAAGATTTCGCGCAGAAATTTGTCATTGGCGAGCGGGTCGCAGATTAATGTGGTCGGATAAATCAAGAAGGAAGGGGAAGGGGGGAGGAGGAGGAGGAGGAGGGGGAATGCAGCGTCTCCGGCGTGGGAGGAGACCTCTAACTGATCTGCACTTGACATTGTTTCTCGTTCCTTGTCTCGAGATCGCGCAACAACCGGCTCTTTAATCTTTTGCACTTGCTAACGCCCCTCGCAGCATCAATGACTCGTCTGATCGGGCGCACTAGGACCAAAGAAAAGCGGGGAAAGCGCCGCCGAGAGATAATCGTAAATCATTATACGTGATACTGGAGCAAACGGGGAAAAAGCGCGATTGACTCGGTGCCGACGTATCGTCGGGCCGATACATACACATACATACACGAATAAGCCCGACCGACATGTTCCGATGAATTTATTTATAAGCCCCCGATACGCCGTTCTGCGGAAATCGTCAATTGCCGTGTAATCGAACTATTAATCATCCGGCGTATATCTTTGTGGTGCAGTGGGAGACTAAAATTATGATGTCACTCGATAATGCCGACGCTGAGCTTCATAATGATTTAAAGACTTTATTAAAAGGAAGGGAAGATGACGATGGATGAAAAGATGTATCGAATGATGCTATTTCTTTATATGCTTTTTCGGTCGATACTTCAATCAGAGCGTATCGGTGTTCGATTTCTGGGATATTGTTGTATTGTACGAGCTAAAAATGATACCGATGAAATCTCGAGTTTTACAATCTTGAGCCGAGGCTCATTTCTGTTCTCATCAAATGCTTCATTAAATTTGCGTCATCTTCAACTAAATCTCGTTATTGAATAAATGAAATTGCAATTTTTCCTATTATTATTATTATTTTATGCACACGTACAAATTAATATATATATACATATATCGACGTATAGATGTTGGAAATATTTATATCAATTAAAAATTTTAAATTAGTCCATCCTCTTCTAATGTACAAGTCACTTTTTATACCATTCGTATCTAGATAAAAAGTGTCACCATATATTTGATGAATAGACAGCCTTCGGAGTTATGTATATTTTAACACAAAATAGCTCTTAACCCGAGACAAGAACAAGGGCTTATATACACTCGAATAATGTTAATTATCTAATGCAATTACTGGGTTCAAATTCCACAATATTTTATAAAAAATATAAAAAATTGCACAATCCATTTCCAGTGAAAATATATGCCAACCTGCTTTTATGTAATTAATTATGTACATATCAATCACTGGAATGGGTAAACAAAGTATCAGGAGGCTCGACCGTGTAAACTAAAAAATGAAACACAGTGTAAACGAGAAACCATGTCAAGCTAAATCATCGTCCGATTTGGCATGCATATTAATATCATATCCATCGGTGCGGCCATCGGTGGAAGCCAATCCCCTAACTCGAATAGAATAACAATTTTCGAGAGGAGAGATTGGTGAAGAAGAAAGAAAGGGGATTCGTTTGAAAGAGATTCGAGGATTCGCTCGTGTGCGCACGCCGCACTGGACATCGAGCCCCGAAACTCGAGGGGGAGACCCCGGGGTTCCGACTACCGCCGCCGCCACCACGAGCAACAAGAGAAAGAGGAGGAAGGGGAGAGATAATGGCGATGATAGTCCGGACGTTGAACCGGCCAAGGCATTCCCCTCCATCTCTTTTCTATTTCACTGATGTCTTCTTATTGTGTCCGTGCCCCGATCCCCCAAGACGCGCTCCTCGTAATTTCGAGTGTCCATCCCGCGTCCATCCCGCGTCCATCCCCCGTCCATCCCCCGTCCATTCACCAACGAGCTGGTCATCATCGAGTTTTATCGCTCCGTGTGCGCTTTGTGCTCTTCCTTTTATTCACCGTTTCTCACGTGTGTGCGCATTTTCAAACGGCACTCGTGCGCGCCTTCTCATCTTCAGGGAAAACTCCGATAATGTACGCGCACAAAAGAAACATTGCCCATAAACATTTATGTCACATTAGAGCATCGGTGTCGATGTCAGGAGTGAACCGTGTTTCCACCTTTGTCTTATGGAAATCCCCCAATCCTCCTCGAAACCGATCAAAGAACTCGCTTTCCACGCGTCTCGGTGTATCGCATTAAGGTGGTGTGCGCATTCCTACGTGATGCACATTTGCTTCCTCGCCACTTGGAAAACAGTTCTACTGCTATTTAGAATTCGCCGTTCGTTTTGGCCGGTAATCAATTCATAAAACACGTTCGCCGCCACACGAGCCCATAATTTATACCAATAATAGATTTTTTAATTTTACAACCACCTATCGAGCGAAATGCGAAATGGCGAAGAGCTACCAAGTACAGCATTCCCGACACGTAATATTACGCCATTGTGTGCCAGCGTAAGGACGTACAGCGTAAAGCCACGCGTGACTCGAACGACAATCCCCTAGAATTCGGTTAAGTCCCTATCGGCTCGAGTCCGCACGCACCGGTCCCGCAACTTCCACCTTCTCCGGCAGATGAGGCCCCGAGTTCCCGGGTTTCCCTCGCGCAGCTGTCCCCGGGCGGGTCATGCGGGCCCCCGTCGCTTTTCACGTTTTTTACGATCGAAGGTGGCTGGGCCACCCTCCGAGGGAGTCTCCGGCTTCCCCATCGTTTCCCGGTGCTCTTGCGGTCTATCTGCGGCCACTCCAAAAATGAGTTTCGCGTCCTGGGATTGTCCGGGCGGGCTATTATTCCTCTACCTCGATGGGTTATTACATGGTGGTCGCCTCTTCGGTGAAGAGGAGCCTTAATGGCTCCTACGACTAAAATACCTCGCATTGGATTATCGTTTTCCGATAGCTTTCGATCCTCCTTCATGAACGCTAAAGCACTACTAAAAGAATCTATAATGAAATGCTCAACCGTAAATTCATCTTTATTATCTTTATGAACACAATTTAGGAATTCAACAAGATTTTGCGTTTATAACATTTCATTTCGAGCTTCTTGTGAATAACCATTTTCGCATATTCTTTAGATCATTTCAACCCGCAAACAAAGATTAAAAGAAAAATAAATACAAATTAAATACTTGAAACCTTCAATTTATTTACTTTAACGACTATTTCAAATTAATTGAATTAATTTTATTTTATTCTTCAATTAGAAGTAAATTATCATTACAATGGTCTCGGTAATATATTACTCTGTCAGAAACGCAATTCTTGTTGTCAATATAATTTAATATCGACAGTCTATAAAATCTATAAATAATAATAATAAAATGAATACTTTTATACTCGTACATTAACTTTTCATTTTTCAAACGATAGTATTAAAGTAATAATGATTATTGACTCTAGTAAACACGTCATATTAAAATATACAACGTTATCTTTCTGCACGATTTCTTGTATGAGTATTTATTTATAATACAGAATAATTTTACTATAATTTGTAATTAGTATCAAAGCTTGTGCATATTATAAGTTTGAGATTGTAATCCCCATATGGTATGTAAGAAACGAATAAACTAAAACTAGTCTTGCACGTAAAATCATATCGGCAAAGTTTGTAAATAGTAGTAGTAGTAGTAGGCAGCTTAATTATCAAATCTCTTGAACTTTCCGATCACTGAGTTTAATCGTACACTTTCTAAAATTTATTCATAACCAGGCAAATATAAATTTCATTAATAAACTAAAATTCTTCTATATTACAAGGTATTGGTTTAAAGTATATGATATTTTATCAAAGTATGATGGTTTTATAATGTACAGCATGATTTACCTATTTCCATAAAAGAAAGTGCTAAGAATATACCATTGTTGTAAAATACTAAAACGATGATTTTGCCCATTTATGTTACATAAAATAATGGCTATTTTCAATATCCATTATCTTAAAATATAAAAAGGCAAAAAAAAAAAAAAAAGGAAAAAATGAATAATATAATAGGATCCTATTTTAAGGAAATTTCACATTACCATTGATTAATAAAAAGGTCGAACCTTTGCACCAACACCGAAACGGTATCGTACATTTGAGAAGTAATGGCTGTAAATCAATTCTATAGAAAGTCTTGGAATTATTTTAAATTATAATAGCATTTAATCTTACACTACAAGCTAAAAATTTTAATTTATATTTTTTAGAAAAGACGTAAATTATAGTTAAATAAAATAAATATGACATACAAATGGTCCACTCAGTTTCCTTATTCAATAAGCAAAATATTCATAATTTTTAATGTTAATTTTCATCTTTTTATGATTATAAAATGTCTGGGACTCTTGATTTAATAATAATTAATGAAAAAAAAATTGTCAATCATCATGGTTTAGTAAAAATCTTTAATACCAGCTTAAAAAATACTTTTAATTTATTTAAAAATATCTATTTCGGTGTACTCGTGTACAATTATAATACCCTTATATTTGATCAATGTTCTTGTTATTGTTTCACATTTACGAGTAGTATTGAGAAAAATGAATCGCCAATCTAATATTTATTCATTACTTCTCAAACGGAACAACAAATAATTATACCTAATCTATGAAATAATTTTGACGTGTTATGCAAAATTGAAATTCATCAATATTTTCTAGCGCACTAATTTAGTTGCAGTAGTAGTTACATAAACATCTTAACGGTACTATTAATAATGACTACAAGGGATTTCATACGTTTGAACATGTGGTTAGAACATCCACATAAATCTCAAAGTAAATTCCAGTCAATGGCTGTTCTCTCAAATGCAGAGGTTATTTGCATAAATCGAAATACGCTTACTTTACTGGTAGTCAATTATCCTATGTCCGTTAAACGAAGCAACCCAGTGGCACTTATAACCACTAATTTTGATATAAATGAAAGTCCACACCGGTGTTAGTACCGCAGAGATCTCGTTTCGAATTCGTAACTGTGAAACAGGGAATTAGAGAAACGAGGAAACAGGGCCAATAGAATCACAACGATACGTCCAAGCATTTGCATGCCTGTCGCAGCCTTAGTGCGTTCGGCGAAATTATTATTATTGTGTCGATAAAGTTAAAAGCCCTTTTATATTTGCAAATATAACCAACTTCAATAAGATTTCGCTGAGGGCATAGCGTAAATCTTGATTTTTCAGAATGGGAATTATCACTTTTAATTGACATTTTTCTCCGGTAATTGACGTAGACAGGGGTTAAGTGAATCATTAAAGCGAGTCAGGATTTGAAAAAATTTGTTTCTAATAAAAAGTGCAATTGCGTGAACGAGTAAAATTTTTTAATCTCATACTGAATCAAGTGGTTTTTTAAGTAATAATAAATAATGTAAAATTAAATTCAAATTAATAAGGCTTGTTTTTCTTAGAGAATATGTTTAACCATTCAAAATTATTTGAATGAATTTAGAGCGCACAATGTTGAGGTTTTATTAACGGAGTTTAATAATATTTTGTAGAATACTTAGAAATACTATGAATAGAAGTTAACAATCATTTTAGCAGCTTTACACGTAAATTCAAATTCGCTCTTATCAACTGCCCCGATTTCAAACGTTGTACAATAAAATATATTTTCGTACGTGTATTTGAAACATTAAAGTGTATTAATGGTCACCACTGCTAATAATAAGAATTTTTTGAGAACATACTTATACAAACAAGCTTAATACCACCATAATCTCGAGGGTTCGGGAGGGAAAAGACTGAAACATTAAAATACAATTGACGTGTTCGAAAGTTTATTGAAAATTATTTGCAGATTGAATATTGGACAAAATGAAATATTATTGCATGTAAGCCTGGATTATTTCATTATAATAATAGATAAGGAGTGCAATGAGAGCATTTCATCAAATTCTTGAACAATTTATTCGTATTATAGTCTTCATTCAAAAATAATTGCGATTTGATTCATCTTTACAATTCTAAACTGCCAATCAATATACATGCATTTCGTTAACACGAACTAAAGTGCAGATAAGCACTAAATCATTAATTATTATAAAGTAATATTCTTTTGCTTCAGTCACACGGACTGAAATCGTTGCTAACTCGTGAAACTTGACTCGAAGACCTACTTTCTTTACACGCGAGGCACTGCTAGAGACTTAGAAAAGAGAATGAGACAAAACTCGTTCGGCGGGCTGCATCATGATCAAGTGGATGGTCGATAAAAGGCAAAGGCCATAGGGGTGCATGGGAAAATCGAGGGAAACGAGTTGCTCGTGAAAAATAGGTCTCGTGCGAGCCGCCTCGCTTGTTAACAAGTAGACGCCGAGGTACGTATTAATAGAAGAAGCGCACCGAGAAGAAATGAAGAAATTAGGCCATTGCCTGACTACTGCCAAACTCCACCCGCACTAACTCTCCCACTCGGGCTTTTCATTCATGATGCTCTTCACTCTGTGATCGAGTCGAGAGGTCGAACGCGTCACTCCATTACGCAATTGATTTTCTCGGGGGGAAGAATTTCGTTTTGGAGCGGGACCGATCGTTTCCTCCTCCCCCCGGCCCAAATCCTCCTTCCAACCTAGTCTCTTAATTATTTTTAATTGTTCTTTTGGTATTGGGGGGCGTTGCGGGAGGGGGGCAGAGAGAGAGAGAGAGAGAGAGAGAGCGAAGGGCTCTTCGAAATGTATTTCGGCTTACACGTGCGATAAGAATATTTATGTATTTTCATTTCAAGAGTCGGCGTTCGTAGACACGCGTAGTTTTGTTCTTTACGGGTTTTTCTCTTATAATTTTATTATTCAAAGCATCGGAAAGTATGATTCATTTGTCACTTTTCAAACACGCGGCGTACCCTTGTAAAATCGAATTATATACATCGTGAGGCACCCAGTACTTCATTCACAAAATGAGCTTAAAAAATTCTGTTTAAGCATTTTGTTAATAGCTATTTATATGCAAAATTTAATGGAAAAAATTTTTCGATATAATTTATAGTCTTTATAAATTATACTTTTCATAATCATTTGAAGGAAATTTAAATATCAATTTACGAAAATTTTTAAACATTAAATCATTTTTTATCCAGTGAGTGATGATTACGAATTAAAAGATGAAATAAAATTTCGATAATTAAATTTGATAAGATGTCTCCAATTTACTATCTTTTAATGTGGACTTAAATTCAGCGTAGTTCTACGATTAAAATTTTATTTACAATTAACCTTCAAGGTGTATTAGCACAAAAGTACTTGTACATCTGCGTAATTAAAACCCTATAAATATAACTGATTTAATAATTTACATGAAATAGTGTATTCTATGACATAAATATATGACTATATCGATAAGCAATATTAAAGGTATAAAGAAATTATAATAAATTGGTTATGACTACTTAACTTTTAATGAAAAAAATCAAACCTAAAAAACGCAATGATTAGTCTTTATTTATGTATAAATATAATTAAAATTCTTGAAAATTTGGTTTTCATATACTCGTATATTGTTGATAAATGAAACTGATGAAATTTAAATAATAAATAAATAATTTATTGAAATGTTATAAAGCAATAAATACTTATATAATTAATTTATGCTTATCATTCATTATTTATTGTTTGTTTCAGGTAAGGCAGAAAATTTATTACTGGAAATTTTATAAAAAAGGAATAAAGAATAAGAGGTATCGATTTTGTCGAGTGTAGGGTATGTAAATAACTGTTTTTCACGTCATTATTTAAGAAAATAAATGCAATAATAAAATCAAAATTGTTGAAGAGAATTATCGTGTGTGTTATTTTTTTTTTGTTAACGTAATACAACATTATACAGAATAATTAATAAAAAATAACATAAACATGTTACTTATAAAATTACTTATGGATAAATTAAAAAAAAAATTTAATAATTTATCATTTGTAATTGCAATATTTATTATTAATTCCTATTTATTACTTATTTAAAAAAATGTACCCATCTCCTGTATAAGCCTGTGGCTTTTTTTCCTCAAGAAATTCTCCGAAAATTTATCCTACTTTATTATAAAAAAAAAATAAAAATAGATAAAATGAATAAAGAATTTTACAAATTCTTTTCCCTATAAGTTGAATCTATAATTCGAAGTTTGAGCGTAAAATAGAAGAAAGTCAACGCTTCCGATATTTGTTTTTACGCCCGCAGTAAAGAATGCTTAAAATTAAAATTGCCGAAACCAATATTCGAGTGTAATGTCCAATGCATCAGGAGCTCCCGCCATTTTTATGGCTAATAGAACTTAAGTCACGCACATTCCCCGCGATATAAAAAGGCGCGTAACTGCACGCGGAAATGACGGACGGAGGAAAAGCGAAAAGCGAAAAGCGAAAAGCGAAAAGCGAGCGCCGCGTCAGCGTGTATCTTTAGCGTCGCTCGGCGCTTTAACGACCGCCGACGGGAAATTAGTGCGAGGAAAGCGCGGAAAACACAAAGGCATTTTCCACGCTCGGGCCGTTAAAATTCGTTGCTTATTTGTTCGTAAAGTAAGCGCATTCCACGAGTCGTGGAATACGGAATCCGCGTCTCGGGCGCGAAGCCCGCCATGTTGTGGGTAAACAGATGCGTTTCGACATTAAAGAGAGCCTCTCGCGCCTGAAACAAGTGTCACGATTTTCCGATTTTTCTAACGAGTTTTTTATGCTAACCTTCAGGGCTGCGGCTGTGCACTTTGAGGATCCGAGACTGCATGCCCTGCATATTTTGCCGCTGGCGGGATATCGCACCTGATTTACATACACATATTGGACGTGTCTGGATTCCTCTCTTTGTTCCTTAGCGACCGTTTTGACTTTTTCCTCCGAACAGTTTCGAATGATAATTTATGACGCGTGCACGGCTATAAGTTGTATTTCGCGTAATTTATATATTTCATTTTTTGCGGGTGCAGCTCGAAACCTGTACACTGTTGCCCCGAAACAATGAAACAGGTAGGCATCACAAGATGGACAACCATTAATTTATCCTGGCAAATCTCGGAATGGCTATTATTTAATCTCACGTGCTCGTACCTTCGGCATTTTAACCTTTAAACTCGTTAATCATACACTTAATATTATTTCCTTGTTGTCTTTTCCTGCTTACAATTTAAATGCGTGTTTATACCGAATAATTAATAATACATTATCCAGACTGCGTTCACGGCTACTTGATATTTTCAATGGAGCGACAACCAATGATAAGATCGCAGCAAAACTTTAAATAAGACGATGCACATTTGAAACAAACAAGACAAAAAGTGTTTGCAGAGAGAGAGAGAGAGAGACAATGTCTCTCGGAGGCAGAATAATATAGTCGCCCTGGAAGGCGGCTGCGGCACCTCGCACCCAACACCCAAAACCGCAGCGCGGCGTTTCTTTGTCTCTTGCAAAGAACCGCAAGGGCTCGCCTAACGCCCTCAGCTCAGCCTTGAACGGAGGCTGGGGAAATAAAGTCGCGCAACCACGACGTCTTCGCCTCGAGCGGCGCGGAATGCGATCGAAGGACAGCCGCAATTGGAAATTCGGGGGAGGAGAAGCGATAGGAAAGGTTGAAAGTCACGAGCGGCGTCGCGCTCTCATTTCGCTTATCGGCCTCAGGGTCTAAGTGCGCGCATAACTCATAAGCGAGACTGAGTTCGCAGAAATCGTGACTATCGTCTCTCCCACAGTCTAGTGGTTCTTTCGACTCTTCATTTCCGGCAGACGGAAGTGTAAGAAAGAGCCGGCCATCGTCGAATTGAAATTCCTCGAGAGCCTCGGTGTCAACGTTATTTTAAGATTATCGCGCGATAGTCAGTGCGTTTCATCTACGACGCTTAATTTGATTTTAAAAAGCGAATCGCGCGCATCTTAAATTCAAATACCCGCTCGATGAATGGTTGTTTGTTGAAATGCCTGATAAAAAATGACGAACGCAGCCGATTTTCGCAATTGAAATTTGAAAGGTGTACACGGACAATCTCAAAAGGTAAATAAATTTCGTGAGCGGATGTAAAACAAGTGCCATTCTGATTTGCAATTGTACCAATATTACCTAAAGTCTGGCAACTTGAGCAATATTAGCGTTCAAGAGCCTTTCTGCAAATAAGAAGCGGAATGTTGATTGAAATTTTTCAAACTTACACATCATCAATTGAGTCACACACACACACACACACACACACACACACACACAACACAAAAATAAAATATGTACTGTTGATAAATATCGCATTCTATGAAGAACCCGAACACGAAAAGCTTGAATGAGTGTTTTGGGGAGTGTAGCATTTCAGAAAATAGAAGCCGAGTTATTCCACTATTCAACGTTTCGCGAACCGAAATGGCTTTGCCACCCGCGTCAATTATTCAAGGTCGATCCATCAGCCATAGAGGGAATAATGGAGGCGAATCCCTAAGACTGCGATAATAATCAAAGCACTCGATAAATCAGAGTTCAAGAGTTATGCGTCGTCCTAGGTCCAGGTCGCAGGGACCCGGAGGTGAAAAATAATCGCCGTGACGATCGTGGCGGAATGAGGAACGATTGACCGAGCAAAAACGATTGGGAGAGGGGAGAGGGTAAGGGATGGGACGCGCCCTTTTTCGAGCTTTGTGCACTGCACCACGGTGAATTCTATCGGGCGTCTAATAATAGGCTCCATTACCACGGATGCGACTCCCTCCCTCCCGCCCCTTTTCACCGCAGAGTTTTCTTTAACCTTTTTCTGGAGTCGCGCCGTGCCCGGCTTTTTATTCTCTTTTCTTCGTTCGCGCGTGCGCCGGCGCACGCTACCAACCGAGCATCTGAAATACATAAAACAAATGTGGCATAGGTGTGTATGGGTTGGTTGGTCTTTCTAAGTGTATAAACGTATAAACGTATAAACGTATAAACGTATAAACGTATAAATGTATAAATGTATAAATGGATGCTGGATGGACCGACCAACCGGCTTCTCTCCGTCGTCGCTTTGTTGCGCGTGTTTATAGATAAAAAGCCACTCTCACTCTTTGGGGGAGCGTAGGAGGAGGGCCACCAGGAATTTAAAGCACTCATTTTTCTAGGGAAGCCTCCTTACCCTCGCACCTTAAGCATTTGTCATTATAGTCCGTTTTTTTATGGAGTACTCTTGCGGATACTAATGGGGGAATAATTCTCTCGCTCGGAAAGGATTAGAAAACACGAGGGAACCCGACAGATATTTCATCCGCTGGCTTGTTTTTTTAATAAATTAGCGTTTAAGGTTGTGACACTTCTGGCTTCACCCATCAAATAGCTCGGGAATAATTAATTATCTACGGTTTTTATGTTTTTCTTGTTTTCTTATAATTTAATCTTCGAAAATGTCATAACTCTTATAACATTCGTATCAATATCAAATTGAGATGGATATTAAATAATACAAGTTGTGTGAAATTATTATAGTTCTTGTGCCATATAAATATCAACGTTTCAATATTAAATTTAAAAATAAATGATATTGTTTTATCTTCTCGTATTTTGAAAAAATAATAATTTATTTTATTTTGTTGTATATTTTAATATTAACATATGCAATGCGGAACTTGTACAGTTTTATTTCATAAATCAGTTTCTTTATCTTATCATTTACGACTATTCATCAAGCAATTGTTTCTCAGTTTATATTTAAAAATTTTTAAATATACAGTAAATTTGCACAATTTATCACTTGCATAAAATGTAACACGTTTTACATGGAAGGATAAATAATATAAATGACTTTTAGTCAAGCTTCTTTGATTTACATTAATTAATACATCCATTTGATATAAAAGGAATATACGTATATGGTTCAATTTAATATGCCATGAAATTATAAGGAAATTATAATAAATTATAATAAAATACAATCAAGAATGAAATTCCAGAATCTCGATGATAAAATAATAATTATTGAATTCCTACCTTTTACCACCGAAAAAAATACTTCAACTCGAGACAGGTGATGCGTCAACTAATCAATCTAACTCTTTGATTAAACAACCAAAACAACCAACCGCAAACTAGGTGGAGGTTTAAAATTGTAACTAATTACCTCGTTAACAGCTTGGCGTAATGATTAGGTACAACATTCTTTATTGATGTACGAGCGACGCTTTCTCTCTTCTCGTTTCCAAACTCCAGTGCAGGATAAACAAGAAAAATGGTGTTTAAACTGATGCGGCTCTCGATGATAAAGAGAGGCGGGGCACTTCGTTGTTGCAATTACAACGTCGCGTACATGTCGGCAAAGAGATGGACGTGTCATAGGGTCCGGTTGTTGTCAGTGAGAGGAAAAGAGATGAGAGAGAGGAGAGAGAGAGAGAGAGAGAGAGAAGAGACAGACGAATCGAGAGGCTCGCGTGATTGTTCATTCAAGGCGGAATTCCTCTGTCCTCTCCTTGGGGATACGTTTTGAAAGGGAGACGGAGTACGAGTTTGAATGGTTCTTACCTTTTCTCACGTACACATGTTTAGTTAGCTCTCTTGCTCACTGCCCTATCATGAGTAATTGCAGATACCGAAGCAACTTGATTCCTGTTGTTCTGCTTGAAAAAAGTAAAAAAGATCTTCCCTTTTTTCATGCTTCATTGTCACTCCTTTGAAGAAAGTCGATTTTTCTCTTTTCACCTGCTTATTAAATGACATACTATTTACGTCCTTTTTTTTAAAAGATAAATACATCGTTACTCAAAGAGTAATACCGTTATGAAGCTTTATAAATTATAATCACCTTTACACCTCGTGAGTTCATATTTTTCTCACTTTTAACACAGTTATAAGATTAATTCTGAATGGTAATTTTAATAAATGTTGAAGATGAGCTTTGCAAAATTTTTTGCAACTTTAACGAGATAATAATCTTTTAATTGAATATCCTGACTTTTAATCATTTCATTTTACCATGTCACAAACATTTGGTTCTTTTATTGCAAGTAATGTTTTATGTTATATACTTAATTTATGTTGAAAAACATTTTTTAATTTGTTAATGCTTTCTTTAATTATTTGTCGGACAATATATATCATCGTGAAACTCGAAGGATATATTTCAAGTATTATTTTGCTAGATTTTAAATTAATAATGCCGTGAAATATAATACTAAAGGAAATACTTGTTATTTTAGAAAAGGAAGCGTTAAAAGTTTTGCGTTATTTTATACACAACTTTACTCTCTGATTCTTCATTATTTTCCAACTCTTGTTTTCAAATAATCTTGTTGAAAGTAAAAAGCAAGTAAATAATTTTCTTTGGTCTTGCTGATTCTTGTAAAAATTTTGAACAAACAGGTATCATTTTATTTTAAAAAAGTGTAACAAAGTGTAGGAGAAAACTCACAAAGGGAAAAATAATGAAACAAGAGAAAACATTGTGAATGAGCATTGGTTCATTCAGCAGTTTATACTGAATGCAAAATGGTGAATCACAAATGCTATTTTTTTTCTTTTTTTTTTTTCTATTTTTTCCGTGATAAAAACATTTGGTCCCGCTGTGTTATTTATCCTGGAACACGTTTTCCTAGTCTTAACAATCAGGCGCGTGGTTTACATATAATCGATCGTAGATAAGCTCGCGAACAAACAACAAGAAAAGCTTCCCTCGCGATTAAATCCTGTATCTTGAGCACAAACGAATATCAATTAATTATCGGGCATCACAATAAACATCGCAACATCGAGATCCCGCAGCATCCCTTGGCATCCTTGGTCGACGGCATTATTCAGCTACTGTTTTGAGCATCCTTATCGAATGGGGTGTAAGAAGAATTGTGATCAAAAACTCATTGTTCAAAGTGATTTGATTAAATGTAGAGAAAAAATAAGAATGCAAAGTTAATAATTGTTAATCTTGTTGAGCAAACACCTTGAAATGAGAAACTTGCAGAAACAATTATTGAATGGCGTTGTTCGATAACTTATTGGATTTCGCAGTAAGCTTTAATGGACTTTTTCTTCAATATTTTTACAATCATGAAATGATTTTATAAATGTTTTATAAATGTTTAATTATCCAGGTGCTTGTAGGAGTAGTATATCCCACATAATATTAATATTTTTTACAAATAATACGCAATACTTGTTTTAATATAATTTGTATTAAAAATCGCTTCGGTATAATTCATATTTAGTTTTTCACTCGTATTATATAAAGTTTGATATCAAGTAAGTTATCCTTACCTTAGTTGTAAATGAGTCTACTTTCTAAATAATTAAATATTTGTCTGTCTAATCTTGTTCCAGTCACAAATCAATGAAATTGCGAATTACGACATATAGAATACAAAGTGGTTGTTTATAAAAAAAATTGAAAAAAAAAATTTTATATATCGAAAGTAATTCTTTAATTATGTTACGATTACTTAATGTAATCAAATACATGTTTCTCATAGTCGGTAAATCACGAGTGAAAATATCTGCAAATTTCACGATTCACGAGTCACATTCAGATTGCTTAATGTGCATGATAGCTCATTGAAAACAAATGCAGTATATCAATTTATGTTGATAAAAAATTTTTTTCCTAGTGCGTATAAGCATAGAAGTTGAAACTTTGATAATAATGGGAATAGTTACTCTAAATTTAAAAATAGGCTTACGTGATACTATTCGTCTTGTTTGCAATAACAAATCTAAAAATTTACAAAATAATATTCTCATATTACAATTGTTTGGAAATCGTTGTTAATACAAATCAATTTATAGAATAAATGTTAACTTTTCATTTATATTTGATAAATATATATAAATAATTATAATATACCATGTCAGTGTAAGGTAATTGATTGTAAGGTTAAAATTATTTGCCCGATGCATTATATCATACGCACAAAAAATATTATCCAATAAAGTTATTTGAAAGCTTAAGTAACAGATGTTATTAATGAAGAGAACGAATGTTTACACTCGAGATATTTCGTAAAAAGTGATACGGTATCTTAAAAAGAGGTTATTCGCAGGATTCTCATCTCAAATTCAAAGTAAAAATATTAATTGATTACCAAACTGTAATTCATCATTAAACTAATAAAATAAAAAGACATAAAATAAAAATTTAATAACAATTTGATAACAAATTTAATAAAATTTAACAACATGTAACAAATTGAGTTATTTCGATATAATTACAATAATGGTGACAATGATGGGTATAAAGTTATTATTTTGCATTAGGCGAGAATCAATTTGTGTTTCACTTATTAATAGCCAATCTGTTGATGGATGGTTAAAAATACATCGATACGTGTAAACGAGTAAGAACTACACTCAACATTAATTAATGATTTTGCGAATAATAATATAATAAATGCAATGCATTGGTTAAATTAGCTTTGAATCCAATATTTTTCAAATAAAAAAATATTAATAAAAAAAAAAATGTGTATACTGAATACGTTTCGCGAATAAAGAATGATTGATTTTAAATCCAATAGAATAACATTAGAATCGTGTTGTTGGATCTCGTGTACAGAGAGATTTTGTAAAATCGTGCACTACAACTCTGCAGTTGGCAATTAAGCATCGTGGAAACAGAAACATGGGCATCTGCACAGAAGCGACATGACGTGGAGAAAGCGGATAAAAGCAAAAATTACGGATAAGGAGGTAAAGGTATGCAGTTAACTCTAGAAAACATTGCGACCGAGTAGCCGCCCTCGGACGTTTACCCGACGAAGGTTCACTAGGTTGTCGAACTCAAGAACCAGGTTGATTCTTCAACTTTTTTTTGTTCATTCATTCGTCATCGGTGCGTGTGCCACGGACTTTAATTGGCGCCATCCCCCTTTTCCTCTAGAGTGCGATTATAGCCTGGAGCATTAGGATTCAGATTATATATTTTAAGACTACTCAATAAAGGTTATTGTTAAAGCGACTTATTGATCAGAACTCAAAAGCTCCCCGAAGCGTCTTCCCCGAGTTTTATTTTCATCCGGGGCGGAAATGCAAAGACATGCCTCGAGCTTCCTAACATTTTCCCGGCAGCCCGGACGGAGGCTCGTTTTCAAAAAATCAACTATCATTTAAGAATCGAACCTCGTAAAAGTTCGCCGATACGCCCGAGAGGCTCTTTTACATAACATCCCACACACGCGCGCGAGCACAATGGCTTTTACCGGGGAACGTAGGCCAAAAGCCACCAACGTGCAAACATCAGCAGTGGAGTCTATTTTACGAATCGTCAATTGTGCGAATTCCGTCGCCTATTCGCAAACACGGAAATGCTCGACACTAAAAACGAGCCAAAACGCACACGCCCCTCCCACTGGGGATGGGGACGAGGAACGCTTTGTCTAAATTCGAATCCAGCGGAAGAATCCGCGAACCAAAAGAATTTTCCCTACCTCGGCTGAAAATCCTCAAAGTCACGTCACGATTTACCTCGTAAATCATTCTTTATGGGCTTCCTTTATTAAGCCGCGGATTTCCTTTCAATTTTCACTCATTCGTGAATTTATTTACGGACAACCAACGATTGATGTTCGGTTCGGCATTTAAAGAGTTAAATTCCGAAGATTTACCCTTTCTGGGATCACTAGATCGCGGGCCTTGCTCCTCGGCGCTTGTCAAAAGATGGTAACAATCGATCCGCGCGCACTTCTAATTATACGTCGCAAATATGCTTATGAATCATAGATCTCTTTGGGCGCTGAAAGAAAGGGCGAGAATACGCAGACCGAATAGTGGGCACTCGTAGTACGTACGTGCGCGGACGACACGGTCCAGCGAAAGTTCACTAGGTCAACGAACTCGCGCGCAGCATCTTCCCGAGCGAGAGAGAAAGAGAGAGAAATGGGGGGATAAATTTGCGCGCGAGAGCAGTAGTAACGACAGGGCCAGGAACAGCCTGTCGAAAACGTGTACGTACGAGAGACACAGAATGCATCGGTGCAGTTAGGTTAGGCTCTTCCTCGTTTCTCGTACTCTCGGATTCACCGGGTTGTCATTACACTTCGCCAACCGCGTATCACTTGTGCGCCGTCTGGATTCCTGAGAAAGAAGGGGGGGGGGTCAGCTTGGGAATATGTGAAGCATATTACATCGGGACCCGCTTGGAGCCAACGGTGTCTGGATTATTTACTTCGTTCCTGGGCTTTTTCGACGCTTTTAAAGTACGATTATTGCTGGATCAATGTTCAATTATACGAAAGAATAACCTGAGATTACAACATTAATTAATGTTTTCTGTCCCATCTGCCTTCGTTAAAAGCGTGCTCGTTCTCATCATTCAATGATTAAATAATATAATCACAAAGTAGCACATTAAATAAAATTTTAATTTGGTAATTAAAAAAAATAATTCAAATTAAATTGTAAATATATGTTATAGGCCTGTTTCCAAAGATTTATTCATAAAAATTGTTTTTATTGCTCAACCTTACTATTTGTTTGAAAGTGCATTTGCATAAGTAACTTGACATTTCAGTTTGCAATTATGTGTACATAGCCATTGAAAAATAAGCATTAAACATTCGTATAAAACATTTTCTATTGTTTTTAAAAATTACATTGTTCGTTCCGACTGTCGCGTAAAACGACACATTGCCAATAATGTTAAACTTCTCCCTGTCATCATTATCAGAATTTGTGTTAAACCGAGATTATCATTGAATACTAAATGATAAGCGCAACAGACATAAATTACATAATTGTTATTGTAATTGCTGTTCCAATAAATATCCAAACTTTCCTCTGCCCTCCCCCTGCTCGTAATAAATAAATCACTCAATCAACAAATTACATTCAATGCAAAATTTTTCCCTTTCTTCTCCGACCCTTCGCGTCTCGTTGGAGCAGCCTTCACTTATTCCGTGCCGTTCCACTGTTCGCTTTTCCCGAGCACGCGTTTTCTTTTTTTTTGTTTTGCATACTTTCTCTCTCTTCCGTGCGTTTGTAGACGAGACAAATATAGCAGACCGGCAGCGAGACTCTGACGAGTTTTCGACCTCCGCACAAGAGTGTGTGTGTGTAAATGAGAGTGCGAGAGGAGAGGGGAGGGAGAGGGAGGATAGGGATGGAGCCACAGAGATAGAGAGAGAGAGAGAGAGAGAGAGAGAGAGAGAGAGAGACAGGGACTGACTCCGAGAGTAATGGCAGAAGGGGAAGAGTTTTTCCTTTTCATCTGCGGAAGGGAGCAATTGCAAGTAGCGAGCAAAGACTTCGCGGAAAGATTCCAAAGTTAGCGTGAATCCAACTATTCTGTGAATGTCGTTAGCTCTTCGTGTTAATTCAAATTTTTATTAATCCAGAAATAAAAAAGTTGCAAATTTACAAAAATAAAAACAGAATTACTTTCCCATTAATTGCATTTTCCTTAAAAAATAACTTGTACTTTATTTGATAAAATGAGGGCCAATATTCTTAAACATAATTAATGTACACCAGTTTTCAGAAATAACATGTATACATGTACACATGTATGGGTACGTATTTTTTATTGCAATCATGTGGAAATAACGTGATTTCATTTCTGATTCATAAGTGCGATATTAGCCATGATAGTTTTAGAATAAAAATTAAGTGAAGAAATATACTCACGTTGCTTTCCTAAATTTTTCAGACTTATGTTACGGAACTATCAAGGCTCAGTTTACAGTCAGTCGACATTACTCTTCCTTTATTAATAACTTGTAAACGTAAAAATAAAATAAATCAAATTTTTGCATTTCTGGCGCAAATTCAATATTGTTTAATTTAATATTACAAATAATTCAAATAATTTTTTAAGCGTCTTAAACATTTGCATTTAAAACTGAATTCAATGTTCAATGTTAAGTATGCAAAAACTAAGTTCAACTGTATTTGAACAATTCATAGCTAACAAAAAGCAATTACATATTTAAATTTATATTAAATTTCTTATTCTTAAGTGTGATATTATTTTATTTTGTGATGTATAAAAATTGTGCATAAATTATGCAAATGGTAGTTTACATATTATATGGAAATGAAAATTAAAGCTACAAATTATGAGAAAATTTTAGACGTGTGTTCGGCATTGTTATATTTAAGTCAGACTTTAATTATAATAATAATAATTATGATAATAATAAAATAATAATAATAATATATTTAAATTAGAAGTAGGTTTGAAATAATTCAGCAATCATATATTACAAAGTGATGTAAGAATAGTCAGCATGTGTTGAAAGAATAACGGTCTGTAATAAAAAAAAAAAAGTTAAAAAGAAGGTATATGATCGCAACGTAAAAAAATCAATCGAAACTTAAGTATTGATTAAAAAAAATGAGTTTAGTTAATCTTTGTAATAAAAAAAAAAAAAAAATATAAAACCGAAGAACTATGACTTTAAGACCGAACAGAAGCGAATGGAGGTATAAACTCCAAACCGAAGTGGTTCATAGAAAGTTCATACACCGGGAAAAGCTCTTTTTACTTTTTTCGCCTCGGAATGGTGCTTGCGCACGTAGAGCCCGACCTGATCTTGGAGTTGCTTAGATAGAATCTGAGAGGAACCGCCCGGGTCTCGTCCGGGTTTATGGATGCCATGGAAGTGCGTCGCAGACGAAACAAGCGAATCGAATTACATCGTGTGCATGTTGTGTGTGTATGTGTGATGACGCGCTCCTCGAATAACAATTGCGGCGACGAGGAGGTTATGTTCTACTTTATTTTTTTTTTTTTTTTTAACACTTTTCAACCCCGAGGCTGCCGACGGAGGTGAATTTGCGATTCTCCGGGTTTCGCTCTCCGCTCCTTTTCCTCGACGTCGTACGTTTTTTGCGCCTCACCCCTGTTTCTCATGGACAGATGATTTTTGAGGTGATAAACTCCGGGGTTGACGTGCTTCTCGTAAATTTTTAAGACAGGTGGAACAAAGTTTACCCCCGGCCGTCTTATACGCGAATCTGTAAAATGGGCTCTCATTGATTTTAGATTCCGGGTTTCATTGTTCGAGGGTGAGTATCCTACGGTAAAAGTTTTGCTTTTGCAAACAGAGGCTACACTCAGAATTCTTAAACATAAATTCGTGTATTAGTAAATTAAAATGGAAATATCACAGTACGAAGTTTGGGTGGGTCTTGTTTTTCAACTTAAATTGGTTAGTCGAGAGATGTACTGTACTCGAAGAAAGTAGGGGAAATGAGAATCCCTTGTTTTTCGTTTTAAACTCTCGAATCAATACTCGCGCTGTAGGAAATGGAAGAAACTAAGTTTGCTTTAAACGACCGTCGATCGAGTTTCTCAAAGTACTCGGAGAAAAGTAAAAAAAAAAGAAGAAGTATCCAATGACAATGGGTATTGGGATTGGGTATGGGGGACAGGCATCGAAAGAGCAAGATCAACCTTTAGCGAGCAGAATAAATTTGAGTTACAACAGAGATTAAAATCATTTACTCGAATGAGAAAGCGATCACGTCCGATTTTCTCATCACGAGATCCGGCGCGTAAGTCTTGTAGGCGCCAATTAAATCAATCGGAGTGCGCGCACCTTTTGAAGGAGAGACAGGACCCCGAGACCTCGAGACCTCGAAACCTCCGAGGTGTTCCGAGCGAAAACCCCATGTAATCCAGGTATTTTATTGCGAGGGGAGTGTGTTTACTCGCTCGCCTCGACTTTTTCGGCCATTAATGCCCGCGGGCTAAGAAAACGGCATGCGATAAACTCGGCATGCAAATATTAGTCACGCGCGTTTATAAATCATGAGTCGCTGCGCCTCGTCTTGACTCCTCGTTAATAGACTCACTCGGGCGCATGCGCAAGTGGACTTTTTGAGCGCTGGTAGTTTTGCTGTAGTGGCTAATTTCCTTTCTAATCCGAATTTGTTTTGCACCGCCGCGGTAACGAACTTCGTTTGTAGTTCGCCGACTCGCCCCCTTCGCCAACATCAGTTCGAATGGAAAATTGGATTCAAAAGTTGCCGGGAGATGAATGAATTCGTTAGTTTCAGCGACAATGCGATATTGCGCGATCAATCGTGCTCCGAAGTGGGTTGATCGTCTCGCCGATACTAATCGGATCACTTATCGAAACTATGCGCTCCAGTAAAAACGCTCTAAACCAACTCCAATCGCGGACTTTCTAATAGATCCTGCAATTCGCACCTCGAGCGGCGTCAATTGAGTGGCGAAGAGCGAAAAGCGTTCAAACACTCGCACGAACTGAGAGAGAAGGGAGCTTCGCGAAATCGGCATCACTTAACTCACAATTCCCTACGGCGCTTCTCATCCTCTCTCGGAACTCCGCGTCGGCAACCGCAAACAGTCAATGAAGCCACGCACTTTTCTTTATTCATTTCATTCCCCGTAGTCGTTATTACATTGTACATCGGTCGGCACATGGGATTGACTGACTTCGTGTCGCGCCGTTCCTCTTCTTTTTTCTCCTGTTTCCCTCTCTCTCTCTCTCTCTCTCTCTCTCTCTCTCTCTCTTCTCGTGTCCGATCATTCGACGGGCGTCTACTTGTAAATGCATTCGAGCTCGTTTTAACGGAATTTCAAGTGCACTGGAGCTTTATTTCACTGCTGGAGAAGAAATGTCTTTACCTGTATATTTAATGTATAAATGTGAGACAGTTGTTTTCTCAGCTATTCAATTCTGTAGGTTTTTATTTAAAAATATATATTTATTTATTTTAATGCAAAAGTACAGGCACTGTAATAAGGAAAAGATGTACTGATGTACAATAGTATATAAAAGTTCAATTTGAGAAATGGACTATTCTCGAATAATGGCTTACTCGTACTGAAATCTCTGCAGCTTCTCAATGGATAAGCTAAGGTTTTATCGTAAACTCCAGGTCAAAAACTTTTTTCCCTTTATCAGGATTTTATTTGAGAGTAGTGGGACGCAAGTAATTAAAACGGTGCGTCAATTTCGTTGTATTCCAACAAATCCGTGCCAAAATCTTATGATCTTGGTCTTTCGATATAATACAAAGTATTTTGTGTTCGTGCTACTATTGACAAACTAATTTCTAATATGATCTATACAATCTTATCTTTGTTAGATTTCTATAGGAATCTTTTTATACAATGATAGATTGGTTGTTTATGTAAATTAGATTTTCATCAATAGTTTTTTTTACAGGTTATCAACATTCAAATCACTCGTAACCTATAATTATATTCTGTGAATACATTAACAACCAATAGATAATAAGGTGATTTATACTTATGGTTAATTCAATTACATAAAAGTTTAATCTTCATCGATATTTTCATTATGTTTTATCAATGATTTATTACCGATAATAAAATATTTGATTTGTCCAATGAATGGAATGAGATTTCTTTAACCCGTTACTTTTTTAATTTTGCTCAAATTTATTTTACTCGTGCAAGTCATACATACAACAATATATTTTACAATCAATTTATTTTTATTTATTTCAGGTAAGACCAAGATTTCGACTTATTTAAGGGAATGACTGTCGCCCCATATACGTTACGTAAGTTTGATGATTGATTATCAGCACTTGTAAAATAATTGTAATAAAATAAAAAATGAAAATCACTCAATGTAACAATAATGAAATTAAATTAATGCAATATCGGAATGCCAAGATACACAAATAACAAATTGCGCACCTCCATAGAAAAACAGGCGCAGAACCAGTTCGGAATAATGGTAGCACTTTGTTTTAGCAATAGTTGCTTTCTCAAGTCCTATACATTTGATACATTGAGTACACAATGAATACATAAGGCGCCATAAAGCACACCGCATTTTATGAAAAAAAGGTTCCAGCCGCGGAAATAATTTTATTCATAAATAACTTAAAGATTTCTTAAAGCGAAACATTCACTCGGTAAGTGCATAATACAATAATACATCGAGCATGGAAATGAACAAGGGAATAGAGCTACTTTAAGGATTTATTAGATTTATTAAAATTGCCCAACATTCGCTATTTCGCAAGTGTTTGTCAATTAAAATCAATAAGCAAGGCCGAATGGAAAAAATGGACGAAATCCGGCTTTTACGCGTATTCTGTGACTTTGCGATATGGAAAAGATGGAAGGATGGTGAAAAAGTAAGTGCACACGATATCGGGTTTTGCGGGAGGGATAAAACAAGAAAAAAGGAACGGACGAGGTGGAGGCGCGTAAACTTGACCAACATCGTCGTGGAATTGCATTTCCTGCTGGAAGTGCGCGGGCGCAATATTTTTTTCTAACCTGATTGCTGCACAAATTGGACGGCACAAAGCCGCGCGCGATTTCACGCCCCGGCCCTTTTTCCCCGATACCGATGCACCTTTTTACGCACGAGCCTCCGCAGCGGATGTCGATTGTTGTTGCCCGGGAACGCCCTGGAATTTTATCGCGCGTGGCTCGCTCCTTCTGCCTCTTTTGTTACTCTCGCTCTCGCTCTTTATCTTATCGCGGGTACTTTGCAGCGTAGGGCCTTTTCGCGGATTCTCAAAACGCAAGCCGCGAGATTGCAACATTTTTTTGTTACCCGAGTGCTGTCGAGATCGCTTTTGCACTTTAAATTTTTTTAGGAAAAGACCTTTTAAATCTACTTTGTGTTAGCTTTTATTTAACAAAGCTCAATGTATATTCAATTTCATGCACTACTACTAGTTTTTATTTTATATTACATGAATAATTCGTTGGAGAGTGAGAGACAATTTCAATTCTAAATTATGAATGCATAAATTTAAATAAATCAATTTCAGTGCTGCAACCTTGAGATATTTCATATATTACTCTTGTTGTAGTTTGTTGTTTTGCTTAGTTAAGAATTTACAAACGTAAATCTTATAAAAAAATGAAAAAATATAATAAAATTTAATAAGATTTTTTTAGACGTAATCTCTCAAACTGTTCTATTTAATTTTATACTATTTAAATCAGTATATCTATTTCATAATACTTTAATTTTATTAATATTTTTCAATACATCAATTTATTTATAATTTCTTTGAAGAAAAGGCGCTACAGCTTGCTTTATTTATACTTTTTGTGGTCTGCCTTTTGTCTTCATTTTCATCTTTTTTTTTTTTTTTAATTGAAATTTGTACATAGCTTTGATCGATATTATAAAAACATTACAGTTCAAAGGAGGTTTTATATTGCTTTTTAAATGAATAAAATACAAATCTCGTTTTTATTTTTTTATTTTGAACTGTATAAAATTACACTCAAATACCTTTTCAATTATATTATCTTACATCTTGAATCTTGAAAATAATCAATAAACTAATATCTCCATCTGTATATATAGTTATAAATCGAATCAATGCCTTTAAACTGTGCATATAATTTAGTAAATCACTCAACATGTAAATAAGGTCTACTTTTTATCAATTGTACAAAATTCTAAGGACGTATTTAAGTTAAAATTAATTCAATAAGTACAAACATTTAATTTAACATTACTTGAATAATTAATTAATGTAAAATTTCGATCAAATTAATCAAAACGTTCTTTTCTTCTATAAATAAAAATCGTAACAAATTTTCCTCAATTACAAGTTGTTAATAATACAGAGAGATCATGAATAGAATTTATGGTATTTGTATTATATATTGATTTGATTCGTTTCAATTTTTAATTTCTCATATATTTTAAAAGTTAAAATTTTTTAAAGTCGAGTTTTGATCTCATTAAAAGTCTTATCAGATAAAAATAAAAATAAAATAGAGGATTTTCTTGCAATAAGAGCGTTATTTAAAATTCTACTTATATTAAAAAAAGAGATTAGCTGTATATGGGAAAGAACTTTGACACGAGTAAAATTGAATCTTTTTGTAATTAAGGTAGATAATCTCGCAGCGAGGCATTTGAAATGGAATCGAATGAAAGGGAAAGGGAAGTGCGAGTAAAGAAAAACAATGAGATACCAGAAAACGATTTCCCGTGAATTGAATGGCTCCGGATCGTTGAATGAAATGGCCAACCCTAGAGTCGATTCCGCGTCTTTCCCCCTCCCCCCTCCCCCTCCGTGCCCGGGGCCGCGAAACCCTCCTGCGCCGACCAAATGACATCCGCGCACGACGTCCGCCGAATAACAAATGGCGTTCGCGCGCGGGAGAGAAAAAAGTGCAAAAGAGTCGAGTGATCACACACACACACACACACACACACACACAAAATGCAACGTGGACTTGGACGGCGGGGCCCATTAAAACCGCGACTCCTGCACATAACGATTTATTATTTGAGATGCTGCCCCCGTCCAGCTCACAGTCACAGCTCAGAGCACGAGGGGAAGAAAAAGTCAAAGTAGCGCCGAGCCCATTCATCCGACTTTCGAATTTCGAATTCCATCGGCTCGAGCAATTTCGAGGTACGTTTTTGTACCGTTCCGCGATTCTCATTAAGTACCTCGTTGGTTATAATGTTTCCGACAACACGTCCCACACGGAACACCATTTCTTTGCTGGTGTCGAACACTCGTGTTCCGAGCTCTCGGATCCCAGATTCTATTATTTGGCCCGACTTTTTTAAAGGCCTTCGGATCTTTCTTTTACTCTTGAATGGATACGTACTTTTTGTGGGAAAAGGAGAAGGAAGCGTATTTATTATTGGGTCGATAGTGTTTTTCTGCAAATGAAAACATGCTGTGAAGGCGGACGTATTACTCATACCTTTTGTCTTAAATTCGAAGGAAATAAAATCAATGATCGAACGTCTCGTTTTTACGCGAGTCTTGTGTTTTACCGAATCATAGGCCGTATGAACTATTTGTTTTTGTCAAAATGAATGTTTAAGACATAATGTGCTATATATTCTTTGCATAACACGCTAATTTATGTCATAAGTTATTTATGTTGTGTTCAGTTTATCGCAACAATGTTGCAATCGAAAACTACCGTCTAGAACCGCTGAATTTAATTAGCCAAATGTTTTTGACGATTTAACTAGTTCGTGGCGTATTATTATACAAGAATTATCGCTTCTGACTCAATATCTATAATTACAAGGGAAGAAACTAGTGCACCCGCAAAAATACAACGGATTCATCAGTATTGAACTATTTAAATATCGGGCTCGGACTGTTTATAAAACACACTACACTCCCCCTGCCGATCGGGAATAAAGATTGATAAATTCTTATCTGGCGAAGCTACGAATAAATTTGAATTCCCGATTTTATTAATTACTGTTATTCCACACGAAGGATAAGAAGCTCTTGTGCTCCTTTCGTAAACTCGACCGCCGACTAAAATTCGAGCTCGATACACTTCCGTGTAATTTATCACTGACAAACGAGATGGAGTCCAGAGGCCCCCGAGGCCCCCGAGGCCCCGAAACTGCCCCGCTTCCTTATCTTGTCCTCTCGCCTCGGGGGGAAAAATGCGACTCGCGTAAACATGGCAAAGGTCGCAACGATCGTCATTGTTCTTCCCCCTCCCCCACCCCCACCCCCGCTCATGGTTGCAATAAAGCTTCGCCCATTAATTACGTGATGTGCGCCAAGGCTCTGCTCTTTATTACGCGATCGCGTCGCGTGTCTCGTGTCTCGTGATCCGATAAAAACTCATTTTTCCCCCGGCTTACAGAGCTTATGGATGATTATGATTATGATGATGATGATGATGATGATGATGATGATGATGATCGCGGCTATGCCAATATAAATGTCTTCCATTGAAAAGCTTTTGCGCGTTAACGGGAATAAGGTCGATTCTTAGACTAATAGGGATTATCCAAGTTTTTATTTCCCATTGTGGTTTATAGTGTTGCGTGATTCTCTAATTTTATATTTTTATTTCATTGCTCACCTTTGCGAGATTTATTTCTTATTTTACAATTAATTTCAAATCGACTTAATTAGAGGTATCCTTGTATTCTATTAGGCTCCTAACTTTAACTTATCTAAAGCATTAAATACAATTTTAGTTTTATTTTTATACTAGACCATCTATTATCTACGTGAACTTTTACAAATTATCAGTATTTAATGCCAAAAAATACACTGTTAATTTATGAATCATTAAATTAATATATAATGCAGCGTACAAAGTTTTAATAGCTATCGTTACAAATAATATTAAAATTATAATTAAAGAAATATTTTAATTGTACACTACTTTTTTATTATAAAAGACATAGGAATATCATTTCTTAAACATTTGCAACATATTTTCGAGTAATTGTAAATTTTTATTTCTTTCTTTTGTATTATTGGTTATTCACGTGCATAAAATAGTTTTTTCTCAATAAGGAAGACAATGACAGTGAATCACACGCATTACAAGCATAAAAAATAGTTTTTGAGCAACACAAAAATTATGCAACACCTCGCTTAACTGCAGAAAGCACAACATTTAACATTTTCAGCAACTACTTTCCCTCTAAGTACGATTGAGATAAATTCAGTTGTTCATGGTACGAAGGTGCGGTTCGGCACATTAACTGAAGAAGAGATTGCGCCTATCTTTATTCTGCTGTTGTTCAAAAAAAAAAAAAAAAAAATGAATTTGCGCCAGACATATTTTGCGAAAACTAGTAAATGACTGAAAATTTTTTCAATGCTTTGTGCAAACATGAATGAAGCTATTCAGAATCATTTTTACTGTGTACTCTAAGGAATCAAACTGAGGAAATCTCTGAATATTAATGATTAGGCATTGTTGTATAAGTATTACATAACTGCTATCGCAGTTGGTATATTTCAGAAGTTTAAGATACAATGTTCGATGAAAATGAAATAGTTTCAAGATTAAACCCAAGAAACATAATTGGTATTCAACTTTATCCAATTCTCATGATTAATGTGCTTGCAATTATTGCTTATAATAGATGGATGTCTGAAACAAGTTTCTCTATAAAATTTAATTTTCATAATTACTATTAAATTTAATTTACTCGCTACTGCCGTCAACCAAATATGCATTTTAATTTTAAATATAAACTATAATTAATTACTTTAAAAGAGAAGGAAGTTTTTTAAAAATTACGATTAATCATTACTTGTGCATTCCCTTCACGGTAATTATGATTAACGAAGTACGCACAGCTCCATTTTTCATTATTACAATAATAATTATTCCCTTTGAAAAGTCTCATAGAAGTATGCTGAGTTCATTCGACCGGTCGGTAGTCAACCTCTTTAACTCTTAGGTATTAAAATAAATTTAGACGTCCTCCTCTCGAACGTAAGACAAAGCAGTAAAATAATACTCACGACTGCGCCCATAAAGGCGATACACAGATAGAACATGGATCTCTGTAATATGGAATCCATATGATGTCAGGGGTATTTTAGTTGAGAAAACTCAGGAAAACAGTAGCTTAATCGAATTGGCAATAAATATTAATGTTCTTTAAAATATTAATATAGCCGTTTGTTTAATTTTTCCTTCGCTTTGGCAAATCATATTTTTTCATTTCTAGAATAAGAAAGTAATAAATTATCGAGTTTAGCAGAGATGATTAAAAAGTTTAAGTTATTATTCCAAGTTGATAAGAAACATTAAGCTTGATATTAATGCAATTAAATGTTTTATATGAATATAATTATATTCATAAGAAATCACTATTTTATTTTGTAAGTAAAAATTTTTTTATTTTGACAATTTCATATAGAATTACAAAATTTATTGTCAGATAAATTAAAAATTCTATTCTGAACTTTTAATTTTTTAATATCAATTGTATATTCACATATTATTACAAAACTTTTATTATACCATATTTTTTTTAGTTAATTAATTGAATCAACTTTTTCTATAAATAATTTTCTTATCGTTCACTTTATAAAAATTAATTTTTTGAATTTTTAATTATATTCATTACAGTAAAACTTATGCTAGAAGAATTTGTTATTCTGCTTTTTTTCACATCCAAAATTTTAAAACTCGCAAACAAATATGTATGTATGAATTAGTATAACCGAAAATTGTAGAAAAAACAATGAGAATAAGAGTTTAAGTATATATAAGAAACAAAGAAGCTATAGGCCATGGTTGCACATAATTTATATATTGTTCATCCACGAAGTATCGAGTTTTTTTTTCATTTTGCGACTATTGGTAGTAGAAATTTGGGAGGGGTCTTATAATTTTGAAAAACTCTTTCCTCATTTGTCCCTTTTTTTTATTTTCTCGATAATTTGAAGCGGCAGGATTCTACATGGCGCATAGGATATTTTTCAATTTTTTAACACAACGCGCTGAAGCGATTAGTGGAACAGCATTCCGCAATAAAATTTTAAATAAAATATTAAAAGAGGCTTATCAAGATAATAGTATGTCAAAATCGCAATGTGGAAAATGGCACAGAGCTTTTAAAGAAAATCGGGAAAAGATCATGGACGAGTCTTCATCTGGGCGCCCAAAAAGCTTTGGAATGGCTAGGAACACTCGATTCGTATTTGAAATTTTAAATTTGGACTGTCGATTAACAGATGAAACAATTCAGAAAAATTGAATTTAACGCGAACTACGGTGCACAATATAGTGCAAAAAAATTTAGAAATGCGAAAATTTTGAGTAAATATCAAACTTGAGAAAATTCATACTGCTTTTGAGAGCTGGAGACTTGTTAAATGCGTTGATGCAGTAGGAAATTATTTTGAACAATTTAAAATGTTTATTTCAAACTGTCTATAAGTTCAATAATAGATAATATTTCATTAAAAAAGGTAAGTGTTTTCTTTTTTTTTTTAGAATCTTTAAACGAAATATTCTCGCATAGCGTTTTTCCACTAATCGCGTCAGCGCGCCGTATCAAAAATTTGAAATACACCCTTCGCTTGAAGTAAAATCCTGCTCTTTCAAATCAAATATCGAAAAAACAAAAAAAAAGAAACAAATGGAAAAAGTTTTCCTCTACATTTTAAGGACCCTCCCAAATTTCTACGACCGATAGTCGCAAAATGAAAAAAAAACTCGATACTTCGTGAACCATGTATACTTACGCTTAATATAAAGATGTATTTTCTCTCTCCTTTTCAACAGTTACATTTAATTTTTTTTTTTTTTTTTTTTTTTCTTAATAAATTAATGAGTTTTTACCGAATTTTTGACGTGTACATAAAGTTGCAAGATAAGTTCAGTTCTCACACCTCTAACTCCATTTTTTTTAACAGTGTAGTTTTAATGGTATATTTTCTTAAATAAGTTGATGAGCCCTCCTTATTCGTATAAAGTTGCAGCTTTAAATTGTGTTGTTACGTGAATTATATTTTTAGTTCAAATAACGTATAATTATTGAAGAATATTTAGTACCCATTTAACACAGTATTTTATCGAATTTTTTATTTCAAAGAATAATGTGATTATTATTATATAAATTACTGAATTTAATGTTGATTATGTTTAAACATTATACAAAACGTTTCAAAAAACTACACAGGTTATATATTTTTTTAAAAAATGGAAAATTTATTTCACAAGAATTCTTGTATATACAAAAAATGATATGCACAAATAATTTTTATTACACATTTTTTGTAAATTTCTGGTTAAATCTATTACTTTAAATAAAAACTAATAATACTTCTAGTATAACGTCGATTGATGAACTTCATCATGATAAGTGTATAAAACAAAAGAATGTATTATACACGAAAGTCTGTATTGATAACATTTTATAAATTATGTAATATTCATATATACGTTTTTTTAATATTGAATTAATTTATATAAATTTAAGTACTTATTGTTGCGTTAACTTTCATATTATTTGTGGGACCTTTATGGAATTTTTTTGCAAACCACCCCTTGATAGTTGCTCCTATTTTACGAAAACGTTCCACCAAGTTCTGCATCTTTCGCATCTTATTAAACGATGTTCGCATCCGCTAAGATAATTAACATTTTTTAAATATTATTAGTAAAATATTATAAAATTATATATTTCATTTCAAAATTATTTATATTTATTCAACTTACCTGTAGGAGACTAGGACGTGGGGTATTCACTGGTAGCATACTAGTGAGTTCTGCAGCACTTGGAGTTGGTGCACCAGGTTGCATTTGGTTTACATTTATATTTTTATTTGGAACTCCTCCAGGTGCACCAGGTGGACCCGGTTGACCTGGTTGACCATGTGGAATTTGTTGTTGACCTGCTGGACTTTGTGCCAGTGATGCTGCTTCATTTGGATCTCCAGGTGCTGGCGGATGTTCATTTGATTCGCCAGTTGGTGGATGTTCACCTGATTGGCCATTCGGTGGATGTTCATCTGATTCGCCATCGCTTGGAGGTTTTTCACTTGATTCGCCACCTGTTGGTGGTTTTTCACCTGATTCACCATCATGTTTTGCTGTTTTTTGTGCTGCATTTGGATCTGTTGGCGGGTTTTCACCTGATTCGCCGTCCTTTTCACCTTCGCTTGTTGGCGATTTGTCACCCGATTCTCCATCTTTTTCACCTTCGTCTTTTGATGGCTTTTCACTTGATTCACCCTCTTTTTCACCATCGTCTGCTGATGTTTTTTCTGCTTTATCTCCGTCTACTGATGATTTATCACCTGACTCACCGTCTTTTTCGCCTTCCTCCTTTGGCGTTTTATCATCCGATTCGCCATCTTTTTCACCTTCACCTGAATCACCTTCTTTTTTCTCTTCTGAAACAGTATATTTTGAATCTTTGCCTTTATCTTATTTATTAATAACTACAATTATTATTGCTTTTTTTGTAATTTACCACTTGGAGAGTTCTCTGAACCTTCCTTTTTATGTTCACCTGCTTCTCCAGGTTTCTTTTTCTCGCCTTCTTTATTATCGAGTACTGGTTTCGCTTCCGCATCATCATCAGTCTAAAAACATACGTTAAACGTCGAGTTTATGCTATAAATAATTTTCATGCGCTACAAACCTCTCTTCGTTGTCTTTCCATTGATCTACTGGGATGTCTTTCCATTGATCTGGAATATCTTTCCATTGATTTTCGTTGTCCTTCCCTTGCTCTTCGTTGTCTTTCCATTGGAATGGAAAAACATCCTATTACTAGTAAAGTCAAGATCAGGATAAATGCACTCCTCATCTTTGGTTGATTTACTTTGAACTTGATGCACAAATATTATTCACCCGGTACCTTTAATTACCACCAAATGAACTAATTATGTCTTTACAGTAATAAAGTAGATTTTGAATAAATCAAAATTAAACTTATATACGTATAGTACTTTCTTTATTCCATAACTGGAAGTAAACTGACAAAAATTTAAACTTTCATCTTCCTTTTATTACGCTCCGATTCATCGATGCGTGTTCAATCATTTTACGAAAGTTGACGATAATTTTATGCACGTCCCAATGTTGCACCCAATAAGTTCAATTTTTATTGATATCAAAAGTTGTTTAAAAAAGAAATTTATTAAAATTTCGTTAATATATTTAACATTATCCGCCAGGAATTTCTTTTGTTCTGCTATTAACTAGTCATGAGTTAAAATTTTTCACGTTTGAGACTTTGACCTCAAAATTGTTTTTTAAATAAAATTTTTAACATTTTTTGAATACTAAAATTATTAGGCTTCAAATAATTGATTGAATAAACTACCGAATTAATTTTATTTTATCTTCCTTAATCTGAAAAAAAAAAATTTTATTTTTTTTTGGCATTATATAACGTTCACATACAGCCTTCATTCGATTGCCACATAAACGGATAAAGCATATCCGAATGAATTACTGAAAAAGTAAGTACATTAAATCTTTATACCGCACGTTGCTCGCCATTAAATTTTTTAACAGTCCATCAAGTAGTCTCAAGATATCGCGAGCAATTAATCCTACATTTTAGAGTCATGCCCAAGGGCATTTGAACTTGTCCTAGCACTCCAAAAATCGATCAGAGTCAAAATCAATGGGACCCAGTCCGCAGCCATGAAAGATAAACGCCATGGAGTCGCGGACTAATCACCCGGTGTGTTTATTTGAATAAGGGGGAGGGGAGGGAAGAAGTCGTATGTCGCGAGGCTCGTGCCGATAAATCTTCCGGGTAATCTCAAACGCGTATCTCTGCGGGTCCGAGGCTCGTAAATCGTCGATGCGCTTCCGCTCGTGTAACGAGCTAACCCCTCGGCCCAACTTAGATTCCATTGTCAGCGACTAATCGCTTCTTCAATCGCGCGGCCATTTTTATTTCCAGCCCTTTTTGCAACCGTACACCTTGCATCCATAATCTCTTTCGAGGTCCAGGTCTCGGGGTTCTCGGGGTTCTCGGGGCTCTCGGGGTCTCGGAGCTCTCGGTCTCTAGTTACATTTTCGTTTCATTACAGTTTCGCCGGGGGCAGTGTAGTTTTGTGTACTTTGGTCTCGCTCGTCCAGTCGCGTTTATAACCCAAAGCTAATCCACGGGGTTAGCAAGTATTTTGGGTATGTGATTCATGGTGGACTCTCGGTTGGTTTGCAGTAACGAGAACGAACGGTTAATCTCTGGGCAAACTTAGAGAAGCTTTGAATTCATGTATGCTTAATTGTATAAAAGTACTTTGAACATTTGTACGGGCACCTTAATTACAACAATTGATACGTTAATAATTATTATGCTTATTTTCGTACGGAAATTAAGCACTCATTAAATCAAACTCTAGGTCTGCTTTAAAAACACTTTTATTATAAACCCCTTTTTTTTTATAATGATCATCGTCGAATGAAGCACCGACCTGTCTACGCGAGCTTGCCAACTTACATCTCATTCAAATGCTACCTTTTATGAAAACTGAAAACCATATATAATTATCATGATTTAGCTTCCTACTCTCGCATGCATCAACGGAGAAAAAAATTCTCTTCTGCGACTATTCACAACTAACTATTATGTACGATCGAAACAATGTTTTATATGACACTCTCACTTATTCTTATAAAGAGTAATAAAATTTAATTGGTTTTGTTAGAAAAATACCAAGTCTATTCTTATAAATAGTTAATGGGATTCTAGTTGCGATTACGGAGAATTTTTATGCATCGGAAGTTGATTACGTCGTTCGATTTGTTATTGTGAGATATTGGTTTTTTTTATGAATTATGCATCTGAACTGTAAAGCTGCCTTTTATTGGATGTATTATTTGAATAGATTAAAGTGGCTCTGGTAGTTTTATATTGTGTAAACTTTGCCCTTTAATTAAGACGAGAGGTAAAAACAAATATTTACTTCAAATAATTTGATCGTAGGGAGTGGTTCTTACGTGCCACAAAACTACACTACACAGATGCATAAAAATTGGTGTCATTCAGAATATAACATTATTTTCTATTATTTATTGCTATGCTCATTGATAAATAAAGAATAGGCAATTAAATTGTCAAATATGAATAATAGATTTTGCACATGTATTCTGTAAAGTGATTTAAAAAATGTCATTTTCAATTGATCTTTCAAAATATCCACGTCCTTTTCACAAATACAAAATAGAATTATAATCTTTTGTTACAATAATTTTTTATTTTATAATTCACTTTTTCATGAAGACGAGTAAGGTTCCACGAGAAATTTATAATCGATTAAAAAAATGGTTAAAATGCTTCTCCTCCTCAAAATGATTAATAGACCAATTGTTACTTCATTCATGTAGTCAACATTTGATAGAATTTGAAACACTCAAAATTTTTCAATGTATTCCTTGGTACTTGTTTTGCGTTACAAAACAAAATGCTGATATGCATCTTTAATTTTATACAATAAAATACGTGTCTTGTAGCATTGATCGATATTTATTCTGAAAGAATTTTTTATCCTATATTTTCCTAGTTTAATAATACATTATTTTACATTGTACTCATTAATTACAACGAGAAGTATATTTAAAAAGTATTAAACATATATATTTACAACTATTATTTTGTGGTGAACAAATATTTTAAATTACATAACAGCACATAGGTTAAAAAAAAAAAAAAAAAATTGAATGCCGTAAGTGCAGTTTAAAATTGAATTAAAACTTCTCACGATTTTAAGAATTAGAAATATTATCTTCATGCGCATCAAATTGATTTATCATGAGCATATTCGTACAATGGGATCAAATGTGCAGGAAACAGATTATCTCGATTTACTTGGGAAATTGCATCAAGCTGGTGATGAAAGTATTTACACGGCAGCTTGTACCTGTCCCGGACATATCAATAGGCTGTAATTAATTTGCAAGACGAGCAAATAAACATCCGAATAAAAGTCGGGAATTTCGTGATGGGAAACTCTTGACTCGTCTGTTTTTTCGAATTGCAGATTAATTTCGCATACAGCAGGCGCTCGAGAATTCGCCGTGACTCTTGCGAAATAATGGAGCTACGGCGCTCGATTTATAAATTCTCCTCGTCGATAATTAAATTATTTATCGACAGACCCGAAATCTGCCTGGGGCCCACATTCACTGTCTGACTGTGGGCTGAATAATGAAATGAAAATCAACTTGTATTGTGTTTACTCAGTCTTGCTGTGTATTCTATGATGAATAGCTCGCGTATTTTTGTATTTTTCCCTTTCTTCTTTAAGCTTCAAATTGGCTTTAATCGCTAATCGGCGGCTGCATCTGATTTTGGCTTTATTGTTGGTCTACCAGGCTTTGTGTTCGTAGCCGTGCATCGGTGAAATTTTTGTGGCACCTTTTATGGCCTCTGCCATCAAATGAATGGCTTAGCATTTGCATGACTATGCGCCATGTCCAACTACGATAATGATGGGTTTAATGAGATTGAAATATAAATTGCGATGAACATATGTTTTGGACGCTTATAGAACACGAGGTTACGTGATTAAAATCGTTTGATAATAATATAATAATGCCCAATGACGCTGTTTTTTGGTGCGTAAACATCGTAATTATACGTTACGTATGGCACACTTGTAGTTGTTATTGTAAAAATAATCTTATAACTAAATCATTATTTGTTGATTATTGCAAATACTTGAGAAAAAATTCGCAATATTTGTTTCAATCGAGTGTCATTGCAAAGAACAAAAAAAATGAAGAATAGATGTTGAAGAAATGGCTTTTATATATATATATATATAAATAAATGCTTTTATACATATCTTTTAATTCATAATATATTTCATTCAATTACTTGATTATATCTTTTAATTAAAATAAATTGACGTGACTCAAATAATTGTTGCAACTATTCAACTTTAACATTAAAGAGGTTTTAAGGTCTATTAATTTTTGTTTATATCCGTGTTAATTTATCTAAAAGATAACTATTTGAATGCAACTATCACAACAACAAAAAATCATTGATTTTATTGGCTAACAATTATATCAATTAATTTCGATGTTCAAAATGTTTTTCCTACAATTTTTAAACATTACTACAGACATAGAAAATAGTGACTTTTAATTAACTTTCTCTTCATTTTCAATACATTATTGACAATATGTAAATCAATTTTATATATTTCACATCGTGATCACATATGCGATTATGCTAGTGCGATTATTTTTAAATAAATCTGCGGAAATCTAACGAGTACGCGAAGAAAGTTCTCTTGCTAAAATATCATCGTAAAACTCATCGATAAAAGTTACCATGTGAGTAGGTAACGTGAAATGTTGTGACGTTTCAGGAGATATTACTAGTGATGCATGAAATTTTATCATTTTGTACGGTAAATTTTATCCGTTAATAAATAGAATTCCTTTTACCTTTGCTAAATAACAACAAATGTATTTTAACTTATGTTTGTATGATGAATGAGCCTAAAGCATAGACTTTTTTAATTACTCGTTGTAAAAGCAAATTCTTATAGTTGTCATTTCAATAAAATAATTTTTTATATATCATTTGTATGTCAAATTATTTACATGCAGATAAACTAACATGTGCATGGTGTAATTAATAATTGCATAAATATTTATTTTGAAATTCTTAATATAGAATTTTTCTTCTTTATAAAATAAATTTTATTAATAAAAATCCTGAAACATAGTATTAATTTTTTATATTTCTTTTATGCGATTCGGATTTATACAAATTCATAAAATTTATGTCGTAGTCAATAGTATTTAAAAAAAGATTTGAATTTCATTTAAATTTTAATTACATACTTCTGTCAATAAAAGAAATAATACAAATTTCAATTTTATTTTGACTACGGTAATTTACTGGTAAAGTTGTACATCAATAAATAAGCTGTTTCTACAATGAATAAATGATTTTTTCATTAAAGTCGCTTAGAACTCAATAATTTGTCTTTCTAAGCTACTCACTTTATTTGCACTTACAATTGCAATGTTTTATCGTCTAACTATGAACGCAATATATCTCTGTTAAAGAAACAAAGTTGAAGATTTGCAGATCGATAAGCCTCTCAATGAATAGTCTAATAATGAAGTTAACTACTGCGAATTATTTAATTATTGTTACAAACACACTTTTAATTATCAATGATAATAATTTTTTTTACAATATAAATGTCCTCATTGCATAATATCTCTAATCGTAGCACAGATGTAATAATAAAAATTTTTACTTACTAATGGCTCCGAACATTTTTGATTTTGTTTTAGTTTGGATATATAAAAAAAAAAAATTGATATGAAATAGTCTCACAGAAAATTATATGGCAAAAACATTAGTAATTATTTTATGCTAATATTAATAATATTAGATGACGAAGGCGAGCTGCGTTATTAAAAAATGCACTGATTTATCGAAGAAAAATTATTTTAAAAGGATTTTTAATATTTAATACGAAAGTAAAGCAGTATAACTTAATTAACATTGATTATACAACATGTGTGTGTATTAATATTTGTAAATGGGTTTGAATATTATTAAAAAATCTTGTCATTTAAATAAAATTATTATATATATACATATGCACGCGTAAAAAATTATAATTTAAATTTGCATATAATTAGTCTAAGCAAAGTGTTATGGTAATGTGTAAATTACTTATGGTAACACGCAATTTTACGCTTGATATCATTTGTGTTTATAAAATTTTTATTCAAAAGATGGTGTGCATTCTTTTGTAATTGGAAATTTTAAAAAAGCGTGGACAGCTCAGTAATTTATAAATTTTAATCATTGAGAACACAATGCACGAAGCGAGGATAAAATTAAAATATAAAAGGAGTATTTGTTTGTTTTGTGCATTTATTTTTCATTTTCATCAGAAATCGCGTGAAAGTTCGAGTGTAAATAATGAATGCAATTTAATATGAGTATGAACCCTAGAAAGCAATGTAGCGTTACTTGGTTGTGGCTCTAAAGACACATTATGAATACTGCAATGCGTGTACAAATATTATCGCACCTTCTTAAATATACGCTTGTGAATGCAAAATTCTATTTCAAAGGTAATATATTGAAATAACGCAGAGAGGAAAATATGGGTCAGTGAGCTACGCCAAGCAATTTTCGCTCTAATTCGGCAAGAATTTAGGCTACGAGCCACCTTTAAACCACCTCCGACCACTGCTTATCCCTTCAAATATGAATTTGATCTGAATAAAGTTGGAAAGCTGGGAAAAGCCGTAGCGGATCGTTTCTAAAGCCGCGGAAAATCAAGCTTGAGGGGGGAGGGGAGGGGAGTGCGTTTGGCTCGAGCGAAAAGTGTCGGGGCTTCTGCGTCTCCTCTTTTCTCGCTGAAGCCGCCTGCAGCATCCGGCGCCGACTCTCCTAGAAAAGTATGGGAGAGTTATAGTGGTGAGGTCCATTGGCGGCTCAGCATCTAGGGTTGGATAGGGGAGACGATTTTCTCGCTGATTTCAGGTTGAGGAGTTCATTGGTGGACGCGTCAAAGACTTTTTTTATTCTCGATTTTTTATCGGAAAACGATCGAGTACGAGAGCTTGTACTTTATCTTCATAAGTCTTCTATTCGTAGTCGGTAAAAAAATATTTACAGTTGCTTCTCTTGGCGATTTAACTTTCTAAGCGAGGAAAACTTTTCAATCGAGATGAGGCTCATTTGGATAAGTGTAATGCAAATATTTATGCACGATGCTTCTTGTAGATAAACAATAATCCTTTTACAAATGCAAAGTGATGATACATTCTATTTGGGTTATTAAGATTTTTCAAATCTCTTTAAAGATGTTTTATTTTATAATGATTAATGCAATGTTTGAATAATGATACTTTAAAAAAAGTTTCTTTCAACAACCATTACAAATTTTTTAAAATATTCAAAATTTCACGAGAAAAAATTTAAAAAATTTATGCAATATTCGTCGTGTGCAATATTTTGCACATAAAGTGTATTCATTTTTCAAAACATAAAATTTCGAATTATGTCGTTTTCGTTTAAATACAGTTTTATAGTATAATCTCATTACTAATAAGATTGTAAATTATACTAGAGTTCATATGAGAAAACGTTATTAAACGTAGCTTTAACATTCTTCTTTTTTACTTTATACTAATAAAAGTATATTATATAATACGTTATAATGTAGTGATTCATAAAGTTTTGTAAATGTATATTGATACCATGTTATATTTGATATCATAAGCGTTTTTCTTGTTTGAATAATGTTCCGTCGAGCTTTATTGGAACAAACGCATGAATACTTCAACGCATTGATTTTCTTTGAATAAAAACGAATGTTTCCCATTTGATTGAAAAAGTTTATTAATCGCGCACTAACTCCACAAATACACATTTTTCCCACGTCTGGATTAATCTATAAATAGGCATAATAAGAATAATAAATTCAAATGCATTAATTAATTAATTACGAAATGATGTTTAAGCTGCAAGTTTAATTTCCCGAGTCTTTTGTTGGAACTAGTTGCAGACTGACACCAAGTATGCATCATAATCGCAATAGTTTGGCTTTGTGGGCTGCTCGAAATAAGGAAAAAAAATGGGGGGGGGGAAATAGAATAGAGTGAAATCGTCACGTCCCACAGTCGAAGCAAAAAGCCTGCGAAAGCGAAAAGCACATTCTAATGCAGCACTTGCGCCAAGAAAAAATTCAATTATCCTCATGACGCTCGTCCTCAGTCCGGAAATTCCTCTCCTGCACGCGTGCGCCGTTTAATTGACCAGTCCGCGCATTATAAACGCGCGCCAAATACGGAGTCGTTTTCCCGGGTGGAAAGTGGCACTGACCTCCGGGATCGAGCCGAGATAACCGTTCCCGAGGAGGAGGCGGAGAACCTTGTTAAGGATGGGGTCGTGCCGATGCTGCGCGACGATACGCCCCGAGTTTTTCCCTCGGGTTATCGCTGATTTTGAGCCGATCAACGAGGCTCTGATCCCCGAGCCTCACTCCCTTTAATCATCTGCATTTTTATCATCGAGCTTCTTAAAAAATCTACTCGAAATCGTGGCTATGAATATCTTTATCGCGCTTTTATCGGCTTTTCTATCGGCTTTTCTATCGATCTCTATCTTAACACAATCAACATTTTACATCTCGTTATTGATCCTCGACTTTCAAGGCTCCGATTTATCTATTATATTAATTGCATTAATAAACAACCAGCACGTATGATTCGTTACCAAGTGCAATGCTGTAAATGCATTTTATTTTAATTGTATAATTATAATAATTAATAACGGTTCGTCCAAGTATACTTTTAGCTAAAGCTAATTAGCGATTATTCATAATTCTCTTAAAGTAACAAAGTAAAACATTGTTACATCCAGAGAGTTTAATAACTTTAGATATTTGTAAATCTTTATCCATTTACTCTTTAAAAGCAATTTATTTCTTCACGTTATGGTTATGGTCTTCTGGACTTCCTGTGGGTGGAAAATTTTAATTGCTTCTTTACAACTTCCACAGACTTTAGAAATACAATTTATAAATAGTGAAACTGACATTTACGTCCATATATTATATTAAAATTATCAAAATGAGCGAAATTCATAATTGATAAATTAATTAAAATTCAATTTTAATATATTTTTTTAAACTCGTCTTTCATTACCTTTAAATTAGTTAATACTAAAATTAAATTTTGAAATTAAATATACTTTTTATAAAATTCTAGACATTTATACATACATCTATACTGTCACATTTTTTTTAATCTTCAAAAGAAAAATGTTTTTAAAAATGAAAGGTATTGCAAAAAGGAGGATATAACGTGAGAAAATTTTAATTAAAATAACATGATATAGAATTAACAAAATGTAAATATTCTTATCGAATAACTAACATGTAAATCAGATTACCGGAGCTATAATTATCATTACATAATCTACATAGTTATTTCTATTGTAAAAATTAAAAATCATATGGAATAGAAAGTGCAGAATATAAACTTAATAAAATTCATGTGCTCCAGAAAATCTATTAAATTCTCTCTATTGTGATTATCACGATGTGTCACTGTTTAAAAAAATTAACATAGCTGATGAATGATTCAATTATAAAGTAATAAATGAATTTAACTCACATATTTTTAAAATTGATGAAAATTACGTAATAAAAAATGACAATTTATTTATCGTCCGGTCCCATAATTATTCGATTCAATGAAAGGAATTTATTTTATCCGTTTTTATGTAATATTCAAATATATGCTCAACGTTATCTTTTCTCAAGTTATTTTAAATAACTTATACACTCATATATTTATTTTCGTCTCTCATATTTCAATTGAAGGTGATAAGAATATTTAAAAACAATCGAGAATTCATTTCGATACCGATGAAGGAATTTTGTACTAATTAATTGAGTTTTATGCCCTGATACTAAAAAGATTTATAATTATCTAAAACTCAAACAACGATTTACAGACATTCATTTAATATTTGTATAAACGAAATCTAGGACTTAAAACATTTTTACTTCATAAAAATTATTATTTAGTTTTCGTAAGTTATATTAAATATTAAATGTGATTTATTACATATCAAAATATTTATAAAAACTTATTTATTTAATATTTATATTATGTATCATTAAAAAATTAAAAATTCTACATTACTCTAAAGTAAAAAATAACTTAAAAAATTCGTTCCAAGTAATCAATTTTTCATTATTAGAAGTTTATTAAAAAAATATTTTAAAAGTTACTTTAGAATATTTTATTTTATTATTTTTTAAGTTAATATTTAATTTTTTAGCGAATAAGAAATAGTAGTTTTTTTACTTTTACTAATATACATATATATATATATATATATATATATATATATATTAGTATATGTATATATATATCTATGTTTATATATATATAAAATTTCCACGTCTTTATAAAGTAAATATATATATATGTTATAAAAATTATTAAGTTAAATATATTCACAAGTATAATTAAAATTAACTAGTAATTGTAGATTGAGAATATTATAATATTGAAGATGAAAAAAAATGTAATATAGAAAGAGCACGTGCAATATGAAATAATTTTAATTGTAATAATCGATAAAATCACTTAAATTGTGCATGAAATTCAACAAGTACCTCTTTTTCTTATCGATGTCCTATTTTGTTCTCATTGGGCCAATTCAATTTATATTTTAAAAATATTTAATGATCGCGTGTTTAAGCTAAACGCAAAAATAAACTTTATCTAAATTTCCTACTATATTTATTTTCAATAATAATAATAATAATAATAATAATAATAATAATATATATTTACTTTATAAAGACGTGGAAATTTTTATTTGTATCATTAATTAGTAATCACTTTATTCAATAGAGTATCAAATGTTGGTATAAATTCATATTGAATTTTTATTTTATAAGGCAATATTTATAAATCACAAATTCATAGAAGAAACGATGATACATTTTTTATAACGAATTTTTTCATTTCATGCAGTCGCGTGTGAGCTAACGGTTAAAGTACTTAATGTCTCATAGTGGTTTATGCCTTGGACATGATTTGAATGATATTAAACGATGTACGAAAGTGGTTCTTTTTCTGATTATTAGTTGTTGCATTTGCATTCACATCATTTTCTTGAAAATTCAAATAGGCTGTAAAATTATGAAATATGATATGTTTATATACGTAAAAAACTTCATGTATGGATTATGTAATGAATCTTAATGAATCGTAATAAATTAAATGAACATAGCTCCTTGTACTTACGCGCAACTTATCAAGCGATTATTTATGATTTTTATACACTAAAAAATTCACAAAATTGAATTCAATTTTTATTTGGAAAAATATATCGTTAAAATATATATTTAACGCATAGAAAAAATTGGTGAAAAAAGCGGTGTTATTTGTAAAATTAATTACACGAAAGTTGAGTTAATCAGATTAAACTAGTTCATTAAACATAGTTTCTAAAATATGGACAAAATTCATTAAATAAAACTTTCTACTCATTTCTGCATAATTAATTCCATAAATATTTATGCATAGTACATTATAAAAATCATTTTTATAATCCTTAAAAAAGATTCTACAGTGTGATATCATTCGTACCGACGTTGGTATAAAAAAGCCAAGTAATAAGAGTAATGTGCCATTAATTTTTCACTTTACAAAAAGACAAGTCCGAAAACTTATAAAAATAATTAAACTTCTTCTTCTTTTCTTTTTCTTTCTTAAATTTTGAATTGATGCGGAGCGTGTAACGAAAAATTGAAAATTCCAAATATTTTCTTGTATTTTAGGTCACCTTATACTATTATACACTGTACTCGATACATTGACAAAATATAAAATTATAGACTCGAGTTACAAAATTACCATTTACGATTGAGTCCGGAAACGAAGACGATTTTCGCGAAAGAAAATACGGCACTTGCTCGGAGATATTAAATTCAATGTAGTTTCTGTAGCCGTTTGTTGTAGCCGAAAATTACAACACGGTATCAGTTTTCAAAGATGATTGAGTTTTTGGAAGAGCTTCAAAGTCTCTTCCAACGTTCAATGATGCGTATGCAAGATAGATCTTGATTTTCGCACACGAAAGCGCAATCTAATACAATACTAATCTCGTTTTCTAATCTCCGACTTTTAAGGCATAATACAAACAAAATATCGCTCGGTAAAATCACGACAATAAAGCTAAAATGAGCTCTACATACGTGAGCCCAATTCAAATGTACGGACTCTAAATGGGAATGCCGAGCCATTAAACGGAAAGGTGGAGCTAAGCTCTAAAAATACGCGAATCTAAGATTTTGGGAGATGGTTTTTGGTAGAATTACGGAGATAGAAGCTAACTTGCTTAAGTTTTCGTAAATAATGTTTATCTTAGTTCTTTAAATTGCTTTATCTCAAACGCACAGTTTTTTTTTAACAATAAATTTTACTAAACTAAAGATCTAGTGCATTATTTAAATAATTACTATTCTGTAGAAACACCCAAAAAAAAAGAAGAAAAATATTCAGACATAAATTCCTCGATATTATTATAACGATCTTATTGTTAATGTTAGTAGAGAAATTTAATAGCCGCATAGTTAAAAATGTTTCTAATCGCACTGATTGCAGATTGATAAATATACGTGATCGATAAGGGCCTTTGGTAATTTATCTATAATAATAAAGCGTGTGATTATGTTCTTGGTTAATAACAGAGAAGCAAAACTGTCGATGAAAAAAACTGCAAAGGGACTCGTTCGTAGTAATAAATAAAATGCATAACGCAGTCGAGTCCCAAAGATTTAAGTAAACTGTCATAATCAGGTATAATCACAGTAATTTCTCGTACGGTATTTCAAAACCCAAGGGCGATTTCTCTGCTCTCGGGGTCCTTCTCAAGTAATCCTCGCCCTTTTTTTTACGCCCGTGACTCGGATTCCCGAATGGACCGGACCTCAGCTACGTATGTCTATCTTCGTAAAAACTCGTTCCGGACCGCCCACTTAAATTTCATTCGAATCTTGAAAGATCTAAAAAGCGGATCTCTTGGTTGTCGGAGGTAGGTAATAAAACTGTCTGTTTTGACAATAAAGTGTTTGATTTGGCTGTGATTAGGGGAATAGCGCGATAAAAAACATTTTTTTCCTCAAACAAACTTTCTTCCCTTCGAGTGATGTACAAATTTTTAAGATGATTAGAATGTTTATTTTAGCTGTGAATTAATTAAAAAAAAAAATGAATGAACTCTTGCGATGCAGAAGTTGGTGCCGCGAGAAATGCGATTGGAAATTTGCTTGTAATCTACCTCTTGAACGAACAAATAAATAATAAGCAATTTGCATTTTAATTTTTATAACATCAATTACTTCAAGTATGTTCTTAAACATAAAAACGTATATTCAAATACTTTTAAATGTCCAAGTCTATTAGGATTTGATATAAAAACAGCTTATAATTTGTTTTTAGACATTTATGGATAATAGAAGAATATATGTTGTTATTTTAGATAAAATTTTAATTGCATAAATTATAAAATAAATAGCTCTTACATAAATATTGTATTTAAAATTAAGTTAAATTTCTTTACGGATAGTTCAAAATTATTATAATTATTATAAGTTTTTACGTTTCTTACATACTCGACTATCACTTGTTACTTGAAAAATTATGAACTTGTAATTAAAACCATATTATTTTAATATATATATATATATATATATATATAGAATAAAATTTAATCACCGTATTTATAATTAATTTTTTTTATGTTTCAGGTGAGTCTCGTACTAAAACAACTATGTACATGAATCGAAGACTAAGATGAGGATAAGAAGCGTAATTACACAATAGTGAATTTTTAAAAATTAATTTATAAATTATTAGCTGTAAATAATTTTATTCATAAATATGAAGTTATAAATATCAAAAGCATCTTTTTCTACATTATAAAACGACTGTAATAGTCTTTCTCATAGCGATCAAAAAGTTTTTATACGAAATACAAAATTATTTTTCTCTTCTAGAGTTTAGTTTAATTTACATAATTTTTTTATATATAAACATCGGAGTAATGTTTTTTTTTTAAAGCTGATGAGGTATTATAGTTCTAGTTTCAGAAATGATTTAATAAATAATTCTTATCTCAGGCTTTGTATAATTTAATTATCTAATGTCCTCTTGTTCAGTTATGTACGGCTGCTTATTCTTACTAAAAAGCAAAAAGAAAAAAATGAAAAAATAGAATAGATTAACAGGATAAAGCTTTTTTTTATAATGTTTTTAAAATAGTACAATTATTTAAATTTAAATCAAAAGTACAATCTAACCTTCACTCTACTCGGTATATTTTTACCGTCCATTTCATGGAAAATACTAAAAATATCATGTACCACTTTCGTTTATAACAATAAAAATTCCCATGCTTTTAGAGCTAAAAGCAAAAGATGTGTAAAATTATGCACGGAACACGATATCACGTAAAAGCACATTTCATTTTAGACGCCTGCATGGAGATAATGACATCATACGTGTCTCCACGGAAAACTCAAACATTGCATGCACGTCCGTGACATCAGGTACAATGGATGCTCGATATTTGCAATAAATTTGCGAGACAAAGTTGGGGAACCGCGACTTGGGTCGGGGCGAGCGTTTTGCGCCTAACTTCGAAAGGGCCATTGTTGTTCTCGGGACCGGTCCCTCCCCCTCCCCCTCCCCCGCCCCAGCAAGAAAGATGACATCTCGAATGGATGACTCGGTGCTCGGGTCAATAAAAGCTGCACCACCCGCGACGCCAACTTTCGCTCCAGCATCAACTGGAACATCAATGTTAACTAACTTTGAATTTCGGCCGGAATCTAATTACGGAATCTATTACGCATCGCGGCAAGTGTCGGTTACTTGTGTGAGTTACTACTTAGTCTCACGCATTTTAAGTTTTGATGCTCTTGTTTATTTGGGCCGTGGCTCGGAGTTCGTGGTGCTCTCTACTTAACTCGGCACTTATCAAATGATCAAAAAGGAAAAAAAAGCCGGCCTTGCACTCGCAGGCTGATTCTCTTCGTTTCTTAAATTAGATTTTATTTTTTTAGGCCATTGTTAATTTTCCCTGCACTCATCGAACCGTGTCGTGTCTTAATGCCATTTTAAATTAATGATACGATCCTTGGTAGTTCCTCATTTTTGGCTATGGTCATCATTCGGCACGGCGAAAAGCTTTTGGCCTTTTGGACAAATAAACGGGTATTTCAACCTAAATGTCTCACTTTGCGAATTGTATTTTTTTTTCCATCGGGCCGGCCGGGTTTCTATGATTTAGCAAGGCGGCTACAAAAACTGCTAACAATTCAGCTTTATAAGATATAAAAGACGGCCATTCCTTTCAATCATCTCCGCTATTATTAACTTCTTATTGGTCTAATGGCTAATTAAACTTTACAACGGCATCTCGAGAGTTTGGATTTAATATCCAAGCGAAAATAAAAAAAAAAAATGTTGGCATTCCTAAGCAAAATGTGTTGCTCGTTAAAGTGAGCATTGAAGTGAATACCCGCAAATATTGCAAGAGAAATATTTTATCGTTAAAGCCACTTAACGCTTCCCTCAAGAAAACAAGAGAAAGAACAAGAGGAGACATGAGCTGCGTATGATTCACATTGTCCTCGACGAAACGACGTGGACTTCGGCTTCGGGGAGGAATTTTCTCTCGTCTTCCTCCGTGTCTTTCGAGTGAATGTCACAACGATATATCAATGACGAAATGACATCGCTCGGATTTTCCTTCCTGTTTCTGAGCATTCCATTTCTGAAGGCACGTGTTCCGGATGTGCTTTTTCGTCCATCTTCCAGGGCTGAGCGACGAGGACTATCTTTATACATCTCTCCTTGTCTTGGGTTGTCTTGGGTTGTCTTGAGTTGTCTTGGGTTGTCTTGGGTTGTCTTGGGTTGTCTTGCCTTGCCTTGCCTTGCCTTGCCTTGCCTTACATTGCCTTGCCTCGCCTTCCATCAACCCGAAGGATTTCGCGGTTTAATCGATCCCCGCTGAATTTCCAATACCAATATTTACCTCCATTTGTTGTCGACAATTGTTTGCGACCGTATAATGCATAAGTTAACGGAATTTCCCCTCGGTGCGAAAGGTGTACAAGCATCCATTTTGCATTATGCATGTCTCAAGATGCCGTTCCATTCGATAAGAAAAAGGTTTTTAATCTTCGGTACTCGTTCCTACTTACACGAACGTTACTTTTCAACATTTTTTTTTTATTTTTTTTTTTGCAGGCCAATTTTTATTTAGGCAAAGCTCTTATCTTCTTTTAGTCTTGTCTAAATATTATTCATTATTATCCAGTCGTAAACGATAAATACAAACACGTACAAGTTCATCTGTTAATAAATGTTGTTTTTAATTTTAGTTGGCGTTCCTCGATACTTTTATTTTTCCATATGACTCTATTAAATCAAATCATATGCTTAAAAACGTTAATAAATGTTCTCCGAATGCGGTATTACTTTACAAAATTTTCCGTGCAATGTATGTACTTTAGCAATCAATTCGAGGTTTAATGTTGTAAATCGATAAGCATCAATTACTTTCACAGGTGCATTGATTTTCAAGTGTCTTCCGAAATCTCACACTTTCAACAAATTACAGGTTATTATAAGACCCGTTAAAAGTACCTTCACATGTAGACATTTTATCGCAGAGGCTAAGGTAATGGCAAACTTTTTAAATTAACGCCCCATTGTTAGCGTTACACATGTAATAACAGAGTTTAAACGTTTGAAGGGGGGAGTCTGAGCGACAAAAATGCCAAACATCCGAAAGACAAACGAGGAATCGAGGTGGAAAAAGCGGTAAGGAAAAAAGACCGAATCCCGTCAGAATGAAGGCATTTAAGCATCAATTGAGTTTTTGTGCTGGCCGAATGCATCAATGAAAGCGTGTAACTCGAGCAGCAAACAATCGTAATTAGCCATAATCAAGATGTCAGCCGGACTCGAGCCTATGAAAATGGGCGACGGGGGAGGGCAATGAAAAAATAAAGAAAAGACAATGATGTCCCTTTCCTAGAAGCACCGAGTCCAAAAAAGGCAGGCATGACCTTAGAGGTAAAACGCCTTGGCTGCTTGGCTGCGCGCGTGACATGCTTGCAGGAGGATAACTTCTTCTTGGACTTGGACTCGGACTTAAACTCGGACTCACGACTCCTCTCGACCTCGCCGAGGAGACTCCTTGTGTTTTAACTTGTGCCTACTGTTTATTATGCTCTCGAAAAGGTTTTTGGTTGCTTTTTTGGGGTCACACAAGAGACTTTCGCTTTCGTACTCGATTCAACTTGAATTGAGTTGTGAACTTAATTTCATCCGGTTAATTAAGTTTGAAGATGTTTCGGGCTGCTTTACCGCTTAATCCATTGTATCATCGTGATTCTACAATTGTAGAAAATGGAAAAATATTGGTATTAAATTGGATTTTTCATCTATTCTTGAAGCGAAAAAGATTGATTGCTTTCTTAATATTCCTGACGTGCATTTCAGAAACGTACATTTACAACTTTATATTGTACAATCAGATTATGTAACCTCAATTCAGCTTGATAATTTTGAAAATAAAAGATTATACAAAGCGACGTCGTTAGTGAATTATTTATTAATAATTCACTAACGACGTAAAAAATATTTTTAATAATAGTAAATCATGGTTTTTTTTCCTTCTCATTTCAAAGTTTCTCATTTAGATTAATAAAAACATGCAATTAAAGAGCCGAGAATAGAAGGTCCATGGCACAATCGACTGCCACACATAGAAACAAACGTAAAAACTCCATGCGTTCTCTCTTATCTAATGACTTTGCAATTTTAAGTGGCGTATTTGCATAAAGTCTCGCAAATGTATTTTCCCTAGTCACCGAGCTTCGAAAAAGCCACACAACTGGCTCGGCCTCATTCGAAGGAAACGATAACAAAAAAAAAAGATGGAGGAGGATAAAAAAGAAAAGTTTCGGAATCTCCGTTGAAATCTCAAAGCGTCACGAATTCGATCGGTAAATTCAAGTATATTCTTCACACCGCGACCGATGCACAAGTTGGTATCGGTGCATTCGTCTCGCTAGCGGGAGAAAAAGGAGAAGGTGAGTTGTCGAGAAGTGGCGAGAAGTGCCGAGGAGTGGTGAGGGGATGAGGGAGGGGGGGCGGAGGGGCGGAGGGATGACTGCGGGGGCTTGGTTGCATTGTCCTGCAACGGAGTCCCTCGATCGATATTTTGCGCCGGAGTCTGAGAGCGCCAGCTGAGACAACCGGACGCGACCAAAAGAGAAAGTACGTATCCTCGAGTGTGTTTGGCTTAGGACTCGGGGAAGAGTTCGCAAGCGCAGAGGTGTTCGCCGCCCTCGTAATGTCCCCCCGCCCTCCTCCTCGAGCAAATACTCAATTCCTATTCAGCTCCCATTGTGCTGCGAGTGACAGGTATTTGGATTTCATTTGGAGATCCTGCCTTTTCTCTCTCTCTCTCTCTCTCCCTCTCTCTCTCTCTCTCTCTCTCTCTCGCTCTCTGTCTCTCTCTCTCCCTCTCTTTCTCTATCAACCGAGAGACACTACAGGAGAACGTTTTTATTCTCGGGTAAACATCCTTTAAACCATTTTTATTATTTTATCACTGACGAAATAATTAATTCTCGATTGTATTTGTTGTTCCAGGCGTTGATTTGATTAATGACACAGACTTTGTGTGTAGTTAGTGTGATCACGCCAACAGAAAGTGCTTGATTCACACGCAGATTTAATATTGCGATAAATCAACTAGACTCTCAGAAACATACGCTTAATACTTAAAAAATATTAGAATTTGGCAGGATGACCGAATACTTTTTAATAGGCTCTCCATCTATTTGCAAGCCATCAAGAATCTCCAGCTACAGAGGAATTTATTAATTAAAAATGTGGGTGTCTTCATTCTCTTGTTTACTGACATTAATTAAGAATATTTTTTGATGGAAATTACTGACGGGTCTCGTCAGTAGAGTAAAAATAAAAACTTGTGAAATCATAAAATAATATATTATGAAGAATATCATATATCCTACATACTTACCATTTTTTATTTATTATGAAATACAGACATATTTTCTTATCCAACTTGTACAACAGTTAATTAAATGCCAAAACATAATAATTTGTCATCCTAGACTAAACTTTTTTTTATCTACATATACCTTACGTATATCTTTTAAATAAGAACGATAATTTCTATGTATTACACAGTAATAAAGTGCGACTTATCTCACGGGCAGGTAAAAACTTGATGATGCTATATTAATTGCAATCTTAATTCATCTTTGTACTCGTATATTATATGTTATTCATTTTCCACTTTTTATGTTATTACAAAAGTAAGCTGTCACTTGAACGTCGTTACGTCAAATGACGAAACAAAAAAGTTTGAAAATTTATGATACAATTAAGTATAACAAAAAGTATGCATTGAGAATTTGTATCTGAAATGAACAACATACTTGAATTTGAACAACATCCGTAATTTAGGCGTTCGAGCGAGACTCTCCGAAATAAGTTCGAGTGCGTAGCTACTAATTAAATTCACCCAAATTGCTTCCTCCATAAACTTTGTTTGTTTTCCTGACACCTGCTTTAATAGACACTAATACGAATGTTTGTATTAACGAAGAAGAAAAAAAAAGAAGAAGAAGAAACTAGACAGTAGCCGAAGCAATTCACGCAATTTGCATAAATTATATCAGTCGAGCGCACAGTTTTATAAATCTTGGACCAGGCATTCGGAGGCTCGATCGGCATTCCGGCTATTTGCTTTTTATAAAATACAACCGAGTTAATAGCAGTTACACGCAATCCAATTTCTCATCTCGATCGAAAATCGCTTGCGTAATTCGCCGAAAGTATCTGTTCAGTTGTTGCGACACGCGAGAACAGTTGTTGCATTTGCATTTGCATGGGGATGACCCGAGGATCTATGGAAAATGACCACCGAGGATATTTCGTATCGTCTCCTGGACTTTGAGTTTCCAATTTTAGCTTCTCTAACTTTTATCGTCTGGGTATATATTTGAGCAATTAATTCAACATTAAAAAGAGATATTGCCTTTACCTTTACTCGAATTCTTTGTGGAATTTTTTATTTAGAGAGATTCTATTCACTTATTTTAATTTATTTAATTTATTTTAACTTATTTTAATTTACTACGACTCTTTTGAGAAGGCATATTATATTTTTGTATTTTAGAACACGGGCGTTTAATTTTATGCATTTAGAGTATGATTTCCGTGAAAAGACGTTCCCAGTCAAACGCACAAATAGTATCGGCTAGTAAATCAGTATAATTCTATTTGAGCCCGATGAATTGACGATGAATTGATGTTGTAAACGATCGAGTTGAGTTATAAACAAAGATCTTTTTGATTCAGGAGTCCATTTGATCCAATAATATATTGCGTGTAGGTGTGTAAAACACCCAATACCCTATTAATGAGGGTGACTAGTAATTTTTCGGATTATTGGTCTCTCAACGCTATGAAATGAATATCATAAATGAATATGACACACGGCCTCAAAATAAAAGAAATGGTAAAACTTTCTCGAGGTCTTTGTCTCTTTGTCTCGCACCGAAGTGCCACCGTAAACGCTTATATAATTCCGGCTGTAATTGCAAATAATAATTTTTAGTCGCGATAACGAAATCCAGTTTCAAAACCTCGGCCTCAGCACGTCCCAATATATCTTTTGCTCGCCGCAAGAGCCTCAATTTCAAAAAGAAAAGTGAAAAAGTGAGCAATAGTGAAAGAGCGGCACGCGATCCTCGGAGTCCCGCCGACCACGTGCATCGGGTCTCATCTTACACGCGTCCTCGGCCTCCTCCGCACTTTTCAATTACGAAATGTCGGGGAAAAGCGAAACGAAAAGCTGTCAGTTATGGGATAAATAAACAGCGCCTCCCATTTTCCCTCTCGCTCTCACGCTCACTGGGACAGAGGGAGTGTATTTTCGCGGGGCTGACGTCGCGACGCCCGCTCCGTTAGGGCAATAATAGATTTTGTTTATATGCCCCACCCCCTCCCCGCCTCGCAACCACGCGCTCGACACTGCGGCCGGGGGTAAAAATAGGGGTGAGTAATAGAGCGTGGCGTTAATCAGAAATCACCAAGTGTAGTTGTCAAGAGCAGGAGTTAATGCGGATACAAAGTTTGCGTCTCTCCCTCTCTGTCCCTCTCTACTTTTAATGTATTCCTCACAGTTTTCTTTATTATTTTTGATTTATTGGCTATTCCCGGTAGTGTTACTCCTTTTTATATACTGGGCTTCTAATAAATAACAGCCTTGGAACACGCTAATAAAATTTCTATATTTAACAATGACAAATATTTTTAATTCGCATCCTTATATGCTTTCCTTGAAAAATTCGTTAAAATTGTTAAATATTTTCCTCTATTGCATTTATCTCATTCGAGACGACCTTAAAACTTAAAAACAAAAAATAAAACATAAGCTTAAACATCAATATAATAAAAAAATCTTTACATTTTCGGATTCATTTAGTAACATACAAATTGAACTAATTTAATTATTATTTGCTTGTATCATTAATTTCGACAATTTTATTATATCCAAGTAATATTGAAAATATTTGAAAAATACTTTCGATATATATAATAGCACGCTAAAATTTTAATATAAAATCAAATTCAACAATTTCCTATAATTGTATATCGTAAATGAGAATTCATAGAAGTTTTAAATTAATATTTATTTGGAAACATTTTATTATTTTAAAGAATTTATTATGCTTAGAAGTTATTGATAAATACTTAAGTTTAGTTAAATACATCGTTTAAAATAATTATAGTAGTTCTTTCACAAGTGTAAAATAATTATTTTGGCCTTTTTAATAATAAGCTTCTCTTTGCAATAGCTGTATATTTCAATATAATGTATCGTTTGGAAAAATATTCCCCATATCGCCTTCGATGCATTACAGAGTATAGAATAAATGAGAAGAATAAATAAAATTAATTCCTTTATCTTTCATGATTTATTTTCAATCTATAATAATATACACAACATGTACCCACATATTACTATAAAAGTGCATTAAGCAAACATTAATCTATAATTTTTAATACACGCGTTTTATCTTGTCATAGTAGGTAATAATTTTATTGGATTTTGAATTAGCTTAATAATTATAATATACGAGCAACCTGACTTTCTACTGTAAACAAAATTTAAGTTTATACAACATGGAAAAATATTATAGAACGCTTATAATGCCAACAAAACGTGATTTAAAGGAAAATAAAAAAAATTCAAGTATAATGCTGTTTCAAATAATAATTATCTACATTAAACTGTTCTCGTGTTTTTATTTATAACGGTTTATTTTTAATCTAATAATTTTTTTTAAAAATATTTTTATTTGTTAACAATGTATCGTCAGAGATAAAAAAGTAATCATACGACACTAAAAAAAACACGATTTGAATTTAAAAACATAAATAAGAGTTATGAAAATAGTTGATATTAAAAACATATTTTTAATTAGTATAATTAAATATATGTATGATTAAATAATTTAATTTTACTCAAATATATTTTTTATTAAATTTATTACATATATTTTATATTAATTAGTTTTTCTTATGATAATTTGACAATTAGTTCATAAGAAATATTGTTCTGACAGTGTATTAAATAAAAATATAATTTTTAAAAAATATGTTTGATACTTTTGACTGTTTTCCAACATGAAATGCATGCACATATTTTTTATGACTCAGAAATTCGTTTATAAAAGTATACAAATATAAGTATACAAATATTTCTCATATTTGTATAAAAACATGAATTTATAGTACAAATATTATTTTTCATGGTATTTAAGTGTAATTTAAAAAATGTATTGAGATTGTGGAACGTATGATAATTCATAAAACATCAGCAATATTGAGGCTTTGATATGTGCTAAATTTTTTATATTAATCGATGAATGCCATTAAAATTAGAAACTATTAGCCGATTTGGCCATAGAGATTGAAGCGATGAAACCTTTAAAATTTTAATATTCTTGTTAATAAATTGAGCATACAGTTTGCTCATATAGAAAAACAAGTTCTGCATACATGACAGGCTTGGGTTTTATTAGCTCATATTTTTTTAAGACTCGTGATCGTGAATTTACGTTAAAGGCAAACAATGTGAATTAATGCCAATTGACGAGTTCGATCGCGTTAACCGATGGTGGTGTGGATGGAAAAAATTGGTTAGGGGAGAGTCGGGGAATTATTTTAAGCGGATATTTATTAAAATTATACTTGGTTTTATATATGCCAAGATTTTTATTATGAGAATTTAAATAATGCTCGTGATGAAAAAGTACTATAAGAGTATAGAAATATTGGCAAAAATATTAAGCATTAATTTTTGTCTGTTTCAGGTAAATTGTGCGAAATGAAAAACTGGTTTTTTTCACGTGTTTTCTACTTCGGAATTGGTATGAAATGGTATTTGATACAACATAAGCTCTTTGATTTGATGAAAAAACAGATAGAATCTTTTACAAAATAATTATTATGTCTAAATACGTATTTAAAAATAAAATCATATTTCTGTTGAATTTGAAAACCGAAAATATATTATTTTACTCCTTTGACTCCATTATTCGTCGGGAAAAACCAGAGTATATCTGCGTATGTACCAGCTAAATTGCTTATTACCTCTTGGAGCAAATCCCTACAAGTTTCAACTCTTTTAAATTTACCTTTATCTTTATATATATGCAGGTAGAATCTTTGTTCTTTTCAATTTTTCAAAAAGCTGCTAAAGTTAGTTTTGCGCCTAATTAAGCTCGGGGACACGTCTCGTGTCCTTTTAATTCAATTGCGTATCGTTATAAATAAATTACTGTTTAAATAAATCTGCTTTTATTTATTTAACAACAATCTCGACATTGGTTTATTACTGTAATAACATAACAAAAGTTTTCAAAAGATGAAAATTTAATAAGGCGCTATGAAAATAATTACATTATTAACAATTGAATACAACTTTATTATCTTAACTTTAATACTGTTATTAACTTTAAAAAAAACAATATAATACTTGATTGCACATAAAATTAATGACTTTATAATTACGTAATCAATACTTAAAAAAATAAATTCTTATTAGCTTTATTGATGGTGATAAAACTATCTAAAAAATCAATAATTAACACATTCTTCAATTTCATACGCGTTTCACAACGTGTCGTGCTTTAAAAATCCTTGAATGTTTATTGTAATAAATGAATAATTCGCTTAGCTTTTTAACATTGACACTCGCTAATAGGGATCAATTTCAGTTAGTAAATTTGCGATAATTGGCGTAATTCGGTAGAGTATCACGATAGGATCACAAGCGGATAAAACCAAATCCGAGGAAGCCATTAAACAAGCAAGCGCGAGGGTGAAGAAGAGCAAATTGTCGAATTGCGAAGACGAGTTTTCCCTGTGTCTGATGCGGCAGAATGCCCCGGCACAATAAAAGGTGGGGCCGCCCCGGCGGAAAGGGGAAAGAGGAAAGAGGAAGGAAGTGCCGAGCAACAAGAGGCTCAGAAAAATCGAGGCCACACCCTGGGCACGTTCGCACAGCGTGAAGGTGCTCGCGGCACCCGGACAAATAGCCGAGACCGAACCTTGGGCAGATTCCTCCGGAGATCAATTTTTCCTAGAGACATCCTGCTGGTGCTGCCGCTGCCGCTGCCGCTGTGGAGGATCGTTTTGTTCTCCTCCGAGCCGACGTGCTCTTACCATCGCATAGTTCCCCGATGTCTATCGCTTTTCCGCACGCGAGCTCGAATGTCCAACCTTCTCCTCGCAATTTAGAGCCCAAGTCAACAAATGAGCCTTTTCGTTTTTGTAGCTTTGAAGTTGTGTGGCGCAAGCGGCTTTTAATTATTTTTCCTCTTTCACTTTGTTTTTCGATGGGTGAAAAACCTTTTCACATTAAACGAGCACGCTTTCTTTTAGAGACCGACATTCTTTCATAAAAATGTCATTGCTGGCGTTCGTAATTTTTCCCGCTGGCACACGAGCAACTTTTTCAGGCACGTCGCTAAAAAATTGCATTAACTTTATTTAACCGCTTGTGGAAGCTCGTAGATATTCTTTGAGCACGCGGGAACGAAACAGTCAATGCAAGCAATTGCGCCAAAATAAAATACTATCAAAATATTCAATAATATCAAAATTTCAAAATTGCAAGCACACCGAATCTTTTTATCTTGCTCTACAATCTATTTTTTACAATAAAAATTTGATGATAAAAAAAAGCCGATTTTAAAGGCTCACTCCCCTGCATTAATGAGGCAAGAAATATGTGAAAACCCGGTGAAATAAATTTCTCAGGCGTTACCCCATGACTGTTTGACGTAATCGCGAACATTCCCTCACGCCCTGATCCTCGTTATCGACGTGGGGCACGCGTTGGAGTCCTGACGCGCCCCGAACGTGCGCAACTCCTCGAAGAAGACGCCGCTGCCACGACTTCTTTATTTATTGCCCCTGTCGGCTCGCGCAAACTTACCCGAGCTTCATCGAAAATACACTTGATTACAAGAAAATCGTGTCGACATCGAGCCTCTCGACTGACCCCCGGCTCGTAAATTCTTCCTTTGAATTTAAATTCCGCATCGGGATATCCGTTGATTGATGGAGAGTTATTGGGGTTAGCTTCCTTGAAGTTTTCCTTCTTCGCCTGTGCTTAACGTCTGTTTGATCTTGTGACATTGAAACATTCAATGTGCTACAAGTATAATCTAAGACTTTTGTCTCACTTCACAAGTTTAAGAGAAATTTATTGGTTATTGGTTTTTTTCGGCACTTTCTAAATAATCTTAAAACGGGTTTTCAAATATGTATCATTTCAATACACATTAGAATATATGTTTACATTCTAAAAAATCTCCTCTTTAACAACTCATCAAAATTAATCAATTTATTTCATAAAACACGTACAAATCGTTTCTGCATTTAAAATTGATTATTCCGAAGACAATGTTAGAACAGCCTTACGCCAAAATGATTGAAATCAGATTTATGAGGTCAACTAAAAAAGATATGCATCGAACATTTCTCTTTTATGAGTCAAAATCATCAAGTTTCGTATATAAATGATATCTAATCAAGATTAATAATAACAGCTTCGCCCTTGTATTTTAAATAAATAGCCGTTAAAAAAATTAAATTTATTTTTTCAAAATCAGCTAAAATTAATATTCATAATTTATAAAAATAATTATAGTAATAAAATCGAGTTTATAAACTCGTTTACTGATTAAAAAAAAAGTATAATATTATGATCTTCAAGATAAGAATTATTATATACCAAATTTTATTAAAAAATTTTCCTTATTCATTTTAATGTCAGAAAAATATTTATTACTCATCTTACACATTTCTCTACAACCCTTTACTGCTCCATTAGTTTTATGAAAGTAATTTGATATACATACACATAATTGTATGTATAAATATTTATTAAGTGGTTAATAGAAAAATTAAATATATTTTTATATTAAATAGAATTTTTTAGAATAGATAGATATATATTAATATTTGTTAAATCATTAATCCACAATTAATTGTTATTAAATCCATAAAAATTTAATGATAACATGATTTAAAACGTGTTTCATTTAATAAAAATCAAGCGTAATATTATTCCAATTAAATAATATTAATTTCTTTTTTAATCCCGGAAAAAGTTATTTTAATATAAAATTAAAACGTATTAAATAATCTATTAAGTCAATATTAATCTTGAAAATTTGATTTCAAAACAATATTAAAATAACACGACGTATAAATACTGAAGTAATTTAATCTAATATCAATGAAGTAACCTTTGTTTATTTTTTACAATAAGCCATGTTAATAATTAATCATGAATAAATTTTGATTCACATTCAAATATTTATTAATAATATAGCACATATGATATATCTCTCGTTTTGCAAGTGTAAATACGAAAAATGAAAAAACTACTGTTATTCTAATGAAAAACTACAACTATGTATGCATAATATATTTATATGTAAATTAAATGTTTGGTTGAAGTAGGAAAAGCATTTTCTTATTTAAAAAAGATCACCCTTGGTTGAATAAAAATGAGAAATGATTGACAATTCTAAAATAATATTTATGTTTACCAAATAAGATTGAATGAAAAGATAAAAATAAAATTCTTAATAAATTGAATCAATAAGTTTGTTATAATCATTAATTTTTGTTTGGTTGTATTGAAAGTATTGAAATACTGAGTATACTTACAATTAGTGTACTAAATTTTATTTAAAGATCTTGCCTCTTGTGTCTTCACAGATTTAATGAATACGCTATTATTCAATGTAAGTTTGACGAATCATATTTAAATTTTCGTGCATACATCATTAAAATTGTTATGAATCATTAGAAATTTACAAATGCTATTTTAAATATTAAAAATTTATTGCACATGTATATTTATGAATCACGCTAAAAATAAAACAATTATTTTGTTTTTTAGACAAACTTTTGATCTATAATTATGTATTAAATTATACATATGTATATAAAAATTAAAGCTAATATCATGTGATTAAGAAAAATATAAATAGATGTTCAATTTATTGCATTATTTATGTAATTCTTGTGATTAAAAAACTCAAGACCTGATGTCCGATTAATTAGGGATCGATTATTTCTCCGTCAAAGCTCCCCTGTGCAAACAATAGAAAAGCTTGTCAACCTCAAAAAATTGCTGGTATAAAGGGAGAAAAAAAAACCGAAGCCATTCCGCATGTGCTTTGTCGAAAAAGAGAAGTCTCCGGTGGGGAAAGGCCATATTTCACAAATCATTCCCGACGATTTACAGCACGCCCCCCCTCGTTCCCTAGCCCCACTCGTCAAGAGTTCGGCGTCCAGGAGGCGACACGTCGCCGGGGAAAATATCGCCGGGGTGAGAGGGTAAACGAGGATCCCCTATTACTGCGGGGAAAAGGGAAGGTGAGTAAGAAGAATCAGGGAGGACGAACAAAGATGTTGGGTCGTGACGCACTGGTGGGAGGAAGTCGATCGATAGATAGTTTTGATGGAAGAGCGACGATTACCACCCCGGGATATATAACCTGTGAAAGACAGAGAGAGAGATAGATATCCTCGTGTGTTCTCGAGATGTGGATTGATAGATAATCGATAAACGCGCGCAAACGAACGAAAATAGGTAAGGCAGAGGCTTTATTTGTTGTTGGGTATTGAAGTCGTTGTTGAAGAAAGCAATATCAAAGCCAATTGAATTTATAGCGCCAATCATTCTGATATCAGCTACCAATAGCATTATTCTATTTATATTTTACAGCATTATGTTTATAATTTTTTTGCATGAAAATATAACTGCGTATCCGTATGATCGTTGCTCATCCACACACACTTGTGCATTTATCATCTGAGACACTGAATTCAGTTTTGGGCAGTGAGGAACAAAAGGATAAACGAAAGAGAAAAATTGTCCATCAGATGTCGATAGGCCTATCTGTTACAAAACTAATTTATTAAATATGTCTTTCCACAAGAACGTGTCTCCGAACAATATTGGCAATAAATATTAACTTTTCACAAGTGACTCGGTATAAAAATATAAAAAAATATAATTTGCAAACATGGTTTGTCAATGATTCAAAAATCAGTTAACACGTAATTTACGAGCTATTTATCATTACCGTATATTAAAAACTGTTTGTATGAAACGTTACGTTAAAATATATCGAGAATTTATTATGAGTAGGTTGGTCATATAAACTCTTTTACCTAATAAATCCCATAAAACAAATTGCATATCCTCTTTAATTTAAAATAAACCTTGCTCCATTAAAATGTGTAGGTAATTTAATAAACCTAATTGGCATATATAAAGAAAATACTATTAATAAATATCGATGAATTAGATCCTAAAAAAATATTATTTTAACAAATTTAAAATAAATGCAATAAAATATTAAAACTCAGGATGTAATGCAGATAATTTCATGGTGTTATTAATAGCTTTTGATAGCTTTTTAAGATACGTGTAATTTTTATAAAGAACGCACTTCAAGAAATATATATGGTGAATATATAAAATCTTGTTAAATTAGGATAATTAATATAAAAGATAAATCAGCTAAATTACGAAATTAAAAACAAATTGAAACTTACTTACATCAAATAAAATTGAATAAATATAGATAAACAAAAGCTTTTACCTTGAAAATCAATTGTTAAAAATTCAGCAAAAATGAAATACTACAAAAACAGTTTCTTATAAAAAACGCATTACCGTACAATTCAATTTCATTAATCATAGTAGCCATTAAATGTTTTTCCGATCTCTCTAAAGCTCAATTAAATTATCTGCAAATCGATTCGAATCTCGTATTACAGAATTGTCAATGTATAGGAGACATGCGGGATACGAGTTTCCGTGTGTTGTTGTTCATTATTCAAAATTATACGGTGACTTCTTTATGGACTTTTTTTTATATGGGTTTGAAAAGCTGGAGTTAAGATGTGAATTTGATGGAATAGGAAACTTTCTCCTACGGGAATCCGATCTGAGCTGCATCAAAACAGCGGGAGTGTGTTTATAGAGATATAACGTATTTCACAGAGATGAGAACATTTTGTGCTCCGTGTTCTTCATTTTTCAAATGTGGGGTTAAATTTCGATTTACCGTATTGTGCTTAACTTTGAAAAATGAAGCTGTACTAGAAAATAAAAAAAAAAAAAAAAACACATCATAAATCAAGAAACAACTTAAAAATGGACAATAATAACTAGATTAAAGTTACAATTGATTAAAGACGTTATAATTGATGATGCCTTACTTTATTCCATCAAAAACACACAGATACCCGGAATGTTGTACGAAAAATTATGCGCTATTAATTAATGAAATTAAAAAGAAAATTAACACGAACAAATTATATTGAGAGCAAACGCGGGATTTATTAATCTTTAAAAACGTATAAAAGTTTATTGTTTTTGGCACTGTTACAAAAATGAATCGAAAGTAGTTTTCATTGATAAAATCAATACCTCGACGCTCGGATGATCCACCTTATGGTCGTCGAGCCAGTATTAATACGCCTGGCACACGATCAAAAACCGTTTCAGTTATAGCTCTTACTTTCTTCCTAGAAATTGAGCGTATAAATCATTAATAAAAAGTTATCTCGCAGGTGCGTTGATAATCCTTCCAAATGAATTAAAGCCAATACTCGCTCTTTAATGTCCGCTCCAATCAACGGATTAACCGTCAATTTGTAAATTGGAAAATAAAAAAGTAATGCAAGTCATGGTTTAGGGATTTTTTAGTTTGCTTCCCTTTATTCAAACCTGTTTAAGTAGAATTTTAATTTTAATATCGATGAACCGGGGGAGATAACGATTTCTTTAGTGGTCCAAGGATCCTTTGCTTGACCATTTATTTAAAAATAATAATCATGCGTCCTAGCGTGATTATTTTTAGACTCCATTTCAATATTAATTTATAATGGTATCTTTTATCGTAATAATTTTTATCGTAATATTACTTAGAATTGTAAGCTAAATATACGAATTAACATAATGAGTAAGCCAGCAAAAAAATAACACAAGAGACGAGCGATATGCATTTAATATAATGACGGAGAGATAAAGCAAAGTAGCAATGAAATCAAATATAAGCCAGTAGTCGAGCTAGTTGTCCTTCTACGAAAAAGCATGTCTCCGTAATTAACGAAAGGTAAAGCGTGGATCGAGTCGGTAACTCGAAAAGATGGCCGCCGAGTTATTATTAAGAAGCACAAACAAGAAAAGAAAGAGAAGCAGAAGCAGAAGCAGAAGCAGAAGAAAAAAAATGGATAAACAATGCAAAGATATGGATGTGAGTGTTGGCGCTGATGGAACAAATAAATAAATGTCCAGGGGAATTGCGAAATGCAGCGGAGCGACGACGTCACCGACGCACGTATCGACGGCTCGCCAACCAACCCAAAATTATGTCATCCGACCAGAATTAACCGATAACTCACCGCGGTCACGTTGGCTGCCCTGGTCTCGGTTGCAAAAATACATGGGCTTTGACAGCCGCATAAAGCCCAAAAGACATTTCGATCGAGATCTAACGTGAACGATCTAACTGAATAAGCCAGTCGTCCCTCCTAATTGACGGATGTTTGTTTGTTCTCGTGTTTTCATTTCGCTTTGTGTTTCAGCAAAAAAAAAGCAATTACAGAAGACGAAGCCGTTCCCCGTGATTTTGCCTCTAAGCAGTAGATCGCGGCCAATAGATGTTTTACACAACAGAATTTCACTCGCTCTTATCTTAATGCCTCTGTGTCCAGGCTAAAAATGACGTTGATTTTTCAATTTTCAGAGCAGATAAATAATAAATAGAGTCGTTATTCCAGTTGTTTGCGAAAATGCCCGGGACAGATGGTGGTAATGGTTTTCGTAACCTAAATAATGGTCATCGAGATTCCCACCTCAGATAAATAATTCTGCAGCGACGGCCTAAATACTTTTAATGATTTTTAAATAAAGCGCGAAAAGTTTACACAACTAATGTAACAAAATTACGTTTAAAAATAAAAGATGCAGACGCAGGTTTCTATTTCTAAGCCAATGTAGGGTGAAGTGACGAGCAAACGCCGCCACGTCCGGGTGAGTCCAGAGTCATCGACAAGTTAATTCGTCGCGAGAAATGAAGGTCACGTGCGTTTAAAAAAAAAAAAAAAAAAAAAAGGATTGTATTGCATTAGACGATCCTTTTTTAGTCCTCCACAATTACTCCGACAGTTTAGTCACGGCCAATTAAAAATGGGTCACGCGTACCAACGCAACACAAATATATTATTAACAAAGATAGCGACTAAAAGATATTGCTAATGTCCATCGGCGCTTGATTTGGTACATCGAATATATTTGAATTTATTTCCTCGCACGGTGTCCAGTAATTCAATCGCTCAATTACCATGTAACAGGCTAACATTGTTTACTCTGCAACACCAAGGTTATCTTTCAAAATTATGTATGTTCAAATGCAATTGCGCTTCAATTTTTCATTCATTTTTTCCTTCACTCTTTTTTGTTAATCTTATTAATAGATGTTTAATATTGCTAAAAAAATATTGACTTTTTATTTGTATTATTTATGTGCTGAGCTTGTGGAAAAAATTAGTACAAAAAATACAAGACAACAGGCACATTGTTAAGACTTAAGCTTAACCGATACCATTAGTTTGTGTTCTGAGAAATACTACACGTTTTTACAAAGGGGTTGTGAAGCGCACTTTTATCATCGAATTAATTAAGAAAAAGTTTGCATGAAAGTGTGTATTAATTTTTCAATTGTACTTATCTACATTAACCCAAGGCCTACTATTCTCTAAAAATAACCTAATATAGTGATTAATTCAAAAAAAAAAAAAAAAAAAAAAAAAAAAAAAAAAAAAAAAATTGCACACCTAATGGCTATATAAATAGATTAATGCTAAACATGTTATAAAAACTTTCTAGAAAATATATTTCGTATATACTTACAAATGATAGCTTCGAGATTGAAATTGAAAAATTCGCGATAGTAGTACATCGTAAAACGTTCTTGTTAAAATTGAACATTCGTGCAGCATATCTATATTTTACGTTCTTTGTAGCTTTCGATAAGTATCCGATTGATTCTTATCGAAATGTCGGGCGCTATGTCCAAGTACTTCAACTCCGAATAACTAAGCGAATGCGAAACTGAATAAAATTATGTCTAAAACGTACTATTCATTTACTTTTTTTTTCTCTTTTCTTTTCTTTTCTTCAAATGCCACCAATAAAATTTGATGTAATATGTAAAAAATTGTTTAAACTCAATAATTACAATTTGGCGAAAGAGCATCTTTAAATTTGTATTTTATGTCAAATAATAAATTAAAAATATTTGTAATAAACCAGAATAAGGGGAGTATAAAAAATAACGAAGGAAGTGATTTAATGGTTCTATCGATATTACGTAACCTACTTATTTCCGACAACGTATATTCTCATAATTTAGTATTTCCAAACTTCATTCAATAAATTCGACATCGTTCGACATCGTTCGACATCGTTCGACATAAAATATCTCTTTTGATTTAAACATTTTTCACCAATCATGGCTGATAGCTTCGCACAATAAATAAATGCAAGCAGTATTTTTCCATCTTTTCCATCAAATTCAAATCTGAAAATCGATGGAATAGATTACTGGCTCAGGTTGTCACTCGGAAGCGACGAAAGAACGCAATTACTATCGGGGGTTTGGCGAAAAGTTGACACTCGAGGAAAATCGATCGAAGCTGCAGCGCAACAGGTGGCCACCCGGGTCAACGACCTCCAAAAGCCTTCTCGGGAGCGCCGCACCCGGGAAGCGGGGGACGTTCCCGGGTGCTCGCGCCTAGGAATCCGAATGACGGCGTGCGCTCCATTCGTAAGTAGAGCCACGCCAGGGGTTTACCGTTACGCACCGGGGGCTTTGCGAAATTACAATGACGCGCGAACGCGAGGACCCGGAGCGCTCTTGGAGGAGTCGTTCGTGCTGGAGGCGAGAGGAATTCCTCTCGAAGACGAGGAATATGCTCGAGGCGCAACGAGGATAAATTTTGAGGGAGAATGTGCATGGGCACCCAGTGTGTTTGTTGCTTCTTGCATAAACCGCGTTTTATTTGACGGCGGAATGATGTTGATGCTCACTCAAGTCAGTTCTTTCAAAGTTGCATTTAAAATTTACTACTTGTTTGCAGTGCTTGAAGCATTAATAATACGTTGCAAATTATGTACGAGTAGGCGCAACGCTGACTTTCGGATAAAAAATTCTTCAAATTCTCGTATATTGCAAAAATAATTTTTTCGAATGATCATAGATTCGTTTATGCTTTTCATTGGTTATCCCGTTTTATCACCGACATTAAACTGCAAATGTTTCGAGTCTCTTACTGATATTATTTATTAAAATGTTTCCCTCTATTTTTACCGTATAACTGTAATATGCGTTTTAATTAAAACCTCTTGATGAACTTCTATTGTTTTCACAACGTAAACCTGTTTTAAAAAGTAAACCAAGGCTTTTCCGACCGCATGAATTATAATATAAAGATGGCTCGCAATTCCTCGGAGCTTTTCTCGTAATTCTTTATCTCACTCGCTGTATAAAGCAGGATTCAAAGTCTCAACGTGTATCGGGGTCGCGTCAATGGGAAAAGCCGCACCCCGCGCTTTAAACGATGAACGACGTGTCTGTATTTAAATAAAAATTTCTCCCTTGCATGTCCAAGTATTTGGATTTTTTATTTGTAAATCCGTTTGAACTTTAAACACCGAGGATGCATCTCGCGCCCTTGCGTGCGGACGGCTAATCAGCGAGTGACCCGACCGACGTTTCCAGGAAATTCACGATTAAAAGTACGAATGTCAGTGGGATTCTTACGTGTTTTAACGTAGTTTCTGCTCTATAAAAAATACATGACTGAGAAATTGTAATGAAATTATCCTTCGCAATTTATAGATGTGTGTAAAGAGTTTACGAGAGTTTTTGCGAGAATTCAGGCGCTTCGTGGGGCCGAGGAGTCAAGTTATTGCACAAGTGGGTGATTTATTTATTTAAAATTGATCAAATTCACTACCCTTCAACCGAACGATATGTCTTTTTATTACACGTTTATTTAACCGTTCGTCATCTGAAAAGCGTTTTTAATTATTTATAAATGTTCATCAATGCAATTCTTAGTCAGTGTAATATAATGTCTTCGAATTAATGTTTCGTGACGAATGAAAACTGCGATGGACATTGTAGCATTGATAATATAAATTGGATACTTTAACTTATGAAAATTACTTTTGTTTGATTGATCTCGGGCATCATTTATTATCACTTATATCCTTCGTTTCGAATATAAATAACAATTTTCTTCTTTTACGTGATTCATCTGATTAATATATTTTACTTATTAATTTAAGCTTAACTTCATTTGCTGCTATTAGCCAAGCACTTTTCATTTGCAGATTATTAATGCATCACATAGTAAACTTATGGGCTACAATTCTTCAATCAAATTTTCATGAGTCTTATAATGTTTGTTCTTTCTTGCCTTTTTACTCAGTAGATAATGGAATTGAAAGTTTGTTATTTCGATTAATTTTGTATGTCAGGTAATAAAAAGTACCTGTTAAACTGTTACAAGGTTGATAATAAAGATCGAATTCGTATAACTCTTTGGAAGAATAAACGTTTTGTATGCTTAAAAACCAAAGCGATAAATTTCAAATAATTTATTATATGTTTGCATAAAATACATATAAAACAAAGCTAATGAAACTAATTCAATTTTATTGTTAAAAATTGAATACAATTGCTTGAGAAAATCTGCGTACTCGTCTTGCAGTGATGAATGTTTGTTTTATTTAAAAAAAATCATTTTAAAAAATGAAAAACATTCCAAACACAAATAAGAAATTGCAATAAAATGTTTCAAAGATTATCCCCATATGTGAATGGATGAATACTTGTGATGAATAGCGTCTCTTTTTTTCCATTATTTCCTATTTCAACCATACACCATTAAATAGACCACGTGAAAATATGTACTATGATTGATTTTTTTTTCAAATTCAAAAAAATTTGACTGATAAAAGAATAATTTATTACAAATGTCCAAATCGCACAAAAGCCAAACACGAATTTCGCTTCATGCAATTCGTACATCTTTCAACCAATTGTAGAATTAAAAATGGAATAAACGCCACCGTGAAAAATCATGCATTCGCCTATTCATGAGCCCCAGCCGTTAAAATTTACGTCTCAACATGCACGTACACCGTAAGTAAGTATAAAATTGCGTATGTATCTAAGCCGTTTGTCCATCTCTCTCTCTCTCTCTCTCTCTCTCTCTCTCGACTGATTGATATCAGAGCCTTGATATACGGCAAAGGACTGGGATTCTGACTCATCTTTGCCTGGCTTCGAACAACTGGTGTGGCGGAAAAGCAGAGAAGCACCCTGGGGTGACCATATCTCCGGAAGTCACTCTGTGGTGTTTATTTTTATTTATTTTTTTTTTCCTTCAATTTTCTCCTTTTATTTCCCGACTGCTCTTTAAGTAAAGTGTCGCGATAAATTTGTCGAGACGAAAGAAAATGTACCTGCTTACCTGCTCTGGCTGAGATGTTGTGAAATCTCACGCTGAGGGGTTGATGTGTTTTGAGGGTTTAGGTAAGATGTTAAAAGTAAGGAGTGCAGATTAGTTGCCTTTTTCACAAAGTGCTTTTATCTTTCCATTTTTTTTTAGTAAACAAAAAATTTTACTGACTTTAAATTATTTTAATGAAATCTATACTTTGAGCTTGTGTAATTTTTAAATTTAGTATTTAAGTATAGTGAATTTCTTTTACAGTTCAAAATATTTTATTTATATGAAAATTAATCTTTGAATTTTATCAATGTAATATTTAATCCAAATTTTCAAACTTAATTTTATTATTATTATTCATATTCAAAATTCAAACAGATTATATAAATTTAAACGTCCTTTAGCATTGAATGTAATTTAATTCATTAAGGTCTATTGCAGATACGTTTTCAAATATAGTATTATTATAGTCAATATTAACTCAATTTTGAAATTGAAAACATTTGTTAATATCAAGGTTTGTTTAATAAACGCAATGTCTATCTTGGTCCTAGATTGCTATTTATATTTTAATTAATTATCGTGAATACTCATAACTTAATGTGTGATAATTATTTTATTGTTGCAAAGAGTGATTATCTAATAAAATGGCACTGGTTATAAATAAGTAGGTACATAAATTATGCCTCACGAGTTTCTTTAATTCGTATGCACATAATGAAAAGAACATCTTTCGAAAATGTGTACGAGGTAAAGATCGATTCTTCTGATAGCCGAGGACACACTTAAATAAAGATCTCCTATTATCCCACGAAAATAAAGCCTGCATCGATCGCATCGTTAAAAATCGTGGTGTTTTATAAGGAGATCAAGGCCAGATGAGGTGCCAAGTTCCCACCGTAACAACTGATTTGTGAATAACGCCTCTCTGGATAAACTCCACGATTTAAAATTACCCAGGGCGTCTTTGTGCAATCAAAGTGGGAGGCAGCTGCCCCCGCGATTTTCCGAGCCACGTTAATTAAGGGCTCACACGCCAACCCCGGAATGTGGGTCGATCGATCCAGGGAGCCCCGCCCAGGAGGACCGAATGCTGGACGCTCCTGAGGAAAATGCATCGAAAGAGCAAGTGCTGGGTCTTTTGAATTTTTGGGCTCTTGCCGTGAACTTCTCGTGAACCGAGTCGACTACCATTACAGTTACATTACAGTTAAGAGTGGAATTACATTCATTAAATTTTGGTTTGATTCGCCTTAAAGACCGATGACTTCCAATGGAATCTTATTCTCAACTAAATAATACGTTTCCACGTTGACGCACTTAATCGAGACTTGTCCGATTTTGTAACGAATGTGCCAATGATTATAGGCATTATGCGTCAATTATAAATGAGCATGATATTTATATATCGATTGTGTAATCACCCAATTGATTAAGTGGTTATTAATTTATTGGATATCATTATTAAAAATTAGTAGACAGTTAGACGGCATTTGCTCGGAAGATTGATCGGCACATCCAACGCTATCTACTTGTAGTTGAAACCTGCTTGCTTATTAATTAAGTGAAACTTGCTCGCCGGCTAGAGGTGTTGCTCGACCTTCGGCTAATTTTATCCAAACGAAGCCAGGAAATTTTTCTAATTACTTTTTTACGTGTCGGGAAATTAAGGCCAGGAGCAGCAACACAGGCAAAATGCAATAGCGCAATGAAGGCGTTACGATTTTCCGCTCTCATCAGTCACTGTACATCGTAAATAACAACACGTACCAACTCCCACCGGATAAGAAACGTCGCGATAGCACAAGCATAATAATTCGATTTTCCGAGGCGCCGGAAAAAACTCGAGTCCGTGCTCCGAACGATTCCCCGTTCGATTTATCGGTCTTTGTATATTATCTGATGATGCCCATGGCCGTGTCAACGAGCATCATCATATTTTCTGGCCTATTTTTCGCCTCGGCCGTGCGACACCTTTTTTTTTTTCTTTTTTTTTTAATGGGCTTTTAAATCTATCGCGATTCCAACAAGCGATTTTATTCGCACCTTCCGCGCTTCAAAATTAATTTGTATTTGTCCACTTCCACTCAGACAATAAAATCCATTGCTGTAAAATCGAGCGGGGCTGTGCATGATGTAATATCTTAAAGATATAAGAACAAAAATTGTCATGTAATTGTGTGGATTTTACAACCATTAAATTTACATACAAGTCCAAGACGAAGTCAATTCATTGCCATTAATTGCAATTATTCACATGCACAACTAAGCTGTAATATACTTCTTGGTATAAATAGCTCAAAGGTCCTATTAAAAAGTAAATTTATCTACTTTTCGTGTACATAACTTAAATGATTTTTGCAAATAAACCCAACCCTAACGTTGTAGCCTACTAATATAGAGATTAGAAAAATATATACATGCTTACGTGCAATGTTTATCGCGACGACATGACATTGATAACAAGAAGATCGAAAAAAACATTCGTATCTAATTAAATTTGTTCCTATTCTATTGTAAATCAATATTCATTTATTTCAAATTAATAATTTTTTTTGTTTAAATTTTTTTTAAGAGAAAATTTATTTCACAATATATTATGAAAAGATAAAATTTTATAAATTTCATAAATTATAATAAGGATATAGAACATTTTATTTTAATTATGTAACGACTATGTGTATATAAGTAATATTTTAAGAAAGGGACTTTAAAATTTGTAAAAATATTTTAATTGTATATAGAATTAAATTGAATACTTTTCAAATCCTAAATTAAGATAATCTATATAAAATTTTTTAAAAATATGGATCGAGGTTTTTAAAGATTGAATTTAATATTATCCTGCACAATTTAATTGAATAGTGTTGCATCGGCATATCACACACCAAACCTGTAATAATTGTAAATGACCTTTAGAAAAACACAAATTTCATTTTTAAGGGTTCTAATTTATGTACTTAAATAATTCAATGTGCTAGACCTCGAAATTATAATGATAACAACAACAACAACAACAACAACAATAATAATATTATTATTATTCTTATTATTAATTAATTTTCTTAATTAATTAATAATTAATTAATTAAGAAAATTAAAGTTGCTTAGCTTTGATAAATTATTATCATTAAAATTTTTATGAAAGCTCCGAAATAAATAGTATCTCTTTTTTTACGTAGTTTAAAATGAATATAAATTTTAAAATATCTAGAAATGAAGCAATAAATAATTTAGACATTTACTTTTGATGAACTTTGTTTTTTTTTTTTGTTGTTGTTTTTCCAATATTTGAAAAATGTAATGTTGCCTGACATGTAGCTGACTTTATGTACATATTAAATCTTTTTTCACTTTGATTTTACGGAAAATGTATTATTTATTTCGATTGTTAGAAAAGCTCAAGTAACGAACGAGAGTTCCGTCGAGTTTATTTAATTTAACTGTAAATTAAATTGTATAATTCACTTTACAATCTATTTCTAACAGCTATATTTGTACCTCGTATAAAAACAAAATCGATATGACAGTAATATGTTTATGTATGTATATTTCGAATTTTTTAATTAGTAATTTTTTAATTTCACAATAAAACTTTAAACGTTTATTTTTAATCAAACATAAATTTATTATCCGAGACAAAGTAAATTGTCCTTTAATTTTATTAATATGAAGCATAGGAAAGAATTTATTAAAAATGTAAAAGAGTTGTGTTAAAGTTTGAGAAGCACACGATCCACATCTAATTTATTATGAAAATAATAAATTATATTTTCTATTATCTTTAAACATTTATCTAGTAATCGATACTCATTCTACATATGTAACAAAAGTTCATTTCAAAGAATATGTTTTCTGATACATCAGGCTAAGGCGACGGAAATGCATAAGCCGAAATTAACCGCTCAAATAACAAGCGGCGCACTTGAAGTTGCGGTAACATTAAAACAACAAGAAAATTGGGGCATGTTTTTGAGGAAAATGTCAGATGCACTCCTCCCCTTTTTTTCAAAGGTAAAAACTAAGCACATTGCCGGCAAAAAGGGTTGATAATGGGCGCGGGGTGGGGGAGAGGACGGAAATGATTAAACGAGGGATTTCTTCCCCCCTCCCGCTCGGTTTTGCCGTTGGTGTGCGAGTATTTTTAGGCGATAGCGCGTGCGCCGAAATCGGGTGCGGTCCACAAATCTAATTTCAACTCTGTGTCCCATGCTCTCCCGCGTCTAAAGAGCAAGAGAGAAAGCGAGAGCGGAATTTCGGTGAGAGCTTTTACACTTCTTCCTCCTCTTCTAGTCTAGTCGCGAGTTCATGGACCTCCGGAAAATGGGAGGAAGAGCGAGAGGTAATGGGGAGACAAAGAGAAAGCATTAATCGCTAGGATGCAAGTGGGAAAGTGCGAGGGCAATTAATAAAAAAGGAAATTAGAATAGAATGGATGAATACAGAGAGAGAGAGAGAGAGAGAGAGAGAGAGAGAGAGAGAGAGAGAACACAGGATTATTACCAATTTGAATTTAAATTTTGAAAATATAACGAATCTTCATTTTTATTATTGTAGTAGTAAATTAAATTTTTTTTTTTAATGGGTATTTTTTACATGCAATTTTTATATAATATATTTATAAAAATCTTATATATACGTTAAAAACTCAATTATAAGTTTAAAACAAATAAATTTCATGCTTGTCATATTTTTTTTTACATACATTAATTGAATTTTTTAAAATAATTTTATTAATTAAAGTATTAAAATTATTCGGATATTGCAACATTTTCTGATGAAATATATTTCAATTAATTTTTATTTTGTAATAAAATATAGTAAAACTAGATTATTAATATTCCTAAAAAAATGAAATTATGTATTAAATTGAAACAAATTAATAATATATTTGCTTCTCTGTTTGTAGTAAAATGTAATTTGAAAAATAATTATTTAATTCTAGTTTAAATAATTAGTGAAAAACAAAATAAAGTGATATATATTGATAAAAAATAAAAAAATGCTATTAACATGATAAAATATTACTTTTTGTTTTTAATAAAAAGCATTTGGAAGAAATAAAATTAAATTAAATATCATATTAATAATTGGGAGTAATATACATTAATAAATTCAAATTATCTGAAAATTACACTATCAAGTTATTATTTTTAATGCATTAAATTATATTTGTTCACTCGGGAATTGGATATATTTTGCAAAGACGATGGCTTTTCAGTTTTTCATGAAATGAGCAAACTAGAACAAACATCATATAAGCTTTCTTTTTTTTTCTACTTTAAAAATCCTTTTTACCCTCAGCAATAGAAACAAATAGAAAAGAGATAGTAAAAAATAGGAAAAAGCAAATAGCATGAGATGAGCATGAAAGACAATGAAAGTAAGAAAAAGAAGTAAGTGGTTTGCACTCGGGGTTACGTAAACTGAAGTTACGCTCATTTCCCATTGTCAAAACAAATCAGTGGATTTCTTCTTAGTCTTGGGATGTTGTAAACTTCCACACATCCTCCTTGTCTGCATCTTTTTTTGGAAACTTTTATATGACATGTTTCCTAATATTATACTTGTTTCAACAAAAATGAACTGTTAACTATCTGTTAAAATCTTCTACCACGATTTATTCATTATTAACCGGTAATCAAATCTGTCTCTGTTGTTTATAAACATGTTTTTCTACTAAATAGATCTTATAATTAAAAGATAATTCAAACTGTGGTTTTCCGTTAATCTCCTGTTTAAAATTTAAAGTATATACATTATTTATGAGATTTATTTAAAATCAATGCAACAAAATTCTAAAATTAAAAAAAAAAATTAATAAATTTAAAAGATTGACTACAATCTCTCAAAAATAATGCCTTGAAATGATGAGACTCATTTCAATATCAAGTGTGTGTAACATTCAAAAGTACCTTTACAGTGTTCTCTACAATGGGATAACAACATACCGTATCATACTTGTATTTTACATACTGAATATTCAACTGATTTTCAAGTACGAATGATTGATAATAATCGATGTTTTTTTCAGTATTGGCTAAGCCAACAGACGAAAATAAAAGTGATGACTTCAATTATCCCGAGGATGATGCAGAATTGGGAGACAGTGAAGATGCTTACGACGATAACGATGACTCTGATTCCTCATCGGCACCAGTGGAACTTTTAACGAAATCACAAGTTTTCTATACTACAGTTGGTTCAAACGTCTACCTCCCTTGCGAATTCGTTAATGCAGGTAATTCATCTCTTCATTTTTATTTATTTTTAATTATTATTAACATTAAAAGATCAACAAGAAAAATCTTACCGTGAATTAATTGGTCAAGCTATTTTTTTTTGAAATTCTATTATAAAATATAAAGTCAATCATTCCTAATAGACTAAACTATTTTGTAAGATTATATTAACATTTGTATCGCATATTAAATAAAAAAAAATATACAAATCAATTTTCTGTGACGAGTACACAATTATAAATTAAAAAGCCTCTAACAAAAAACTATAAAGATATTTGTAAATTCCTTTCAACTAAATCATATTGATATAAAATAAAATAGATTAAAATTATTCAATTTCAATTTCATTATTAAAACTTTACGAAATCTATTCAATAACTTCTGTTGAAGGTATATTTTGGTTATTGAATGAGAATTTACGAAAATAATTAAATCATAATTAATAAATAATAAATTATAAAAAAATTCTCTTAAAATATTCATGTATATATTTTGATGAAAGTTGTAATTCATAAATGTCAATGATTGCAAATTAAATCGCGTTAATTTATAAAAAAATTTTACCACATGACTAAAATTTATAATAAGAAATACGATCGTTATTTCTAAATATCTTTGGTCAATATTGGAAATATTCCAAATATTATGGAATACGAAAGATCAATTTTTGTAATATGCCTTACAACATTGACATTTTTGATGGAATATTGATATTAAGTTATTTCTGAAATAATAATATTGAGGAGCTGTTATTTTGAAAGTTAAATCATAAGGATTATTACAATAATAATTCTTAAGTAAAGAATAATTATGAATATTTTTCTTTATATATATATATATAATAAATTTGTATTCAAATAATTTATCTTAATGTTTATGTTTTGTAGTATAAATTTGAAATAATTTTTGATCCAATAATAAAATATAAACTTAAAAATATTGAAATTCTTCAACTTTTTTTTAAAAATTAATTAAAATTATATAAATATAAATTATTTTTCATTTAATTTTTTAAATTATAAAGAAAAATCAATTTTTTTATTTTTAAATGAAGCCTAATTAATAAATTAAATATTTACTTTTTAAGTAAATTCTTCAATAAAATTATTTTCATAATTCTATATTTTTATATATTGTATGAAATAAAAAAATATTGATAATTTAATTTATTTGATTAAATGATACAATATTCAATTATTTTGAAGAACATTAAAAATAGTTCACAAATTTATTCTAAATATATATTTTTTATTTATATTAAATAAAATGAATATTCTTGTATTTTAATTTCTATGATGTTTTTAATTTTAATTATTAATAATTGCAAGATTATTGCTTAATATTAATACTAATTAATTAATAACGTAAAAAAGGTCACTAACAATTTTTTATATAGTTAATATGTTTTATAATAATGAAGATGTTTTTAAAATGTATAACATAATTCGACTTTATATAAAACAGTGAGTTTACATCAACAATAAAATGTGTATAAAATTTCACATATATGTTATGATCACGATTCAAATAAGAAATGTACTTTGAATAAAATTTAAATTTTTATCATGTAACATTTGTATGAGAATGGCAAGTTCAGGTTTAAATGTGTGAGATAACAAAATTATCGTATAGAGTATGACATAACTAATGTGATGGAATTTAAATATAAAATAAGAATTAAAGTTTCAATTTCTAACAACATATTCAAATACGTATTTCAATTTGTTTGTTTTTTTGTTACACGAGAAAAGATTTTTTTTCCTCTGTAATTTTGGGCGACATGCCCTCCTAATTGCAAGGAAGAGAGAAGTAAAAAAAAGGTGAATCAATTAACATTGAACTTGTATCCGCAGAGAAAGTGCTAATCAATTGGATGAAAGGCAAAGACTTCTTGTTTGCTGGTGAAATTAAAATGACCCCGAACAACCGAATGGAACGTTTGAAGAACAACACCCTCCTCATCCGCAGAGTCCAGACGAACGACAGCTCCGACGAGTACCTCTGCGAGGCTCTCGAAGAGGATAGACCCCAGCACGTGGTGCACCGGTTGTTTGTGCAAGAACCTCGGGAAGGCGATGAAGATGGCGTCCGGGTATTACCCGCAGATTTTGTAGAAATCGATCAGGGCGAGAACATCACCATCGGATGCGAGACATCCGTAGGACTACGACCCTTGGCACTTGCATGGTCGCGGGAGGTAAGCGCTGAAGTTCTTTATTTTTTTTTTTTTAAATTAAGAGCAATTCCGAGATCTGGTATTATTTCAAAAAAAAACATAAAGGAATACGAAAACTTTTCGTCTTATTTCTTACTACGCATCGTTAACTGAATTTGATATGTAAGTTTTTGTTCATGTTTGTACATTTACCGTGAAATACCTGTGTAATGATGAGGGATGAGAGATGAAGCGTTGGCAATATTCTTGAAATAAAGCATGGAATATCTCTTCAAGCATGACATTTTTTTATAAATGGAAAAAATAAAACTTTTAAATATCAAAATATAATATAAAGTGAATTTGGCATATATTCAGAAAATGTAAATCTGGATTAAAATAAACTTTAAAAGTAATATTTTTCTTTCATTGTTTTCTTTTATTTTATTTAATTCATTTTTCTTTAATAATGAGTTTAATATAAGTACATTGTACAAATTGTATGATAAATTGTAGTGTAAAATCTTTTTACCAATATAACATGATCAAAATGTTTTTAATACAATAAAATAAAATGGAAAGTTTGAAGGTTTAAACCAAATTAATATAAAACTCAAATACGTCGATTATTTAATTATTTATCTGAAGACGTAATATTGTAAAACCAGTATTTCAAAATTTATTTGCGAATTGTCAATTTTACATTTCTTAAAAAGTTTTTAAATAATCGTAAATCGATTCAATAGAGGAAAGGCGTTATCGAGCATTGATTTAATGAACTTTTACACACACATATATATACGATAACTTGTCCTTCGAAAGCTTATAAATAAATTAGTAATTATTAAATTAATCGGGTAGTTATTTTTTCACTTTTTATTGTAACTGAATCGGAGATGAGCAAGTTTTCAAACTTTATTTTTTTAAATGAATCGAGGATTATTTCATTATGTTCGACTGAATAATATTCGAATTAGAAAATGTTAAAAATGCAAAACTATTTTTAGTAATAAACACTCCTTGTACAAGAAATAAATAATGAAAAGTTATATAACTCGCACCAAATAAACATAAAAATATTTTTGATTTATTAGTTTTTGTATAACTTTATCATCATGATTTTGAACAAGATTATATTTAGTATTTAAAAATAATTACATTTAAAGTTTTTACATTATGATAGTATATGTTAAACGACAAAATCTAATTAAAATCAATTATATAATATAAAAAAAAAATTATTCATTTATTCATTCTGTATTAAGCGTGAATATAAAATTAATTTAAAATATGTAAAAAAATAGTTCAACTGCTTTTTAATATATAAATGACTTCAAAATATTAATTAAATATAATATTAAAAACTATAATGATTGAAAAATATTTACGAAATTAGGAGTCTTAATTATTTCCTTAAAGTTAAATTTAATGAAATCAGTTAAATTTTATTTAAGACTTTGCGTATTGTAATGTTTAGTAATTTTGAATCTATCAATAGCTTTTTCTATACTTAAGCCGTTGTAACGTTTCGCAAATAATTTTCAGTTATTTAATGTCGTATTTGTCCGTATCTTTAAGAAGTCCCATCGTTTTTTCTCAATATCCTTGTGATAATCCGTGTATACAAAGTTCATCACTATTCTGATGATTTCGGGCTCGAAATCTTTGATCTTAATGAGATTTTCCAACTTTTCCATTGTGATACACTCGAGTATGGAAAATACGGGGCTTCGAAATGCGAGAATGAACTTGTATACAGTAAACTTAACATTTTTTACTTTTATACAAACATCGCTGAAACACTCGTGCTTGAGCTGATCAGCAACATAATTAGGTAAATTCCTAAAGGAATCTCATGTGTATTGATTATCTAATCAGAAGTATTGATTTATCTAAACTGCAGTGTTCCATTTTACCCTCGGAAGCTGCAAATCTCCACTATCACGTTAAAACTGTCATTCTTCAAAAATCCGTTTTCTATTTTCATAAAATCATCGCGTTTTACATCAAACAACGCATGACTCAAACCCTTTTTTATCAGCACAGAAGTATCTGATGTTTTAAATTTTTTATCGCTCTTTTTAATAATAGACAATGTATAATTAAATATGACACCTTCAACCCTACAATTTTTTAAAGTCAGATTCACAGTTAAATATTCATCGTTCAAAGGTATACAGTCCATATAACTAGACATTATGTCCATTTGCAATGTTAGCTTATTAATTAAAAAAATCTGTAACACAAGTTAAATAATTAATTTTTTTTTAATATATTTCAAAACCTTATTATAAAAATTAATTTACAAATGATATATATAATATGCATAATATATTAAATATAGAAATGGAGAAAACAATCATTTGGTAAATTTGTTAGTTTTTAGTTTAAAAGTGTATGCTCACAAATTCATACGTATATTATATTTATATGAATAAATAAATAATGATAAAATAAATATAATTTTTACACAAATATCCTCAATTATGAACTTCTTGCTGATTTATTCAATATTAATTATTATGAAATTTAATGGAACGCTCATTTTAGATGCATTAAACTCATTATTTTCTGCATAATATAAATCATTTATATCATTAATAAAAAAAATAATAAGGCATATTATTTCCATTTATATAATTATAGTATTAGTTTGAGTAAAAATTGAACTTACCGTGGGGATTCTAATACATTTAGTAAAATCTATTAATGAGAAATTACCAATTATTACCCAACGATGAGTAAAAGATATTGATAAACATTGTGTTAGGCACAGTTTAGAAAACATTATCGATGTTTCATTCATTATATTGTAGGATCAGGAAAAGGGTTCGGGTAGTTTGACTAGCTCTAGAGCAATCTGATTTTCTATCGACTGCCCTAATGGTTCCCTGTAGCCCTTTTAACCCCTTGATTATAACCGCCCTACGCGAATCAGAGCTATGATACATATTACATGTATATTATATTTATATTATTATATATATTATCCATTATGGAGCCAAGTTTTATTATTTTTTAAATTAAAAGAACTTTAACATTTAACCGATTTTAATTCGCAATAATTTTACAGGGACGGAGGCTTAATGTCAATAAGCAAACATCCAACGGCATATATCTCGATATTCGCAATGCAACCAGACATTTGGCTGGCGATTATCAATGTCTCGTTGAGACAGGAGCTCCAAAACCGATTGTTAGGCATTTAAAACTAAGAGTTAAACGTACGTATAAAATAATTATAAATTATTTTTTTTAAATTTATTGATTTCAATTTTTATTATTTCGCTCCAATTATATATAATTTGCGCTAATAAGCTGCAAGTAATTTTGTCACTAATTACAAAAGAACAAACTTTGGTTAATTGGAGTTACTACTAAATATTATAACATTTAAGTTGGTATATTGTATTTGAGTATGTTAAAAAATTCAGTTGCTTCAATATTTAAGAATTTTAATGTAGCTTAAATTTGATATAAACGTGATATTAATATAAAATTTACTACAGATAAATGTTTTAAAAAATAAAAGTTAAGATCTTTAAATAAAACAAAGAATATTATAATTGTAAGTAACTGTAAGCAAATATATCATAATTGTAAGTTTTAAATAGGTGATCAAAAATGCGATGATCGAAAATTTCAAACAGTTTAATTTATAATCGTAAAAATCCAATATCGATATTTGAACTGTACTTGAAATCAACATTTGAATGAATTCAAGTTTAATAAATCTACCTTTAGTTATTTTGTACTTTTCTGTATTTGAATAACTAGGACTCCTTTTGAAAATATACATACATAGTTTTACAATCGACCTCTTGAAAAAAGTACAGAATCAATTTTCCGTAATTGTAGATGTGCCGGAAATCGAATACGAAAAGGAGGACACGGGTGACAGGAAGCGACACCGCGAAAGCTTCTACACGAGTCTCGGTCTCGAGAGCAATATCACCTGCGTGGTCCACTCCCATCCCCCAGTCTCCAAAATCCAGTGGCTCAAGGACGGGGAGAGACTCACCCTCGAAGGCCGAATGAGCAAGAGCTCGAGCCGCAAGAGTCACCACGTGCTTACGATCAAGGACACGAGAGAGTCCGACCTCGGGGTATACCAGTGTAGGGCTTGGAACAGCCTGGGAAACGCCACTGGACCGCAAATCAATCTGCGTGATACCCCTGACCAACCGGTCTTTAAGTCCGGCAAGGTCATTGACGACTCCATCGAATTCACTTGGGAAGTCATCAGCTACAAACCCGTCGTCGAAGCTGAGGTGAGTCCTGGGGATTAGTTTCGTCTACCCCAAATCCTGCATCTGTCTTTTGAACGTGTATTATTCGTATTATTTAAATTCGAGCAATATTTTGGCTGATGACATGTTCGTTGGGACCAAATGATACCAAAAACTACAAGAAAATCGACGTAATTCTCAAAAACTACTTACAATCAAGTATTTGTCACAAGGCATTCAATTGTATTTAATATGTTTAGTATCCTATTGTTTATCTTTTTGTCGATATTTTCACTAATTTTTTGAATAATATTTCTATTCATCTGATTCTTTTCAAATTACAATTTTATCGAAAACTTCTTTATAAATTTTGTGTTAATTATTTTTAAATAGAAAAAAAAAAAAAAAAAAAAAAAATCAATATATTTGATGGTTTCTGATTTTATGTTAATAATTTTAAATAAAAATTTATTTTGTTTGATAATATATTATATATTTATCCTGTATAAAGTAATACTTGAATTTGGTTAGAGTCAGTATGTGCGTCTCGATGAAAGTTTGAAAATATTTGATTCTCTACAGATTCAACTGTACAGATTAAATTGTACTGTATTAAACAATCATGATAATATTTAATCAACGAGTTCTGCATAAATTAATCTGCAGTAGTTTCTCGAAAAAAATGAATATAACGAAAGCACGAGAGTTAAAAATGTAATTTCTCTGCAGCTCCTTTATCGAAAAAAGGGCGAACAGAATTGGCGCAAGGGTCACGACGAGAAGGTAGTGAGCACCAACGGGAAGGGCCACGTCGTCCAGGGCATAATCACTGGCATTGAACCAGGTACATACGAAGTGAAACTCAGGACGCGTAATGACGAGGAGCACAATTTTGGAGACAAAATGAAAAAATGGGGTCCCTTCTCGGAGCTCGAGAAATTCGATGGAGGTAAGACTGTACTGTATTATTGCGGTTAGCGAAAATGCGCAAATTAAATTTTGAGTGCGGAACAATCGTCTCTCGTTCTTTTCAAGATATCATTTAAATTTAATGGAAATCTGGGCTACATTTACAATCATTTTACCAATAAAAAAACTTTCTTAATAGCTCAGAATTACAGTGATTAACTCCCTCCGTAGTTTAGATAAGAAAAGTCATTTTCAGGGAGATATTACTTCTTATTATAATAAAATGGAAAGAAAAATAAAAAGACTTTTTGCTTTGACGGTAATATTTCGCTTACTTTCTTATCTGCTATTTCAACCAATACACAGATTATATTATAGTGTATAATACATTTGATTTTTAATGAATATGTAAGATTTTGATATAGAAATAATTAATAAGAATTTATAGTTTTAAAATAAATTACTGTAACTGATTAATGAATATTAAGAATTACATCTTAATAATAATTTTATTTGTAATTGAATAAAAAAATATGTCTAAAAATTAATTTTCAAACGCGAATAATTTTATTATATTTTATTGTAGTTGTTTAAACTATGAATAACCATGTTATTAAATTATATATAAGTTAAAAATATTTATATTTATATAATTTTTTTTTCAAAACCTTTTCTTCTTTATTTTAAAACTTAGTTTCACTCTCAAAACTAAATGTTTGGAATTAATCAAATTAATCATACATGATTAAAATAAAATTTTTTAAGTAATAAAATATTATAAAAAAATTACTTTAAGAATGTAAATTTAATTATTGTTATTTATATTGAATGAGAAACTTTACAAGAAAAGAATTTAATAAAAAAGATTTAAAATTAAATTCATTTTTATAAAATTCTAATTTATTTTTTTCTTTGTTTCTTTTCACAGAATACAAGTACGGTACCGAAGCCGAAAGTGGTAAGTAGATGAATCTACTTATATTTTCAATAAATTACATCACAAACAGCATCAATTGTAGAATTAATTTAAAATGAAAAGTTACATCATTTTTATATAATACATAAATATATAATGCTGCGTGAAAATTCATTATCATAAATATAAATATAATTAATTAATATGAATGTTTTTTCAGTGATGGGATCGGTATCGGCGATAAGATCGACAATTAGCTTCATGACGCTGCTTCTTTTGATTTTACAATTGGCGTAATCTTATTTTTCAAATGTCAGATACTTCAACTCGATATAGGTAATGAAAAATTTTATAATAATCTGAGTTACGTGTTAGAGATTGTATTTGTCTGATTTAAGTTCACTGAGTATCACATCTTCTTAAATTTGAGTTAATTATTTTTAGACAACTATGCATAAATGCACTTAAAAGATGTAGCTTTAATTATTGTTTCTAATTAAATAAATATCTTTATACGTAATATTTTTGTTATTATCTCAGGCTTATATTAATATAAATAATGTTTAATTATTAATTAAGTATATAACATTGATTACGTACTATTTTATTCATCGAGAATCTGTTAAATATTGTATTTTGAACACGGAATAGCTGCTCTACTGTAAAAGTGTAGATATATAGCAATAGCCAGAATATTAAATAAACAATATTCGTCATTCATTTTTCATACTTTTGTAACAACTCTCACTAACGTGAAAATACCCCCAGGGGTTCATTTGTTAGTTACAGGCCTCAAAACCATTGCTGTACAGGAATTTCACCTGTTGGTCTGCAGAACTAAAGTCTGCTGCTGCATACGACTTGAACTTGTTAATTTACAGGACTCTAATCTGCTGCTGCACAGAACTTTCACCTGTTGATTGTAAAGCTGACACCTGCTGCTGACAGAAATTTAATGTCTTTAATTCTTCCGAAATTCAACTATTTATATAAACAGGAATATTTTTGCAGCTATGAATGTATGCCTTGAAAATAGTGTAATATTATTAAAATGGCATGCAATTGTCGTTATTTAAGTGAGGAAAGTAAGTGCCGTTAGATAAACAATGTAAGGAATATAAAATTAAAAAAGAAAATACATGTTAAACTTGTTGTACTCTCGACAATTAACAAAAGTATAATAATTTCAAGCAAAATTGTTTTAAATTATAAATACATCATACGATTTCATAAAAATTAGACAAATAGAATATTATATACGTTACCTAAGATTAATATTAATAATAAAATAATACATACCTATTGTAATTGTAATTGCGCGATTATGTCTGGGCGAGTGTATGTTATAATAATGCGAATGAATGAAAGGAGCTCGTTGATGCTAAACGCGTCATGCGTTATAATATTGTATTAATAAAATCTAGGATTTATTTTGAAAATTGACCCGTTAAAAATATTTTTGTTATAAATAGAAATAAAATTTTAAAAAATTATGTTTATTCGATTATAATTATTTGTCACTTTGTCAAGTATTTTTAAAAAAATTACTCATATTATGTACATATATTTCCAGTAAAATTTATGTATCGGAATAGAATATTAATAAAGCTTTTATTAAATTCTTCTTTTTTTTTAAATATACATCGATAATAAACATTTATCAGATAATGTATTCTAAAAATTATGAATTTTTATCACAATTGAAAATTGTTTACTTATACAACAAAATAATACGTTTTTGAATACAAAGATATTTTTAATAGGACAAATAGAGTAATAAGTGGTGAAGCATTTTATTATCGTTATGAAAAAAGGCCAGAACATCATGAATTATTGGTAATGAAGCCTTAATTCTTTGCGTCCATTATGGTCTTTAAATCAAATGCAAAAACGCTTAAAATTATAAGGCATTAATAACATCAAAATTACTTGAGAATTTTCGAACAAATAGAATATTTTTTGTATAATACGGATAAAAACCAATTATTCAAAAAATTTGTTTTATATCATTTAAAGGTTTAATTATTTGATATTAAAAATTATATTTAAAAATATTTAATGTAAAAAAAATTATATTATTTGACAATAATTTAAAACGTGCATTTGACAATTTATATTATATTTTTCCTATAAAATTTGTTTCTTTGTAAATTATTAAAAAAAAAATCATTTTCATTATAATAAAATATAATATAAAAGAAAACAGTTTTAACATATTTTACTTTTGATGTGGTCTAAAAAATTATTTTTACTGTATATTAACAAGTATAATAGGTTGTTTCTTTTTTGTCCCTCAAAGGCGCAAGAGAATCGGTAATATTCTTCTTTACCAGATTTTTACTTGCAGTCTATGTAATATCGAACCAATCTGTATAATCTTGTAAAATACGCTTATACATATTTTTTTCCTTGCAATAAATGTTCTGTGAAATGTTACAAATCACTATCAAATATTTGGTTATAAAATAAACTTATATCAATTTAATTTTTTTTTTTTTTTTTTTTTTTTTTTTTTTTTTTTTTTTTTTTTGAAAACTTGCAATTTATTATCTTAGTGGAATAAAATCGTACATGATATCAAGCATACTGAATAATCAAAATAATAAAAAGAATATTTACGTAAACTGCTTGGCAGTTAATTCACAGTTAAAAAAATGTAGCTTATCATTGCCTTAATGTTTGTAACTTGTACAATCACAGAATAATGTAAAATATATATTATGGACATAAGATTTGTTGAGCCTTTATTAAATACATCTAATTTTCCTATATTTACAATTATTTTTATACAAAGTTTTTTTTTACAATAATTTTGTTATTTCATAAAAAATTTATTTTATTTTGGAATGCTTTTTCCTTTCACATAAAATAGAAATTAACAAAGACAAAAAGTGTAATATATTAACTTATTTTTAAAAAAGTAACTTTCTCATAAGTAATATTTTATATTATATAATTTGTGCGTATATTCTGTCACTTTAATTGTTCTTATATTATAATCTTAAATATTATTTATAGAGTTTTATACAACCACATTTATAGACTTATATTTTTATATTTATATCAAAATATTGTATTAAATTTAATTTTATTGTGGTTTTGAAATAATATTAACATTATCGACACTTGTCGGCGTAAATACATTTACTAAATTAATAGATTTTACTTTTTCATTTGTTTTATTTTTTACAATTAATTTCTGATTAGGTTTTTCTTCTTTATTATGTAAAAAATTACAACATAATATATTCCATAAATGCTGTACAATACTATTTAATAAACCTAAAACAAAAAAACATGTATAAGTTTATACAATAAATATTGAAAGAAGATGAAATCATAATTGATGATTTTTTAGGTACATTAGAAAACGGAAATTAATAAGAAAGTTTATTAAAATGCTCTGAAAATTATAAATCAGTATAATGCATAAAATTATATTTAAGTATATTTTAATAACATGTATCATTTTTTATTTTTTTTTTGTATCATCTGCTTAAAATGCTATTAATCAAAACAAATTATATATTTGTATATCATTGAATGTAAAGAATTATTACTAACATATAGAATTTAATATTATTTAAAAATATTATGTAAAAAATATATTATTTAGAAATAACATATAGATGAAATGCTTATGTAACTACAGTATGTTATTTTAGACTAATTTTAAATGTGTTCTATTTTAAATTTAATTTTTTAAATTATATGTAGGTAATGTAAATGTATAAAATTTAATAGTTGATTTGCAATAGATAAACAAAACGTTTTGTTTTAAAATAAAAATAAAAAAAAAATTAAATTTATATCACCTAAAAATGTTAAGGATATGTACAAATAAGCCTTAAATTAATTTTAAATAAACATGAATAAATTTTCTCTAAATTAATAATATAATCTAAATTAATATAAAATTTAATATTTTTTTTTTTTTAATAAAGTATTTTATTTACATAAACTTTGTCAAATTATTATTGAGATAAAATTATTCTTAATCTTACCATTGGTTACAAAAATGCAACCAATAGAGGCACATAATTTAACTAGAAATTGGCAAATAGTATCACGTTCTTGTATTACTTTCACTTTTAATGCACTGGTATCATAATTGAAAAATATTCCATGTAACCCATGTGAACCTTTTCTATATTTTGATTGCACTTCATGGTCTCGGACACTATATTGATAAGTTTTTGATTTATGCATTAATAAATGTATTTCAGTAGATACAACTTCAATAAAATATTGAAACCGTACTGCACCTTAAGAGAAATTAATAATTAAAACTGATTGAAAATTGGTAACAATTATTATAAATATTTTAACTTACTTTGAGTAGTAATTTTTTCTTCACCTTCTAATGGATGAATAATTCCTGGACTAGGTGATCCAAAAGAAAATCGATTTATTCTGTGTGTGAAATTATATTCACGTTCAGGCATAAATGCGGAAATATGTACATGCCCTCTTGGAAGTGTTAATGATTTACCATACGTCACATGTAAATTTCCAGCTACTTTGTTTATGTTTAAAGTACCATAAATACGACATGCATTTGGTGGGTAGCTAGGTATATCTGTTCTAAAATAAAATTTAAGATTGCAATTAATTAAAAATTAAATATATTACACATATTAATGTCTGCTAACAATTATGTATTATCACAAGCTTTTGTATATGCATCACTTAATAAATGTGTAGTTTTAAGTCTATTTATTATAAGTACTAAAATTCTCAAAGACAAAAGATTAAGAATTAAATTAAAAAACTTTTACAAAAGTATTTTACCTCTTTGGCATTTCACTAGAAAATGTTAATTGATTAGACTTCCACAACAATTCATGAATAGCATGATATTCCTCTCTAAAATATGAATTCATGTGCTTCAAAGCTTCAAAATGAGCTCGCTGATCTGGTGATAATTCCCACCATGTTTCTTCTTCATGTAAGGTATCTGTCGTCATTAAATTTTGATTCGTAGAATCTACAACATCTGCTCCAATTTGAGCACAAGGCATTGCTACAGTTATATCAATATTCATTTCTAAATGACTTTCATGATCTGTATCTGGCTCAAATTTAAACTGTAATTTACTATCTAAAAAGTATGATGTTTCAGCATAAATAAGATAAATTATTATACAGAAACTTGCTACTGAAACTAAAAAAAAATTAATTTTATATATAATATGCTTAAAATTGTAAATTTTAAATTAGGGTTTTTTTTTTCAAATTTTTGAAAATTAATATATAAATAATATATTAGATATAAATAACATATAGATGAAAATTTGAAAATTAGATATTATAAAATTAAAATATTTACTTATGAAAATAAAAATTGCATTATTACTGATAATATAAATCAATTGATATTTATGGCATAGAACATTATAATATAATAAATGTGTAATAACAAAAAATATAGATATAATTTAATATTTATATATAACTTAAAAAATACGAATACCATACTATATTTAGGCAATAATAAAAATATATAAATTATATCTGTGTAAATTATCATTATTGTATTTAATTTTATCTAATTTTAGAATTTTATGAACATCGTATAAATAAAACTGTACTAATTAAAAATAAAGTAATCATTTCAATTTTACAAAAATTAATAATTGTTTATATTACATTACAGTAATTCATAATAATAATAAATAACATTATAATAATAACAATAATATTATTATTATTACTATTATTATTATTATTATTATTATTATTACTATTATTATTACTTACATGCTCCACCAACAGCAGATTGCTGTCTATAATCCTCTGGTATTTTAGGAAAAGCATCAAGTTCTTTAACAACTTTAAGATTAATATGCCTTCTTCGAAGCATTTTTAAAGAAAAAAAATTTCCTTATGGCTGGAAATCAAATAGTCTTATGAACTTACAATTATACAGTGTGCTAATGTTGTTAAATAAGCACATTAACTTGAATTATTATCAAGCTCAATTGATAAGGCTTACAACAGAAAGCGCTTTTGATTTAAAAAATATCATTTGAATTTATAACACTTTAAATGAGATGAAATATTGTGTCGATTACTGCATTTTATTACGTAGACCAGAGTGCTTGTATTCATATCTGAAATATCGTTATTTTCATTTCCGAAACAAAACTAAAAACGAAATTTGAGGTTAATTTGAGGTTAACCCTTATACCCGGAATTACTTAATTAAAATACTGTGCAAGTAAATATCAGTATAGTTCTCCAAAAATATATACGTGTACATTGTACACTCACAAAAAATCTAATAAAAAAATTGTGCAATATAGAGATTATGGAGCTGCGCCTTTAACCGGCACAACCGTTTTCCACTGTAAACTTCCAAATCGTAATAAATGTTTATTTCTTGCCAACTCATGACATTTTACTCCACGTGTAAACTGTTTTCTCATTCATATCATATTTCCTCTCGTGAGCTTTCATTGCTTTTTTTTATAAGAACTATATTCAATTTGACACTCTTACTATCTATTGTACTAAGTAGATAAATTATAATTTCAATTTTGAGGTTATGTCTCCTATTCAAAGTTCTTGACGGATATTGTATATTTTCTTCATAATGACAATCAAAAGCAATTCAAAGCACTGTAATTTAATTATAAGGCGCTTCTTTATTGTAGACGATTATTCTCTCTCGTGTTTTTATTCAATAGATATTTTTAAATAAAATTGAAATTCTTGATTAAAATTCATTTCACATTGTAGGTACACGACACAAAAGTGTCTAATTACGCTTACACATTTGTTGTTTCATTTGCTTTTAGGAAATTAGAATCAATCATGTGTATCTTATTATAATTTTGCATTAAAAAACAAATTTTAATTTAATATTGTAATAAAAAAGTAAGAATAAAACATTTATAATATTAAAAAAAGCATATTTTATTAATATGAATAAAATGCTAAAGTATGATAAATGATAATAGTTTAAAGTTAATGTTTTTTGTAAATTGAGTACTTTCAACATTTGAGCGAGCTCGGAAATTGAAATTCGGAAAAAACTGTGCAGACTCAAAATGCTGGCAATATATTCCTAGCTGGTTACGTTATATATATATATATATATTAATATGTTATTATTTGTATGAAAAAAAAGAAAGAAAAGAAAAAAAAAGAGAAAAAATCAATAAATATGAAAAATAAAATGAAATACGTTTTTGTAATTAAAGTTCACTAGAAAAAAGGTACTTGAATTAATAATCTTAAGAAAAATTTGAAATTTGAAATGAAAAAAAAAATGTTTTTGATGTAGAAGATACCGCCTGTACACATTGTTCAGAACATTAAATTATAGCATTAATAAATTAGACATGGGAGTTAATGAAAAATCGCTCAAAGATTTATTTATTCAAATAATTTGCAAAAAATTGATTAGCTTCATTCTCCTGGGTGTAAACATTATTGGCTTTGAAATACGTTTACAACTAAAATGCGAACCCCGTGGCTTCTCATATTTCCTCCTTCCGAATTTGGCTTTTCGTCTTTTTTTTTTTGACGCACAAATCGCTGTGACTCAGATAAAAAGCGTAGGACCGTTGACCGCAGAATCGCTGGCAATAATCCCAGAGTCCAAAATTAGCGATGCGCTAATAATGACTCGACCTTCAGATAATGAGATACGAGACACGAGATACGAGATACGAGATACGCGTACGCGAAGTCTACTTTGTTTACGATAAACCAGGCACTGCGAAAATAATTAGTTAATTTATCGGAGGTACTCGCTCATGCGTTTCCGAGCGTTCGAAAATGCGTCAGCGTCCGAGTTATTTTAGCGCTACTGTAGAAACGAGAGTCCGAACTCTAAAAATAGCAGAACCATGGCGAAGCCTTTCCAATAAAAGTTTTTGCGATGTGTTTACATGCTAAATCTGTTTTTCGCTCCACTGTGCTTATTTAAAGACTGCAATTGTATTTTCCTTCGTATTATTAGACAACAACATTGCTTTTGGCAATTTTCGATGTAAATATTGCACAATTGGATCGTGTTTTTGAAATAAGATTAACTACCTGATTATTAATTAAGGTGTTTTATAAACAAAACAAAACTCATCTTCAAGAATTTATTTAAATAAAAAGATGGGAATACTGAACAAAAGTGAATTTATTCCCTTCGTATCGCTAATTATTGAAAAACAGCAATAAAATAACAATAGATGAATACCATAACAAATATTATTATTACAATAAATATTATATAACAAAATTTTAAATCATATTCATCATCATGGCTGATGTAAAAATTTCGATTTTTCATATTCATACTGATAAACATTCACCGTTCGCATACATTTTTATTTTGCGAACAATTAAAACAGATTTCTTTGAAAATATTTATAAATTAAACATTTCCAGTCATTCCACTTGATCAATAAAAATACATTGTATTCGATTATATCTTATAATTACGTATAACTGTTAAAATTTATCATGACTATTTTACGATAATAACCATTGTTTGTGCTTGGTACAAGTGTATGGTCCAATGTTAAAAGGCCGTAATTGGTGTATTGGTTCGAGCGGGAATTTCGAAATGAGTAGACAATCGATATCATCTACAGGGGTAAGACCCGCACAATCGGCCACGAAGATCTATTTCGAAGAATCCATGTACGAGGGTGCGGACCTGCCAGGTGACCTTAGACAGACTTGACGGCAGCAGGTACAGAGGAGTGCTGGATGGGGATGATCTTCTCTCCGGGCGCGGTGATCGCCAACGTGGGGGCGGTAATGGTGAGGACGCCGTCGGAGGAGAGACTCGACTGAACGTTTGCCATGTCGTGTCCCTCGGGGACGACGTAACGGCGTACAAACTGTCTCGAGACGAAACCGTGCTCGTCCTTCTTTTCCTCGTGTTTGGCTTCGACGATGATACAGTTGTCGACGGTTTTCACTGTGATTTCTTCTGGCTTGAACTGTTGCACGTCGATGATTACTTGGAATTTTTCTTTGGTGTTCTCAATTTTGGATACACCACTGGACTGTTCCAGAAGGTTACGCCAGGGCCTGTAGTAGCTTCGGAATGATGGTACCTGGAGGGTGCGGAGCAGCTCGTCTCGGGTGAGCCCCAAGCCAAAGTGCTGGTCCAGGAGGCGGTTTGGACGGTCAAAGTCATCCCACCAGTCACGGAATATTGTGGGGGTCAATGCCATTTTGTTGTTTGCTGATTTTGAAAGCTTCCTGTAAATACACGAACACCTTGAAATCGAAACCAAGAGTCTGGAGGTCAGGAACGTTTGCACATTAAATGTGTAGCAAAAGATTTTACGAAGCGTAACATTGAGAAATTTCAAGTTTTGTCCTTCATGCTTTAATGGGCTTTAATGGAAGAACAATAAATGGAATTCTTAACAAAAGAGAAGCTTAAATAAATTACTTTCTATAAAGTATCATTGTAAAATATTGTAAAAATTGATTTAAACATAAAAATATAAGATTGTATTTTTATCTTTGTAAATTAAAGAAATAAATTAAAGTATACAAATATAAATTTTAGGCTATGTTTTCATACTCTTAAATGTTTTTTTAAATGAATAAATGTTTTAATTATAGTAATAACAATAAGATGAGCTAATAAATTAATTAATTAAAGTTGGAGTATTAAATTTTAAGATTGTACAATCTGCAAAATAAATAATTTATTAAATAATATCATGAAAGGTAGTTTGGATAAAGTTATCTTTAAGAGGAAAGATAAAAGAACACTTAAAAATAACCTTGTGTAATAAGTTATTTAATTCAATAAATGCGTTAACAAATGTCAATATAAAAAAAGTATCCGAGAGCTTAGATCTAAATGATTATTAATAAATGTTTCGCCTAGCAATAATAATTTATTAAATTACATTATGTTGAAGAATTTCGTTTTGAACTATATTTAAAAACTCATTTTTACACATTGAAGTTTTATGATTAATTTACATTATCAAAGTCTGTGAACGTTGTTAAAGTGCACACCAATGAATAATATCCATGCAACAAGATAAAAATATTAATCAACGTAAAAGTTCGGGAAAAAAGAAATTTAAAATAATTGATCGTCTTTGTAAAAGGAAAATGTCAATTAATATAAATAAATGCATGCAAGGGAGTGGATTATAAGTAAATAATATTTTGGAGATAATCAGAAAAATTGAACGTAAAATAAACAATTAAGAAGAAGAAAATGAAAACGCACTTGAACATTATAAATGAACGAGATGTAATAATCATTTAATCTTTAGATTATCTTAAAACCGTCACAAATGTAAAAGTGCGCGTCAAAAAAAAAAAATCTAACTACCTAGCAATCAGTAAAGGTCTCCATAAAAAACTAGGATCGACACCGCTTCAAGTCGAGTCAATCACGAAAAAGCGTTTGAATACCACAGGTAAAAGAGTAATGAATAAATAAATGAATAAATAAATGAATAAATAAATAAATAAATAAATAAATAAAAAAAGAGGCTTACGTGTGCCAGAAAAACTAGGAGTTCGCACTCGTGTGGCAGAGGTATCGCACTCGATTAAAAAGTGACTGCCCCAGGAGGAGCGGCGGACTCCTATATACGCTCGGGCACCTTCGAGAAGTTTCCGCGTTCCGGAACGACGCGGAATCGCTTCCGAGCGATTCCCCAAATTATCCCGATACGTCACGCGCGATCGCTCACTTTGATCAATTTTTTTGTTTTATTTTTAAAGATTTAATTGCCGAAACCTCGCGAGGGATCTTTTTAATTCCCACGCGCTCCCCAGGGTGAGGGGTTCATACGCGCTGATTCGGTTTGCATCGGTGTTCGATATTTTCAAATTTAAACCTCTTTCGAAGAGGGAGAGAATTTTGAATTTTAGAGAATTTTGCACAGATATTTTTGTGTCAATCTCAAGGTATTCGTATCATTTTTACGTTCGAAATAAACTGATGCAAAATCTGCTCAAACTTTCTTTGTGCAAATACTTTTTTTTATTTAAACCACTGTAACATTATTTTATCATGAATTTCATGGAGAATAATCGTTGCCTTAAATAATATAAATAATAATAATAATAATAATAATAATAATAATATAAATATAAATATTATCCTAGATAAACATTTTTTCCAAGAAAACTATTGTAACAACAAAACTAAAGTATTGTTTTTTCTAATGAGTAATTTTAAAAATCATTATTATCTTAAAAAGTGTTACCTAATTCAAAATAAAGGTATTATTGTACAGTGACCTGGTGAACATTAAAACTATTCAACTTATAAATGTATTTTTTAATTTTTTTAAATATAAAATATGTTGTGAATAATTCACACACATGAAAAGTTTCTGGTGATTTATGTTAGCATATTTATAACAAAACACATAGTAACTATATCTTTAGTAATAAAAATAGAAGTATTTATTATTTATAAATATTAACGTTAATAATACAAATATTAAATACGTAGTTCAAATACAGTAAACGATTAAAAAATAAATATAAATAAAAATATCATCCGCCTGCATAGTTTTAGAGATAACTATTGTAATTTATTGAGGGTATTTATAAATATTCTAATAAAATATAATTGAACATAAATATATTAATCAAAAAAAATATTTAGAATTAAAAATGTAAATGAAATGTAGCGAAATTGATCTGATGCAATTAAAAAAACGTAATGCACCACAAACTTTTTTAATTTATACATTTTTTTTTTAATAATAATCACCATCATCGCCATTATTTTTATTATTATTTGGGAAGGGATTAGGAAGTTAATTATATTGTTTACATAAACATTAGTATTTATTTGAATACATCATGATTAGTGATAACCTTGTAATTTAAAAAAATACAATTATTTAGCAAAAACAAAAATCTTGTAAACAATTACTATTTTCCCTTTAGGATAAGAGTCATTTTCAAATTGTTTATAAATTGGCTTAGGTATTAATTTATTAATTGATTTTTTTCAAGCAAATAATCAAAATAAATTAAAAAAATTTTTAATATAAATGATTGATGCATTGAAAAAAAAAATTATATTCACCTATAAATCTCAATATTGCACAAAATAAGATATTAATTAAATATTCTAGAACATTCCAATCATCATTAATTAAAATTGAAGGATTTAATTGCAAAAGACTATTTACACATCGAAATATAGTTGACGACATATCACGACATTGAATTCACGAATATGGAACGATGAATCACTCGCACTGAATCTCGAAAAGGAAGTCATTGGACCATATACATGTATATTCGGAAAATCATCCTGAACCGCTCCCAAAGTTGAGATTTGACGATAAACCGCGAAAAGCGTCATTGTTCATAAGTTGACAAAGATAAAAGCAACGCCCACTCAATCAACATATCAACAATCAAATATGAATTTGTTCTGGAAACTTCTAGAATTGCATACGCGAACTTGGCAACACGCTTATCAGTGTTTGTGTATAGTTATGTTCATAATAATAATTTTGAGTTTTGTTTATTTTCATAAAAAAACGTGATATTTAATGTCCGTTTATCAGTATATAATATATAATGTTGTTATATTATTTACAAATTTCTTTATATATATTGCGGCAAATAAATTATGTAATAAATTAATTAAAAAGTTTCTTTAAAAAATTTAAAAAATTGGTAAAATAAATTAAAATTCCTGAGATTTAATTTGGAATTTTTAAGAATATTGAGAAATATCTAAAAAAAAGTTTGTAATGTTCTGGACGAAACCGTAATATACATAGTATATACATTTAATTATAATGCCAAGATTTTTAATTTATAATAAATTCATACTCTAAGCTGCAAAATTAAATTAAAAATTCAAATATTTTTAATTTGTTAAGCTTCTGAAAAAATTAATTCATGTGAAATCTATTAATAAGTGAATTGAATAGTAAAATCTAAAATTATACAATAGATTTGTATAAATTTACTGCATCTTAATGTAATGATGTAGGATTATGAAATTGTTTAAAAATTTTTAACAATTTATAGTTTTTTTATTTGGTAAAATCTAAAATTTCTAAAACATCCTGAAATATTCTGAATATTGTACGGCTATAAGAAATATATATACGACTTTCTTTTCTTCAACTATATTTACTTACAATTTATTTATGTTGTTTATTTTCATTATTCTGATTTATACAAATTCCTTATTTTATCAATAGAATATATAAAATAACAAACTAATATTTTATCTAGTCTAAAATTGATTAAAATTATTCTATATTCATAGATCTAGGAGTTATGATATACTAAATATTTGGTATATATTTTTAAATATAATATCGTGCAAATGTTTTATGTAATACAAAAGAGCATATATGAAGAATTATAAAAATAGATTTGTTAACTATTTTGCGCTAACATTTGTTTTCAAATATAAAGCATCTCTTTGTGGCGACATCTAGCGGTTATTCAACAAAGTTTAAAGGTTGAAAAATTTATATATCGACTGCTTGAATTAATCTTATAGTTTTGTTATAAATATCTTTTTAAAAAATTGAATAATTTTTTCATTTATATATAACAAATAAAATAATATGATTAAGCTGTTTAAATACCCATTGATTTTAATATATTATTTATGTAATTTTTTAATTTCCACTCGAATCAAATTATTCATGTAATTATGAAATAATAGAAATTGTTATTAATAATGTTTATTAAATATCAGAAAAAACGATCAAGACATTCATTATTATGTTCATAATAGATAAAGTCAATTTTATATTTATAAAATTTCTATACTATGTATATTGTTACATGTTTTTGCATTAATAAACTTATTGTAAAATACATTCAATGAATTATAGCACTCATAGGTTGTATTTTCTTTGTATAAATATTATTCTTTTTTTAATCTTAATTCAAGGATTTCATATTCGTGTGATTTAAATTATATCAGCTTCATTACCTAACAATGAATAAGTAGTGTATATAACTTCCGGAAGTATTTGTAAAGTTTTATAACTTTACAAACTGTATTTAAAACTTTTTATCTCGGTATTCTGTGAATTATATTTTTTATTTGAATAAAATTATTATCCAATGTTAAATTAATGTACTAATATTAACAATATAAATACCACCCACATTCCAAAATTAGTTATATATATATATATATATATATATATATATATATATATATATGTGTGTGTGTGTAATATATACTCGTTATTTTTTTTAAAGAAAATTGCCAATAATAAAAATTTTATATTCAGTCTACGAATTTAAATATTAATTAAATATGCAGATTCTAAAAATATATAAAATATGTATTGTACAGTTTCATGAAGTTTTACAAACTTTATAGAAATTCGCTTTGTGTGTGAATACTTTATTAATTATTTTCATACTATAATATTAAATTCTTTATTCTTTTAATTATTAATTACAATTATTTTTCTATTTTAAACCTTATTTGTTAAATTTTTTTTGAGTTAAAACAACTACTCGACCTTGTAAACTAATAATAATAATGTTACATACATACCTAAAATTTATACTTTCAGCTTAATCCATTAATCTATAAATATTTGAATATTTTTAATACAATATTTAATATGCATGTATATTTGTAAGTTTAGTTTTTTTAAATTAATAATTTCTAAAATTACACATATAAAATTGTTGTTAATATTCATTGTTAAAAAATATAATAATATTAATATTTATTATAAAACACAAAGTTATGATTATTTTTCAAGCATAAAATTTTTTCTATGAAATAATTATTACGGAAAAAAAAATTTAAGAATTTATATTTATAAATTATGTAATTGGTGATGATCATATTTCATTGCAATAAAATAGTCTTTTACTTTTGAAGGTAACATAAATTTAAATAGTATGAACCCTAAATTTTTGAGAAAATATTTCTGACAAAACATCTCAATTAAAATACAAATTAATAATAAAATTAAAAAAAAACATCAGCATAAAAGTAAAAATATTAAAAAAATATAATTAAGTTAAAATATGTGTAGTAATATATAGGATAAAAAATTATTTTTTTATATAAAAATATGGATTTAATATGATAAAAATTAATATCATATAATTTTGATTTTAATTTTGATGTAGTATGTTATATTATTGTTCATATTATGTTAAATTATAATTATAATTAATAATTAATACTTTAAATTATAATTAATATGAAAATATAATTAACATAAAGAATAATTTATTAAATAGTAACAAATAAATTTTAAATGTGCGTTGAAGAGTAAGTTATAAATTTATTGTAGAAATTAAGAATCAAAATATTTATTTTTACCGATTTTTAGTGTAAAATGAATTCATTTTTTTATTTTTGATGTGATTATTACTTATCGTACATAGCACATGGAGTTGATTCATTATCCCTGAATAATTTAATTACTATCGGGCATTGATAAATAATGAAATTAGACAGAAATAATGACGTTCTTTTTTTATTTAATATCCATTTTAATTTTTCTTAATTAAATAACTGAGACAAACGTAATGAATCGTTTTAGTCATCATTAATTCATACGTGTTAACTTTTGACCTAAATTTTTTTTATTAAAAAAAAAGTATTGAAATAATAAGTAAGTGTTTGATTAAGCATAAAATTTTAAATAATTATGTAACCTTAAATCATGTTGTTTATTGAATTTATTTTACAATTCATTAACTACAAAATTAATTGATGAAGAAAATCTAAATATACTTTTCTATAATTTTATTAGCAGTATTCCAATAAACATGAAAGATGTGAAGGAACACAATAGAGGACGAAAATTGTAATAATAACTGTAATGATAATGATAATGATAATGAGGAGAATAATATTATTATTATTATTATTATTATTATTATTATTATAAATCTGAGAAATCGATAATGTAATTAATGAATTAACAAAGGCTTTTGCCATCAAACCCCGAGTATTCATTTCAACGTATGAGTTTATTATAAATTAGCTTATGTAAATCCAATGATCTGTACTCTATAATATCACCTGAAAATCATTCCGGTAACTCGCTACTACTCCTTAATTTATCATACTATTTTCTATCTTTCTCTTCAATCCTCTGGATCGATGGAGCTACATGTAGACACAATTGAAACAATGCATATGCATTGGGAGGTGGATCAAGGAAAAAAGATGCCAAGGTCGAGTGACATAAGGAATTGCATGGCTGTAGAAATGAATATTCGAGAAACCCAATGTTTTCGTTTTGCCAATTCCTGGAAATTCATGGAAATTTTAAGCGTCACGCGCAATGCTTTGCACCCTTGCTTAACCCTTGTACATGTACCCGAGGATGACGTAAGCTGGTAGCCCGATACTACGACGTAAGAGTGGCTCATACAAGGGAAAGGAGGTTCGGGACCGCACTGTGACTCCTCCCCGGTACGCTTTTCCATCAACTCCTGGTGCAGGTATTGGTTGTCCGCCTATCCGGGTCCCAGGTGCGCAGCAGCACTCCGACTTCATTGTTAGGAACGAGAGTGGGATTCTCCCACGAGCTTTCGTGGGTCTGGAATTTCGAGATACCATGAGTGAGCTTTTTTTGCTTTCGTTTCCTCTCTTTTTTTACTGACGAGTGTAAGAGGATTTTCTCTTTATCTCAGCAAAGAATATCAATTATGTCTTTGAAGAAATGACTCACGGGAATTTCCAGACTCAGAATATGTCTTTATTAAAAATTATGCAGACACATCAAGTACCAATTCTATTTCCAAAGCGACAGATTGGACGAGGAATTGTTCGAGTTCTCTAACTTTTACCCAAAATTAATACTTGTGGTTGACGTTTGATGCAGATTTTTACTTATTCACAAGAACAAAACTTCACAGTTACTTTTATAATTCTGTACTAAAATATTGTCATAAAATACTGGAGAAATGAAGTTTTATGTAGTTATCGTTATTATTTTATCGTTATCCTCTAAAATATTATATTGAATTTAATAAAAGTGTAATAAAAATTTATGAAAAGCCATTCGAATATATGGTGACAATAGAAACATTTAGAAAACATACTTTTAACAATACGAGATAGTTTTATTCTTTTAAAATGCTCTGAAGAATTGTGTTCTTATGATGTTATACGTGAATTTGTAATAAAATCAATTATTTCTATTACATTTTATAAGCGTTTGGCATTTAAGAAAATTATTCTTGAATTGAATTCAGATGATTGATTGATATATTAACTGTAAAATTTTTGATGAAAATTTCATTCTTGAATTATTCATTAAAGTATATTATCTACCATATTATAATCCTGTCAGAGTGATTTGTGATTTGGTTTTTTTATAAAATAACAGTAGCGATTTTGTGACTATTATACTGAACTAATTTAAAAATACATGTATTCATTGTTTTTATTGAACTGAAAGCTAATTTTTGACTATAAAATTTTAAGCTATGAAAATATCAATTAAATTATATTTGATAATTTTTAATATTTATAAAATTATTATCCTTCAATTTATAAAATAAAGGTTATTAACTATAAATATCAGTTGTTAATAAAATATTTTATGGTATAATATTGGTTTATTTTTAAGCATCATTTTAAAAATAGTTATTAACAATAATTTTTTAAACTTACAGGATTATTTCTCGAAAGAAAATTAATATTTTTTAATCAAAATATTATAGCAATTCGTATAGTTGACTTTATTATCAATATAAATTTTTATCTAGAAAAAAACTATTTATAAGTTCAGCCATTACAATTGAATTCTTTATGTTAGAAATAATTTGAATGATCGGAAAACTAGGTAAATAGAATTGATCAATTAGAATAGATTTTCTAAAATTATTCACTAACACCTGTTCTATTTTATAATAGTATTTTGATTTAAAACGATTGTTATTTGTAACATTGAATATATCCCCTTTAATAACGGTTTCATGTACATAAAATTTGAATACACCTGAATTCGTTGAATATATATTTAATTAAAAAGTGTGCAGGTCAATTGACTTAATTTAATGCTTTAACGTTATCATTTATGCCTAGAATATTTGTTCAACGTATTGGTTTAAGTTACTTTTCCAAAATTGTACTTATCTTTTTAAATTTAATATCTTGTAAAAAAAAAAGAAATTAAAGATGAGATTGCATTTGATTTTTTCCACAAAAAGAAGAAAGAAAAAAATTTTTCAAATGGCAAAAATATTTTATGGAATATCAGTGAAAATTCTCCTGTTGACACAGTTGTAATGCTATCAAAGACCGTGCTTAAGCAGTTTCTGAAGTGCTGTGTAATCTTATTTTCAGAAATTCAAGCACGATTCCAAATACTAAACTACTTCTTAGGGTATTCCCCACAAATTTTCAAGACGAAGTCAAGAATTTGCTTTATTTTCGAAAAATATAAAAACAAAAGAATTTGTCTCTCGATTCCGAAGGAGTAAATATAGCGGGAGATTTATTTATTTAGTTAGTTAGAAAAGCTGTGTACACGCTATTTTGGATTACTCCTTGTTTGCTAATCTTCATGTTTGATCCCACTGCAGCCCAATGCGAAAACGTCAAAACAGATGGATTTTCATGGATGACTTGCTTTGAGTAATAACAGGCTGGAACAATATTAAATATACTTTCACTTTTCTTTTTTTTTATTATTTTTTTCTCGGATGGGTTAGTGGAGTAAAGATCACGCCTTGACTGTCTCGACTCGCCCTGGCGTTAATCTCCTTTAATGCAGGGAGCTTTGGAGCGGTAACGAGAACTGCGAGATTCCGTATCGATGAAGCCTTTGCTCGGACTTTGTCGATAGTGAAGACATCAGGCGTGAAATAATCGAAAGCTCCATGTGCTGACAAAGCAGATGAACAATGAAATAAAGACCAAGAAAGAGAGAGAGAGAGAGAGAGAGAGAGAGAGAGAGAGAGAGAGAGAGAGAGAGAGTGAGAAATCGAATGGCATTCGGTTGCTCTTCGCTAACTTAACCTTCCTCAACTCATCTTCATATATAATAGACGAAATTCAATTTTGGAGGAATTTGACAAAATTCTCAGGAAAAAAAAACAAAAAACAATTGATTATTGTACTGTGGTAGAATTGACTGAAATGTATATTGTTTATTTCTGTAAAATTTAAATCAATTTATTTGTTAAATCCAACATAAAAATTATTCGCTTCATAAAATTTCAATACAATTTATAGATTGGTCATTGTTTTTATTCAGTCTCACTAGCCATAAACATTTTTATTCATAAATTTTTTCTTCTATACAATTTTCAATACCAAAAATATGTGATAAAAAGTGTGTTTTATATAATGGATCTAAACGTGCACAAAAAGTATGAATATAATTTAAATTTATAAATATTTACATAACGAAAATAAAAACTGTAATTGTTCCAATATCATTCATAATTTAAAGACAAAAATAATTAACTATACTTGTAATAAGTAGAATCACCACTTTATTTGTAAAAATTAAATTCCGAAATATTACATTTATATTAAGAAATTTGTTCTATCAGAGGAATTAATTTTGAACCATTGCGTCTTTTGTACCGAATTTTTTTGAGAACCCAAAAGAAATCGACCTTATAAATCATTTTAAGACTGAATTACTAACAGATATTTTTCAAAGGAATGCCTATGTATACGGACTTCTTTTACTTAAACAAAAAATATCACATCGATTTCTTTACAAATTGTGATAAAGCACTTTGGAACAAAGTAAAACATCTTAAACTCTTTTTTTTTGTTGACGAATTTCAATCTCTCTATTATTATTATTTAAATTAATATTTTACTGGTAATAAAAAATTATATACAAAAAATATATGTTTAATTTAATTTAACACCTCTTTTATTTCTATTTAATGAAATTATATTACGCTCCATTTAGTAATATCAGTTTATTTACAAAATAAAGTATAAATTTTTTTCTTTATAAATATCAGTAATTAAATATTAATTATTACTAAGTTAATGTGTCTAATTACACTTTTTTTTTGATTGTTAAAAAATTATACTACTCAAAACTTGTTTGTATATTATTGATACATTAATGAGTTACCAAATTAAATGAAATAAAATATTTTTTATATTTTATTAGTGTTTTGAGGAATAATTTATATCTTAATATAAGATTAATTTCTATCTTGTATTAATAAAACTTCAAACAATTTAAACACTTTTAATATGTTGAAAATAGAGGGAATAAATCAGAAAATATATTAATCGAACATTTATCGGTTACCATAACAGAATAATATTAATTTTAAGTGATGCATAAAAAATTGAAGATAAAAATGTACTTTTGTATTTAGTAACGTATACATTTTTTTAATAATTATTTTAATCTTAAATGTAAATTTATTCTTTTTGCGATAATAATTTAATAGTTAGAAAAATTTATAAACATTTTGAACATCTCATAATTAATGACTAAGCTCATTATAAATGTCTAAATTAGTTGATAAATGAGAATTTCAGCTACTGTTCATATTAATTAATTAGTTAAAGTATAATAATGTTATCATAAATTTTCATATATATATATATATATGTATATATAATATATTTATGTATATATGTATATGTATATATAATGGAAATTAATATTGATAGAATATAGTTCTTATGATGTACATGTATACTAACGTGAAGGATGTACATAAATATATTTAATTAATTAGAAAAATTATAAATACATCCTTTTTTTCAAACAGAAATGCATAATTGTACAAAACTATATTTTTAAATTAAAAACGATGGCTGCAAGGCACAACATACAGAACAAACAATGCTAATTATTTAAAAGAATTTCATAGAATGCTAATGTAATTTCTCTTTCAAGAATTGATGCAATTATTTTTTGTCATTTTAAAATCATATGATACCAATTCGATGATACCATATTTTTAGAAATTCTTTTCAACTAAAGATTACACAAACAACCATAAATAAATTAATAGATGTTTAAATTATAATGAATTGAATTATTATTGTTAAAGAAAAAATTTATCTTAAAGAAAAACATTTTTTTAAAGGAACTTTGCTTTTAGACTAGACTAATAAATTCAAAAAGTATTTTGAACAGTTTAAAATGATCGTACTATAATATACGAATCGTATCTTCAAAAATTTTAAGACATGTTACAAAGTTCCGATGTAAGCTTTTGTATTTGCAAGGCAGGAACTTTGTTTTAAAATCAAGATTTCTGCAATTTAAATAAGTAAATATAAAATAAAATATATATTTATATCATTGTACTTTATAGTAAATTTGAAAAGCACAAGATAAACACAGGATGTTATTTACTTTTTTCATAATCACATGATTTTAAATATATGTATTAAATTTTTTTAAATTTTACTAAATCAGCAGGTATACTGTTATTTGTATAAAATCTTTATTCTAAAATATCTTTCATTAATTTTTTGAATGCATTTGTCGTAGAAATTCGGAGTTTTATATTTGAAACTGTAAGCTGTTCAATAAATATAATACAGAAAAGAAAAGGAAATAGCATACGAAATTATCATATAAATTTGTTTAAAAAATATTACATTAGTCGAATAGAATTAATTATTGTGATTTGAGAAATACACGAAATATTTCTATAATTATTTAAATTTTATTTCATATTACGTAGTATAAAAAAAAAATATTTTGAATTAAAAAGATTGTAGAAATGAAAATAAAAGTTTTTTTTAATTTATGAAAACTATTATTATAGAAAATTAAAAAATTTAAATACTGAAAATATATTAAAACCTTATTTATTAATAACATTAATAAATAGTGTATTAGTAAATTTGGGTAAAAGGTTTTTTTATTACGACTATATTATGAATCATACATGATTGTATATTGAAATCAATATATTGTCCATAAATTTTATTTTTATAAAAATATATTTTAATGTTAAATTAATTACTTAGAAAAACTACGAATTTTATTCATATTAATTGAGAGCATTAGATTATAATAAATTGAAGAATTTAAATCATTCAAATGAATAAAAAAATTGCACTAATAAAGTACAACGCATTTCCGATTATACAAGTTCATGTGGTTTAGTACATACTCAATGAAATATAAATTTTGATCAAATTTTTAACGGATTATACCAATTTTAATAAACGATACTCATAGATCAAACCGTTTTAAAACTACACTTAATACTCAAAGAATTATTAGTTGAGCTTTATTTCACAATTCCTTTGCATCTTTCTATTTTTTTTATTTTTTCTATTCTAAGATTTGTATATTACCATTTCTTAATGACATTGGTAAATATAAAAATTATATATTTATAAAAATATTTAATAAACAAATTTAATCGAATTGAGTTCTACAAATTATAATATTTATCAGTATTGATTTATTTCATAATTTAACATTAATATGCATGAATAAAAGTTAATTTTTTTTCAATTTCAACTGTAAATTTTTTAATTCTATAAAATAAAAAATAGCAAAAAAAGTTTATTATAGAAGTATTAATATTTATGAAATAAATATTTGAAATTTCATATATTCATGTATAAAAGTAATTTCACAATATTAATATGCACATTAATTATATGGTAGATTGCTACCTATTTAAGTAGCTACAAACTAATTAATATGTTTTCATTAATTTAAATTTAAAATATTTGATATGATTCAAGTACAATATAACTGTGTTATATTTATATCAATTATGAATATTTTTATTAATGCTTATTATTTTGCATAATTTTGTTCATGAATAAAATTTTATCGTTGTATTGTATGAATAATTTATAGATTTTATGGTAATTTTGTCAAATAATTAATATTGTATTGTATTTTTTTAGTAATTTTATTTTATTCAAAATATCGATATAAAATAATTTAATATTTTCTAAATGATTTTATTGTAACAAGTGTTATTATTGTCCAGTAAATTTGATCTAAATATACATGTTTTTCACGTATTTCTTTCTATTAAACAAATTATAAATTGAATTATGCAAAATTTGTGTTATTCTTGTTGAGATAACAAGCAAAATTAATGTTTGTTGCAAATAAGCAAAATGTTTAATTTTTCAAGATTATTATACGACAGTAAACAAAAAAACCTGAACATTGGAAAGCACGAGTGTTATAATCACGTGCTACAATTATAAAAACAAAACAAAGTAAAGCGGCGACGAGTTACATAAAGGGAACAATAAACTTATTATCTCTTCTCGCGATTTCTTACTGCAAAAGACCCGTCGGAGGGTTCATTAGCGAGATAATTTCGTCAGCTTCTCTCTCTCTCTCTCTCTCTCTCTCTCTCTCTCCCTCCTCTTTTTTCAACCCCTTTCTTTATCTCTTTTTTCAACCACGAACGCGCCCTCACCCTCGGCCACCACTCAAAGCCGCAACTGGGAGAATTCAATACAAACGCATTCGTGTACGCACGCAGGGACATCGGGGCCAGGGTTAGGCTAGGCTAGATTGAATTGACGTATAATGTATTCGGCGAACTACTTTGCCTAGTCCTTTGCCGACATCCACACCTGAAAATGCTCCACTTGTTTTCCATTTGGTGAAAAGGCCTTTTCCCCGGGTGGAAACGGGTTTCATTGATGGTAATTGCATTGTTTTCGGCTGGAGCTCATTGTGCTAATGCGCCGTGGATCTGTCGTGAAAAGGGTTCAAACCCGTTTTTCCACCTTTGGATTTTCAATTTAAATCTCGGAGACTCAGGCCGTGCCCTCTTAAGCTGCGATCACTTTGCGTGATTTCATTAGCATTTGCTTCGTTGTTAAATTTTAAGAGCGCTTGTGCAAAAATAAGTCGTAATGATAAGTTTTGACAACGGAGGAATTTACCGATACTCATTACTGTAAAGCGTCAGATAATTAAGAATAGCGTAATGGTTCAAATTAAGTGCCAAAAGCCGAGTCTACAATGATATTCTGCTCCAAAGGCTAAATCGCTAAAAATTCCGCCTCGAAAGCGATTTGCAATTGTGGCTTTGGGTGCATTTTAAAAACAAAGTCCCTGGCAATGGTTCCTGTTGATTTATATCCCCCAGAGTGTGACGAATGAAATTGCGAGCACATTACAGATGGACCCTAAGATTACAACATTTAAAGTTCCAAGCGCAAGCCATTGGTTCACTGTCTCTCTTTGTTTGGTTTTACGGAAAGAGAGCTCCTTCGAAATTTGGGAAACTTGGCCGCCATTGTAGTGCGACAAACATCGTCCATCTTTGTTCGAAGCCTTCTCTACCGTATTATTCACGAGCTAGAGTGCAATGGCGCGGAAGCAGTTGAATTGGCGAATCTCTCGGAGCGAGACTATACTGTTTATTGCAGTTAATGTGTAATGACGAGGACAACATATTGTGGCACGCGTGGATTGGAGAAGGAGGGAGCGCGAACTCGCATTCAGTAGAGGCGCTGATCAAATGCCGTGTGACGTCTGCATTCGAGAGAGAGAGAGAGAGAGAGAGCGAGAAGACCGACACTAGTAGAGGCATAGCAGTCGGAGAAATTCAGTTGTCCGCTGGCTCTTGGCGCGTCGTCGTCTCCCGGAGCGTTCGTCGCGTGATTTGCACCTGCATCCCTGTCTCTCCCACGCACACAGTCACGCGTGCCCGTGCACGTACACGTGACACCGAGTCTTTTTGCAGTGCTTTTTTTGCAGTGAAACCGCTCGTGTGTCGGTGCGAGGGATGCTAGCATAACCTACAAAGCAACACTGGTGGTGTATTTGGCAGAAGCAGGGGTGAGCCGAATTAAGGGAAGAGCGTGTTTACTTTGCGGGAGAGCCAGGTGTGCGCCGACCGAAAACGAGGTCTGGGCGATCGCGAGCGAGGAGAGCGAGGAGAGCGATGGTATTGCATTAGCGGGTAATCGGGAAAACGTGGAAATCGAGCGATTAAAGTGCACGCTTCCTAACCTAAAAGCAGCTCGACAACTTGAATAATCGGAGCATAATGTATTTTTAACGGAGCGAGGGACGTCAAAGCGTCGGGAGTTTCACCGAAAGACCCTCGGGAAAGCGATTGGCCGATCGGGACTCGCGAGTGTTGGAACGAGCTACTCCTCGCCCGGGCGAAGATGAATTGTCGCAAAAGTACTTTTTGAAATACTTTTGAAATTTGACCGAGAGAAAAGAAAAAAGAGCCGCGCGCCGTCTGACAAAGTGCGGGAGAAAAAAAAGCCCGAGACGGAGAGTGAGAAAATAGGAGAGAATAGGAGGAAGAGGCGCGTGATGCTCGAATCTCGTCCGAGTCGAAGTGCGTGCAGCGATTGGCGTTAATTACCGCCGAAGGAGAAAAGAATATCGCTCGAGTTAACGAGGAGACGCAGAGGAGCGCGAGCCGAGCCTCAATGAGAAGGAGCGATTGGAAGTGTCACCGCGACAAAGGAAGAGCCGAAGAATCCGGCTCCGGGTCAGAGGCGCCCAACAGCTACCACCAACCGTCGGCCCTGGGAAATATGTTCCCCGCCTCCCAGCCCATGGACAGCCAGACCTCGCGCTGCTTCATTTTTCTTCGTGGTGAGCGACTTCCTCGGGCCCGATTTTCCAGCCGCTTTTCCGCCGCTCTGAAACTTCCATTCTTCTTTACGTAACGCTTGCAAATTAAAGCTTCTTTTTTTAGTTCCGCCTATCTTTCGGTTACGTCTTTTAAGTTTAATTTTAAGGGAATTCGCGCGATGCTATTAAAAAGTCGTCTCTCAATTTAAGCGAACAACGCTATTGGTAACAACGCTCGATCTTATCAACTGCCTTTTTGCATTTACAGCCTTTGCTCTTGGAAGTGATTTATTCGCCTACAAAAAAAAAAAAAAAAAAAAAAAAAAAAAAAAAAAAAAAACTTTCTAAATTCTAAAAACAGATATTTCTTCAAATTAGACTATTAGACTAATGACTCTTTTCACGAAATTCTAAAATTAATGTGATTTATTGCAATAATCCTGATACAGACATCGGAAGTCTAGATATCATTGAGTAAAATATTTACGATCCTAGGCATAAACTTTTTAATATAATTAGTGCAAAAAATATTTTCTTACATAATCAATAATTGCAAGATCAAATATTGCGTGATGAGTTTAACCAAAATAAATTTTTTTCCAGAAATAAAATGAATTTATCGTTAAAAGTGAAGTAATAACTTTATTCTAATTCGTGGCTTTATCTATATTAAAATACTCATACGCGAAATTAATTTTTATAAAATCAAAAATTTCTAATAATATAATTACAATTATTATTAAAAAATCTAATATTTTAGTTAATCATTTTATTCCAAAATACATCAATGTCAAAAAGTTTTAATTTTTAGTAAGGATGAATATTTGTTGGTCAAAAATATATTTAACAGAGTTATTTAGTAATTTATTCTTCTTTAAAAATTAAATGAAAATATAACTTTATTTAAATATTGCAAAAAATTAACAAATGTTTTCCAAGGATACTTTTTCTTTCATATTCTACATGTATATTTTTAAATAATAAAAATATTAAATACTAACATGTTATTAAATGACATTATGTAATATACATAATAAAAATTAAATATTTAAAGTCCGATATGTGTTTGTATATGTGTGTGTGTGTATATATATATATATATATATATGCGCGTGTGTGTAAAAATGTGCGTATGGATACATAAATCCATTCATATATATATATACAAATAATAAGCAAACGTAAAAATATGAAAAATAAATGTCCGTTTATGATTGATAATAGTCATGAATTATTACTGATTTGTTTGAACATATTAACCAGTGATTCTTTAAAAAAAATCTTTATACATATTAACTACTCTTATTTTTTAAATATATCTTTTCTGAAAAAATATATTTTAAAATCAATTACAAATATCAGAAACGTAAAGAAGAATGTTTTTTATTTATTGTTTTATTCTACACTTATTGAAAGCACACACTTAAACACATAATTTCAAACAATTAAAAAAATATTTAATTAAATTTATTATACGATGTTCGAAATTAAATCTATTATATTAATTTTTAATTTAGAATTAACTAAGTAAAAACATTTAGAATTTATATAGAAATGTATAATGCTATAAAATAGTTTTCAAAATATATCATATTTATTGTAATAAATTTCAACTAATAATACAATGTCAGATAAAAAATAAATGTATTTCAAGTAATTTCAAGATTTATGATATTATAATGATCACTAAATAAAGCCAAATAAATAGAGATAAATAAATAATGTATTTACAGTTCTAAGATAAATAAAGTTTTTTATCTATGTACATATAAAAGTAATTAATAAATTTAAACAAGTAAAATTTTGCTAATTCAATGACTAGAGTAATTTTTATGTAAATAGATATTATAATATATTATAAATCTCCGGATAATTTTGTTTGATTTTAATATTAAAAGATATTAATGAAAATTATTAGATCGAAAAAGCAATTTTATTCGTCTTATATTAAAATTAGATTATAAAATGCAGATATATTCGAATAAAATAAATAAATTAATTTATTTTTATCGATTACATTTATTATATATATGATTGATAAATGTAATAATGATATTTTAAAATTTATCATTTAACTTATTGAAAAAATTTTGTATTATTTTAATTTTATAATATTAGTATATGCTACAATTTAAATCGTGGAAGAGACATACAATTTATATAATTAAAAGATTTTACAATTTTTATTTCTCTTTTATAATATATTTTTAATTAAATATAATATGTTTTAATTAAGTCTGATCGGCATATTCATTAAATTAAATACAAATTTCTAATATTCATAATACAATTCCGCAAAATACAATTGTATATTACATATCTATTTATTCAGCGAGGTTTATTATTGGTTTATATGTGTTAATGAATATTTCACTTTTAAAATATTTTTAAATTTGTTTACATCGAGTTCAATCAAATTTTTTTATTTTTCAAAATTATATATTGAAAATTATTTATTGGATAAAATTCAATGAACATAAATAATTATTGAGTAACATTTATTTGAAATTTTATTTATTACTCAAAAATGTGATTGATATTTAGTTATCTTAATGTTACCATGTAGTTATTATTTATAGCATAAGGAAATGTTAAAAAAAATTATTATTATTGTTTTATGTAAAAACAAAATATAAAAATTATAGATTTAAAGATAAGAAAATTAACAACAACGCAGATAAAATTAAGAAAAACAAAGTATAATTTAAGTTTTATGATTTTAATCATCGTAATAAAAGCAATTTATATTTATATTTTGAAAAAAATTTTAAGGATAAAACTCTATTTTATTTTATGAAGCATTTTCATTCGATGGGCTAATTTTTGGATCAAGGGTAACATTCACATGCAGTTAAACAGTATAATGTATGTTTTTAATTGTGCAGAAAAATTATTAGCATATATCTAAATACTGTAGAATAAAAAAAAATGAAATTGAAAAAATCATTTTCAACTCAGAATTTGTATATTAGTAATTGTAATAAGAAATTTATATTTAAATGAAATAGAGTACTAGTTTTTTCTTTTTTTTTTTTGTACGGAAATGTGTCAGGATTTCTTTCCATTTCTTCTGTATTCTCGGCTTTTTCAAATATCAAATTTCGTCAAATAATATAGTTTAAACTCTCGTCTTTACCAATGACGGAAATACTATATTGAAATTGAAATTTTTTACATATATTTTTTATAGTTATGTGTATTAATATTTGTATTTATACATTTTTTATGTAATTTAACTTTATTTTTTAAAATTAATGTCAATGTAGTAAAAATATACAAAGATTGATTGTATTTTTATTTTACTTTTAAAAATATTTTTTTCTCATTTACATAAAAAAGAGAATACGTTATCTTTTTTTTTTTTTTTTTTTTGTTAAATGAAAAGTCAAACTTTGTATGAAGTTACATTAAACAATAATTTGTAAGTAATAATATTACGTATTTAACAAGTGTATTTTTTAAAATTTATAAATAAAAAACTCACTCTTTTTATTTAAATAAGAACATTTTTTAAATAATAGTTCATTGAATCATGGATTATTAAAAAAAAAATTCGTTTATCTATTTAGATAAAAATATATTCACATAAATGAAAGTATTAACAGTATTTCTTGTACAATAAAAAAAATAATATTCTATATTGTATTTTTTAATTTATATATAAAAATTTTTTTATATTTTTTTCATTTATTTAATACAAGCGAAATTTCATTTAAAAAAATAAGATGGAATATTTGAACATTCTAAGAGTAATTCTAAGAATAATGCTCACCTTTATTATTTTTCAAGCTATTCAACCTTTTTTTTATTGCCATTAATCTGTCCACTTCTTTGCATGTCACGATACGTTTAGATGCCAAATCGATCTTGAAACCAATTATTTCATCAAGCTGATCGAATAAAAACAGGCGCGATCTCAAACAAATTAAAAGTTAGTTTTTCATTACTTCAGAATTATTTTTAAAGCTTTTATTTAATTTAATTAATTAAATCTCACCAAGAATTTTTGGGTGAAACAATATTTCTAAAATATAAAATATGGTAATGATAATGTTAACAAGATGAAATGGTTTTGTTTCTTGTTTATCAGTTACATTAGAAAAATTCATTGTAAAAACTTTTAATCAAGAAAGAATAAAATTACTGCTTTGAGATATGAATCGAAGTGATTGCAATACTAAAGAATACGATTGTTTTTCTTTATATTCATTAACGTAGACAAACATTTCTTTCTCAGTTGCTACAGTAAACTGTCTTGAGCTATCTTGAAAGTAAGAAAGAACATTAATAATCTCTATCTTGACTAAAATTTATTGAATATTTTTTCAAGATAATAATATTGTTTTCTCTCGATTGAAGAATTGGAAACGGTATGAAATATTATAAGAAAACAACATTTGACATAAACAAAAAAATTATACTTTGAATCCAATACAAATTAAATAGAAAAATTAAGTTAAAAAATTTTATTAAGAATTTATTGATTAGGATAAAAATATGTATTTAAAATCATTAAAATCTTTTTATATTATTAATATCTTTGATTAAGGCTTCTGCATTTTAGACTTTGATTTTACACAGAATTTGTAAGGATTGAAACAGACTACTACTAAATATTTATGTAGTCCCTGAAGATTCTGTTCAATAAATTAAAATATTTTTATTAAAAAATGAGTGATAAGTAAATATCAAGTATTCATTAACTTCTTAAAAAAATTTTTTTCACAATATAAAATATTTTCATCTTGTACTAGTATATTTGGTATATTGTAATTGTAATAAAAGACAGCTAAATTTTTTTATAAATATAATTTAAAATGAATAATAATTTGAAATGTATAAACTTTTTTTATTCTATTATTAATTTATATTTATATTTTAAATTAACAGACATCAGTACTTACAAATTTCTTACTGGATCATATGAATTAAAAGTAAATATTGATTTGAATGAAAATGATTAGACTATTAGTACCGTCAGAACTATTTATACGTATTTACTCATGGATAAATTCGACATTTCCATTAATATTGTGTAAAACTTAAATATTTCTGGATAAATAGTTGAAAAAAAACTTTTAGACGAATAAAAAAAATTTTTTAAATATTATTTCAAAATTACTGTAAACTATGACTTCATTAGATCGGTACCTTGACTTTTCGTGAATTTAATGAAAATTACTAAGATTATTATAATTAAATCTTTTAAAAATATGTTATTATACTTTACTCTATTATCTTTTAAATATAATGTTTAAATATTTTATTTGAAATAATTATTATAATTCAAGAAAATTTTCCTTAGAAAATTCAAATTTTAAAGTTATGGTAAATTATTTATTCGCAAATTTATAATATTTTAATATTTAATGTGATTAACTATTAATTTTGAGAAACAACTTTTTTTATATTAATATAGATAATAATTTAATCACTGTTGTTTCAGTAAATTTAACTGAATTAAAGAAAAATTTATGATTTCATTCCCTTCAAAAAATTTTAATTTACTTTGAAAGATAAATATAATTTTGTTTTTCATATAAAAAATTTGGAACATAATATAACTTAAATATATATGTAAACATTAAATTTTTTTTTTAATATTTATCATCGTTGTTAAATTTACAGGTATATATTTTTATATTTTATTGTTTGAGTTGTATTATTTAAAATCGTATGATTTGATAAAATGGTTTTGTTATTTCATAAAATATTCATTATATTATCCTTTTCTGTCTTTGAATTACATTTCTTTGAATGATATATAGCATGGGGTTATCTTATTTTCGAATAACCCCCAAAAAAGGTTGAATCCTCAGAAGGAATAAGAAATTGAAGTTTGCATTCATATTCTGAATTATGGTAAAAATTTATAATAGTTTTAAAAGAAATAATTGAAAATTGAAAAGAAAATTTTTTATAAAGATTTGCTTTTATTTAGTGAGTGAAAATTTTGATGTGAATTTATAATTTTTTGTAAAAAAAATATTTAATTATTTTGTAATTATTAAAATCAATGACTTGAGTTTTAAAATTTTTCTAAAAAATTAATTTCATTAAATATTTTTATCAAATATTAATAGCTTATATTTGACAGTTTTGTCCGCTGTAAAAGAAAAAAGTCAGAAAATGATTTATTCACCAAAAAGTTGATAAATATTGGACTATGTTGTAGCTAAATTTTATTTAACCTACTAAATAATTGATACAAAGAAATTTAAAAATAGAACATTTGTATATTGTACAATATCTCTTGTAACAATTTTATCTTATGTTTATCTTGAAAAATAAGTTGTAAAAAAGTATTTTAATAAGTAATATTTTAATAATAGTATATTATATTCTCTAGTGGTAATTTGATCTATCACTAAAAAGAATTTTTAATGCTATGAAAATTAAAAATTTCGTTTTATATAAATATTTTCTGTACATTTCTTTAATATAACAAACTTAAAGATCTTCGTTTTTTTGTTAATGTCCATATTTATATTCAATTAGAAAGAAATAGTAAATTTGAAATGATTTCTTAGAATTGAGCTTTGAATGATATAAATTGAAAATAGAAATTATATATTTTTATGATGGTGTGCATGAACAGAAATTTTCTGAAATTAAACTTTCGCACGGCATGAGAAAATTTGTATATAAATAAGAAATTTTACAAATATCTGTTTTCATGACATTGCAGAAAAATACGTAACATCAAAACACATGCCTAATTTATAATGTAAGCTTGCAAATTAATTATTTACAATGCTTACAAATTTTAGTGAAATTTCGATTTTGCTTGTTTTTCCAATAAACACATTTTCAATGAGTGTTTTGTTGACATATTATTTTGAGACAAATGCTTACCCAACACAGCTGCACGCGAGGAGAAAGTGGCGCAAAAAGGGAAAACGAGTAAGAACTGATGATGATCTCCAGATTGATTTCGGCTCTTGGGATTAGGAGGCGCTTGGCCCACATCGCGATCACTTTCGCCTTGGTATTCTCGGATCTAGTGGATCGTTTGGAAAAACTCGGGGTTGAGTGGGCGAGGGAGGGAGGGAGTAGCTTCAAGCGCGAGCTGAGGGGTTGCGAGGGTGGGGTGAGTTGATTCACATGCACTTTATTAATGCATCCCCGTGCACTGCGTTGCATCTTTAGAAGTCCAATGTAGAAAAAGGGAATATTGCATTCGGCGATTGCGTTTTACGTTATTTCGCGGTCCGTCGGTCGGGGTCGACGAGCTCATACGAATCATGCCAGTGCTTTTGTGCCTCGATATTCCAAATTAAACATTATTTTGTTCTTTTTCGACCTTTGCCCTCCTTTCCACTCCTTTGCCCTTTTTGTGCAAAGACCACTTCCTTTGGACAAAATATCCTTTCGACAATCACTGGTGCACCCACGGCAAGACAAGATGCATGAACTCAGCTGGAATTGGCACATTGGAGGTCAGGTGTGTTTGCGTTTGCATTCGTGAATTCGAGCAAACGGGGCGCAGATTAAATAATAATTTTCTCTCTACTGCAACGAGGAGATACACGACTCGGGAGATTCCGCACTAGCACAATTTCGCCGAGGCGCTAATATTTGTGACGTGTGCCCTTGTGGCACATACGTAATGGAGAAATACATAAAATATATAAATTAATGCAAAATAAACATGAGTAAATGATATAATGAGTAAAGCATATAAAAATAATAATATTATGAGTATTTAATATGCAACCATAATTTGCACAAATGGTAGAAAATAAATATCAGTAAAAAGTAATTGTACGTTAGTGAAAAATGGAACAACTTTCTTTGTATTATTTGAGCTCGTCTGCGTTAATTGGGTTATTACGCTAACTAATATTTTGTTAACTCCGAAGAAATTCAAGTGGAGTATTATACAAGAGCTGCACAATTACGCGTCGGAACGAATCTTTGCAACGAGTCGAGTGTTTGTTTGCATTTCAAATGGAATAGTAAGAAATGGAGTGGTGTATTCCTGAGGAAGGAATTAAATAGCAATTTATTTGTAGTTGTTCGAAATTCATTGGATTGTTCCGTCTGAGCAAAACAATGGGGTCGGCGGTTTCGAGTATTAAATACCTTGTCGAAAATAATTCTATCATGGCCCAGAGTCGTTACATGTCTACAATTCTAAGCACACTTTTACAAGCAAATGCAATCGTGGAGTAAAGTAAGGTAAAGAAAACAAAGGAAAATGAGATAAGACAAATTCTCCGACTCCAATCCGGCCATTTTGAGTTCGTAGCTTCTTTCGTACCTCCGCCGCACAATAACTCACGACACTCCACAGTCTTTTCCAAATATTCCAGAAAATTCTCTCAATTTTTCATGGAAAAGACTTATTGTCTGGTTTGCGTGTACACGGCTTGTAAACATAATAGACTTAACGGCTGGTGCGTTTCGCAATTTTCGCATCCCGCAAGAGATAAAAGTGCACGTTGACGCACCGGAAAATCCGAACACGAATGAAGCTGGAGTAATGAAAAACCCGTCATTAAACTAATGCCTGATGAATCATAGCGTGTGCATGAGGAACGAGGTCGAGACACTTACAGGACGAGAATTTGAACTACATAAAGCCCCGGGCTTCGTGGCTCTTGGCGCTTTTCCTCTTTCACTTTCTTTCTTTCACCCTCGTTACCATTCGTTCTTGGAGCAGCTCCATTCCTTCGGGGAAAAGCGTAATTGCGCTTATGCCACTTTATATTTCATAAAAAATGACCATGAGTGCGAGAGATATTTTATCGAGTTTACGCGTGTGTGTATTGGTTAATTAGAGGTTAGTTCTCGAAACTACAAATATGCGCTTACAATATTGAAGCAATTGGTAAAAAAAAAAAAAATGCTGAAAAAGGAAAGCGAGTCTCCTAATCTCCTACCGACCCAAAAACAATCTATCAGTCCTTTTATATTGACAATTTAACTTTGAATTCGTAAAAATGCGCATTGGCAACTCAACATTAAAAAAAGTCTTTGGTTAATTAAATTCACTTGGTAATCTATTGATCGGATCTATTGATCAAACATTCGAATGTTAAAGCATATTGTATATATGCTTCATTACTTTGAAGTATTTTAATACTTGACTCTCGAGATAATGCGAATTTAATATTTTAATAAGACAGAAAATTTTGCGAGCTATTACAATTTAAGGTATCAATGTGGTATCTACCTAATTCACGTTAATCTTTGAAAGAGTTTAATTAGACGCTTATCAAAACTTCTGCTAATACACTAAAGTAAAATGAAAATGGAAATTAATCCTCCTTTTTTTGAAGTAGAAAAATGAATTTAGCTTGAAATTACACTAAGAATTCTGTGAATTTTGCTCTAGTTATGCTATAAGACTTCAATCCCAAGTTTAAAATAATGTCCTTAATCCAATTATATTTAAACTAACAATATGTATAGCCAATATGTTCACGTAATAAGTAATATAATAAGTAGAGAGCACGAGTAATTACACTTATTCATAATAATGTAGGTATTCTACAACGAGCATAAAACCAAAACAATATAATTTTTTTATATTCTAACGTGTTCACTCTGAACATTTTTCTATCTCAGTTTATTTACAAAGTATCATTTGTTATGAAAATACGTTTTTGTTTATGGTTTATTAAACTTGCATTTCTAAGATGGAAATACATATACAACAGCTGATACAATATATCGTTAGTCATTGTTGATCAAATATAAAAGAGATCAAATCGTCTACATCGTTTTAATGCAACGACGGAATAAGCAAATTCTTGTTTCACATTGTTGTTATTCCATTAGATATTTGCTCCAACTTAATATAACGAATTTTCATATATCTAACAAACATAATATTTATTGCTTGAGGACACCAAAAATAGCATATTAAAATGTTTATGGATGCAATTTATTACTTGAATCCATCGTTTGAAAATTCAACTATGTAGATGAATTTACTTTCATTTACAAAATATTTGTTATTTTTTATTTTTATAATTTTTTTTATTTTTTATCCACACTACATTAAAGTTTCATTTTTATATATTTGATAAAAAATAAATATATCTAAGGTATTTAATATCTTGATGATGGGTTTTTATTATTCTACCAGAGGTATTTAATGCAAGCCAGTGTTTTCATTTAATATTCCTATTTTAATGTTCAGAAATTAGCATTATCATCGTACATGCATGTGCAGTTTCTAGTTTTATTTTAAATATACCGCATTTAGCATAATATTTTTTGTTACAATTCATATATCCTCAAACAATAAAAATACATCTTTCTATTGTTCACAATAATAATGTTATAGTATTGTTTAAATTATTTAAGTTTTTTAAATTGTTCATCAAATATAGTCTTAACTTTTCTTACGCATTTCAAAGATTTATAAATTGATATACCAATAAGGCTAATACTTTACCATTAAATAAATATTCTTTTTCGTAATTTAATGATAAAAAAATAGAGCACTTTTTCCACATGTTTAAAACATGAATTAGAGTATTTCAGAAAAATTCCACTTTCTTTATTATGCAATTTGGTATGTCATAAGTTTTTTAATAAGCCAACATTTTAAATCTTATTTTCCTTGAATATTATATTTAGAATTTTCAAGTATTTATTTAAGATTTCGTAATTTAAAATTCACATATTTTTTTATAAAAAATTAAATTACATTGAAAAGTAAAAGTTTGATGTTCTAGAAGAACAAATTTAAAAGCTAAAGCTTTATATTTATAAGATAAAATAATGTATTGATTATTTTTTAAATTTAAATTGTTTTGAAAATTAAAATTAAATTTTTAGTACAAGATATAAAATTCTATTCAATTTATTTTTTAAAATAAATTCAGAATATTTGGATATTTTTACCCTTCAAGCACATAATATAAAGCATTAAAGGTTCTTCTTTTAATATTGATATAGAAACTTCACTGCAGATGTCAGAACTACATAAAACATATTAACTTTCCTTAAAAAGTTAAGCATAAAATTATATTATTTTTCTATTTATTATTTACGACGTTATTTAAAATGAAATTTGTTTACTTTTTTAATTCATGATCGAGATTTGCTTATTTTTAAACCAGAATATTAAGAAAGCATATTTAGAAATTAAACACAAAATTTATTTTCAAAACACAATTTTATAAGTTCATATATATATATATATAATAAGCAAAGTAAAATAGATAATATTTAATTATTTTAGTAGTTTTATTATTAAAAATCATATCAACTTAGAGTGAATTTACGATACAAGTAGTAATTCTATTTATGACTTAACTAAAAAAAAAATGAATTGTACTATGTAACAGTTTTTTAAATATAGTCTAGCATAAACTTGTTGCATGGTATAATATCAAATTATGTTAAAACAATGTTTATTATAACTGTATGGTTATATCAGTTTTTTTAGACTAATTTATAATTAAAATTTTACATTATAATAAAATAATTTAATAAAATTTCAAAAAAATTTTATTTAAGTTACTATGTTCATTATTTTTACATATTTTTTAAAGATTTTCCTGAATTAAAAATAGTTGTTTAATTTAATAAAATAGTAATGTAACATTAGTATAGGCAAAAATATGTTGAAAATTGGGTATTATTTTAATGTTCAGCTTCGATTACGTACAAGTTGCGGTAAATTAACAATTTATAATATTCCGTTATAAATATAATTTATATTGTTAAGTTTTTAACAATGAACTTTCAAAAGGTTAGATTTCATTAAATATGACTAGTTATATTTTAAAAATTAGCTTTACTTAATATAGTTTCTTTTTCTATTTGTATTTAATTGTCTTTATATAAAAATTATTCATGATTTAATGATTACTTTTAGTCTTACACCATCAAAATATTTGTAAAAACATTAATTACACTGATTCCAGTTGCATTTTTATATATAATGGTTCTGTAAACGATAAATTCTATTAAAATAATTATTTAATTTGACAATTTTAACACAATAATGTTGAGTAATATTTATAAAGAATAAAATTAAAGTATAATAACAACATATATTTTTATAAAAAATGCTACATAAATTAAAATTTTTGATTTTTATTTTTAATAAATTTTATAATTCAATAATTCCTATCTATGTATATGTATGTGCACTCATGTACGTGCATCCGTACGTATATATAAATTATTAGAAATATAATATACTAAAAAATGAAAATGTTTCCATAAAGAATATGAATATAAAGATTTGTCTTAACAAGTATTTTCTCACAATAGCTGTTTTGATTAATGAGCTAGAATTAGAGTTAATGTTTCGAGTTTTCTTCCCAAAAAGAATTATATAACTCTAAAGAGACTTTTACTATTTTTCTTGTTTACTTACTTATTAATGTGAAGTTATATGGCATTTAGGCTACAAGATAATGTATTTTAGTACGTGTATTTGTATCACATGTAGCGTTCATTGAAGTTATTTTTTTTTTTACTTTTATATCTATTCTAGCTAATTTATTTGTAACCCAAAAGTTTTTCAGATGTATATTTGGATTTTGAAAACTTCAGTTTTACTCTAGTTTAAATTGACTTAAATTAGATTACTTGGAGTGGTTAGTTGTCCAGTTATTGGCTTTTTTCAAGCAAGAAATTAATTACTTTAAAGAGAATGAAATATTTCAAATTATTATGAACATATAGTACATACTGTCCTGGATAGTTTGAAATTTAAAATACACTTCAAATGCTAAAAATTGTGTAAATACTTCAATGATATTATAAATAATTGAAATAGATAAATTATTATCTTAATTATTATGATAGATATATTAATATGATTTATGTAAGTGTAATTTTGTGAAGTAAGCGCTAGACTTACTCATGTAATATAAATTTAATGAATTGGAAAAATCTGTAAGTATAAAGTTTCAATTTCATTTAATATTAACTGTGAAAATAAATAATAAAAAAAATTTCTTTGCAAAGGTAATTATATTTATTTTTAATAATTAAGGAGTTAAAAACATTTTGTTAATTTAATTAAAAAGTAAAATGAGCAGATATCTTATAATTATTTAATTTTTATTTTGAGATTTTTAATGTAATCTTTAAAAAAGGACAATTTTTTTTTTAAATGGTGATTAAAATTTTTATTTAATTATAATTTTTTTTATTATTTATTTATAAAAAATAATATTAAGAGTGAAGTGTTTAAAGAAAATTTATATAAATTCTGAAGTTTGTTATAATTTAAAATACGTTTATTATGAGTATACTATTTTTAATTCCAATTTTGTTTTGATGTGAAATGTTCCGCCATATTAACCAAAAGTATACTGGCATATTAATAAAATTGTACATATTAAATATGTACTGAAAGGTCAACATGTAATTGATATAAAATAAACTAAATTAATTGGATATTAAATACACATTAAAATATTTATATATATTTACATTTATGATGTAAACTGAATTTTTTCTTAATATTAAAGATTACCTAAGGAATTCAGTAATATTTTCTAAGTATATAAATAAAATTCGAAATGTTAAAAAATAAGAAATATAAAAAGATTGACAGCTATTTTAATGTCCTGTAAAAAATTGATAAAATGGAGACATTTTCGTCGCATCATTAATTATAGATGCATTAACTACTACAAAAAATATTCGAGAGCCAATATGATAGGATTCAGAAATATTTTTTAAAGTTTATTATATATAGTTAAATTTTATTATATTTAATAATTAGATTAGTCTAGCATAAAATATTTTTTAAAATTATTAGTATTATTTATTGTCTTGATAAAAATGTATGATGTTATAATTATGATTGACATATAGGAGTATAAACTGATAATACTATGAATGAAAATATGTCTAATAATAAAACAATAAATAAAAGAGCTAACAATAATATTTTATTACTATTCGTAAACAACGAGTACCTTTTCAAAGATAATGTGTTTAAAGTTTGTACTTATTTTTGTGTTGTAATTTTTTCTAAATTTACTTTTTTCTTTTACATTATTTTGAAAATAACTTTATCGATCCCCGAGGAACAAACAAGTTTGTAACACTTGTTATCATCGTTTTATTTGCTTATACATTATATTTCTGTGATTCACTCTTTTTTTCCCTCATAAATGAATGTATTTCAGGGTTGAACCATGTTTTGACACATTGTAAAAATAAATGTTTTGGTACAGATTTGCTCTGTAAAATAAGACAGCCAAGTGAGAAAAATGATTCGAAGTGTACTTTTCATAAAATTTCATATATTTTTTATCTTTTGAAGGTGGTAATATGTTGTCAAACCGTTTATTTATATAAAATAGTATTTTGTTCTATGTTTAAGAGTTTTACACCGCATAACGAAAATAAGTATCTCTCTTTAATTATCCTCCGGAGACCATAATAGAGTGCCGTATAAGAGTACTTATACTCTATACACCATTCACCAAAGTTAAGCTTATATAGTTTTTTCAAGCTAGTACATTCGTGGAAAACACTCACTTTATGTGTCGGCTAGCGAAAATCGGAAAACAAAAGAAAATAGAGACGTTTCCGTAGTTGTACTGATATTTAATTATATATTTTTAAATCAGACATTTTTGCATGGAAATGAAAATGTTGATTAGCAAAATACTTGCTAAATACAAGAATACTGTCACTCAATATCCTCTGAGGAAACAGAGAAAATATATGGACGATAATATTCTCGGTCTGAATAAAATGCAAGGACATTAGAGTGAGGGTGATTTTGGTGCTAACGAAATCTTAATAAAAACAATTCCATGCAGATATTCCGCAACATAAATCAACACTTAGGAATTTGGAAATGAAAGAGTTTAAATGTTATATCTACTAAATTAAGCCAACTATACGAATAATTGAAAACATTAACACCTGGTGTTACTGTAGAATATATTTTTATTCTAAATATATATTTTTTTAATTACAACATTTAATTCATGCTTACAAAATAGATTTTTTTAATGTAAGAAATAATTAATAAAATACTAAAGTAATATCTGAAAATAGTAATTGAAATACTGATAATAATTATCACTCAAATCTTGAAAAATATTAAAAAATGTTTAGGATAAAATTTATCATGGTTTTCTTTATCAATACTTACTTTAGAACTTGAATTTTCACAAATTTTATTTATGGATGATGAAAAATATTTCGATATTGCAAACAACAATAAATAAGTTACTGGGATAAATAATGAATATTTGCGGATGAGATCTCGAAAATTCATGTTTTTCAGATAGACAATTATACATTGGAAAAGCATTAAATCTTTTTATTTATGCAACTGATATATTAATAACCAACACCGTGTGAATAATTTATCGTTTAAATAATCATACGTTTTTAGGGTAGATAACGTCTATTGAAGCAAAATTATATTTATATTAGTAACATTTTTATAAACATTTATTATATTATTTGTATAATATTAAATATATTTTTATTATACTTATTTTAGATATGCAATGATAATAATCTTCAATAAACCAATAAACCAATGTGTATAAGATTTTTAGATTAATGTCGGTATTGACAACGATATATGTGTGTGTTTATTGGGTATGAGCAATATCTGTCATTAAGTATTACACATGGCATATCACAAAGATTCAATGATTTATTCATAAAGGTTAAAAAAAATCATATATATGTATTTATATATATGTGTGTGAGAGTGATTGAGAGAGAGAGAGAGAGAGAGAGAGAGAGAGAGAGAGAGAGAGAGTGTGTGTGCGTGTGTGTGTGTTTTTTTTTGATTTATTTATTTATATATGTATGTATGTGTATATAAGTATACACATAACAACGGAATAATACAGCACTGATTACTATTTCTTGAAATATAATATGAATTAAAGTTTAAAATATAAATATGTAGAATTATATTCAAAAAACAGAAACGCTATTCAAAAACTGGACTATTAAAAATAAAATCACTTTAAATTTTTTTCATAAAATATTGTAATTGAAATAAAAAAGTATGAATAAAAAAATTGTAAGCAGAAACATTTTTTACAAAAATCGTATTTATAGTATTGTATACCGTAAAGGATACTATAATATAAGTCTATTCAGTTATTTTAGTTAGCTGGATAAAAATATCATTTAACACATTAAAAGATATTTAAAAGTAAAAGTAGAATTGAATCAAAACTTTGATGGTACCTGAAGGTCTAATCAATCTCGCCTTTCATGATTAATGTTCATAGTTGATGGAGATATCCGTCCCATTCATGTAACTTTGATTTTCAATTACACTCGAGTTCAAATATTCGGAAATCTATTATTCAATATAGAATTGATTGGTTAAATTTTTGTAATATGCGATTAATTCTGAGAAATTTTAAAAAAAATTTATTCATTAATCTCATCTTTTTTAAATAATTAAAAATAGAAACAAACATATTTCCTTTTCAAATTTTATCTAAAGCCTGATGTTGCTTATACAAATAAAGACCCTTAATTTTATTATTTTTTAACTTATTTTCTTAACAGATTGCATCAATTTTTTTCTTCCCAATTTGAGTGGTCTTCAATATGTACTAAAATTTAACGAAAATTTATTATAATTTTTTTCTTATGGTGATGTGAAAAATAATCTTGAGGAAACACAAGCTTATAAAACACCTCTTTTTAAAACCCTTTAAATGTCCGTAAATGTTACGTTTCACAGAAAAAACACCTCGGGTGCCAGTTATTTCAATACTCTATTATAAAAAATGATTTGCAGGTAATTTTAGGAAGTAAATATACCGCCCTTGTTTATTCGATTGATATTTTTTATTTTAACATATAAACTTCATCCATTTGTTAAGCATAAAATTTTATATTTTTCTATTATTTTAAAAGAAACCTTTTTTTAAAAAAGATTGGACTCGCATAAAATAGACAAATTCTATTATTTTACTAACTATTCTTCGCCATCTATAAATGAGTGAACTAAATATAAAAATAAATAAATTTTTGTTTGAAAATGAAAATGTATTTGACAATAATTAAAGATCCTAATAATATTTTTTACATAAATTTTGATGAAAGTACTAAAATCGAATTTTTTTTATAGTAACTAAATAAATAATGGAACTTTCATTGTTTATTTAAATTATGTACATAATATTTTATTTTAATTATACTATAAAAATGTAAATTAATTTTTATAAAAAAACAAATTGATTTGAAGTAAAAGTATATGTATTGTCAAAATACAACAAATTTTTTTTCTTTAAGATAACATATTTGTGTAGTATAACTTATTTATGTTTTTTTTACGTGTGAGAATATGCACATTAAAATTTGTTTTATATATTATAACTAAAAAAGTTGTACATGTAATTTATAAAATAAAGCTTGAAAGAAACAATAGATTAATAGTTATAATGCAAAAACTTTTAATTTAATCTTTAATATTTTTTTTAAGTAATATCAGATTTTAAAATATTAAATCTGTTAACTAGAGTATTAATTCATTTAATATTAGAATTTATATTCCATTTATTTCGAATACTTTAATTGTAAATTTTAATTAACTAAATCTTTACTTTCTTTTGAATTAAATTCTTTAAAACTACTTAAAATGATTATTATTATATTGTTGGTACTTTTCTGCAAATGAATATAATCTCAAAAGTTAATTTTATAATTAATATTTATACTTGTCATGTTTAAAATTGTTTGAAAATTTTAATTGTACAACAGCATATATTTTAATTAATAATAAAAGTAACTAAATACGAATAGTGTCTTTCTAGTCATTTATTCTAATATTTATACATATATTTTTTTCAATTGTACAAATAAAATAATTATGAGAAATAATTTTTCAAAATACTAGTATTTCGTATTCTTTAAAAAAATATTTCATTATAAAGGATTTTTAATTTTCCTAATATTCTCTTATATTGTAATATTTAAAAAAATAAAATATTTAAATTTATTTTGAATTATGCAATACAATAGGATCTTAATGTATAATATATAAAATTGCATGTTTAATATCGTAATCTATTTAATTTAAATAAATTGTGATATAATACATTATCATTTTTAAAATGAAATTACTTTTAATTTTCATTTAATTTTTCATTATAATATCAATTTAATTTTTAAAATTACAATATAATTAATAATACAACCTCATGAATAAAATTAAATTCACTTTTGATTCATGTTTCTTATCAAGCAATCTTAATAAATTAAATAATTTAATTTAAATTTTCAGAAAATTCATCCCTTGCAAGAATATTAAGCGATGCCTCAAAAATCTTCATCTATATATTTAAAATAGATTTTATTTAATATAAAAAACTTAAATAACGTTTTAATAATAATAATAATAATAATAATAATAAATTATTGGAATATGTAGACTTTTGAATATTTTTATTTTTCAATAGATCCGAATTTCATATTTGGACATTTTCTATCTTTTAAATTAATTTTATACAAATTGTTAGTAGCACTTATGTCAATTGTTATATTGCAAGTAAAATATACGAAATTATAGACGGACATATTTCTGCTTTCACTCGCTTTCTATCTCTTTATTGATTATAGTTATCTTTACAGAAAATAAATTAGAATAAATGTTTTTATTTTTATATTCTATCAGTACTAAACATGATTTAGTATATCTATGAATAATTATGAATTTTATATCTTAAACCAGGATTAAGCATATTTTTATATAAACTGTAAATATTTATTTTATTATTAAATAATCGTATAAATAATAATAATATTATTTTTTTTATAAAATATGGCATTTTATCAATTACAATAAATAATATAATCATTTAAAAATTAAAATTACAAGTTATGAATATAAATCAAATAAAATATGAAAATTACAAATGCAGATGAACTGAAAAATATTTTCACCAGATTTAAAAATATATTTAAAGAATTTAATATATTAAGTACTTAATATAGAATCATATAAAAGTCATTACACACATATTATTTTCATTTCAACAAATTTTTTTATAGTATTATTATTTATAATTGGTTAGTGACATATATTATAATTAAATTGTCTTTCTGCAAAATATTCGATTTTTACCTTAAAAAATATATATATTAAAAATGTATTGAAGGTTTTATGAATGCTTAAATATAAACTTTATTTAAGTTACTAAATTTTCAAAAATTGAATCAAAATTAAAATTTTATAAAGGTTATTCATTTGAAAACTAGCTCTACATTTTTAATAAAATAATTTTTTTTATTATATTTGTAGTTAAAATGACGAGGAACTTATTAATATGTTTAATTAATTCATTTTTCTACATTTACTTTTCTACAATTACCTAAGTATATAAAATGAAAGTATAAAATTATTTCAATAATATGTTATAAATTGGTACAAGTACAGTCGCATATTAATTTTTATTATTCATAATTTGATTCAAACAAAGAAAGTTTGAATAAGTATTTTTGAATAAGTAAAATTGAATTATTTGAGTTTTATGTAATTTGAATGAGTTGAAATCAATATTTTTAAAAAATGTATGTTTGGCTGTGCTATTCACAATTACGTATTGTACGTATATGTACATTAGAATTTAATAAAAGGTGGAACTTAATTGTATAAACAATCCATTATACTATAATTTATTTGATACTTGATACTTAATCAAAAAATCGAAAACTAATTACTTAAATATATAAAATTATTTTTAATTCTTTACATTGTTAAGAATTGGTAAGTCTATTTTTTATTATTTTTAATTTATTTTATAATTGTGAGTTAATGTTATCTGAAACCGACATAGTTATAGTTTTTGTAAGTTTTTTATACAAATGAAAAATAGCACGAAAAAAAATTATACTTATACTGAATTTTAATATTTTTTTAAAAAAAATTCTCATCCCACAGTAGTATTTTAAATAAACTGTATTTTTAATTGTAATTTTGTGTATGAGTTGGTATTGTGAATCAAACTGAGATAAGTGCATTGTCCTAATATTAGATCTATTATTTATATTTCGAGCCAATGCCACGAGTAAATCGATTGTCATCGTATCAATTAAGGCGTAGCATGGACATTTTTGAAAATCAGTCCTAGAATTCAAAGCTGAGTATGATAGATCGTGTTCTAATGGCACGATCGCAACAACGGGTATCATGAGAATTATAATCTGTTGTTTCGCAATACCGCGACATAAACTAATACGGAAAAATCGTATTCTGTACAATAATTACATTGACAAATACCTATTAAAAGTATTTTTATTGTAACCAAGAAAATCACTGTAATGAAAGTAATTCATAGTTCTTTTGAACGATATCATCGTTTTTCAATTTAAAATTACGTCCTTTTGTCCTTAAATAATAGTATATCGAGATGCTGGATACAAAAACCAATATTTCCAATTTTACTCAATAGATTTAATTTCAAGCATAAACAACGTGTAAATTGTATTTAACACAATATTTTTAATATTACAAATGCAATGTGATAAATTCATATTATGAATAAAAAAAATTGAATAGCTTCAATGTAAAACGGAATTCTTGTATAAATTGCATATTTAAGAGCAATTAAATTAATGCATAAACTTTGAAAAGTACATTATTATTATAAACAAGAGATTTTAAAAAAAGAATTATTAAAAACCACTACTCTATAGCATTACATCCGTCTCTTTAATATTTAAATAAAGTAAATAAGCAAACTTCATTAAAAAATAATAACTTTATACATTATATGAATTCTAAAATTAATGAAATTTAATTTATGCAAATTTTAGTAATGCAACTCGTTTTATACATTTGTAAAATTATGCCATTGGTGTATAATAATTCCTAATTTTTATTTTAAATTTACAATAAAGCTATATTTACAATTACTATTCATCATTATTTATGAGTGATACTATCAAAATTTTATATAATTCAATCGAAAAACTTTATTCTAGTTGAACAATTTTTCATTTTAAAGAAAAAAAAAATAAAAATAGTACAACGAGAAAATTTATATTATATTTTTTAAAAAACTGTATATAAATTTTAAATATTACTAAGCTTTTCTCAAGCCTTGAATAAATGAATAATTTTTTAAAACGTTTTTTGCCTTCTTAATAATGATAAAATTTTAAAATTCGATTGAATAAAAATTAAAGAAAAATATTTTCTGTAAAAGAGCCAAAAATATAAAAGTAGTGTTAAAATCTTTGTAATATCCGTGGAATTTTTTTAAATGAAAAAAAAATTAATGAATAAAGTATTACTATTCTATTATTAAATATTGGAGTTTTTTCTACTATACAATTGAATTTTCTTTTTATATGAAAGTTTATTTGATTTAATTTGAGATATTGTAATTTATTTTAATATCCATGGTTGAATTAAACCTTAATTAAATATATAGATAAATAAATATTTAAATAAAAAATCCAAAAGGTATCAATTAATTATTCATTTATCTCTCTTTAAATATAATTTTGATTCTGCTAAACAATAAGTGGAGTAATTATGATAAACCAATATTTTTAAATTTTTCAATTATTAGATAAGTTTATATTACTAAAGGAAAATTAATGGAAGCATTATTATTATTATTATTATTATTATTATTATTATTATTATTATTAATAATAATAATAATATTATTATTTAGACGTCATAAATTATTTCATAGCTTGTGCACCGATTCTGCTAATAGACTTCTTATTAAGTTTTCATTATAATTCGGCAATTTAAATTAAGCAGCAAATACTTAAAAACTAAATTCCAAATTAAAAATGATTAAAATGCTAATCAAAATATATAATCATATATAAATTCATAATTAGTTATAGACTTTTTTAATATATAAAAAAACATTTTTAATGGTACAATTTAATATAATTTAGTATAATTTACATATGGTATATAATATTTATTTAATATTAACTAATAGAGATATATATATATATATATCGTTATTATTTGTAATTATTAATAAAATTTTCATTTATTAAAAAATTAAATTTACTTGGAAACACATTTTAAAATAAAGTAAGACTTGTAAATGCATTACTGTTATTTGCGGCTCAAAAATTCTGTTCAAGTATAAAATATATATTTAAGAATGTTAAATCAGAATTATGATTCTTATTTTCTTTTCTCTATACTACAAATAAAAATTTTAATTTAAAAAGTACTGTTTTTTATTCTTATGTCAGAATAAAAAAAATCAATTAAATAATAATGAAATGAATTTTATTTTTACGGGATCGTGTATAAGTTAAACAATTTAATTTAATAAAAAACTCGTAGTATGCTGAGGATAAATTAAGTGAATAGTTTAAATGAAGTTTATTTGGCTAGCCTCATAACGCAATATAATGTATTGTACGTATTATATTTGATTTTTATTTTTCTGATATTTTAACTAAAAATACCGAAGCCAAATTATGGACATGTATATGAGCTCGTAGCGTGGAGACTCTTTTTATAACCAATTATATTATTGATGATTAACTGAGGAACGTGTAAATTATTTACGTTACTTTTGACATATGCATTATTGCAGTCACGTTTTTGTCATGAAATTGGTTACGTAATACAAATAAAGTCGATGTATACCTTGCTATTTTTATGTGTTTATAAACTGAAACTATTCACATCGAATTAGTATTGGATTAAATTAAAACATTTTTAATAATCATAGCATTCTAAACAACATTAAAACAATTCTTAACAAGATTATAAAAAATACCTATCCATTTAGATGTCAAGATACTTTTATGATGTCAAGAATATTTTGTTAGGAGAGTAACTCCTTGAGCAATAAACCAATATTGTTAATACAAAAACGTTCTTCATCAGATATCTGAGATTATGTACGCATTAGCTATTTCATACCATTTTTTAATTTTATAAAAACTTATAAGAATAAATTCTATTTTTAAAATTATTTTTTATTTTTCTACAAAAACTAAACACAATTATTTAAAAATTGCTGATATTGCGAAGACTGAGGTTATTTTTTCATTGTAGAAATATTGCATAATTTTATCTTTCCAATCTTCAAAGTACTTGTAAACACGTTCACGTATTTGCGCTGTCTAATTTTTGAGTAAAATATCTACGCGTGATTTAACGCAAAGACAAACTGGATAAAGTGGAAACGCGTGCCGTAAATATGGCAACGGTTTTGTGGTCATATTGGTACACAGAAATACACGGACATGCAAACTTTTTGCAGGAAGTGATGTATAGAGGAACTGCGGATGTCAACTTAAATTAATTGTCCTCTTGAAAGAAAATTGCGCGCTCTATTTACGCCTCGGCTTTTGTCAATAACAATGGATTTAAAGAATTCGCGTTGTAATAATCGCATTTGTATTCCACCAGCAAAAAATGGAAGTGGAATATAGGCACACAAAGTAAAATTTACCGTTTATATTATCCATATTTGTACCCTAGAATTATGCGTAATTCATTTTAATTTATAAATATTTTAAGCTACTCTACGTATATATTTAATACTATTTGAAATTATATGTCTTACTTTATTTGAATTTTTTAAATTTACCAAGATATGGTGAAAGGTATACTCTTATACTGAGAATTATATCAACTCTATTAAGGATATTATACTATGTAAATTTCTTTAGTGTTATATATTCGATCATATATTTTTCGTCCCCAATTTTTCTGATTCACGTATTTTTACTTTAAAAGGTTTAAATAAATTTTTCAAATTTATGTGTCATGTTGCATATCTATGATATAATTTTGATGCATCAAAATAATATAATTTAGAAAAAAATTGTATTTTTTGTTGAAATTTTTTACTATAATATATAATAAAATTTCAAAATTATAGCCAAAAAAATATTTTATTTTTTTTATACCTCCATTTAGGGATAACTTTAGGATATTGTTTCAAACATTTTTTATTAGTTATATCTTTTTACGTAATATATTATAATTGTTAAAAAGATTTTTTAAAAAGATTAACAATAAATATTAAAATAGTTTTATGTAAGTGAAATATTAATACTGATTATTTCGTATAATAATAGTGTTGTGTATTTGAAACTTTTTCTACTTTGAAGAGGAAAATTGTTTATTTACGATATTACAGCAATTGTATTTCCCTTGTATGCGGTTAACGAAATGTTTTTATTACCCTGTAACATATTACTGAATATAAATCTTATATACACATTCATGATTGTAAATTAGCAATTGAATATTTATTGTAAAACTAGTAGCAATAACTAAAATAATGATTTTAATAATATAATTAAAACTTTCTTCCGCGTACTAACGATGTGTATAACTTCTGAGTAATAAATTCAAATTTCTAGGTAATATAAAGTTATTATATGGTCTACTTAATGTTACAGCAGGGATTGCATACATGAACACAGAGAAAATCCACGGATCAAATCTTGCCTGCCACCAATTATACGATTATGTAGTAACAAAGCCTTAATTTATCGGACCACCTCAAACATGAAATAATTTTGCTATACACACGTTACTTTTCAAATATAAAGGTAAGAGCAGAACTTTGTGACACTTAAAAAAATTCGTACATGTCTACTTGCTATGTTTTTTATTGTTTAATAAGTTTGATTACGCGTTAATTAATTTGTTAAATTTTTCCAAGTTTAATTATTTGAATATTCATATTGTTGATTTTATGTTAATGAATCATACACAACTAAATAACAAAGCTTAGAACTTTAGAAGTTTGATTAATAAGATATAACCTCAAGAATGTTTGATTAGAAAATCAATAGTAGCAATTAGTGCCATAAGATATAAGCAGATATTCATTTTAGCTTAAATTAAATTCGGTTATAATGAAAAAGTAAATTAACTTCATTAAATCCAAATGGAATAGTCACACAAATACTATCTGTTGAGAAAAGTTTCTCGTTACAAGTATATCTCCCTGTATTTGAGAAAATAATTGAAGTACAAGTAAACATTGACGTAAACTTTGGAAGCAACTCAAAAAATAGTTTCTCGGGATAGCCAAGAAACTTTCCTCTTATGACCGACGAGTGGTGGCTCTGAATGTCTTTGGGATTTCAGGGATTCGCAAATGAAAATGTGCTAAGGGCGAGTGGGAGATGCCTGGGACAACACAACAACCGGGGGTTTTCCAGTAGTGGCGCTTCCTCGTGAAGGGGATGAACGCCTCACTAACTCCCAGTGCAACAGCCGAACCGTAAACCAGAGGAATGATTCACAAGAGCAAGAGCATCCGAGTGGTAGGTGAAAAGCAAAGACTGGTACACCCCCGATGTGCTCGCACCCCCGCACCTATGACCAGTGTTTCCACCCTGTGACATCGCACGATATTCTTTATTTCGCCCTTCGCTCGTTTTATCTCCGTGTTCACTCGCTTTGGCAGATTTTTTAATTGAGGCACTCGGGACTCGGCTAAGCGACAATAATTTGCTGTCGAGATTTATCAACGATTTCCATCAGCACGACACTCATTCCTCTAAAGACACATTTTTCTCAATTTTACGGATACCTCTTATGCGTGTCGTATACGTCGAAATTGGCTATTTTTTATTTTCGCGAATAACATTTATTTTTACTCTTTTGGAAATTGTAATAATGAATAATGTCGTTATTCCCAAGTGCTTCATCTGCTCATTATGCCCAAGAGGCAAACTAAATGTAGGCTAAACATACATTGCCTAAGTGTTGTTCAGCATTTTTGTTAGTAAAAGTAGTAATAACTTTTTATAAATGAAGGAGAAAATTTAAAAATTAAATGATCAACAGAATTGTTTTTTTAATGAAGCAAAACTTTAAATGCTTATTTCTGCTGTCACATTCAATTTTAAATGATAAACAAAAGTACTAGCAACAATCATAATTATATTTCTATAGATTTATAAATTTGCAGGCGATAATCATAATGATTCGTTTTTCATTTTACTTTGTTTTATCTACGATACTAAGCCTTATGACAGCTGCTACTTTTATATGAAATTAACATTTAAATCTTCATAATGAAATTTCATTTAATGAAAAGTCAAAATAAACACGAATGATTCTTATATATATTCAATAATTATTCATATATTTTCAATGTTATAATTGGCAAATTAAACATATTCATTTAATTTCATACAAAATTTGATAATGATTATTTTAATAAATTCCAAAGTGATTTCTATAAATATATTTTAAACTTGTGTTCCGAATCGAGTATTATTTAAAAAAACGTAAAATATTTAAAGAGCAAAATTGAAAATACTAGTATATTTTTGTCCCAAGTATGTGCACAATAAATTTTTTAATTTTTCGCTATTTAATGTATATATATTTTTCAATTATTATGTTCATATTTGTAAGCTTTATATTTTATTATGTATTTTAAAAATCATAATGTAAAAAATTCATAAAACATCCATAATTAAGATAATAGACTAAAATTTCATGAAATGACACATTTTTTTTTTAATTTTCCTGCACTTTTATAATCGAAATCGATATTTCTGAAATTAAATGTCTAATATTTTCTTAATTATTTTTAAAGGATGAAAGATATATTTCATACTACTTTCATTTGCATGAAATAAAAATAAATTGCTTGCGTAGAAAATATTAAAAAATTAAAGAATTTCATTTTATAATTAGTTAAATGCTAATTATATTATATTAATAATAATTTTCAATATGAATCGATAAAACTTTTATCTTTTTCATATAATTTTATTTTCTGTAATATAATTTAAACTATCAATTTGTTGTATGTTCATTTTTATTTTATTTTTTATCTACGTAATGTTAAAATCAGAATATCTAAGAAACTTTTGCTGTCATTAAATTATATTTTAGTATATTCAAGCACTGAATACAAAGTTTCACTATTACACGTAGTATTTTATATATTATGAAAAGCGTGAACGATTTCAAAAATGAATTATGTATTCTATAGGAAAATATCTACTTTATATCTGTAGTAATTGTACGTTTTACATATAAATTATTAATTCTTAGTATTAAGTGTAAAGAAAATTAATTTTTAAAGGATTTTCTTCCATTTTAAAAAACAAAATAGATTTAATCCAATAATCCAATAAACCAAATTAGTTTTGTATTAAATAATGTTTAAATTTTTATTGTTATTCTTTTTTTAAATTGTTATTCTTCTTCACGTGCTAAAGTTATGTTAAATTTGAAGAAGAAAAAAAAGTTAATAAAACATACCAGCATAAGTAAAATGTTAACTTTCAGAATTTTGATATTTTTTAAGTAAAATTAATAAAATTTAATTATCAAACACTGTTAACTAAAAATATAAATTCAATTTTTCCAAGTATAGAGGATAATGCTGATTCACATAATCTATATTTAGTTTTCATCCACTAAGGCCATCTTATCTTACATAAGGAATAGTGTCTATATGAAGATGGTGCGAACTTTGTCTTATCTTTTATATGCAGAGAGAAAACCTAGTATCAGAATTTTTCGATGAGATTCGTCACATAAATAGTTGCCAGCGAAGTAATATCATAGTAATTTAAATTCTTTGAAATCTTTTCGACGAATGCCAATATCAATTGCAGTGTAAACTTATCATTTTTTTCTATTATAATGTTAATGAGTAAATTGAAAAACTCTAGCATGGATAATGCAATGTACCACCAAGCCATATAAAGTGCTAATATATACGTAGATATGCATTATGTACGTTCACATCGGTAGTTAGTGATCTATAAATAAAGATCCTAAAATGATTCTTAACGAGTTTGTAAAGTTCTCTGGTAGTTGTGGAAAGATTTACTATGTGGTAAAATAATGTATTCGAGGTCTAATGTCACACATGAATATTCAGGAAATTCCTAAACTTTTAAAACTGTCTGCTTAAATGGTTCTTCAAAATACTTTCTTTTGTATTATTATGAAGTGTAAATGAATGTTTGCGATTCGAGCGAAATTTGCAAACAACCATAAACTGGAATTGAACAAAGTACACAATATGCTTCTGAAATTGCGCTCGATTCGGACGAAAAGGCTCTTTACAAATTTCACACATGTAATGCTCGCGTCGAAATTACAAAAGGAAGGCTACGACGACTGCGAGTTATTGGAAAAAACAAACATCTTTCCTCCGTAATAAAGCGAAGACTTTATTTTCTGGCTCGGTTGATTCTCAACAAAACGTGGGAGCAGATTAAATGTGAGTCCACGCAAGTAATGGGATCTCCCTCTCACTCCCTTCTGTTTTATCTTTATACTTAACGAAAAAGTGGACTATGTACACAAGGAGTAGGAGTCATGCTTTTATCAGATGCAAATTATCTTATCTCCGAGCGATTGTGTGTCACGTGTCTGGTTCTCGCGCACACGCCTAACAATTTTACGCGCTATTTGACGTTTTTTCGGACCGAGAGCTTCCCATCTTATTTCCATTATATTATTGGCGACAGCTCGTACCCGCGTCGCGACGCAGTAATATGTGTACAAACATCCACATGTGCACACACTCACAGAGGTATGGATTTGCCGTGGTAACTCTTTGTACGCGGTTACTACAACCCCACTTGCGGATGAACGAACACGAGTGAATCGCGCAGTGGTTGTAGCATCCGATGCCGCGCTCTGCCCCCCACCCACCCGCCCCCTTTTTTTTATTACTTTCCGAATTTTTGTTTGTTTGTTTTTAATTGGTGATACTCAGGTCGAAAACGGCAAGCACCGAGGCTCATCAAGATGGCAATCGGGAGTGTAATCTGCGGAGCTAACACTCCGAAAATCAAGCGAAAGAAAGCAAAGGTATATTATGTTTTATGATTTTTTTTTACATCTACGGGTATAATTCGAGAATGGTTTATGGTCGCGGTCATATCCTTTTTCATTAACAAATTCTTTATAGGGCATCATTAAATGAAAATGGGTTATGGATGTTTTTTTATCTTACTTCTTATTTCTTTTATTTCGTATTTTATTTTGTTTAACAATGTTTTTAAATTTTTAAGAAAATAAATACATTTTTTTTATTATAAGTTATGTTTTATAGAATTTTTATTTACTTGTATATTTTACAAATTCATTGACAATCGCTTGCTTTAACTCATTGTTAGATTATTCATTTGTTAACATAATAAATGTTTGTAATAAAAAAAAATATATTACAATATATAACTCAACGATTTGATTAAGTATTTTATATTTAATCAAATTTCTTAGATAAATTATTTTTTTAAACGTCTATTCTTATTTCGTTATAATATTTTTTTATTACTATTTCTTTGCAAATTTCAGCATTAAGTTACAAGATTTAAGTAATAAATATTTTATTGTACATATTTATATTGTATTACAATACAAATTTGTAAAAAAAATACTTCCAATAAAAAATTCATATACTCTTTTCGTATATTTATCGTATATCCATTCAATTACATATTAACAGTGATTCAATTTAAAATTACTACTACAAATACACGATAAGAATTAAATCCTAGGCCTTAACTATTTGCATTGTAATTCACATGTAAAAATGGTGATCTGCAATTCGAAAACAAAACCTATCAAAATAATAAACGTACAATGTTCGACAAATATGTTAATTATATAATTCCCTTGAACAATTACGTATTCCCTTAAATTTGCTGCTAAATAGATAGAAGATAATGCAGTGTTTAAAAACTATAATTTAATTCAAATAACAAAATGGATCTTATTATGTAAAGCTCTCGCCGCATTTATAAACTGTCAGTTTTTTCTTCAATTGTGTGTAATTTCCTCGTGTAGTAGTACCTGAAAAAAAAAGAAAAAAAGAAGAACAGTCTTAATGTAACAATCTATAATTTTACATGCATGAAATGTAAATCTTTTGTTGTATCCTGCATATACACGTGTTTTTTTTTGCATGAATATGTTTATCTGCTTAACACCTACATGTTAATTTAATAAGTTATTAATGGGATAATTGATATTGTTAATGTTTCCAATTTTATTAGTTTACCTTAATTCCCTAGCGACTAAATACTTGAGATAATTAAAAAATTAACGGCTTTTTTGTGAATACTCCTCAGTTATTAAAAATATATATAATTCATTAGTTTATATTTATAATCACGGAAGAAGAAAAATTACAACAAATTTCAGTAAATAAAAATAGATAAACAATTTTACAGGCGAAATTTGTTAAAAAAATAGTTCAATAATTTTTTTATATCTTCATCATTTAATATAAGCATACATTATTTATACTGAATGTATTTTATAATATACTCCGAGCAGTTGAATAAAATAATGTTTTTATCAAATGTCACGCGGCAGAAACAATTAATTTTGTAATAAAAATGTTTATTTATACAAGTATTACATTTATTCATTTAACTTGTTTATTTGTTATTTGTATTGTTTTTTTATAATTACGCTTAAGTTTAGGAATTACACAATAATATTTTAAAACTATTTTTTAATTATTAAATTGTACACAAATTATATTAAATTATGTTCAAAATATGAATACACGTTGACACTTGGAGCTTCACTTAATATACGAGTTTAATCTAATTACCACAAAAAAAAAAATACAAAAATAGTGAACTAGTTAACTGTTTTAAAAATTTGCCAATAATAATTAATTTTATTAAATGGCATAAACAATAAAGCCAAAAATTGTAATGAAATTATTATTTAAATGTATGTATTTTTAAATGTATTTATTAGCAATTGCCTAGATGTATTTACGTAAATCACATTTCTACCAACCAGTTGTTACATTACTGTAATTGAATGCAATTTTACATTAATATAAAATATTAAAAAAATTTCTACATAGTATTTGAATGCTTATAGTAATTAAAAATTCTTTTATTGGAATTCATATTAAAAATGCGATATGTCTTCATTTCTCGATAATTACGAATAAAAATAAATTTTAAATTAAACACCTTGATAAATTTTGAATTAACTGTAGAATATAGAAATTGCTGTTCTTAAAGCTTAGCTTTTAAATGAATTTTTCCTTTATGTTTATATATATATATAAGTTGTTTTTAATTATTATTAGTTGTCTTTTATAATTTGATCTTTAGAAAAATTATGAAAGGATTTTATAAATAGAATTTATAAGTAATATATGTTTGAATTTATAGACATAAAATTTACTCAAGAGTAGGTACCTTTATATATTTATTAAACTAACATAAAAATAGAAAAAGCTTTTTTATGATATTTTCTTCTGTATGTTGAATAAGAGGAGTATTATTTTCTTTTAAAACCAAAGTAGCATTGTTAACGTTTGCTCATCGAAGTTGAAAATTAATAATAAAAAAGTTTATTTACATTATATAATGAAAAAAGGAATGTTTGATAAAGATACACATACTTTAAGCTAATGAATTGTAATTGCATCCTCAGGAAAAAGCCATTTCCCACGCAAAAAAAAAAAAAAAAATGTTAAAATTAAAAGAGGAGATTTGTGGATTTCTTTTTCCAGACGACTGAACGAAGCTGGATAGAGGCGACCTTCCACAAGCGAGAATGCACGAAATTCATCCCGAGTGCAAAGGACGAGCATCGGTGAGTCACCCAATCAATCAGATGAATGAGATACTCTTAAAAAATTTTTTTTTCTTTTTTTTTTCTTTTTTTTTTCTTTTTTCTGCACCTTATCTTTTCTTTCCCGCTTTTTTTATTGTAAGACTCCCACGCGTGCGTAATGGGGAACCATGTTACGATGATGGGGTAATCAGTGGTAGGCAGTGGCAGAATCCACAGGCGCATATTATTATTTAAAAATTTTTTTATACATTCAATATTTGTACACCGACTTTTTTAATAAAAGGCTTTGGCAAACGTATGTACCAAGTTTTGCTTCACCCATTATTGCATATTATTTTATTTTTTTATTACGTACATTTTTCGTTTAACGTAATCATGTATGCTTATATTGTCTTTTAATTTTTATTTTATTTTTTTTTTTTTATTGGCCGAGGAAAACATTGTCTTTGGATTATGTATGATTTTTTGATTTCGTTTGAATAGTGATCACTGTAAATATCATAAAGTTCTTTATTTGTGCCGAAAACTCAAAATGAAATATTTCAATTTTTGGTAATTAAATGAATCTCATGGGATTCATATTTATTGGATTATAAATTAGCGCAGAATCATTTTACGCGGTTGAAAACATTTTAATGCTTGGACAGCTTTTATCGCACATTATTATTTTTAATTTCAATTTGTTCTGAAATTTCAATTAAATATAATTAATAATTGAAGTTTGGTAACTTATCAATTTGGTATCAACTTATCAATATTCCTTAATATAAAATTGGCATTTTCGAAAGAAGGAAGTATCAAAATTACGGGTATTGTATAGAAGGAGGAAGCCCTGTAAACTCAAGTAAAACAGAAGTTTTGAAGTGGCTCTTTCGTTGCAGTTACTAATATTTGAAGTTTCAAAGCTAACGAAAACTTAATTAATATCTTCTGAATTATTTATATCTAAATATGTTCAACAAAGCCTGCATAATTATATTCAATTCACTAAAAGTTCTAAAGTATTATAATTTACTCAACATTATAATGTAATATTTTTGATAACTTTGCCATTATAAAATATAAATATTATGTTGATAAGCATGCCCTTTCAAAGTACTATTTGCGTAAAATTTGAATCACCCAGTAAATTAAAAATATACACCTTGATAAAATGTTTACATTCAAAGAATTATAGTCAATTTTATTTGACGAGACGTTAATCTTCGGTAATGTATAAGTTATTTAACAAAATAATACCCAAGTGACCAAACTAGATTGACTAGAGTACCTCGGGCGCAATTACTGATTTTCATGATTGCAAGTGACTCGGCTTGTTTACAGTGTTTGCTCATCACGATTCAAAAGTACTCGGATCATGCGCATTTTGCAAAGACATTGGCCTCTTCCCCGGAACTCGGATAAAATTAACTTTTGTTTTAAAAATCGATCATAGCTCTGTGTATCGCCACGTCACAAGCATAAATTGCACACGTTACCTTCTCAGCCACTCAGCCACTCAGCCACTCAGCCACTCAGCCACCAATTGTATACTCCATTCACGAAACCTGAGTCTTCGCAAAAAGAATCTCATTGACCCTTTCCTCATCCCCCGTTTAACCACAGTTGTGCACCAACAACAATGCGCGGCAAAAAACAACACGGGCAAGCTGTTGCTCGCGTGGTGCCGAGCCTCGTTGTCAAAAGAAAAAACAAACCCTGTGCTCCCTCATATCATTTTTCTGTTATGATTTACTTTTTTCTTTATTCTCATTACGTTTGTAGGTTTGAAGATGTACAGGGCGATAAGAATGCAGAATACGACGTGATCACTACTTCAAGGTGAGGCACAAGTAGACAAAACTGTGCATCCTCCCCGTGTACGGGAAAACCGCACACGCGGTTTTTGTGTACATATAACTTGTATCCGTTGTATGTTCACCTGTTGCTCGAGCGCGTTCCGGGCGCCAATAAAATACTGAAACGATCAAACGAAAACTAAAGACCGAGGAAATGAACCGTAAGAGCTGGGGTGTTCTGCATTGCTTCTGAAAGAGGGACTGAAACCACTTCAGTCTCTCTCTTTGCGAAATCTTGATGGAGTGCCGCTGGGCCAAACGCATTTTTTATTTGCCAAGCTAATTAAATAAGTGATAATTCCGTCGTGTAAGAAGCGTCGATCAAGAGCCGACCTTTAAATCTTAATCAGTACATTTTGCAAATCTGCAATTCCTAAATTTACATTTAGATTGGAATTCAGAATTGGAAGCCAAAAAAGACCTTCTGCTCAAAGCGAGAAGATCGAGATTGACACTGTTAAAATTGACAGGGAAAGAAGTAAAAACCATTATCCCAATACAATGTAAGAAACTTTTTTTTTTTTAAATGTTGAGTTCCAAATCGCTAAAGGAAGTTAAATCTATTCAAGTGCACTTAAAGTCTCCCCCTAGATTTGTCGTTCTCTATTTACTTTCCGACAAAGAATGATATAAACTTTTATTGGCTTTCAATTTAAATTATCTTCCGTTAAAAGGCCAAGCCATTTACGTTCAAATCAATTTCCTTTTTTAAAATTTTGATTTTCTATGTGGAAGTCATATTTTATTCAAAAGATAAACTTTATGCATCAAATAACAGCTACTAAAAATCAATTTTTTTTTTAATTAATTAATTAACAACTCATCTTTAATTCAGACTAGAATTTTTACATTATTAATTTCTCATTTTTTTTATTTGAAATTTTTTTTTTTATTTGATAAATAATTCTTAATTATTAAATTATTAAGTGATAAAAATAATTGAAAGTTGTATTGAAATTTTAATACCTTTGATAAATATGTAATGTAATTCATCCCTCTGAAATGTAATTGGCACATATAAAGTCATAAATTACACGAAATGTAATTTTCATAATATGTTAAATAAAATTAAAATCGTTGTTTGAAATCAGGCCTCATTGAAAATCTATTTTATGTTTGATATAAAAGAATAGAATAGTTCATTATACGAATGAATGTTAAATATATTTTAACGATATAATTTCTATTAATTAAAATTTAATAATTAAACAGGAAAACCCATTTTAATAAAGTTTCAACAATTAGTTTAATCCTTATTCTCAGACGTATTTGAATTACATTCTATGATTTCATTTAAACAACTTTAATTTCTATAGTAAAATATGATGATAAAGCAAGTTGAAAATCCATTTTTACCTAATTATGAAGTTTTAATAACTGTTATCATTGTTACGTTTAAAAGTGACTAAAAAACAATTAATAATAAGCGTACTAGTATGTCTTCCTATTTATACCAATGTTATTTAAATATTAGACATTGACTAAAAAGCTATGTTCTATGACAAAATATATACTTTATTTTAATAATACATAAATTATTTTTAAATTAAAAGTTATTTCATTACAATAAATATTTTAAATTATGAATTGAAAAAAAATTATAAATATTTTTATAAAATAATCATTGAAACAGTAGATTTTTATTGTTGTACCAACTCTCGTGAAATCTAAAATTATTTACAACGAAATAGGCTTCTATATTTTAAATTGACAAATATTTGGAATAATAGTGAATAAGTAGACATTCGAGTTACAAATTAAATAATTTAAAATATAAAATTTTCTTCACTCTCAGAATTCACTAGTAATACTTTTATAAAAGTTTAGTTTTAGGCGTGCTTTAAAAATACAAGTGGTAACACTTTAAAAATATAAGTATTAGTCGTAAGGATATTGCCAATAAAGATCTTCTAATCAGCTTCGGAATCTAAGCTTTTACTCTTTGAGACACTTTCAATGCAGGCAATTTGTACACTTTGAAATTGTTGACGTCGTCTAGCGCTATTTGTTTGTTGGCTAACATTGATTTTACGTTACTACGTTATTATCTTGCATCAGATTATGGAACCAAGGGTCAGTTAAACTACGGGTATATTAAGTTTTAGATTTAGTATTTGGTACTGGTCTATTGGAAATTATCTTCTTTATCTATACATTATATCCAGCATCATTCCCTGCTCCCCCCCCCCATTCGATGGGTTATCCAAAATGGTGGTATTGCCCTAATTGCCTAGATAGTTGATTCTAATTTAGGTTTTATTCACCATGACCGTAACCATATTGCTCTATAATTTTACTCTTTTGCCTTAAGTATTCTTTTTTTATTTTAAAGGAAAACTATTAAATTGATCAAATATAATCCAGCATCTTTAATATTTGTATTAAAGTAAATGATTTCGAAAATTTTGGGTTTTAAAAATAGATTTCCTGTGCATCTCAAAGCCTTTATTCGTAATCCGATAAGCCTCTTTTTTCAATAACAAGTGTGGATGATTGTTACTATTAGTGGATTGCATTTTTTCCCAATTTTGTAAAAGTATCTGCATTCAAGATTAATTCACGTCAGATATCAACATTGCTTGAAGATAATCAAACAATAAAAACTTGCAATATCTCTAGTATTGTACACTTTATTCTAATGTAACTTAATCTTTACAGAACAAGAAACAAGCTATAATATTGCTCACTACAATTCTTTCTCAATTGACCCTTGATAAATTTCTTAACGAAATATAACTGAAAGAGTAAGATAAATGATTGATATTACAAGAGTGTATAGAAGGTTTGAGTAAATTAAATTTATTCTAATGTTTGGTAGTCAATCTTTATACCTCGACAGGAATATCATCTAATTCTTCTATTTAGTATTGTAAGCAGTTGTTTAAATAGAGTCAGTGTTTATACAATTGTATATTCTACTATACACTTTCTACGATTTTATATTGAGATTAAATAGTATTTATAATATATGTGATTGGTGAAAAATCAATATATCTCTAGGCAATTGTTGCAGTTTTATAAATAAAAATTAATCCAACTTTCTTATCAAATTTTTTACAATATTTAAGAAGATTAATCAATTTGTAGTTTTAATGCAACGAACCTTCTACATAAATTTAAAGGAAAGATAATAAACGTCAATAGCGCTTTTAATATTTTAACTATATTAGAATAACGATTTTATATCATTTTTCATACTAGTGAATCTTCCAGAACCAATTACTGTTAAGTTAAATTTTAATAATTAAACGATTTTTAATTTAAATATAAAAATATTTTAACAAAAAATATATTTAATTATTTATATATATTATTTATATATAATTATTTATATATTTATAATATGGTAGAATTTTATAATTTACTTTTAAAGAAACTGTAAAACTTTCCGCTCAAATAATTTTTATTACCTTGCGCATCTAATATTATAAGAAAAATATATTTCGAAATGAAAATTATATTTTAAATTAGATAGTTAAAATATCATAAATATCAGAAGATTATATATTTCAACTATATCAAAATTTATTTTTTATTTACTTTTTTACATTTACTTAATATAGTCTGTTCGTATTAAAAGAAAGAACAAATTTCTTTATAATGGCCTCAATTTTAGATCAAAAATATCCATCAAGGTTTCAAAATGAAATTTATCTAAGATAAAATTCTGGTATTTTTTCATTATTTATATCTATTTGCTGTACTTTAAAAATTGATTAAAATTTATCGAATACTATACCTCTTAAATACTTATATAATAGAATAGAAGAACAATGTATGGTTTAAAACTACTTGTATATCAGCAACAGATAAATAATTTGAACACATAAATTTAGCTTCAAATGACATTAATAAACTTGAGTTAATATGTTATTCTGTTTATAATTTGAGCATAGTACATTATTTTATATAAAAACATCTTTTTATTCCATTATAAAAAAAAAATTTTAATTCATTGTTTATTTATATTACATGAATGCTGATTAATTTTAAATTATAATTATATTTAATAATTTGAAATTATTGGTTATGATTTACAATTATCTTTTTGAATTTCTTTAAACCTATAAATAAATTTTTAAAATATTTAAATACAATTCAAGTCATAAAACTAAAGATTATATTTTAAAGAATTTTTAAAATATTAAAGAAAATACGTTATTTGTTATAACAGTACTATATTTTAAGTTGGCTATAAACTTATAAAATCAAATGAAATAATTAACTGATTTAATAATAAAAAATTTAGTTGCAGTAAATATTTTGAAGTTTTTTAAAAAAAAATTTTGAAATTGCATGTATTTATGAACATATAAATTTCTTCTTAATGTCAAATATTAAGGATTTGATTTGATGGAATCATCCATTACAAAGTAATACGTTAATGAAATACAAAGTAAAAGAGACCAAAAAAATACCAGAATCATATCTCAATTTTCCACAGTTTGAAATTTATTTTTTTTAACCGTATTACTTTTTAGTTTTATTACATACAATATCTCATTTTTGTGTAATCATTTACAATTTGTATTTATAAAATCATCTCACAATGATACATTGCTGCTTTTGCTTATAACCTGAAAACATACAATAAACGACATTTTAACAAGAAAAAAAGATTAAAATGATAAAAAATAAAGACACGAATACAAAGCCACGAGTATCTAATTTCAGTCGCAACGATAAGGTAAAACGTCTACCGTTGCCTTCGTTTTTAGAGGTTTTGTGTTTTTATTTGCGATTATTGCACTGCGAAGTTGGACGAGCTCACCAGCTCGGCGATCGCGTTGACCCTTTCACCTTTGACTCTTTCGAGCCTGGATTCCAGGTGCTGCTGCGGACACTCTTACACCCACCACTGCGGCACTGGGGCGGATGTCCAGGGGTTCGCGACCGGCGCCGCCGCCGAGGCCGAGCGCGAGGAGTGGACCCCCGGCAAGAACACCAGGCACTGCCCCACCGACGCGTACGGCACCATCGAATTCCAGGGTCTACCCCATCCGACCAAAGCACAGGTAAATAAAAACAAAATCCACCAACTCCACTGCCTTCAAAGTATTCGTGTTCCTGGGGACGCCGAAGAATTTCATTTTGACGCGCGTTATTGATGTTCCGTGTTGCGTGCGAAATTTGAATTTGCAAGAGTTACAAGATTCATTTTTTAATTTGTAAAATATTAAATTAACATTATTTAGAATTTTTTTTAAATATACTTTTTAAATATATTCCGCTAGTATCTTCAACTTTTACATCCTTTTTATAATATGGTAAAAAGTTTTTTTAATTATCGTTATCATTTTCTATTAACTGGAAATTTTAACAAGCATTTTTACGAAACCATTATTCGGTAGCTATCTTTTTTATATTTCAAAACGGCAAAAAACTTTTAACGTTAAGAGGGTAAATAGGATGTTCACAATATAAATTTGTTCTTTGAATTAGGAAGTGTAACTCGATATAATGATGTTAGAACGATTTTTTTCTTGTTCAGTAACGTCATTTAATGGATTAAATAATGATCGAACTACTTTCTCTCGATGAATTTCTATTGTTAAAGGTATAAAGTTGATTTAAGAGATGAAAATGTTAGAAAATAATTACCGTGACTTTTTGAGCTGATGAAACTATTTTCATCTATCTGAAATACTTTTATCTCATTTTCATTACTTAAATGGTCATTGTGTCTTCAACCCTCATAGAAGTATGTGTAGATGCGCGTGTGTGTGCATGTATTCTGAATTTATCAATAGTAGTTTCTGACCAAAAAACTAATTGAAAGATATTCTTACACTTTTACAAGTTAGTTTTTTCTGATCTTTTCAATCTGATTTTCACTACCATAATTAAGCTTCTTATTATTAAAAAAAAAATAAAAGTTTTCTTTAAAATGTGAAAACATTTTTTTTTTGTAAAGTTTTAAATTCTGTACAGCAAAGTTTTTTTATTTTAATAGAAAAATATACGTAAACAAATCAATAAGTAAATCGGTTATTTGTTTGTCAAGACTACAATAAAAAAATTGATAAAAGCATATGACTAAAGTCTTCATTATAATAATGTATAGTATAAAGTTTATTAAAAGTAATAATGTAATGAGTCGGTGTTCCTATTGTCATTAGAGAAACAAGAGCTCTATTATAATCTAAGAATCAAATAAGTAAATATTGTACATCATTTTATGAAAGAATGTTTCAGAACAAGTATATAGTTGTTTCAGTTTTGAATGGATGACTAACGTGGTTATTTAACAAAGTGAGTGGATTAAGTGAAAATCAATAGCTAAGGAAGTGATCGACATAAATAATAATTGTGTATATAACCATAGGTTTCTTAGAAATTGTTCCGCTCTAAATTGTCCGATAATTGTGTCGGTATGTTCAATAATATTTATATAAATAATTGCAAATTTTTTAAATGTTATTATAAAAAAATTATAAATATTTGCTGTGCAATTACCAAAATTTGTTCACAATAATTGAAATTTATTCTGCCATATTGAAATCAATCTTTCCTCACTTAATAAATCAATTCACAATAACGCAATAATAAAATTACGGGATAAATAAATTCATTTAAAACTAATATTATAAATGTAAAAATTAAATGCTTGTTGTATTGTACAAAAAAAAAGAATAAAATTAATTTAACTTTTCACATCTAATGTTAAATAATAAAATATTATAAATATGAAAATAGAATAATTGTGAAAATTGAAGCTTAAATTTAATTAAAAAATGAATAATAAATGAATCATCGATATAAAACAAGTTTAATTTAGAATATGTCGATCGTACATTATTATATTATAAAAGAAATACATTCCGTTATCTTATAATATTAAAATAAATTAATTCTATTGTAAAATAATAAATTTTATAACAAGGTTCCGTAAACATTTCTACACGAGTAAAAGAACCAACATTCATATTATCGATTATAGATACTTACTACTTTTTTACAATATATATGCCTTCCACGATAAACAATCGCCATGAGTCGAAGTTTATTTAGTGTTGATGTTTTTTCCTGACATTTGCATAAAAAAACTTTTCGATATTCAGTATGTTAGATTGGCACATGACACAAAGCCCGAGCCCATAGTTCAACTCCTTTGCCGAGAGTGGAATTTGGGTCTGCCAAAACTCCTGATAACAGTACATGGTGGTCGCTCCAATTTCGAATTACAAGCAACCCTCAAAAAAGTTCTGCGGAAAGGGTTGTTAAAGGCGGCAAAAACAACTGGAGCATGGATCTTTACTGGAGGCACCAACACAGGTAAATCAATAATTGAAAGGAGACCCTACACAATGATTCAGTTTTGAAAATATCACGACTAGTGGTTGACACGAGTGTGAGCGTAAATTGTAACGGTGGTAAATAAAAAGAATTTTTTGCTCAGGGGTAACAAGGCAAGTTGGAGATGCACTGCTATTGGAAAGATCACAAAGGCAAGGACGAGTAGTGAGTATAGGTATTGCGCCCTGGGGAATTTTGGAGAAAAGTCACGAGCTGATTGGACGAGGACGAGAGGTTCCATACGATTCTCTAGCCTCACCATGGTAATTTCTTGTTTACAGCCCTTTGTGGCCCTCTATTTGACTGATTTATCTTGTTAGAGCTCTCTTGTTTAAGTGGGCGTGTGACGCAGGTCATTTGAAATTTCCAACTGCTAAAATTCCAATACGCTTCGTGTCCATTTAATTAAAAACAAATAAAACTATCCAGCTTTTTCAATTAAATCCAAATTACTCAATTAGAGCGTGATTTAATTTGTAACTAGGTCCAAATTCGCAGTGCTAAATAACAGACACGCATACTTCCTGCTGGTTGACAATGGGACCGGGGGTCGATACGGCGCTGAAATCGTTCTGAGACGGAAACTGGAGAAATATATATCGAATCTGAAGCTTCAACCATGTAAGTCTTCCTCGTTATTTCCCTAGACTTCGGTATTACAGTAATTACAGTAGGATCACCCGTAATCCGATTGACAATGCTCCCAATTTGCGTAATTACCCGTCACGAAACACCTGTCATTCTGGTTCCACAGACACGCACAGCAGCATCCCCGTGGTGGCGCTCGTTATCGAGGGCGGGACGAACACAATACGCTCGGTGCTCGAGTATGTGACGGACGAGCCTCCGGTTCCTGTGGTCGTGTGCGATGGATCCGGACGAGCAGCCGATCTCATTGCGTTCATGCACAAGTAATCCCGTCTTTCTCACAAGTTATCCGTTCTCTCCCACCCCACCCCGACCTTTTTTTTCTCTTTTTTTCTTTTTTTCTTTTTTTCTTTTTTTCTTTCTTTCTCAGCAGTTACAATAATTGAAAGCCACATCTCAGATTTCAATCAAGAGATTCTACTTGCATATTTAAAATATTTAAAAGTTCTATTGCATTGTAAAACAGTTATTATTCGAATTATAATAAAGTTAACTATTAAAGCTAAGTGTAGAGTTCCTAATTCGATGGAAATTTTAAATGGATTTCCTTCAATGTCACCGTGGCCTCACTCATATTCCAATTCACATAATCGTTTTTATTAATTATTGCGTATTCATTTAATTCGAGATAATTTTGAAACAGTCCAATATCTTTGTCTTCCATTCGCCTTCTTCCATTTACATTGACTCGTTGCAGATATGCGTCTGAAAATGATACTGAAGAGGAAGAGGGGCCACTCGAAAGTATGAGAGATCACTTGTTGGATACTATAAAGCGAACTTTCAAAGTTTCTCCAGAGCAAGCCAATCAATTATATTCCGAACTATTACAATGCGTACGCAGAAAACATTTGGTAAATATTTATATTTATTTCATTTTTGTATTTAATATTCATGTTTATTTAATAATTTCATATTTATATTTATTTAATGTTGTCGTAAATGGTTTATTTTATTTTTCCGCAAGTAGAATATAAATATCACTGTATTTTTAAATTGGTTCGTTATGTTAATAATCATAATCATATAGGTATTATTTATGTTGCAGTTAATTTAAAAATAATTTATCTGTTATTTACTAAAGTCCAATCGATTAATAGATACTTAAAAATTTTAAAACATAAATCAACAATTTTCAATCTTGATATTTGAATAATTTAATTTATACATTTATTACAATTTTTATTTCACGAAATTGAAAATTTTTAGTATGCTCGATTACAAAAATCTTTCATTTTACTCTGAAACGTTTCAGATCACGGTGTTCAGGATATCGCAGGATCAGCCCCAGGAACTCGACCAGACGATCCTGACGGCCCTCTTCAAGTCCCAGCAACTCTCCCCGGCGGAGCAGCTCTCGCTGGCCCTGATATGGAACCGGGTGGACATCGCTCGGAGCGAGATCTTCGTCTACGGGCAAAAATGGCCCCCGGGTGCCCTGGAGCAGTCGATGATGCAGGCGCTCCAGCACGACCGTATCGATTTCGTCAAGCTGCTGCTGGAAAACGGTGTATCCATGCGCAAATTCCTCTCTATTCCACGCCTCGAAGAGCTTTATAACACGGTGAGTAACCTCCCAAAGCCTTGTTTTTTATTTTTCGAGAAGACTTTTCACCCTCAAACGCTCAATCTCGAGCGAAAAATTCGACATTAACAAAAATTAGTGACAAGTTTAATAACACGACTTTTTAATTTGATATTAAAGCCCATATACTACTGTTTATTTGGAATTTGAATTTTTATAAATAATTACTGCTTGACGATTTTGAAAATGAACAGTTGAATGGCAGGTTGATTTTAAATAATTCATTTTATGAAGCATTTTAATGCATTTATATGATTCATTAGTTTAATTTATTTTGTTGCAATATTGATATACCCGATAATTTATAAAATCCCGGGGGCAGTGATTGCACATCTAATTTTAAGACTCCATAATTTTGAGAAACACGAATTATTATTTTTTAATCCGTTGTATATATATATTTATATTCCAAAATATTCAAATGCAAAAATAATAAAATATTGGAAGAACTTTGAAAGCTCGTGTATGTAAACAACTGGTTATAAAGACTATAACTTTCATGCAATAAGCTTACAAATTTAAACGGATAATTTATAGATGTATATTTAGCATTTTCAATATTATTCGTACACTAATCTAAACTTATTGGCACGGAAATGGAATAAAGTTATTTTGCAACTAAAATAAATTGTACATTGAATCTTTTTTCATGATGCACTGTCCTATTACTTTATCCGGCAATTTATTTGATAGTTCACCAATAATTTACATACATTTGACGGTATAAATATATTTTTTTATCAAAAATGTATTAATCTATTTAAAATACCATTTTTCTAGATTTTATTTAAATACGATTTTGATATATTCACATATATCTTAAATACATTATGATACATAATGGAAACATCAATAGTCTTGATTGCGCTATAAAATTTATATATTATTATATATCAAAAAATTAATCTTGTAATTTCATAATATTAAAAATGAAAAATATTATATAAAACAAATTACTTTCATTAGAAATTGAAGATTGAATTTAAGGATATCGCTAATACGTGTCCAACATTTTCCAATAAAATTTCAATTTCTCCGGGTTTCTCCTCGGGTAGAAGCGTTGTCAATAATTGTCTCGGTAAATAAGTAAGTAAGAGACACCAGAAACAATGAATTCCTGTTATAGAAAGAGGGACCCTCGAACACTTTGGGCTACATCCTAAGGGACGTCCGACCGCACATCCCGCGAGGTTACATGTACACACTCCACGACATCGGTCTCGTGATCAATAAACTAATGGGTGGTGCTTATCGCTCCCAGTACACGCGGAAGGAGTTCCGGTTCCTGTATACCCGGGTGATGAAACGCTCGGGTGGCTATCAGCAACACCACGCGCACAGGAACAGCTGCGCCATCGGTCTCAACAGTCGCTCGTTCTCTGGATCGGGGGGCAAGTCGACCATGAGCCTCCTCGCGGAGACAATCCCCGCGACCCAGGAGACCGCCCTCTTCGACTACCCCTTCAACGAGCTCCTCATCTGGTCGGTGCTCACCAAGAGGCAGCACATGGCGCTCCTCATGTGGCAGCACGGCGAGGAAGCTCTGGCCAAGGCTCTCGTCGCCCTGAAACTCTACAAGGCCATGGCGCACGAAGCCGCCGAGGACGACCTCGAGACTGAGGTCTACGACGAGCTCAAAGGCTACGGCAAGGAATTCGAGAGCATCGGTGCGTACAGCCATTGTTCATTTTTATTTCAGTCGTTTATCCTGGGCTGCTTTTTTGATATTACTTTCTAATGGAATTGGTTTTAAGAAAATCAAACTTCTATTTCAGTTGTAGAATCGAATACTCTGAAACTTTTATGCGCGTAAAAAACTATCTGTTGCTTTTATTCGGATTCAATTGCACATTGATCACTATTATTTTAAAGCTTGATCGTTGTGTTCAAAATATCAGACATTAAAATTTAATATGCATTTATTTAATATCTATTTTAAATTGATGCAACAAATTTAATTTTTTTTTTTATTCACCAGTAAGTAAATAAAAATTCAATTGATAAATCATGTAACATTTATTATTTTTATTTCTAATATGTTTAAAGTATTGATATTATTTTCACGTAATCGGTTTTAGAAAAATATTTCAAATGAACAAATATATTTTTCTTCATTGTATATTTATAATTAAAAATATAAATCAATAGTTATAAATATACAAATATATAATAATAATAAAGAACATTTACTTTAATTACTAAAATTTATTTTACATTAACTGTATTGCCAACATACTTTAAATTAGTAATTAATCACCTAGTATAAATTAATGTATGACTATGCTTCTTTTGTTGCACACAATGAAAAGTAAACAATAACGCCATTGGTTATGGAAACTGAAAGTCGTGTCAATAATAATACTGATGATTTATTTCCAATTATAGGATATACAATTTTTTAATATTCTATATCTATTACAATGAATAGCAGGAAAGATTTTAATTATTAACTTTTAACATTATATAAATACTTAGTCATAACGAAATGTGATTTAAATAAGCAGTTATTTTAGAATAATAAGCGTAGGTTTTAGAATAAAAATTAATTCAAATTTTTTTAATTTAATCACATCTCATTGTTGCTAATTCTTCATATAATATAAAATTAATGATAAAAATTTTGTTGTTATTCGTCATAATACGCAGACAGTATTAACAAATTCTATAATTTCATAATTGTAAATAAATAAAATTTAAATAAATATCTAAATGCTAGATGTAAACTTTATCTAAAACAAATGATGATTATTTTAAATTAATCTCTTTTACACAATATTAATTATGTTTACGTAGCTTTGGAATTACTAGACTTCTGCTACCGGCAAGACGATGACCAGACGCAGCAATTGTTAACATCCGAACTAAAAAACTGGTCTGGACAAACGTGTCTGTCATTAGCTGTGACAGCAAACCACCGGGCCCTTCTCGCCCATCCTTGCAGTCAGATTATTCTTGCCGATCTCTGGATGGGAGGACTTCGCACTCGCAAGAGCACCAACTTCAAGGTAATCGGTAGCGATTTTTAATGGAAATTTGGAATTCTTAATAAAGTCTGCTTGTAGTGCTTTTACTCAATGCAATAAAATTCTCACTAGTGATTTGGATCCATTAATTAATAATAAAAAAAAAAAACGTTGATGGAATATATTTCAAACTTGAGTGAAGATAAAAAGAATGTCATCAAAATTGAAAATTAACTTTCTAAAAACTTATGGCTGGAAATGAATTTATGATAAAGTTCTTCGATGCTCTACACACTACTGAATCAATTATCTTTTATTATAAGTACATAAAGTGCTGAGTACTTTAGATTCCTTTAATTTTTAAATTGAAGTTGTAACCTTTTTTTATAACCACGTAACGATTTCTTACATTTTTGATTTACTTGGTGTCGTAAAAAAAAAGGAAAACACGATTTTTTATAGCATTATTAAACATCTTTGAAAATAAGTTTAGTTTTTTTTATTTTAGCTAATAATAATATTTTATTTAAAATCATTAGAAACGTACTAAATAACCAATAATGATTGTACAGTTTTGCAATCATGAATTTACAACGCTTTCCACCACAAGTGAAGATATAAGAAAAGTCAAGTTTTAGCGAGTGATCTTGGTTGTTTTTCCAGGTTATATTGGGTCTGTTCTGCCCAGTATACATAACGCAACTCGAATTTAAAAGCCGAGAGGAACTGCAGTTGATGCCTCAAACCGCAGAAGAGCATTTAATAGCACTGGAAGACGAAAACGAGGACAGCGAATCAGAGCACGGGACTCCAACTGGTCCAGACGTAGAGGTAATTAATAGGGTTAATGTTGTTACAATTTATTTCGTAGTTGAAACAGGAATCTCACAGGTTCTTTGTCATATAATCCTTAATTTATTATTTTAACTTCAAGTGTAATTTGACAAGGCAGAATTATGTTAGATAGCTTTGAAATAAAAATAAAATTTTTAATTAATTAGAACAATTTTTTAAAATACTTTTTAGAAAAATTCAATTAGTCAGCAGTTTTAGCATATTTTATTTCATTTGTTTATTATAAAATTTAATTCTTGTATTACTTATAAAATAGGTTTTTGTGTGTTCTTAAATGTTTTTAATTTGTAGATATATATACATATATATATATATATATATACACACACACACACTATATATATATAAATATATATGTATATGTATATGTATATATCAAAGAATTTTACGGAAATATTAAAATTAAAAAAAATATTTTTCGCTTTACATTATTTTTCAGTTTCATCATTACACTAATTTTATATAATTTATTCATTATGAGAAGTCCATTTTTGTATATATTATTATTTTTAAAATTAAAACAAGTGTTTGAAGTTATAAATTTAATATTTAATAAAACTATGAAAGTTATTATTTAATAAGCTTTATTTATACAGAATAATAACTATCAGGGGGTAAATATTATGTCAGGATCCTGGCATTTCAAATTTTCATGAGTTTTTAAAGAGGATAAAAAAGAAATATTGAAAAAGAAAGAAACGTATAATTTTTGATTTATCGTAATCCATTCATAGTCTTTAAAATATTTTTTAAAAAATTCCATTTTTCTTGTGTACTTTTATGTCGCTAAATTTTCTCTGGGTTGACAGTAAATCAATGAAAAATTGTTGAAACATATTTTAATAGTGACCTTTAAATCGAATTTTGGATTTGATTTTATTTCAAAATTTTTATTAAAATTGATAAATATCAAAAATGACATTTATTTATTTAAAGAATATTTACTTAATGTTGAATTAAAAAATGTTTATTATTATTATCATACAAAAAGTAATCCAAAATTGAGAATTTTTATATTGCTTTATAGAACTATATCTTTGTCACCTGTTAAATAATCGTTTAAATAGTTAAAGTTCATGGATACTAAATATTATTATCAAATGTATAATTATATTACCATTTAATATAGAAGGAAAATAACTTAACTGGAAATAACTCAAATTGCGTGAAAATGAAAGCGTTGGGATATCCTTCGAAATGAAACACCGGCTAATACGTTCCAACTTCATCGAAACTTGAATAATGAAAATAATATATAAAATGCAATTATAACGAAGAATTCAGTACAATTTCTTACTCTTTTACTTATAAATAATTTTTATATCATTTTTTAAGAATAGAAGTGTAGTTTTTGTAACAATAAGGAATTTTTTAGAATAAATTCTCTATCACCGATACTCCTAAATTATCCATGTCCTTATCGTATTCATCGTCAAAGTAAATTATCTACGCTTAAACTTATTTTAATTTATTGCTGGATGCTCAAACATGTAACCGTAACTAAAATGAATTAATGATCCAAAATAATAAACGTAATAATTAGTAAGGGTTGAATTAATGAAAGAAGAAACATTAATTGAATATGTTAACGATATTAAGGCTATATTTCATGACATTGTAATGTAAAAGAAAGTATGAAATTTCTTGTCGCGAGACAATTATATTTGTTGAGAATATAATAAAGCTAATACTTTGTTGTAAGTAAAATGAGTTTTACATCATAGACGAGTTTTTCAAAATATCATCTTAATATTTTGAAAAATTCGCAGTATCGTATACCAGCATTTCCGTTGAGTAAAAAATGTGAGCTTGCATATTCAGGCCTAGTGCAATGTAAGCGAAAGAGAAGGGGGGGGGGAATGTCGGTTTTGCGTAAAAGCACCAACCAAATGAAAGGGTTGCATTTAAAAGCACCCTTAACTCGTAGCCATATCACGCAATATATTTGCAGCACGTAAACGCTGTCGTTACTTTTTTTTTGTCTTGGAGCCAGAAGTGTTACCGGGTGCATCCCGCGCTGATTATTTTTTTTAGAAACGCCCACCGCGCAGGAGCCTGAGCATTCGCTACAAATCCAACAGTCAACAAGGGGCCAAGGTATATAACCGAACCCACGCTTTATCCCCTATCCTCACACCCACACCCATACCCCCCGCCACCCCCACCTCATATCACACGCGTTATCATTACACTCACGTGCGGCCCGTAAGCGATACCGAAAATAGTAGTGATCGCCTAGCCCACTTTGTTGTTCATCGGAGAATTGCACCCGCAATAAAAGTGTCTGTGAGACAGAGAGAGAGAGAGAGAGAGAGAGAGAGATTGTGAGACGAAAAGGGAAACTCGGGTGTGGGCTCTCATTCAAAGCACTTGTGCATTGACGGATAATGAATATTGCTCGGTGAATTTTTAAATCCAGATTATCCGGTGCACGTTAATTCCACAATTTCTACTCTGTCTCGATATGTATATGTAACCGTATATTGTCCAAGATTCATTCATTGCTTATTATCATTCTTACCTGCTTTTTCGTTCTTTACACCTTGAGCGAAAAATACAGTAATGATTAATTGCCTTGTCATTAGTTCATACTCAAATTTGAGATGCATGCTTGCATTTACTGAATATAAATTGAATTCGTTAAATTTAGACGTGGTGCACTTTTGGATATTTTGATTAATTATATAGTAATTTCTACCTTCTTATAGGTATTTTTTTTAGATTGGATAAGCTTCTCGTTTTTAATTTATCTAACAATTTCATGTATATATACTCTCTAAAGGTATATAAAAAACATACATACTATAATCAACATTGAATAATATTATTAACAATGGGTTATATATTTATAAATTGATTTTTAAATTAAAAATTAATAATTATTTTTAATCGCGTTATTCATGAATTAAATATATATGCTCATTAATTTAACTTAATTTAATTAATAATGTTAATTCCAATTATCAGGAAAAATTTTGCTCTTGTTTCAAAATTGATATTATTGATTTATTTATTTCATATATAATAAAGAAATTAAAAATTTCGATTTTAAAAAAATTCTATAGTTGTATATTTATTCTACGTATATTTTATATATTCACTGTATATAATCGTGTGCAATATATACATCTATAAGTATTACATTATTTCACAAATGTGTAATATGTAAGCTGTCACTTAAATAGTTATTTGTATGCCATGAGGTGAAGTTTTAATCCAGGGCTTAATGTGACCAAAATTGTTTTTATTCAATTCATAATATACTTTATGATTTTTATTTATTTTTAGTGATAAAAGCCTTTTAATAATAGAAACATTTAACAAATATTATTTAATTGTTTATTTCTTAATAATTTTTATATTTCTATAATTAATTATCAGTGATATGGTTTATCTATTTAAAATATAATTATACAATATTTATATAATTAAGTATTGATCTGTATTTAAAGTTTAGTAAAAATTAAAAATTTTATATGACTTCCATTGATTAAAAAAAAATTTTGATTAGCTCGTATTTAAAAACTTTTTAAAGCCTTTGCTTTTTAATAATTAGATTTAAAAAATTTTTTTGAAAGCATTTTATCTTTCTCCCGTAATGTCAATTCCTGAACTATTTCTACCAGAATAAATATTTGACTACTTTAAACATGACTTATCTAAATGCACATAACTTAAAGTGCAAAGGAAAATTTTACGTAGATAAGTTACGCTCATTTTTATTCGTTTATAATTCCTATAGTATAATAAATCCAACGAAAAAAGTTAAAAAAAAGTTCCTATTTTCCATATTGAATATTTAGTTCGATGAAAATTCTTCGACCAAGTTTTTCAAGTTTTTTTTATGATCGAAATTTATTAGTACACCCTTAATTTATTGAATTTTTACTTTAGTTTGTAATTTTTTTATTTATTTATTTTTATATATTTAAAACTCTTATATAATCAGCCTATATTATGTATGTACGCGTCATCAGAGTAATTCACGTAATAATATTGATATCACATGGAATAGCCCAAGTTTATCTCTACATAATAATGACAAAATCTATAATTCAAATTTGCTTACTTATTAATTCATTTTTATATAGAACACTACTTGCGAATATACTTCTTCATTTCACTAAAAGAATAATTTAATATTAATGTAAATAAGAAAAACTTTACATTTTATAATTATACATGTAATTTACAAATTTGATTTACAAATATTTTTGAAAAATAACTTTTAGTTTATTATAATATTATTGTTGCATTGATTATCAAATTATATATTAAAATAAACTAAGAAATATTATTATTTTCTAAATTCTTCTGTTTATATCAAGGTATCATATTAAGAATAGTTTTTTTAATTTTAAAAGTCGATATTGTGCGATATTTAACAAATTGAGAATGTACTTCTAAAATAATACTTCTAAAATAAAATAAGTCATAACAAATTAAAATCGAATTATGATAAAATTTATAAGCTATAATATTGTAATTTATTCTATGAAATATTATAGAATAAATTATGAAAGGCTTAGAAATTCAGATAAATAGATGCTTAATGCAATTTAATATTGAAAGACAATCCTTGATTAATGCTTCGCACAATACGCTTACTTAGTAATAATTCATCATTATTCTGTACATCAACGACTTCTAATCGAATTGTGAATTATATTCCTGGAACAAGCTTACTTACTTCTGTCTCTTTCCATCTTAAAAATGCATCGTGATTTTATTTGTTACGGCACTAGCTTAAGGAAATGGTCTGGTCTGACTCACACAGTTGTTGGATAGCGTCTAATATGTGCAATGCCTGTCGCGACTTTTCTTCTATGAAATCTTATAGCAATATTAATTACAACTTCAGATATGACGTCCTTAGTTAAACATTTTCTTTCTTATTAGCTATAAAATATACACGTATGCACAAAATAATTGAAAAATACACGTACCCATACATACACAGCTTGAACCTTTAATGTCTCTATATAACAATTGACTTATGATTCCATAGATCAATATTATTATTATTATTATTATTATTGTTGTTGTTGTTGTTGTTGTTGTTGTTGTTGTTGTTGTTGTTATTATTATTATTATTGACATTAACATTAACATTAACATTAACGTTACTATTATTATTATTATTATTATCATTATGATCCTTACTTATTTTATTACTATTCTTATTATTTTACTTATTATTATAAATATTATTACATTTGTTTTCACTTTTGAACACAAAGTTATGCTAAAAAAAAGTTTTGGTGTACTTTTCAAATCTACATTTAAAACATTGTGAATGGACTATATTGGATTTTTTTAAAATTCAAATTGAATGTTGTTTTTTACCATTTTATTACTAAAAAAAAATGATATATTAGTATGTTCAAAAATTTTTTTGAGTATGCTATTTCCATAAAAATAAAATTATAAAATCTTGTTATAAAACTATTAATAAAAAAAATTTTATTTTGAAAGTGTATATATATATATATATATATAAATACAACCGATAATAATCAATAATTTTCTTGTATAAAGTATTCTTATATTTACGAATGATATATAATAATATAAAAGGTAAAGAACCATTTTCATTTTGAGTAAATGTTTTCCATTTTTTATATACATTCAAATTTTTTCATATTTAAAAATAAAAATTTATGATATTTGTCATTCCTTAATTGAATTTTTAATGTATTGTACTTAGCAAAATAGAAGCTCGTAATGGAAAATATTTCAATAATTTCAACATACCCTTAAATATATACATTTAAAATGATATAAAAATGACTGTGAAACCGAGATTTTTTCTTAAAATAAAACATAAATGATTACGCACTTTATTAGAGATTCTCACTTTTCAATATCTTGTAACTAATAAAATATAGGCAAAGCTCGCGTTTTAAAGCAACCAGTGTAAGTGTACCTGTACCGTCCAGATTAATGCGCGAGCTTTGACCTCGGTTTTCCGGTCACACACGGAAAATTCAAGGTAGTCCAGGACACGAGTGCCAGGCGTGAGTCAACGCTTTTCTTAATGATTCGTGGTTAGCCCATGTGTCTGTCGCATCAGTGTGCCGTAAGTGCCCATCGCGCTTTTTTCTTCTTTATCCCTGTTAGGCCTTAATCGGGAATGAACACACCAGCACCATGCCCAAGGAGACCATCGTCCACGAGAACGGGAAGGTGCTCACCGACCACGAGGACGGCAATCACCGGGCCTACGGCATCCTCTCCGAGTACTACGACAACAAGAACAGCAGGCCCCTCAGACTCAAGAAGAAGTTGTACGAGTTCTACACAGCACCGATAACCAAGTTCTGGGCCAACGCCGTAAGTCCTACTTTCAAATTTTATGTCATGGTTCTTGGGAATTTAAGTTGGTGGCACGTGTTATTTTCGCTTGGTGATTGAGATAGATGACATATAAGTGACAGTACAAAATATTTTGATAATTTAAATAAAATCTATATCTAATTCATATGTGTATTTGCTTAAGTTATTTAGATTGGCTGGAATTGGTTCAACAAAAATACATGAAAATAGAATTATTTATGAAAAAAGCTGTTTTATATTAATAAATAAAGAAGTTTAAATTTTAAAAAAAATATGTAGGAATACATAATTTATTATAAATAATTTACACGCTTAATAATGTTTATTAAATTTCGTTGTAATGGAAATGGAAATAAGTAGAACTGATATGATATAGTCAGGCAGAAATATCACGAGTGCAAAAAATTAAAAATTAAAAATATTTTATAGATGCAAATTTCATAATTATAAATTTATATAACTTAATTGGATATTCAAAATGTTTTATGCTGTTAAAGTTTCTAACGGAAAAAAAGTTAAATATTGCTGACTCCCTCGTTAACTAGATACATTTATTACGCACCTTTTAAAATATTGAGATCAAGAACAGCTGAATAAAATTCACTCGTATAATAAATTTCATAAATTTTTTACAGATCTAAAGCAAAGTGTCGTTAATTAAGAACATGTTTTTCGAGAACGTAAGATAAAGCAATTATCGTATACTGAAGAAATTCAACATTTTCAGTTCGTGTTAAATACTTATCAAGTACTCAATTACGAAAAGAGAGTTTCTTTTTATTCCAGTTTTTTAATTAAAAATAATATAAAGCCTCGAATCATTTTTATGCATAGCTTAATCAAGATATATTTCGCATATTATTTACCTAAATTCTTGTAATTAATGAAAATAATGATTCGAATACAATTCTTAAATTAAAATTTGTAATGCTGAGCTCACGATCCTCGTAAACTTGCCTTGGGCGCAGTAAAAATCACGTAACTTTAACACGATTTAGCTCTCGGATCTTCATTGTATCTCTGTTCTTCAAATCCAATTTCAACAGATAGCGTACGTGATATTCCTGCTGCTGTTCTCGTACTCGATCTTGGTGCGCATGGGCGACACCCCATCCTGGCCCGAGATCTACGCCATCGCCTACATCTGCACGATGGGCTGCGAGAAGGTGAGGGAGATCGCGACCTCTGAACCGGTCGCCCTCTCCCACAAGTTCAGCGTCTGGGCATGGAATATGTGGAACCCCTGCGACGCCGCCGCCATCATCTTCTTCATCATTGGCCTGGTGTTGAGGCTGCGACCCGCGACCTTCGACGTCGGCAGGACCATCTACTGCGTCGACTGTATGTACTGGTACTTAAGAATGCTCAACATTCTCGGAGTCAACAAGTATCTTGGTAAGTTGTACTACTTAGAATTTCGATAAAATATTAATTGTTTGCCATAACTTTATTATACTAACTATTGTTAAATCGTGTGTCATAATCATTGCATTCAATTGTTAAAAATGGTAATATTAATTTAACTGTAAAAAAAAGGGCAATAAATAATAAATTACGTGCGAATGAAGCATGCAAAAATATTTAAAACAAAAATTTATTCCTACAAGGATCTGAAAATATATATCTTATGAAAATTTACTTTAAGAGTTTAAGCAGTTTAAAATTTCAATATTTTCGTAAAAGTATTCTTATTACATACTTTTAAATTATTCTCAATGATTAATTAGAAAACTATATTTAAATTCTAATTATACATTTGTATCGCAATTAAATTGAATTATTAAAATGATAATAAAACTTCAATAAGATGTATATGTACATTTTATAATTATAAATTATAATTAATACAACATTTAAATTAGTACTTAAAATTATTTATTCATCTTAATCGTTTTTTATAGTTTTTTTATAATTAATAATTAATCGACTTATGATTTCTTTTATTCCTTAGAAATATTTATAAATGAATTTAAAAAATAGAAATAAAATTCTTTTTTTTTTTACATTTGTTTTTCAAACAAAGATTTACTAACGAAAAAATATGTTTTAATACATGATATCCTGTTATTGACTTATGTAATGAATAAGAAACTTAAAAAATAAATGGTATCATTAATCATTTGGATTCATTGAAAAATATATGTAATTTTTTTTATATTGAACACAATCTAAAATATCCAAACTCTATAAGTAAATTAATAAATATTTTTTCATATACTTATAATAAAATAATTAAAAATAGTGCTTGTCCATAAAAGTAGTATTTCACTATTCTATGAATACGTTAGATTTTTATATTATATTTATTGTAATATATATTATTATAACCGTTTGTGATAATAATATGTTGTATTTAAATATATAAATATATTTAAATATAATAATTATTTAAATAATTCAACTTCTAAAGTGATTGTTACTAAAATACTTTAATTTAAAATATTAAAATAACAAGAAAAATTATATAGCCCATACTTAAAGGATCTAATAATGTAGATTTATAAATATATAATAACCAAACTTTTTATTTTAGAAGAGATATATTTCGAATTCTCTAATTTTTTTTAATAAAATAGTCTTATGCGTTTTATATATATTACATACCTTATATCTATTTCTGTATGTTAAGAATTTAATAAAATAGTATTTTTTAGTATCTATACATGTACGTGTATTGAATGGCTTACCAGTTTTCTAATATATCATGATCTATATATATTATTTATATGTACCAGGATTATTTTTGAAGGTTAAAATTGTAAAATTTAAACAATTTGGTATTTATAAGGATTTTAGTAGGGTCACTTTTCTTGAAAGAACATTTTGTTAAAATTAAGGGATTTAGAACTTTTTAGTATCTACGTACTATTGTGTTTTTGTTTTAAATATAATCAACATTTTATTTCTGTGATTATTTATATAATATAAGATATTGTTTATAAAATTTATCTTCCAACTCAAACAAAACTAAAATTAAATTGATTTAATTTTCATTCACGCTTTAATGCATCGATAAATTTTTCATTATTGGAAAGAAAAATATTGTAGGTGTAACATAAATTGAAACTATCTGTATTTATGAAATTAAATATAATTAATTAGAATTAATTATTTATAATTGTAAAATATGACTCAATGTCATATATTGAAAATAAAAATAATACTAATTTTAAAATTCATCTAAATTGTATTTTTATACATCCAATTTTAATTGTAAATAAGATTAGAATAAATTTAATTTTGTACGATTATGTTTTAATTATTTTTATTATTACTTCAGTTTTTATTTTAATATTAATTTTGAATTTTCTAATTTGACTACTGCGTTTTATAACAATACATTCTGTAATTTATAAGCCTTATAATGTTATGTTTGTAATAACATTAAAAATAAAATTTACAGGTCCATTAGTGACAATGATGGGAAAAATGGTAAAAAATATGATATATTTCGTGGTGCTGTTATTGGTAGTGCTGATGAGTTTCGGAGTGGCAAGACAAGCCATATTGAATCCCAATGCTGAACCAAATTGGAGGATAGTCAGAGATGTAATTTATTTAATTTATTAAATCCAAATATTTGAATAGCCAGCTATTCAAATATGATAATTCATAGTAGAATTTGAGCAATTTTCTTTTAAATCAGATAAATTGTTTACTAATTGCTTGAAGCACCATACAATTGTTATAATGCTTCAAAATTAGGATAATAAATTTTTATGAAATATAATGTAATGCACTTAATGCTTCATAGTTTTTTCAATGATTAAAAAGTGTTTTTATTAATATTGTACATTGTTGTTTCTAAAGTTTATTGCAAGTATTCCTTTCGTTAAAATGAAATTTGAGAAATAAGAGAAAAACTTTTTTAAAAAGTTATTTATCGTAGAAGGTATTATTTATATTTAATACACTGTATACCGTTAATAAATATAAAAAAAAAATTTACATTTTGTTTAAATATAAGTTTTATTAAAATAAAATTTTGATTTTTAAAAAGATTAAAGATTTTAATGTATGAACGAATAAGCATAATAAAAATAAAATAAAAAATGGTATTGTGCATTACTTTATTTGCTTAGTAATTGTTTTACAATGATACGTGATAGCGAAACATTATACAAAAATTTTTTTTTATATGAATAAGTTACAGGTACAGTATAATATTATTATGTATTTGGAAAAGATATCAATATTTTTTAATCAATGCTTTCATTATTAAAAACATTTTTTTTACATTTTTTTATTTTAATCTTTTCGTTATTCGTATTCGTTATTACTCACTTAATTTAAAAGTACTGTATCTAAGTATGTTTCAAGTGAAAAAATAATGATTTCACGGACGGAACATTGTACGGTTGTCGTGGTTTAAATAAATGTAAACTCAACATACAAACATGCACGCAATAAAAATTTTAATCAATAGTTTCGTGATTATTAGTGGAATAAATTTACTAATGAGTTATGAATAATTCATTTAAATCAAAAAAATTTATTTGCAAACAGAATGCTCTTTATTATAATATTCTTTAATGACAGTTAATTATTAACATCCAAAAATTAAATCCATCAAAATGAATAAACTTTATTCGTAGCCCAATGAATATATACTAAACATATTTTACAACTGAAGTTGAGTAGCAACAATTACCTTATTCGCAGGTATTTATGGAGCCTTATTTTATGTTATACGGCGAGGTATACGCCGATCAAATAGACCCGGACTGTGACAAAAATCCAGGTATGGAACCCTGTTTACCTGGCCGTTGGATAACGCCCGCAGCCATGGCGGTTTATCTCTTGGTGGCCAACATCTTGCTTATAAACCTCCTTATCGCGGTGTTCAACAATATCTTCATCGAGGTGAACGCTGTGGCGCACCAGGTCTGGATGTTCCAGCGCTTTACTGTCGTTATGGAGTACGAACAGAAACCTGTTCTACCCCCGCCACTTATTGTCGTTTCCCACCTTTATCTACTAATCAGATATTTACTTAGGTTCGTGATATATATGTTATCGAGTTTAATTTAATTGCTCTAGTTAAATAATTTTATTTTTATTTACATATTCATTTGCACATGGAGATTCTGAATTATATAGCACAATGATTTTATTCGACAGTTAGATTTTGTTGAGGTGTGACCTCGTTAATTGAATTTTACAGTTACATGAATAAACTAGAAATTTTATTTTTTCGAAAATGGTGTATTTTTAGTATTATTGAAAATTCTGTTTCAATAAAATAATCGTATTTTGGAATTTTAAATTACAAAACTAAGTTTTAATGGAGTGTATTTTTTCATAAAATAAAAAACTTTACCTTTAAAATTATTTAAGCGAAAAAAATTTTAACAATTTATGATAAAATGACTTTTTTTAACTTTTACAATATTTGAAGAAAAATCATCAGAACAAAATATATTATTAAATAAAATAAAATAGAAATTTGTGGAAATAATTTTTAAAAATATATTAATTTAATTTCCAGACACTTTTCTTGCTATGAGAACTCCAATATTATTTAGAATAATTGTAATAAATCAAAATAATTAGGAAACATGTTGAAGCAACAAACATTTTAAAATGCAAATTGAACAACTATTTGTACAGATACATATTTTCATTTACTTGAATTTTTATAAAATGTAAAAAATTCTTTAATTGAATAGGTGTTTTATATCATGAGAATGAGTAACTAAAGTTTTTTTACTATAAACAGTTTGTAAAATTTAACTATTAAGCATTTATTCTTTGATATATTTCGAAAAAATCTTCGTTTATAATTATTTATTAGAATTAAAATATTTATGAATCGGTAATAAAATGAAAGGTTCATGATGGTTAGTGTATAATTAAAAAAATTAATGAGTCATTGTAGAGACATAAATGTAGATAAATTTTTTATATTCTATATTATTGTGTAATAAAATTTAGAGTATTAAAATACATTATATACTTGCATCACTATGTAAATAAATGAAATGGAATATGAAAATAAAATATTAATTGAAAACACCTGTGCCAAATCTCAAAATCTAAAAATTATGAAAAATAACATTCATTTGGATTAATTGAAGCTTATTTATGAATTAAAAATAATTTATTAAAAAAATTTAACTTTAAAACAATAGATAAATAAAGTTTTATTATTTATTCTAAAAGTGAAGAATATTTTCCTGTATAGATATATAACACAAGGTCGGATGCAATCTGGTGAGACATGCGACAATGGTTTGAAGCTCTTCCTCGAAGCAGATGACAAGGAACGTTTGTACGATTTCGAAGAGGATTGCGTCGAAGGTTATTTCCGAGAGCAGGAGTTAAAGCTTCAAATGTCAACGGAGGAAAGGGTCAAGGTCACCACGGAACGCGTGGAGAACATGCATCAGAAAATCGAAGATATTGATAAGAAAGAGAGCAATCAGTCATCCTCACTTCAAGTAATAATTTCTATTTTTTTCTTTATATTGAAAATATTCAATTATAAATATAATTGTGTCAAGAATTGCAATATATTTAAACTAAGAAATTAATAAGTTTACCTTAATTTGAATATCTTTATGAATAAATTTTAAAATATCTTATGAAGAATTCTACATTGACTTATTAATTTCTTTATCTCTGTTTAATGTTACTTTATACCATTTTCTCTATTAATAATGTTACGATGGAAACCCCATTAAATTATTTTATAATTAAATAAAGAAACAAAATTTTTATTTTATTGCTCGAAAAAATAAAAAATAAAATTTTTAATTAATTTAATTTTTAAAATATTGTTATCGTCAACTTCATTAAAATATTAAAAGATTTTTTTATTGATTTGTATATCATAAAACTCAAAGAATTCACTTGAAATTTTAAAACTTTCAATTCTAATATTATATTGTACACATAAAAGAATTATTAATGAGAAAGATTTTAATGGAATATTTTAAGTTCGGTCCACATAACAGAGAAAATTATAAAGATAGATATTATTTTTGACTTATATATTAAGATTAACGTCATAAAAACTTTTGTATAATTTACATAAATAAAGTGAAATTATTTTCTTGCATATAACATCGTATTTTTAATATCATAAGTACCGAAAATTTTATTACTATTATTGATGTATAAGTACAATAAAATAGGAAATTTTTAATATGATTTGCCCAATAGTCGTACAACCATTATTTGTGAAATTACGATAAATACAAGATTTATGAATAAATGAAGGCAAATAAAAAATTCACGACTCACAAATAATGTATACATAAAATGTAAAGACTAGTTTAAGAGTTGGATTACGAAGCAAAAGTCCTTAATAAATTGTTATGGACGAACTGCTTGGGAAATATCCATTCACTCCAGAAAAATAAATTTAAGGATTAAACCCTCGTACGGAAGGTCGATTAAGAAGTAATGAGCGGACATAACCGTTGGCGAACACTCGAATTATTGCAGACGGTGGAGTTCCGTATCCGTAAGCTCGAGGAGCTGAACGAGCAGACGTTAGCGCACCTGGGAGTGATCCACCGGTTCATGGCAACGTACATGCCCAACGGGAACTCGGGTGACCACGGCCTCGAGAGTCACCTCCGGCACCTGGACGTCGAGCTGCGGAGGCCCAGGCGCGTCTCTGAGCGTTCTGAAACCGGGATGTCCGACGCAGACTCGCACTCCCAGCTCCCGAACATACCCCAGCGACGCAAAAAGCTCATCCGGGCGATGACCGACGCCGCCTACCTCAACATGGCAGTGGGGGGATCAGCCGCGCAACAGCACCAACAACGGGAGCAACTCGAGCAGGACGAGGCTGTCGCCCTCAAACATAACGCCGAGATCGCTGCCGAGCTGAGGGAAAATCTCAGCAGGAACGACTCCTCTGTGAGCGGAGAACTGGTGATCCTTCAGGACGAGTCCAAGGAGAGCACCAGCCACGACGAAAGCGACATGACCAAGGGCGCCCCCGGCGAAGTGAGGACGACAAGGATCACCCGGGAGTTTGTAGGGAGCGACTTGGATGTACGCGTTTTATTATACCTTAACCCGATAAATAACTCCGAGTTTCAACTCACAATAATAACTTTACTCAATTTTCTTTTTATTAATACCTGTTCAATTCTTAAAAATTATGTTACGTTTTTTTTATTTTGAATTAAAATTAGTGAATGTCCATTGTACGCCCTCAATTATTCATTCGTGATAAAGATCAGTTGAAAAAACTCCTTTAAAATAGATATTTTTAATGGTTCTTTTTAATGGTTTTTTCTTTAACGTATCTATATCCTATTTAGATCATGCAAGATAATTTTCTCATTCTCTTCAAAATTTTTTGCATAAACATGAATTTTAATTAAGGGTTAAGAAAATTCATTAGATAATTTTTATTAAATTAAAAATTTAATTTATTTTAAATTTTTCAAAATTTAAAAAAACAATAAATATGAAATAAAGGTTACATTCAAGTATCTCATTATTATTCTTAAAATATGTCTTTTTTCTCATGGCTTAAAATAACAGATATAAAGTAATTTTCCAATTTCAATTGTGATTAAAAATCTTGCGAGCTGATTTTCAAACACCATTTATTTGCAGAACATTGAATTTGTAAATATTAATTAAACTTATTTTCGAATTGTTTTTGCTATATTTTCATAATTACTTAATGATATCAAGAGATATGTAAACGGAAATACAAGTATTTCTCACTTACTATAAGGGGAATAGAATATTAAAACTAATTAAAAGTAACTGTCACAGCTAAAGGAGCTGAAGACCGAAAAATCAGAGGAGCGTGATACCTCGGGGGAAATGACAACAGTGACCTCGGACTCACGACAAGATTCCGCTGACAAATCAAGTCGCCAAAACAGCCGCACGCGCTCCGAATCCCTGGCCGAAGATACACCCTCGGTAGCACCTTCGACCAGCTTCCAACGGGGCGTCACCTGGGCCGAACCGCGATTGGCCACCATTCAGACCTCGAACTCGGTACCGGGACCATCGAATGCTGGACCACCAACATCGGCGCCTCCAACCTCCAGTGGTTCGCGCTCTCTCCTCCTGGCGATGCGAGCTGAGTACACGAGCATCACCGACGAACTTGAGAGCTACTGTGGCCTGCTGAGTCCACCCCGGACTCCCCCGGTGTCGCCGCCCCCCTGCCGAGTCAGAAGTGCCTCCGAAAGGAGTGGGCACAACCCCGTGGAAATCGCTTGGCAGATCGAGAACGAGCATCTTCGAGATGCCGAGGAATGCGACTACCAGCAGATGGAGGACCTCATCCAAAGGAGGTGGGGGACGAGTCTCTCTTTTCTTAGTCACTGCCTCGCGGGTCCAACTCGCTTTCCTAATGGATTTATGTAAGGATGTTTTTTGTGCTATTGTCAGCAATTCCTGGATGAGAAACATAAGTGATCAAGGACTTGAGTCAGTTGGTCTTGCGCTGGCTCCTACGTTAATATCGACAAGATAAATTTTATTTTTTCACTTTTAATTTCTTGGTCATGAGCTTTACACTTATGTTACTTTGCCAAATAATCACGAGCATAAACATTACTGCATCAAAAAGCTTTTTGTAAAATAAATCAATTGTTATTCGTTTTGTGGGTCAATAGTAAGTCAATAATATCTATTGTTTTTTGTATTGTCTTTTGGTTTTGTTCAAATTAAATGTACGTTTAATGACTTGACTCAAATGATTAAATGCCTTTATCGATCGATCTATACATTGCACAATACATTTATTCTCTCTTTTTTACTTAAAGTTCATTGTTTTTAAAATGCTTGATTTGCTTAATTCGTTGATTTTCATTGCATTCGTTAGAGCATTCTTAACTTTCTTATTGTTATCGTTTTTTCTCAATTATAAATTATTCAATAGGATATTATTATGAGTATTTTTAGCCTATTTAACAAGCCAGTAATTATAAACTTGATTTTTTCTAAAAATTTATTAACTTACATATATTTAATATGATAAATGTTGTATTCTTTGCAGGATGAACAAAAAAACACTTTTCAAATATAACAAAAAACTGTAACTACATGTGTAAAACATTTTCTAAATAAATTTATACAAATTTAATGCCCAATACAATAAAACAGGAGAAAACATTAAACTCTTGGGAGAAGCATATGAATAAACATAATCAACATAAAAATATCAATACATTACATACAAATTCAACACATCACATAAACAATCTTCATGACCTAGTGTCAGTAACAGCGATTATACCAATTCATAATCAAGGTAATAACTGTCGACAGATATAACCTGAGCGACGACGAGGGGAGCGGACACGAGGAACCACCTGTCGGCACAACCTCATTGTTCATTAACAGCGAGTGCCACCCTCGTCTGAGGCGTTCCTCGGCCATCGACGAGGACACCACAAGTCGCAGACGCTGCCAGCGAGTCCCGCCTACTATCAACGTCACCCGGGAGATCGAGCAAACGCTCGCGAGACCCGCAGCCACTCGTGACTCCGCAGAGTCCGACCCCAACGACAAGGGCATGAACGCCGTCCCTGCACCAGCTTCCGAAACCATGTGCTAAAGTGTTCCCCAGGTACTTCAGGTCTTCCTCCATGACTCATTGCCTGAGTTCAAGCCAACAAAAGATAAAAAGTGATCCGGAGGATCCAATTCCTGCAATCTTCCTATGGCTGTCTTCGTCGATGAGCAATCTATTAACCTAAATTTATGTAGCAGTCAGAAGAATTTAGTAAATTAATGACTTGCAATTCCCATGTGGAAGCCGCCGTGCATACCAAAATGCTTCTTCCATTTAGAATTTCCCATGCATTTTCCGTTAGTATAAATGGGGAAAATTATTATTAATCGTTTATTTGCATAATGTGTGCAAGACTCACAGTGATCAATCAATTAATCACTAAAGATTTTTTTTAATTACAGTAGGCTTAATCTTTTTTTAATCAATAATTAGTTCTAAGAACTTTTTGTGGGTAAGATTAATTATTAATTAGTAGGTATATTAGGCGAATGAGAAAAAAACACTTTCATAATTACTTAATTAGTATTAAATCAGATTTACTTAAAAATCAAATGAATTTTATTAAACGTAGAGTAATATTGATTTTAATACATGTAATGCTTAAGTTTTTAATTAATTATGCTTAAGATGAATTAGTCAATTTTTAAAAATATATTTGTTGTATATTCTTTTAATATTTTAAATGAATTTTTTTTATTTTTTTTTTAAACATAGGAAACTATGTATATTTTATATTTATAAAAAAGTTCAGTCCAATTAGCACTTCCATTAATATAAATATTGGTATACTAAAGTCACAAACGGTCTCATCGTGTCTCGTAACAACTGTGATTTATGAGCTGTATTTTAGCTATTTTTTCAATTATACCATTTTCAATTATGGTGTTTCATCAGTGTAATAAACAAAAATACTTTTATTGTGCAAGAGATCAAAGCAATTTATATTACAAATTTGAAGGCTGTCAAATTTATTATTATGAAAAGTTATAAGATATAAATAAAAATTCCCTAATTAATTAGGACTAATAATTAACGTAATTACTAATATCTACGTAATAAAATATTTTAATCTCATAATAAATCTTAATAAATATAAATATCGCATAATTTTAATTTATACATATAGGAAAACCTCAATTAAATTTCATGATTTTTAATTTTTTAAAGCAAATAATATCTAGTATAATTGCATAAATAAAAATGCATAATTAAATTATTTAAAAAAAAAATTATGGAATAATTTTTATTATTTATGGAACATGCAATGAACTTTATTCTGCTGAGATTAATTTTTACATATATTTGAAGTGAAAATAAAAGCGTTTCCAAACTAATGTAGATATAGCTTTATTTATTGTCAAAAGTGCGATTGAATGTATGCAATTGTATCAAATGTAAAATTTATATTTATAGAAAAGAGCGCAACTCTTACTAATTGATGAAATTTTTTTCTACCGTTTTGTGCTATGTTACACTGTATTGTAACAACGTGCGGTAAAACAATCATTGGTGCATCTCATTAAAACTTGTCACCATATACAATAAAAATCAATTGCGCAATATTTACTCCTGATAAGATGAAATTTTTAGATGAAAAGATTTCCAAACACCAAATTTTGCGAATAAAAGATGTGATTATTATCAAAAAGTTGACGAATAAATTCAAATTTATGATTTTTATTCAATAAAATCAAATATTTACTATAAAAATTTAAAAATAATAATTCCACTTTGTCAACATTTTTCACATAATAATCTTAATGTTGAATAATTTTTTAGAACACTTATTAGCAGAAATTTTTCAAAAATATACATATAAACAAAATGAATCTCAGTTCATTTGTACGTACTTCCTATAAAAAATATAAATAGATCAAACTTAAAAAAATTATATGTGTAAATATATACACGTAAATAAGTTACGAGAAAAATGTATACTAATACAGTACGAAATTTTATATGATTTTTATGATTTAGTTATGTTTAAAAATTTTTCTCATTATGAAAGTATTCTTATATACAATCTAAATATTTTTTAATTGTTTTAAGTTTAAATATTGAATAAATGTGAAATTGTTTAAATTAAAAAAAAAAATAAAAACTTTATTAATTAGTTTTAAAAATTTTTAAATTATAAATTAAAACTAAATATTATGTATTATAATATTCATATTCAATATCACTTAAATTTAAAACTTTAATATTATTTTGAAATAAAATGAACATGAATGTGCAAAATAATTCATAATACTAGAAAAAATTTTTATTAAATATACGCATGAATAATTTAATTTATAAATATTTCCATTATCTAGGAGTTGATAGTTTATGGTTATTTCTTAATAAAATTATATACCTGTATAAACTTAACAAAAAAATAAAATTAAATACAACATGCGAATGGAAAATGAAATAGTCTGACAACTGTCGAAGTTGACACCTTTAAATGCAAAAAAAAAATGATAATTTACTTAAATGAAATAATATTTCCAATATTTTTATTTTATTTAATTACTGAATACAAAGTTACAAAATAAAAAATATGTATTGTAACTTTTTACATGCCTTTTGTATTTCATTTTTTTTACTCGCAAGCAATATTATTAACAATATGCTTTAATTTTTAATCTGATTTTAAAAAAACGTTATAGATTTATTTTATTTTTTTTTTAAAAAAAAATTTAATCATTTAAAATAATAATCTTGTACGTGATATATTCAATATGTTCTATACCAATTAAATGTAAACTACATCGAATATATATTATATTTTACTTGAAAGCAAATAACAAGGAATAAGATATTTTATGCGATCAAATCAAGCATGCTATTTTTAGCAATATTCTACACTATATATTTATTGATTATAAAGATGAATATGTGCATAACGGATAATATGTGAATATCTATAAATAACAATCTTCCATACAAAAAATATTCTTTAAAAAATAAAAAACATCATGTTACTTAAAATCTGTTGACTTTTATTGGGCTGGATGCTTCTCAAGAAAAATTTACAAGGACCACACATTATCCAAAGTCATATCACGCGGTGAATCAAAAATATAAAATTTATTCTCCACGCATAACAATGACTGCGCCAAATTCTGTGGTATAAAAAACTTAAAAGTTTTACTGATTATAACACACATCAGAAAAAATTAGGTGCACTTATAATTCTATAAAAATAATTAAACAAATAGATCACATAATACGATACGTATTCCATGTAATTTTTATTTTTATTTTATAATTGTTAAATATTTTTTATGAAAGCCTTATCTACAAACTTTACATACTATACATTATATACGTAACTATATATGCATATGTATATATATTTTAGTAACGTACAATTAATACATATATACATATTCAACTTAATTTTATTATTAATTTTTTACGTAATAATTAATTATAGAATATTATGTTAAATATATTTTTCATTAACTATTAGTAAAAAATAAAAATTTAAATTTAATTAACATTAAGACAAATTCAAAAAATCTTGTTCAAAATATTCAATTTCAATCAAATTATACGTAATTGCACATAATTTTTTCTAAGGGAATCAAAAAGTAACTGTAAATAAATATCTTTAATATATAGAGTATGAAATAAATTGTTCAAGCAGGACTGAACATTTTTTCTTTAAACTGTAATAATAACATTTTACTCAAAATGTAATATTTTATTGGAATAATGAAATTGGAGAAACTTCTTAAAGGTTAATAATATTCAGAGTATAAAACTAATTAAATATAAATCAATATACACAAAAGTGAAACATTAAATTAACAGAAATATATAAACTTATAAAATTATAATATTTTAACATTCTATAAAGATTGTCTATTTCACACCATGATGAATTATTTTTATTTTATTGGCTAGAATATTTTTTTACCTACAATTAACTTTTAAAGATATTTCTCCAATAAATTAAAATCTTTTGAACTTAAAAATAAAATTATATTTTTCCTCCACCTTCTTAATGAAATAGATAATTATATAAAAAAAATTAGCGAAAATTGCTCTATTGATTTATAGCAATTCTTGTGAAAGGCCTAAAATAATTAAGTCAAATAAAACTAGACATTTCTTATCTTCTAGGATAAAAAAAAAATTCTAAATCGCACACAGCTAAAAGAAAAAAATTAAAAAAACAAATAAATTATATTTTTTTTATAGTTCGTTGACATCTGCTTTCCGATATTCTTGACTTTTTAAGTACCCGCTAAAATATCTACATTGCATACCATCTAGTCACTACAAAAATTTTCGATTAAAAATAAAAATTAATTGCCTATTGAACTGATATATACATCATTTTTAGCTTTTCTTTATATTTCATCTTGACAAAAAAAAAATATGATGTTAAGTACTTACTTTTAGAATAGGAATTTTTTAATATGTCTAATATAGTATTTTATAAATAATAATTTTTTAATGTATATATATATATATATATATTCATCAAAATAAAAGTATTAAATAATTAGTTTTAAAAAGTACAAATGATTTGTCAAAAGTTTTGAATTTTACGTTTAGTCTTATGCAAATATAATATATACGTATGAAAATAAATATGTTTTTTTGATTCATCTAATCAACAGAATAGATAATTGTTTTTAATCATGTCAATATTTTAAGTAATTGTCCTTTTCAAGTAACGAAAAAAATGTTGGTATTTTCATTAAGAAGCAATATATATATTTACATACAACTTACGAATAATTCTTATTAAATATCTAACAAGAAAATTATGTAAAGGACTTGCTCTATGAAATAGACCATGAATTATGAGTATTTTTCTTAATCTATGCGCTTGTCATACATTTTTATTATAACATTTTTTTATAATATTTAATAATTGTTTTATTTGTGTAAATACGTGTAGAATTTTAAATGGAAAAATATTTTCTTCTTTATTAAGACAAAAATGTATATACATTTATAATACAAAAATATTTACTCATTTTAAATCAAAATCATCTAAAATGAATAATTGACTAATGATTGATTACTATTTAATTAATTTAAAATTTTAATAAATTTAAATCATAAATATTAGTTTCCAATAGATCAAGTATGAAAAATAATTTTTTTGAGTCATTTCATCCGAAATTTTTAAGTTACCTTAAAATAAAGAAAAATATTTTTAAGAATTCAAGTTACCTACATCAATTCTATGTCATGTGATTTTATTTTAAAGATAAAAAAAAATAGAAATTCATGAAATTTATTATCTTGTATTTTTATTATAAACCTTTAACCGTGTAATATGTTGCAAATGTAAAGCTTATATCATTTTTATCGGTGCTTAAAAAACATTATCACTGAGTAAGATAATTGTTCATTGATAAATATGAATTTTACTCTTGAAATCTTGTTAATTAACATAATTCTTCATACAACATTATCATAGAAAACTAAATTTTAGAAATCTGACTAAAATAGTTGAAATTAAATATTTTTAAATAATTGGAAGAAAATTGTTATATAATATTTAAAAACTAAGTATGGAAGAAATAATAATAAGTTTACTAATCATAATTATAAATTTATTATCTCATATGCATTAATATACTTTTCAAAATTTCGAAAGTACTTTCATTCATTTTCAAGTATAAAAATAAATCTACATATATATATATATATACATATATATATGTATATAAAGTTATTAAAATTATTCAAGAAATTTGCAAATATTTTGTAGCTATAATTTATCATTTATTTTGACTAATCAAAAATTAATTGCTAAATATTTAAGAAAGTGATTTTTAAAATACTAGAATTTATAATAAATTGAAATATACATGAATTTTAAGTTATAATTGAATATCAATTTCTAATTAGATCTTAACAAAAATACAAGTTTAAAATTTATTTCACATATAAAGAATGAAGTAAAAATCTAATTTAAAATATAATAATAAAGTTTAAAAAAAAATATGAAATTGAATTGTATTCTTCGTAATATAAAATTACTATTAAATAATGTATAAGTAACCTAAATGTTTACATTTAAGCATCGAATACTTTATTGTATCATTTATTATGTTAAAAATTATTGATTCATAAAAAAAAATTAATCAAACATTATACTTTGAAATAATTTTAAATTGTCTGAATGATTACGTGTTGTTTTTTTTTTTCAAAAATAGTATAAAGTCAAAATATTTTTTTATATTTCTCTATAATCATATTAATGTAAATTAAGAACAACGTGGAAATAAAATTTTAAATTTAACATCACATGTTCAAGTAGAAGAGTTGTATAAATAATAATAAAGATCAATGGCTAACGATAATGTTTAGTCAAATTTACCAAATCATTTTCTTGAACAATTACGATATATATTACGGATACAGATATACACCTTGACTTTAGGGTACATCGATTGTATAATGTGAGACGAGGTATTTTCCTAGTCAGAGACAATATGAATCAAGAATATTGTGCCACTGGATTCTATATTTATTTAAAAATAACAAGCACAAAAAGAAACAAAAAAAAGGACGCGCTCGAATACAAAATAATTAAATCAACTAAAATAAATTTAAATAACATTAAAAATAATATAAAATTATTTTATTTTAGATCAATAAAATTATTATTATTTTTAAATATTGGTTGTAAAAGATCAAGTTATTTCAATTATTTCTGACTCAGTTGACTTTATCACTAAAAGGTCACAATGAAATTTTTTATAAAAATCATTTAAAATATACATTAATATTGTTGTATTAACATTATTCTTGTAATTTTTATTATGTATAATGGTAAACAAAATGTTAATCCCGAACTTCGTTTTATCAAATAGTTTCTATGTCGTTAATTATGATCACAAAGATAATAATAAAAGCTATCCAATATATTATTATCACTGTTTATTCATACTTGTTACTTATGGTAACAAAAAGAGAGGATTATTCACTAATTATTAAGTTTCTATTGCTTCTTTAATACTCAGTAAATTGCGATAAATCAGTCTTATAAACAACAAACGATAATATTAATCATAATTAATTGTATGTCTCTGTAATTGCAGTTAAAAATTGAATATTTACGAACTCGCTCAGTTTAAAAAACGATAAATTGCTGAAGGTAAGCACTCTGATTTTCCTGAGAATGATAATCATTTTACGGTAATAATTTTGTTTGCTCTCTATTTTAACATCCTTATTACTCAATTTAGTTGATTTAAAAAAAAAAAAGAACTGCTTTGAAACACATATCTAAATTGAAAGTCTTAAATCCCGTAATAAATATGCATTTAACTTGTTGCTAAACTATCTGCAATAAGTAGTAAAGTTATATCAGAAGTCAGCAAAATAGTAATTATAGCTAAAAATTACTAATCATAACTAAAAACCTCTGCCTGATTAAATATTCATTGTCTTAATACCAAATTTATTATGCGCTATTACATTTGTTTAAAACAGATACATATGTATTTAACAATATATTTAGATAATCCTTTTATAATTTTTATTTTAAGTAATAATAGTTTACAAAATAATAGTTTTTACAAAATAATTTTTTTCATGTATGTACAAATATAAAAAATACTTTTATTCAATAATTTTATTTTTAAATTATGTATACAAATGATTCAATAAAGTTTAGAAATTTAAGAAAAATTAAATTTTAAATTTAATTATTATAGAAAACTTTTTTTTATTACCTATCCTTTGTTGTTTTCTGATAAAATTAATGTTTTAATCCTTAATGAAAATATAATTATTAATTTTATCACAAAAATAACTTGTAAAAATTGAATATTTATTAAAAGCTTATTTATTTCTTCTATTCTAAATAAACTTTGTATTACTACAACTCGTTTTTTTATAAAGTATTCTGAATACTAATACGCAACTAGTTGTACATTTCCACACATATTATGCATGTGTAAAACATTCCTTGCATTTTTATAAACTTATTTCATTAAGAAGAGTATGAAACAAAAAAACTAATTAAAAACTCATAAATATTTATCTAAAGAGAATAGAATTTAGTAATTTACTATAGACATTCTTATATATATTTTTTCATTTTATATCTCTAATTCAATATTCATAATATCTTAACTAATATATAAGTATTAGAATATAAAAATTTATATAAATAAAATATATTTTTTTTTAAGTAAAAATTTAATTTTTATCATAACTATTATTTTAAATTATTTAAAATATTTGAACAGATTTTTATAAATTAATTATTAATCTATATGTAATTCATGTTAGGACTAAAAAATACAGATATTTATTTATATTAAATTTTAGTAAAAATAAATCATCTTTGAATTAAATTCTATAATTCAGTATTCTTATTAGCCATGATTTTATAACTTAACTAGATTAATATTTGAATTTAAACATAAATTCGTGGAACTTTTCTTATTAATTTTATAAAAAAATAAAAGTTATACAATGTCATCAAACAACATTTTATGTATATTTAATCGTTTATGTGACGTCCGGTAAAATTTAAATTATTAACATTTTTTTTATACATAAAGATAAGGAATTGTTGTTTAAAATTGTTGCATTTTGGAGAAGATATAAAATAATTAAATTAATAGTTGAAATTACGAACAAAAAATGCGTAGTCTTTTGTTTTATTTTATGCTTTTGAATTAACTATTTTGGAAAGTTAGTTACCGGTTCTAGTGATATTGTTTTTCTCCTCCAACGGAAAAAATTGACTTGGTAACCGAACTGCCTTGATGTTTCGTGGACCGAAAGCTAGCTGTTATCGACCAAAGATAACATATCGCACCTCTAAATCGGCGTCGCAAGAGGGGGTGGAAATGTCGGTAAATGGTATGAGGCCCAAGCGCCCCCAAGCGGAGGATAGAGGGACCCGAGTATTTGTCTCTCTCTGACGCGCGGCGGGGGCCGCGATCGGCTAGTGCCGCGAGTGCAGCGGCGGCATTCGCGCTTCAAACATCAAACATGGCAGCGGCTACCAGCGTTGTCGTGCTCGACCGGGGCAACAACACCACCTGCACCATCAACCTGCACGGTGCGTGCAAAATTTACAACCGTTGTCACCAGTTTTCCCCTGGATCCTGTGTTTTTTTTGTTTTTTTTTCTTTTTTTTTCTTTTTTTTTCTCTCTTTTTTTTTTGTCCTTTTTTGCCCTTCCCCGTAGTAGTGGTCGGTCGCGGTGTGATGGTATCCCGGTGCCGGGGCTCGGGCTTTGATGGATATCGATCTACGCGTAACCTGACAAAGTGTTCGAATATTGGCGCGGACACTCGATCCAACTGTGGATTATTTCGAGGAAGTCATTAAAATGTCATTGAATTCAATAATGTGCCTTGGGATTTTAACGTGGCGGTGCGTCGGATGATCACTGCTTTTAAAAGCGCGCACTCGATCGTTTTAAACTTGCGATCGAACAGAAGCAGCACTCGCGCGATTGTTAGTGACTCGTGGAATGAAAACAAAGTGCCGGGAAACTCGGGGAAAGTTCTCCTCGCGAAAGTCGAGTCTTTCATTTTAATATTTATAATGCCGAGTCCTACAGCAAGAGCTTGAGAAACTTTTTCGGGATTAGCCGGCCTCAAATTTAGCTTACCAATCTGAGATATTTGTGAGTGGGATAGATCGAGGATTTTCATTCGAAAGTCTCTCAACGAGTTTTTTCGTTACTCCGCACGCACTTTATATGCTGATGATGGATGGAGATTTGATGCACTTGGCATCGTCCGAATGTCATTGAAACTGAATGCGTAATCAGTCTCGACTCACTCACTCACTCTTGAATCCCCGATGGATTCAAGTGAGTTTTTCCGCGAACTCATAACGGCCTTGCTCTCTGCATCTTTGCGTCGGGAAAATTATTTGAGGTAAAAATTTTGGTCGCAGCTCTCCCGAGTCTCCTTTTTTGCAATTCACTACTTCCCCTACTAATATCAATTAATTTGGTTTTTTTTTTTTTTTTTTTTATTTTGAGTGAATTCGCAATTTTCAAGTTTACTGTCCTAGGGTAATTCGATGGAAATTCAATTAGCATTCCTTCCCTCCTATCCAACAATTTATCTTTTTCAAAAAACATCAATCTCCATTTTTCCAAAATCTCTCTTATACTATATTACTGTTTTATTTGCAGGTGCTACTGTAGTGTCTTGGCGGGTGAACAATCAAGAACAACTATTTGTTAGGTAAGTTTGTTTGTTTGTTTGTTTGTTTATTTATTTATTTATTTATTTATTTATTTCAATTTATTTCAATTTATTTCAAATTTTGCATTGAAGATTATTCTATAATATTATTGGTCAATTTGAATAATGTTAACAATTTTAGAAGGCCATTTTAGATATTTATTTCGTCAAATTTTTGGAGAATTATTTATTTGTTTAGTTCGATGTTTATCTGTCTTCCGATATTTATATGTGCATTTGTAACCACATATTCATATTTATAGGAATACTTTAAACTTTGAAAATCACTTTCCTTTGATGAACTTTATGATCAATTTACATCACTTGAATTAATGTTTATATATACTAGAGGGAAACTAGAATTTAATAGTTGACAAGTACATGCTTCAAATTTATTTTTAAATATTATAAATTTCATCATTGTGCGCGTTAAAACCAGTATTTCTAATTGGCCGTGTCCTATTGAAAAATAAAATTATAAAGTTTTTATTAAATTAAAAGCTAATCTTAATTGCTTCCAAAATTTGTAATTGCAATAAAAAAATACAAGTCACATGTAACCAATAACTCGTACTTATGTAACTCGTGAGACTTTTATTCAAATAAGCCATCGGAAAAAATGCAAATGATATAATTCATAGATATTAGAGAGAGGCAGTAAAAATCAAAGATATCAAAGCCGTCGCGATAAAAACTTTCGTGCATTGTTGAATTAGTGCATTGTTATTTTATTATGAAGTTGTTTAATATCGCGCGTGCATTTAAATCAAGCCTTCGGCACACGAGCTCGGCGTGCAAAAATTGAGTAACATAATTGCGCCAAAAAAAAAATCCTGCTCGTACGGACTCGTGCCTCGATATCAAATCTAGACGCTGTAAAAAGTGGAAGTTAATCTCGCGACACAATACAGATAAAAAACGCTTGTTTCGTGACTATTACACACGCACACACGTACGCACGTACGCACGTACGCACGCACAGTGCAAAAGTCTTGGGTTATCTGCGCAGCATGCAAAACACGTGTTCTCCGAGCGACGACCAACCGAAAGACAATATTTGCGTTCCCCTTCTCCCGTGCTTTCCATTTTTTCCCCTCCCATTCATGAGGCACGAAAGTATTACACTCGCGCGAATGTACTTCCCATGGCGAGGCTCAGGTGCTCGCCGCCCTGGACGCTAAATCTTTGTATTTAGCGCTGGATTTCCAAGGTGCCGTCGGTCTAATTATTAAGTTTCGTACTTTTGTGCAGGAAGTGCGTGTTTATGAAAATTGTATAGTTTCAATCCCTTAATACGTTGTAGTACGCTGCATTACTATTTATTGCGATTTTTGCACTTTTTATGCGCGAGCGAATATGGTGGGTATGGTAGGCCGATCGTTAAGATTTTGCCGCTTTGAAAGTTTTATGAGGATGGAGATGAAATTTACGAACCTAGGCTAAGGATCTTCGATGATTACCAACACGATTGAAAAATTAAAATATTTCTCCATCCATTTGAGATACGGACTCCTCTATAATCACAATTCATTATACAATACATGAACTCTGCAAAACTAAATTTCGGGCGAACCGGGCTTCTTTTTCATGAAAGAGTTTTCGTCATCCCTTTTGTCCCCTCCTAATCGGAAACACAATTTATCAAGATTATGTATCATGAAGATAGCACAATTTAATAGACCACTGGATAATAAGGTTATTAAAACGCTATTCGCTCGTGACTATCACTCGGCAAATCATAAATCAACACACATGCACATCGCGACAACGCGCTCCTACTTGCGAAACTACAATTCAAATTCAGGAGGGAAAGTCTACTACCCCGGCGAAAAATATCGCTAGTTAAACATTCCTCCGTAGAGACGTAAATTAGTCTGCATCCCTTGAATTCCGAGGGGAATACTTATTAACGGGGTTTTCCGCCATTATTATGCGTCCCCAGCCTCGTGAATTTCACCTTGGCCACGCGCGCATTTGCGCCGATAAGCACTTCAACGGCAATTTCGCCATCCTCTTTCCTCGCTTTTCCACCTCGGCAATCTTGCCAAAGCCCCGGACAGGGGCAGGAAAAAAATCTGGCGAGTGAGTGTCGCGGCTGCACCGCAGAAATTAATTAATATCGCGCTCGCGCATTGTGAAAGAGTCGCTACACGCTTCTTAGCGCCAGGCTAACACCGATCCGATAAGAATTTTCCTCTGTCCCCCCCCCCCTTTTCCGACCACTCAACACGAATAAAATTTTTACGACTCGGCCGTTACGTGGATTACACGGATCTTTGCTTTCCCTGAGCTTTTCACAGCTTTTCAAGGGTTTCTTTCTTGTTTATCTGCCTCGTCGACATCATTGAATTTAATGTGATTCGCCGTTGTACTCGATGCCAATAACAATTTTCTTTACAATATCGGAAATATTGTGAAAATCTGATATTTCCGATTAATCGACATTTGAAAAATACACACTACGTTTATTGCCGCGTTAATTATCACTCATAGGCGTAAACATTTCGAACCTATTGAATCGTTACGTAAACATCCCAAATAATAGTCTTTTCGGAAATAATGCTGTTATTACTCAAATATCTTTGTAAATTAAAAACATATAATTACATTACGTATAATGGTGTTTGGTATTATTAAAGTATACAACATAAGAAATCTTGTATTTCATGACTTGCAAATAAGCCAGAAGAAAATAGTCGTTCAATTATAATATTGTACCATTGACAGTTATTACAAATTTCAAAATTCAACATTAGCTAACAAGACAAGCTGTCTAATATTACAAATTAAAAGAATGAAACTACTTACACTTTAAGAAATAAAAATGAGTATTCATGAATTTAATACAAGCCTCTGTGTCTTATTGATGTAACGCTTATGCAGCGTTCTTTTAATGAAACATATGTATTATTTTATCGATCGATAATGAGTTAATCGTTTAGCAAACTCAAATTTGCTGAAAGTAAAATAAACTTCAAAAATTGGAATTTCACCTCGACTAACACTTTTTTCAAAAAGTAAATTGCTACCGATCTTGGAATAGGAGACGTTTCCGGAAACGTCGGAATGTGTCGATACTCCTAATCTCGCAACTGACTTGGTCGCGGATATACGTGGGGGCGTCGGCGCCAGAGGCTAGGCGTGCGGGGGAGTCCGGGAAACAAAAGATCCGTAATCACGATCCATTTACGACTCCTCCCGATCGGGTTTTCAGCTATTCCCCCGGGAGTTTCCACCGCGTCATCCATTGCGTCATCCGAACTGCAACCTACCCTCGAGGGCCTCGACAATTATCAACTTTGCCTTTTCCTCTGAACCTGTGACCGAATTGATTTTCTCTTATGTGTATTTTCACGCCCGTGCTTGAGTCTAACATCCAGTAAGCGCGTGCTAATCTCCGTCGTTATCGGACTAAATGATAAATGTAACAAGTTATTTCGAATGTTGTTGTTTATCACGTGAGTCTGTGCGTCTTTTCTCTTATTTTCTTCGGATAATTAACGAGGTGCATGATCTAACTTGTCGGAAAGTAGTTGAGCGATGAGAGAGGATTTTTTTCTCATATAAATTATGGATCATCGGTTACGAGATCTGGAAATGTAATGGACATTAGAAATTGCTTGATTTCATTTAATTTCCACATTTTTTCATTCTTTCATGCATATTTTCATGCATTTAAAATATTTAATATATATATTACCTTTTTTCGTTTTTTTTTTTTTTTTTTGTTTTTTTAATAAATGGATTAAACTTTATCAAAGTATTCTTCCTATTATACTAAATAATAAATTATTTATTTTAGTATCGCGTTACTTCATTGATTTACTTTCCGAGGTAAAGCTCTATGAAATTCGCTACGGCTCATCCAATTAACATTAATCAAAATTTAATCAAATTCCTCAGTTATTTATGGACTATTCTTTTGATTTCTTCCTGCGTTGCTAAATATTCAGTAAACCAAATAGTAAAAAAAGTCATAGACTCACGCCTATCATGTTTCGAGACAAGAAATTTATTACCTGTTTCAGCAACATTGCCTTTAGACAACTTCAATATAACGCCTATCAAACAAAAAAAACTCTCAGATGCATGCAGTTTTTCACAAAGGCGTTTTAATATCTTTCGAATTGCACGTGCCCAGCAATAAACAAATTGCAGTTGCACGATCCTCTTTATATTACATAATAGAAATTTCGCTTAGGTTCTAATGGATTCGTGCCATGGTGCACAGCATCCGAAGGCCGAATATCACGGAAATTCGCTCTTCTCATCTTGATTTATGCGATGCCGTATTCAAATTTGGGAAGCACAAAAAAATGGGATGCGCGAATGTCAGTTGTGAGAACCCGGTATGTACATCTGCACAGTGCAAAGTTCCCCCCCCCCTTTGGCGACGACCGCATGTATCACGTTTGTAAATATATATCTATACAAAATGTGTGTAGATATACATATTTATACATACGTACGTACATAAATGCCTATGCATGTCCTTATGCGTACGAGTGGATGTGCATTCGTATGCGTGGCGAACTCGTTAGCTAATCTCGACGCACCAGCTGCATGTAGATTGAAATTTGGAATGTAGATGCACCATGAAACCAGGAGAAGGCCGGGCAGGGAAACCGAAATCACAAGAAGAGATGAACAAAGAAATAAGGGTGAAAAAGTGCCGACTCAATTATAGAAACTGTTGACAAGCTGAAAAAATGTTGTAACAAAAGAATTTTTTATGAAAAATACAAAGAAAGGAAATTGATAATTCATTATAATTATTTGGAAAATCTGAATTAGGTTTGATTGTGTAGATTCACAATTATAAAATGGAAAAGCTACTTTCTTAGATTCTGTGATTTTGAAATTGTGAAATATGCTTAAACTTCATTGATTAATACTTTAAACAATTTCAAAAAAATCTTTTCAAATACTATTATTACGTAAGATTTTTAGGACATCATACCTATTGTTTCATATAATATTTACATTTAACGATTATTTCTTTATATGAAAGTAATTAATGTTTGAATACAATTTTTTCAATATTATTATGCTTTAGAAATTTTTTTGTCAGAACCATGAGGGTTTACACTGTACTACATACATTTCATGAATATTCAAGATATATCTTGTTCATATTACCAAAGTTAAATTTTAAAAACCGTACTAAACCTTAAATTTAAAGTAAGTTGTCAATTCATATTAACAAATTAATTACCAACGAATAAATTTAATTATATTTTACATTGATCTCTTTAATACATCTTAAGCTATTTTAAGATAATCATTAAGCTATTTTATATTTCTTATTGATATTTTATATTCTATGTATTAAATTAATCAAATACATTGATTTCATCAACTGTATGCAATTTAAATTTAATGAAAAATTTTAATTGTAAATTACAATTTCTTAAGAATTTAAAATTCTAATGTTGGATCTAAATTTTTTCATATAATTTAAATTATAATCGATTAAAAATAATTAAAAAATATTTCTTTTTATATATTATATTATTTCAAAATTATATCAAAGAAATAGAATTTTTTTGTTGTAAAAATATATGTTGATATTCAATCAAAATACAAATACTTATGAAATATATTAATACTTGTAGAAAGATATTATTTTTTTAATCAATGCTATGTTTTATTGAAAAATCTAAAACGAATATTAATATAAATTAAGTTTATGAAAAATGCATTAAGAAATTTAAAAAATTATAATCTACAATTATTTTTTTGATGGATTAATTAATATTATACTATTCATCATTAAGCCAATGAATATAAATTTAAAAAGATATTTGTAGGCATTAATGATTCCACGTTGAAGCTTTCTCATGTTGATCGATGATGGAATTTCGAATGGAGTTGGCTTCGAAAGCATCATTTGTAATTTAAACAGTATAAGACTCTAGACGCAATTAAGAAAGGTTAAATGTATATTTGCATCATTAAATGTAGTATTTAATAATAATTAAAAAAAAAAAAAAAAAAATAAGCACGATTATAAATAGTACAAAAACCATTCAGGTAACGTTAAATTTCCTTCTCGTAATTTCTTGTTAACTTATAAATTATGTACTACAAATTTATACCAAAAAAATATTATGTAATGCATCTCATTGATTCACCTCATTGAAAACATAATTTTTATTTATTTTACATATCTACAAAAACTTCTTACAGTTTAAATCACGACTAGGAATTATTGCTTTGAGAACTTGTAACAGGTGTACTTGTGGTTAAAAATTATTTTTTTTCTAAAAACTGTATTAAATACGTGAACCTAGTAAACCTATGTTTAAATATTTTCCTCTTGAAAAAACATGAAAATTAACGGAAAGGTATTAAAATTCCACTATCCAATTTTATATCCAAAACTAAACTAAAGCCAAAGGAAGCGCAACAAAGAAATTGAGCCACATGTTCTTAAGAACAAACGGATCTAGTTCCAATCCGAAAGTTCAACATCATCCCATCGTCCCGTTACTTGGACCAAAAGAAAGACCAAAAAGTCAGGGTGAATAAATACCTCGCGATGGATCCCAGCATCCTCAGGATTTCCGCAGCATCCCGAGCTCCCGCGGAGAGTCTTAAGCCTCGCTTCCGGGTGACGAAATTACAATTTACAATTGGCCGTTGCGGAGCAGGGCACGACATGTAATTTAGGGATCGGGGCCAATTCACCTGTCCAATCTAAAACTCTTGGTTCAGGGCCACGCCTAGGATGTGGATGTGCACAATGCCGCGTGGAAAATCGGGGATAATCTAATTGTTGAGCCTTTTACGGTTAGGCTCGAGCCCGGTCGGATAAAGAGCGGGAGGGTTGAGGGATGAGGCATGAGGGATGAGGGATGAGGAAAGGGTGCACTCGAATGTTAATGAGGCGGTGGATCGCGGATGCTGGGACTCGCGGACCCGAGTGAGTACTTCTCGAACGCGACCGTTGCTCTTCTCTTTCGGAATGCCGCTTCTTGGGCCCATTGTTTAACAGTACTTCATTGATACTTCCACTTCTGCATTTTCTATTATTATTTTAATCACGGTGGTAAGCCGTGAGAAATATTAAACGAGGTGTGTTATTAATGTGTGGACAATACCTTCTGGAAACTAGAGGCTTTGTGCCAGGACTCTTAAGCTCGTATGAAAAACTGATTGCCATCATCATTATTAAAGTCAATTAAAAAAAATGTCGAACTTAATTATCACTTTTTACTTTTAATAATACACTAAACTCCGGCCTCGGGGCGATAAATAAAAAGGGCTTAATCAAAAAAGACTTTAATGCTACTGTGTATAGCCCAGTAACATAGAGAAAAGAATCATAAATAGACGTTAACTTCCTCCGGCTCGGTTCTTGGAAAAATGATGTAACGATATCGAGGGAGAAACAACGAGAGAGCGAGAGAATGAGGGAGAGACTGGAGATGTACCTACGATATATGGGAACGCACAATTTATCTCGCGAGGGTTTGGTAAGCGGGAGAGGAAAGGGAGGTAAAGGCCAATGATTAAGGATCTCAGCCTTGGTTCTCTTTCTCTCTTTCTCTCTCTCTCTCTCTCTCTCTCTCTCTCTCTCTCTCTCTCTCTTTACATCGCTTGCTCGCTCTTATTCTGTTTGCATTTAACGCATGTATTTTGTAACACCAACAGAACATTGTCTCTTTCTTTCCATCTCGTGCTTACACGAAGACTATATATCTCTGCCTTGGCTCTTGTGTGTAAAAGTTACAATCTGACCAAAACCAAAGATCGATCTAGGATAGTCAAGTTAAAAAAACGAAAAACCGTCAAATACTCATCGAAGGGTTTTTTTCATTAATTTCATGAGTAGGAAATATTTTATAGCATCGTATTATCATTTCCTGTCGTAACCTATTTCTAATCTATTTTAAGTTCGATTAAAACAAATATTATGTCTTTTTTTTACAACGGCGAGTGGAAAAAATTGCTCCGTTAAGCTTTCTCTTTGCTGATTTATCAATTCCAATATTAGACCGAACGAAATACAAATTGTTTGTGACGCAAGTACATGGATACAGACCGCATTCCCAAGGAGCAATAAACAGGAAATTTTCCTATATTATAATAATGCTGTTAAATAAGAGAAAAAGAGAGGGTCAATTTTCAGCCAAAGGGCCAGTGCGTTGGATTGGACAGAAAGTTCTCGCCCAGCCTCCATCGATCCATCAGCACTGAACCTTTTCGACACAGCCTGTACATCTGAGTGATGCCAAGAGTCAATCTTTCCCAGCTTCCCCTTTTCGTCCTCGCTCGTTCACTCACTCACTCTCTCTCTCTCTCTCTCTCTCTCTCTCTCTCTCTCTCTTTATCTCTCTCTCTCTCCCTCTCCCTCTCCCTCTCCCTCCCCCTCTCACTCCCTTTGAAAAGAACTCGAGACCGCTGCGCTTGTTCAATAAAAGACTCAGGCAAGCGCGTTGTTAATGTCCTGTAAGCCGCCGCGTAATCGCTTCATCCGAATCCCCGGAACACTTGTCGTGTTCCCTGGACAATGTTTCCTGACAAGAATATTGTCCTTCCTCTTTATCGATTTACAAATTAGTAAATAAATGCAACCACTGGAGAAATGTGGGAATTACGAAATTACAATTAATTATTCGCTGCTTTTGATAATTTCACTTACCTTTGATATCTTTCTATGCTCCTTTTTTTACGTACGAATTTTTCAATCGATTTATGCGTATGCGGTTTTAAAATTAAACCGTTAATCTTGAATCATTGTTGTAGTTCAAAGGCTAATTTGCAGATTATCGAATATTTTACATAACCGTTATTTCATTGCCTCTACTATCTTCATTATTGAAATTTTGAAAAAATTATTTTATTATATTGAAGGCAGTAGAAAAATTTAAATTAAATTTTAATCAACAATCACCAAATTAAAATTAATCCGCATTAAATTTTAATAATTACTTACTCAAAGAAACATTTTCCAAAATTTACATTCCATATGTCAAAAGGATACTGGAGATAGATTTTATTTCTTTATTTCATCCAATAAATAAAACTAAGTCTAATGTACTCCACATCAAATATGTAAGTTAACATTAAAATTTAATAAATAATGATGCAATAAATTAATTTTAATTTAAATTTTAATAAACATAATACTAATAAAATGTTATTAATTATGCATAATAATATAAATTTAATCAAGGGATTAATTATTTATTTTAATAAAAAGATTGAAATAAAATAGGCCTAGAAGAAAGTACTTGAATACTATGTCGATGTTAGTGTAAAAGACTGGGCGAAAGTACAGTTTAATTATTCAGCTTAAATGTAAAGAATAAAGGTAAATATGGGATAAGTTGACGAGTTTGTAGGATTGGTATACACTCTTATATACTTTAACTAAATAGTAATTGTTAATCTATATTTAACTAAGCTTTTCATTCGGCATTGTTTAAATTAAATTGATAAGATATAATTTAAGCTTCTGATTGATAAATAAATAATCAGAATTTTTTTTATTTTTTTTCTAATCTTGATGTATATACGAGTAAAATTGCTGAGAATATTTGTAAGTGTCAAAAGTAGAATGAGCATTTAGTATAAATAAATAGTTGAGTAAGGCATCATTTGTTATAGCACACGTGCACTTAAGTACTTTATTGAAATCGCAAATGTCGAGAACGGAAACAAACACGAAGCTATGGATGTATACGTCTACATTTAATACTTTTCTCCTTCAATCAAAAAAACTATTAATGATTGGACTAAAACAGCGGTCAAGAGTTTAACGCCCTAAAGGCCGATGTAAGAATCCAATTTAGATTGTAATACGACAACGGTTACTCGAAATTCGAACGCCAAAGTACATATCCATCGAAATTTCAAGGTGATCGCTCATGGTCTACGTGCACTGGAAGAAAACTCCTTAAATTGCCCTTCGATGTATCATTTTGTAGTCCTGTTTGTAGTTGCTAGCGAACGTGTTATCTCCGATGTATTTTCTATTTTTAAGATCACTCGCTGTTTCTCATTAAATATTATGAACCAAGCTTGATTGAAAATCCATTGATTGCAACATCATCATCACGCGTTTTCCTACATTAATAAAAAACTTCAGAATCGTACTTGAGATTTAAAAATAAAAATAAAGCAATCCTTGATGAGCTCGAGTACCTCATTTCTTCAACTATTTAAAATGTTACTTTTGTGAGGTGTTTTCAGCCTTGTCTGTTGGCCAGCAGGTAACCAAATCCTCGCATTTACTCACAAAAAATAATGATTAATTCAGTGTCAAAAAAAGAGGAGCGAATTATACATATCAGAAACTTTGATACAACCAAAAAGAGTATTCTTTATATCCTTTTCACTAAATTCCAGTGCGTCCAACAATAAGTAATAATGCAGTGAGGCAGTAACAAAGTAAACATCCCAAAAGAATAGCGCTATCGGCGACGGCTATCCTTCTCTCCCCGGGATCGTGACGTCCTCCTCCGAGCCACCAGAGCTCTAATTCGACCAAAAAAAAAGAGACGAGAGTCGAGAAATTGAGAGGCGAGCTAAAGGATATTCCTCTCGGTTTGACTTCCGCACAGATGCGCGTGCGGCACCAGACCGACAAACCTACGAGGCCACTCATCCCCTGTTCCTGAATCGTGGGTGGGGGATTCCCCACCCCCTTCCTCTTTTCGCCTCCCCAGACCCCAATGAGTCCCAGTAGCACCACCAGCACACATGCAAACGAGTCCAACCATCGATCCTCCGACTCGGGCAATCGACTTTCGAGGGACTTTACGTTCGTCCATCTCACTTGGTCTATTTTTTCCCAAAAACGGTTTACTTCCCACAACTGATTTTTTCTATTTTTGGATTGGACCTCCTCGCACTTGTACTTAATGTCACATCCTTTTTAAATTGTATCGCATGTGTGAGAGACTCTACATTGTAATTGTATTTCAGATGAGATTCGAAATTGATAAAGCAATAACGAACAGAGGAAAAAATATCTCAAATTCTCTGTGTGCCACTGCTGTTAAGGCATTATATGTAGAAAAAAAAAAGAGAATTTAAATGAACTTTTATAAATTTCACGATTTCTACCACAAAAACTAAACTCTAACAGACTGTAATTAAACGGACCACTCGATAAAGTAAGAAAAGTAAAAAAAATATAGCTGCTTGACTTAGAATTTCAAACAAATTTTTCTCATTATTCTTAAATAAATATTAAAAAAATTATTCAAGTTAATTAAACAAGTATACAAAATTATTATGTACCTTAAGGAATATACATATGTGTCTTTAATTATAAGTTCAAATTGAAATCATTTTAGTTTGCTTATACGAGAATAAATTTCCCATTCGATGCTTCAATGTAAATTTATTTCATTTTAAATTTTTTTTAAATTCTTTCAAATAGTAATAAGAAAATAGTTTTAGTTTTATTATTTTAATATTTACATGATACACGAGGATTGGATTTTTCCGTAACAAAAATAGTCAAGTTAAAATTACAGTTAAAAAGGATTGTAAAATGTATCTTTAAGAAAACTTAAGAATATATAAATAGAATATTTTTATTGTTTTAGTTAATGCACATCCAAAAAAATAAAAATAATAGATGTAAGTAAAAAAAGTTAAAAGTTTGTGTTTGGGGAATGAAAGATAATTGATGAAGGAGTTTTTCGTAATCTTGACTCGTCTACCGCGATGACACTTTGGTTGAGTGACAGTTTTATCATGGGAAACGCCGTTATAACTCGTATTAAAAAGATATCGCGTTACAATGTGATCAGTCGTTTCATTATCGATGGATTCCTCGTGAAAAAAGCTAAGGAACGGGAAAATACAGAAGGTATCAACAAAAAAAAAAAAAAAAAGGAGATAAATGAAAAGGCGTAGAAAATGGTGAAAGAGGGAGAATAGAAAAGGTAGAAAGGATGTAGACGAGGAATGTAAGAAGGTGAGCGCGCGAGAGAATTAGAAGAGTCGCATAAAAAGCCACGCGCAAAGGCTGGCCGAAGATAAAGAGAAAGGGGGGGGAGGGGAGGGGGAGGGGGAGGGGGGAGGGGGAGGGGTAGAGGATAAGTCTCGGTGAGGCGACAGCGACGGCGGTGGCTGTGCCCGAGAGGAAAGACAGAGGCGGCACTAATGATGCAGTGCCAGCCGTCGTCTCGGCGATTTTTTGCCCTCCGCCAGAGCCACCCCCCGCCCCCGATGCGGTATCCTAGATTTCCTCGAGCGAAGAGTCCGCTCGGAGCGGACAGACCGATCACTCGTCCTTCCGGCAGTAGTGTAAGTGCGACACGGGACGCACGAGGAACTCACGTAGAAGATCCTACGATTCGATAACCTAGACATCCTCGTCGTTCTCATCGTCGTTCCCATCGTCGTCGTCATCCCCGTCGCCCTTATTTATTAAGCTTCCGATTCCAATCCATTCGCCGGTTTCACGCTTAATTTTACATCTACTCTAGTCTCGGGATTAACGAGCCTTACCTACTTGCGCGGGTCTTAACGTAAATTATAAATTTTGTGGGGCGATTTTTCTAACGATGACCCCAAGTGCACTTGTTCTTCGATGGGAGATAATCGTACCGCGTCGCTTTAATCTGGATTTCGCATGGGTTTGCCCTTTAAGAGGAGAATTACGATTAAAGAAAAATAATTTTTGAAGCTTTCCCATTATAAATATTAATTATAACTATAAATATTAATTGAGTATTTATTATTTTTCTTTTTTGATGATTTTACAAATTTTTCTTAAAGCTTTCATCGCAAATTAATTTATATTATCCACTGTAAGCCAGATAATTACAAATCTACATGAATAGTCTCGGGCATTAATTGATACTAATATTAATTTATATTGATAAAGGCCTAAAATTTATCTAATTAAATTGTCTAATTAAAAATGACCAATTTGGTATAGTTTATATTAAGATTTCATATTTAATCAAGAATAAATTTGGAACCGTATCAAAAGAAAAAAATCTTTTTTTTTCAAAAAAAGTTAAAAAGTTGTACGAAAAAGTTTGTTTTTCGTACTGTATAAAAAGAAAAATTAAGTCATTTTTAAAAGTATTTATGTTTTTAAAATTAAAATTCCCGTATTTTTATGTCTTGTAACATTAAAGGTAATATTTTGCTACATAATTTCAAAATCTTATACTACAGACTTTTTGTATTGGTTTTTGAAGGACATTTGTTGCACATCGTGAATAAATATAGCGAAGGAAAAGTAATAGTGACGAAAAAATAATTCTATGTCTGATGCTAAAAATGTGGATGAAATTATGAGATTTTTTATCACTTTTTCATGAGACAATGAATATAACAACTCGTAAAAAAATAACGGCAATATAATTTTAAGTAGCTACCGATGTACAGTTATAATTTCGTTGCTCTAACTTACACCGAGAAACAAAAACATTAAAGCTGGATGATAACTATTAAACTTTAAAAAAGTTAATACCAAAATTAGTTTTAAAATATTACTTATAATTATTATTTGTGAAAAATGTAATAAATAAAATAGTAGATTTAAAAAATATTTTGTTTTTTATATTGTATAGCAATATTTGTATTTATTCATATTTACACTATAGTAATAAAGTAATAAAAAAATGTTTATATATCAATTTTAGCAAAGCTACATAATATTAAATTTTATCGCCATTTCAGTTTAAAAATAAAAATTGTACAAAAACATCAATAAAGATTGCATTACACACAATTCCAATTACAAACTTCCATTCTATAGCATTTTCAAGAATCAAAAACTTAATATTTTCCTGGTATAAATATTTTAATGATGCTCCACGACCACATTCTTAAATAAGTAATGTCTTTTCATCTCCTGTTCATAGTTTCGAATTTAATTTCATTCATTGCAACAATGCCAAGTATTTCGGGAAACAATATTTTCGAAATAAAATAGCGCGAAAGTCGGCAAGATTTATTATCGCGTGGCGAGTTCAGGGTTACTCAAGTGAACGTAGAATTCGGTACCGGACGAAAAAAAAAGTGAAACCCCAGAGGACATAATACCTAATTCGCGTAGAAAGGCCAAGAGAAAAGCGTCGTCACGCAAAGATTGGACGCTATCAATCTGGTCGAGAGAAACGGCGTATCACCCCCCCTCCTCCCTCCGCCCTCTTTCCCTTTATCCTCCCCTCGCATACCCTTAAACGCATCGTGCACCCTCATGAATTAAAGATGGGAAGGGGGGGGGGCCTCCCGGGTGGAGGAGCTCGCGGAATCGGCCCACAACAAAGACGTAGTCCCCGCGACCGAAAAGAGGAGCTGCCGACACACGAAGGGAAGAACACGAGAGGGAGGAGGACCATTAATCGAGGGACGGAACGAAGGAATGAGGGACTGAGGAGGTGGAGGCTAAAAGGGACACTATTGAAAAAAGAACTAATGGCGATTCCTGGCTCTGTCTCCTCGGCGTTTGTTAGCGCTCCTCGGATTTCGAATTTCGAATTCGGACCCTTTACAAACTTTGGGGAATGCGCGTGCACGTGTTTTTTCCTCGTGAGCATGAATTTTGGCTCCTCGAGAAGGAAACGGAGGAAACTGAGGAAACGCAGGGTTTAAATCACGTGGAGCTTCTCTCGTAATTCAAGTGCGAGCGTCAATGGAGAGTGTCACGAGATTTATTACTTCATTTGTAAGCCCACGATATCACCGGGTATCCCACATTCTCCCGAGCAAGAAGTGGCGCCGATATCACCGATTCCCAGGATCATCCCGGTCCCAAATTAGATAGAGATACCCGGGGAGATAAGGTCAACGGCACATATCGCCCGTAATCCACCTGGGAATCCGGCAGTCTGTTTTTCTTTACCCTCGTGTGCACGAGGTGTAACGCTCGATCCGCCGCGTTCGGCAGGAGGTAAAGCTCGATACTCCAAAATAAAAAGCGATAAAGTTTTCAGGTAAGGAAGCCGGTGAAAGCTCCTCGGCAATAAAGACCTCGTAAAAATGCTGGATCTTGCTCGCATCTCTGGGTCCTCGACGGCGAGGATCGATCCCAGGCATCGGCTGCGGGGAAAATAATGCGAGCGCGAGTGCCGGAGTAAGAGGAGAGTCACTCGCGCCAGAGGGAAGAGAAAAGGAGAGCAAAGAACGAGAGAAGAGAGCGAAAGAGAGAGAGAGCGAGAGAGAGAGAGAGAGAGAAGAGGATCCAGCTGAATGGGAATGCTGTAGAATGCCGACAAAAACCACAGACTCAGGGATCATTAGTCTACGCTCGGTGGTTCCCCTCCCTCGTCATCTCTCTCTCTCTCTCTACCAAGCCTAACGTAAGCATTACCGGCAATGCCTATACCGGGTGGGACACGCGAAAACATCGAAGAGGACCCCTGTGCGGTACTTGCCAACAGCAGATTCTCGATGGATGTCGGATGCTGCATACTTTCGCTGGGCTCGAGAAATGGATCTCTGTAATGTTAACTGCTTTACGCGTTACTAAACTCACTTTTATCTACTCCCAATACCAGATGTTTCTTCACTCTTTCTCTAGCCCCAGTTCACTTGAATAGCAAATTTATGTTTCATCAAATTCTAAAGAATGTACTGTAAAATTTGGATTACCATTACTTTTCTCGGATCTTTGATAATTATTTGAATGGTTTATTATCCTTTTGTCGATGTATTCTTTACCCTCTAATACCGATATTTTACGCTTTAAATCTGGGCTAGTCGTATAGCTTAGAAATATTATTTTTGTGATATGAAAGCTTAAAATTTCATTCTTTATTATACAAAATAAACTTGCTAATTAAAATTTTTTTTCTTAAAGTAAATTATATGACTATTTCTTTTTTTTTTATTTATTCCTATATAAAAAAGCAATTTGCATGAAGTGATATTTTAAAAAAAAAGAAGATACGATTTAATTATAAAATATTGTTTATAATGCATGATACAAATGCGAGGGTTAAAATCGAATTTACTCAAAATAATAACTAGACTTATTTTACGTTTATTGAATACTGCCATTAAACACCATCCTTCATTTATTTTTGACACTTTCTTCATAGACAATATTTGTGTACACTAGGAAAAGAGCAATCGATAGCAATTGCAAAATCATCTGTAATGACAGTCTCATTGTCACAACACAACACCATACCCAAAGGACTAATCAAGTTGTCAAACAAAATCGATAAGAATCTCATCTCCAAAGTGCTTTCAAATCCATCCTCGGCTTAGCTCTTCCGGATTGTCAATCATCAGTCGCACTGATTTATTCAACGGACTCTCCCCGGAATCCGAGGGAATCCGAGGGAATCCGAGGGAATCCGAGGGAATCCGAGGGAATCCGAGGGAATCCTCGAACGGTCGCAGCTTGCTATTGTAGCGATAATAATCAAGCTAAATTGCTCTTCGCGATATCCGTTGCACTTGTCTTGGCTCGGGCGATGAGAAGACGCGTACGGTTTTCGCCTTTCCGTTCGCTCAATACTATTTACATCGTTAACGCGTCAACAAGTCACGCACGCGCACTTCATAAATGTTCCCTTATCATCATTGTTTCCATTGTCGCATTTATTTGAATGGTGATAAGCTGACATTTTTTGAGAAACAACTTTAAAAAGGGGATTACATGAAATATTAAGGTGCAATCCACTATCTAATCAATTATTGATCGTTGTGCACAATTAGCATAATGTAATAAAGTATCCATAAATATACAAAGAATTTAATGATAATTGTATTTATGATTTCACAAAATCATGCGTGATTTAATTCACTGACTATGGCGACTCAAAATTTATAGTTACGTAACTTTATACTTCTAGGTTTCTACGAATTTTTTGGAATATTTTTATGTATATATATAAGGAAAAATTTAATTCAACACTTTTTTTCTTATGCAATATACAGTTGAATTGACTTGCTATTAAATAACGTGTGATTTGTGTGAAGCAACTGAATGAATATATTTACCAAACTTTCTATTTACTGTTATATATTTTTTAATAAAAAGTAAGCTAAAAAAATTAAATGAAGGAATCATTTTCTTAAAACCACTATAAGCAAAATTTTTCAACATAATTTAAAGATTTTAATTTTCAAATAAAATGATAGAAATGTTACATGTATCTCATTTAATAGCAAACTGGTTTGATAATAACTGGTAGCTTTTAAGTAGGTTATAAACAAATCAAACTTCTTTTTATTTATGTGTCCTAAAGTTATTTTTAATTATTTTTAAAATTTAAGTACATGATAAATTGACTTTAAGTTTAAGTTCACATCACGTGCATGGACATGGTTATACACATACACACGCAGACATACTTCATTAAAAATCAAGAAATTTCAATATGTTCAAGAACTAGTTTATTATAAGTACAAATACAAATTATCTGTGATATTCTTATAACTTAGTTTCATTTTTAAGAAAATTAAAATACGTGGAGCAACGATTGCACACATACCAATGCTTATATCCTAATAATATCTAAAAAAAAAAATAAATTTGTTCACCAATCTATACGTAATAAAAATTTTTATTTTATTATCTTAGATACGTAAAAGAACTAAGCTTGTAATATAATACATATCAATATTTGTGCATCCTTATAAATGAATACTTTTTCAATATAATTTTTAACTTTAGCGAAACATTTTTTATTGAATCTAATTATACAAATTTATTTTTAGCTTGAATGAAAAAAGAATTTTTGTTAGAATTGCACCAAAAATTGATTTAAAATTTTTATCAAGATATAATTGCTTTGAAAATACTGATATAACTTTAAAAATATTATGATAGACTGTAAAGCCTATCATAATAAAATTGGCTTCCAATAGATTGTAAAATAGTATGAAAATATACTCATAAATTTAAAAAATTTAGATAATAATAAATTTAAGGGCACACCGTAAATGATTCAGTGTTATTTATACATGAAAAAATAAATAAATAATAAGTTGTTGCATCACATTCTATACGAAAAAGATGCTTATAAAAAAAAGATAATGAATGGTCAAGTCCTTTCTGAAAAACATAAAAAAAGGAAAAAATTAGTTTTTTTTAACTACTTCCTCGATTTCACGGATGATAACCCAGAGAAGTAAACCACCTTCAGCAAGATTTCAATCGATTTTCTATGCATTGGCATGGAAAAAAAATTAGAGAACCCTTATACTAAATAATAAAAAACATTCTGCGGCTCTGTAATGAAAAGTGTAACACTTGTAATCGCAATCAATAACTTGTTATTTTATTTTACATTTTTTCATAATGTACGATTTAAATTAATAATGTAATTGGCTGATGAAAATTACAAATCTGTTGAAACTTCCGTACAATGACAACATTGATTAATACGATATTTTTACATTGAAATACAATAGAATAAAAATCGATAAATTAACAAATTATTGATTTATTCTTACATAAAATATTCAATTTTTATTTTAATATTTGTGGTTGACAATTATTTACTTGATTGACAAAAGTTTTCATTCATCAATTATTAGTACAATATACAAACTTGATGTCATGAATAAAAATAATTAATTAATTAATCTTTTTAATATTAATATTTCATATTTAAGTCACATTAGATATTATTTTTTATATTCACTATTGCATGCATTCACTGCATTAATTACAATTTCTCTCCAATAGCTATTACTTAATCTTAAAAAGTATTATCCTTGTTTTTTAATTTAAAATTAATTGTTAAATGTTAAAAGTATAAATATGAATGAAAAAACTTTATTACCAAAATTAAAAATTCATGTTACATATACAAAATTAAAAAATATATAAAGCTTATAAATTTAATATACATTTAACCAATTAAATTAATCACGAAATAAACTAATGTACACGTGAAGAAAAATTTTGTTATAAATAGTTATTTAATTATATATATCTATTATATTTAAACAATTAATATATTTATTTATATTTTATAATAAATTTTTAATTTTTCTATATACTATATCAATTATTTAATTTTTTAATGATAATTATTTTTCATTTTAAAAAAGTCGCTAATGTAAAATAAACTGTTCTTTTTTATTAAATGAAAATAATTATTAGAAGTAAATAAAAAATAATAACCATAATAATATTTTATATAAATTAATTATTTAGTTTTTAATAATGTTCATAATATAAAAAAGTAATTTAATCTATTATTCATTCATTGAATAAATTTAATATGGTGATAGGATGTAAAAATTTTAGAATTAACTATTTATTTTATGAAATATGATAAAATAAATTTTTTTTTTAGAAATAAAAAATACTAAAAATTTATTATAAAATAATTTTTTGTATAAAATATTTTCATGGGTTATTCTTTAAAATGTTTATAGTACAGAATATAAACAATAAAATTGTAATAACTGATTATCATCATTATAATATTCATAAATTATGATAATATATTAATACAGTATTATATATAATATTTGTTGAAATATTTGTATTTATTTATAAAAAGAAAGTGATAACTGGTGAATGGTGAATACTGTTATATGTTATGTTGTATAAGCTTTACAAGTGTCTGCTAATTTTCAGTACTTACTGTACATAAATGTTTGCTATAGATAAAACATGAAATAGATAAAACTATTAAAATAAAAAAGAAGCGGCTACTATTTTTTATGCTGTACTCCCATTAACTTTTCTAACAAATTGTAAATAATCCTTTTTCTTGAAACTCTGCTCTACATCCAGAGTATTCCTCATTTAAAAGTCTTTTCAAAGACCGCACGAGCAAAAAATAGTTTTACACTTAAAAATTTAAGATACATTCAAAAAAGCAAAAAGTTCTCTGTGGTAAGTACACTATAAGTGCCGAGTGAAAAGGCAGATTCTTCGTTTTTCCGACATGGACGTACGGACGCGAGCATCGGGAGGGAGCAGTTTCTTAAAACAAATTGTCTTTCTTTCTTTGTTTTTCTTTTTTGTAAAAACGACGTACATACAGATAGATTTTCCGTTTTCCATTTTACTCTCGCACTACACTCCCGACAAACTATTTCGAGACATTGACTTTTTTGCGGCGAGAGACACCCGATCCGAATCTATCGGTCCATCTCACTGCGAATTCGAGCACCAGATATCTCGAGAGGAAATCCTTCCGAGGTCCACACCTTGGCAATTAAACGTGCGAACGATCGCGGGTGTCACGTGCGCGAGAAAAAAAACCAGGAGGGCTGGACAATTTCGGGAGGAGGAAAGAGGAGGAAAAGGAGGAAGAGGAGGACGGAAGGATGGAGGGCAATTGATAACGCGCGCGCGCTGAACCAGCCCTCTTTTTATCGCCCTCCCCCCTCCTCCACCCCTTCCTGTCACGGGTAATGATGGATTCGCCTGCTCCAGATGAAACCACGGCCCCGATGAATAAACCGCCGGACCCGGAGGAGGATTTGCGAGGAGCGGACGCGTCGAAGCTCCTCCGATCGCTCCTAGTCGATTTTTATCGATCTCAGCTCCTTCTTTTACGGTCGGGATGAGACGCGCTGCACTACCTGTAGCTTGACTCGAAATGAGAATCGTAATGACGGACTTGAATCAGTAAATATTTGTGCAGCTACTCCTTCCAAGGATTCTCCGTTCAGAATAAGTTTTAAGGACTTTTTTACGAGAGGAGCCGTTCCTAATTACTTTTAAACTTAAAAACTATCCGCCGTTTCCGTGGCAGTTCTATTATTAACAGTAAATTACAAATCATCTAAATTAACTATTTCGTTGCCATAACGAGATTCGACCGCTTGTAACTTTATAATTAATCCAATTTCGTTTGCACACCTTGTGAATTAGTGGTCAAAGCTTATCGTATCAATTTATCTCGCTATCTTCAGTTAAACAGCATCAAAAGTAATTATGGAGTTTCGAAATAGATTTTCGGTGGAAATAGATTTTCATCAATTAGCACTAAGGAAATGGCCTGTGATTGAATAAAAAATGGTGAACGTTACTGCTCTTGACAATGTTGCAAATTCAGAAACAAGATGACAATTAATTAATTAGTGATGAGGTAAAATATTTGTCTAACTTTACCCTAACATTTTTCCGTCACTCCCCCAGACCACTCAAAAAATTAAACAATCATCAGAATTCACGAAAATTATCCGTAATTTTAATTAAAAATTTTAAAGTCCAAGATAATTCTTCGTCAAGTAATATAACAATATAATATACAAATCAAACCTTTCAAAGTCTGATTCAAGAGAATAAAAAATTACACGAACACAGTGCCAATTTGTTTAAAACGCAGTTCACTGATTTTTATGAAAGTTCGACCTAAGAATACTTGAAAAGATTAAGTACGCATGACGCATACGCATGAAACATAAATTATAAAGCGACTTCTGTTTAATATATATTTTAATGATTTACTTCACGGTACATCACACACGGTATTGCACAGCTACTTGTAAATCTTAAAAATTAAGGCTTGCCTTAGAAAATTAAGATATTACACGAGAATCGTAATGCCGATAAAATACATTTGTACACAGAATAGACTTTATAAAAATACTCGAATGCGAAATTACGTAAGAAATTTTTAATGAATATGCCGAAGGAAGGAGAGGTAGAAATTAAAAAAGAAGATCATAAAACATAATTATACAACCGTGGCCAATAAAACGCAAATAGAAAACCACGAAAATCCCATCAGGTTTACGAGCGCTTTAACAGCAAGTTAAAATAAATGAATAATCAATAAGAAATAAGCCAGCGGAAGCGTACACATATTTCTTGAATTATCTTCATTAAATCCACGGCAAAGCGTGCACACAGTTTTATCAAATATCCCATTAAGGCGTTCAATTTTCTGGAGAGTCGCTCGCTCGTCAGGGTGACAGAGTCGGTCGGTATCAATCCCTCAAAGGACCTTTTGTGCCAGGAGGCTGGGAATGAAGGAAAAAGGGGCAGGGGTTGTCTGGCAAAAAACTGGAGGCCCCGTAACAAGTGAAAGAAAAGCGAGCGGCAAGAAAACGCGCGAAAGAATCCGAGCGGCTAAGGGAAAAAAATGCGAGGAGATGATGTGATGCCCCTCGCGGCACGAGCGCCGTTTATTATCGCGTTAGTCTCGCCCGAGCGACGACGATTCCACGGTTACCCATTGTCACCGTCACCCGGGTGACTCTGCTCAGGGTGACTAGCCCCGGGTGCATCGCTCGCCACGCTTCCTTGCAATAAGACACTCGCCTAATGAGTCCTTCGCTCCCCGACTTTGTGCAAGAGACGCGAGCATTTGTCAAAAGGAGGTCTTCTTCAGATTAATCACAGGTGTGTCACGCAGGCTCCAGGTACTTCCAAACAGGAAATCACTCCGAACAAAGGTAAAGGTGTGCTTTTCATTTACTGTCATCAATCTTACCTTGTTAGGTCATTGAGATTGTTCGAGCCGATGGAGGTTCATTGGTTCATAGCTTACGTTTCAATTTGTAATTCGATACTGCAAAGTTGATAGCTCCATTACATCTATTCTACTCTTAAATTATAACTTTCTTATTAGCGTTTTTCCTTTATTTTTAAACTTTACGATTCCAAACGGAATAATAGAAAAAAGGTTCATTCAAAGTAATAAGCCGGAACAGCGATCTTATTGCATTTTTTTTCCTTTCAATTGATTGTCACTCTAACAGATCACATTACCGCAAGTGCATCACTAATTAAAGAAAATTCTACCAACATCAATAATACGCAGCTGGTTAAAATTTAATTTTCTTTAGCGGTAAAGCTCAATTCCATCTCCCAAAACTAAAACTTTTTTTTGCCAACTACAGCCGACTGCATTCTCTTGGATTTTTAAAAGTTCATTTGTTCCGCCAAATATGCATCACACAAAATGAATACCGGTTCTTTTGAAATCCGCAACACAGGTAAAATAAGAATGCAGTGCCGAATCTCCATTCGAATCGGAGTCGCCGGCGCTTTTAATTTCAATTCCGAACAAAGCCGGTAAATAATTCACCCTCGAGCCGAGATCGAGTCCACCGCGCATCGATCCCTAGATCCTCGATCTCATCCACGAAATGCACCCGATAGTCCAGAGTCGCCAAGATTCATCGGGGTACGAGGTACCCTGGGTGTGTACGTGTGTCCCCTGCCCCCCCCCCCACGCACACACCCACGACCCGGGCTATATATCCTTGGAGGTGTGTTTTTGCCAGCAACCCTCTCTCGACCCGGCGAAACTTTGTTTAACTAAGGCTCGCAAGAAATGAACCTATTTATATTGGAAGTGCTCGCCCGACCCTCTCGAGTGCGTGGCAAATGCCCACGTAAACTCCTAATGCCAAGCCGGATGATTGCACCCGGGATTGCGCGCCACTCGGCAAATGGAAGTGGCGAGTGCGATTTCCCGGGCTCGGGGAGGTCTGCCTCCAGTATTCCCCCTCTCCATTATCCCGCAGCCCTCGGTTTTTACCCACCCCCGTAATTGATCGATGGCTTGGGGTGTACGCAGCGCTAACGAGGTTGTCTTCCCGTGGACGACGAGGTGTGCGCACCCCGACCCCCCGAGCATACGCTCATAGCTGACCCATATAGTGCGAGTTTACGCAACCAAAAACAGAGGAAGGCATCGTCACCCTCAAGGTCGTAAACCTTGGCTGCTCCGGAGCGAACTGGGGACAATTTGAATGAGACCGACGTGTCCGTGGCATCACTCGACACCCTTTATCACCGAAACAATGACGCAAATTACATTGAATAAGTTTTCTGCTGACGTAAGAATGCCTGAATAGAAAGTTTTCAAATTTCGTTACTCGGTCCTTGTTGGATTAATTTCGAGGCGAAAATGCTTGTCACCGAACCATGGGAATTAGTTTGCCAACGGTTCGGGGAGAAATGGTGGTGCTGTAAACTTGGCTCTTACAACAATAAATTAGCGATTAAAAAAGCTGCCGACAATCGTTGGACCGATTAGCGTAAACAATTATTGCTGTCCTTCCAATTAACTCTAAATTCATTTCGACATTGTGTTATTCGAAATATGAGTTCCGTTTGGTCTATTCAAGAATTGTAAAAAAAGTTTTCAAGAGCTCTCGGAAAAAGGGAAGGTTAATTCTGCTAATGTACATCGGAAAATGCGAAGCTGTTAATGATGCTTTAGAGCCGTGAAGATGTGCTCGAAGAGAAGCCTTCGCAACTTGAAATTCCTCTCGACTCCGAGAGGAGCAGGTGTAATCGCGGGCAGCAGCCGGACTCGGTCCATTGTAAAGGACTCAGTAGGGGAGAGAGGAGTAGGGGAGGAAAGCGCGTTATCATCTCGAGAAGCGCCGATAATTCACGCGGGAATTTCCTTTTTTCCGAGGCCGGGTCGCTCGCGCTCACCCGCATACTGAGCGCCGGTGCGAGTGTGTGGAGCTCGGATGCTGCGAGATACACGAAGGCGAAGGGCTCAGGATGAGATGAGATGGGGCGTGGAAAGAGGGGAGGGGGGCTCCGGAGCGTCGGTCGTTGGAAACTGCGCACGCGGACGCCCGCAAAAAGCGCACCAGACAGCGCCGGGGCTTTTTGCCTCGCGTCAGCCGCTCGAGCGATCGCTCTCTGGCACCGCGTTCCTCCTCCTCCTCCTCAGCCTCCTCTTCGCCCTGCTCCTCACCGGCAGCTCCCTGCTAGCCACTTTTTGTCTCTCCGGCTTATTCCCCGTCCCCATCATCCTCCTCCTCCTCCTCCTCCTCCTCCCCCGACCCTCGTTCCTTTGCTCGCTCACTCCACGAGCTGTTAAAAAATATTCCGGGTCTGTATATACAGAGCCGAGAGCGCGCAAATGTTATTAAAAGTTTGTGGATTGTAAATCGGGCAATTTTTTTAATCCCTGTTTTACAGACTTTAGTCTTCGATTTCCTAGCTCACCCCTGCTGCCTTATACATCTTCCGCTGCTTAAAAAAAGAAAACCTCGAGAGGAAAGAGTGTCTTCTGTTTTTCCCTGCTTTCCTTTTCAAAGGGATTTTGCTGGTATACCTGGATCGTAATCGGAATTGTAAAAACGGATAAATTTTGTAATAACGTGTTTGCATTTGGAATGCTTGAGAAAATTGTTGGAATGGAGACTTCTACATGTGTTTTTATTGGGTTTCTTATGTCTTGGCATGTACAAGTCCATACAAGATTAATTGTCCACTGCAATTCCTAATTACGCAAATAAGCTTCGGATTATTGATCGGACGGACAAATTGTTTACATAAGCCCATTCGGACTCGTTGAATAATCATGTGCCTTTGACAAAATTAGCTCCTTCCTCGCCATTGTAAATTCATACAAATTTTAAATAAAAAATTTGCACTTACAATGCACTTGCACCGTTGCGAAATATTTTTCAGGCTTCATCTTAATTCTCGAGCCACACCAACATAATGGATACATTAGGACTCTAAGAGCGGATTATGCCAGCTAACAATATGAGCAAAAATTGCGCAAGCCGCTTCGAGTTGCATTTTTCATTTAAATGAATCAATATTTATAATAAATACTAATTCGATCCTCGAAACGTCGCCGTTGCATAAATTGAAATAAATTAAAATAAATGCGCGCGAATAATCGCAGAGGCGAAGCGGTGATACCTTGTATCAGCAGCTAAGGTAATGATCGAAATTGAGCAATAGATGCACGAGTACCACAGCTTTTTATTAAAATTCAATATACGAAATGTCTCCGGGTTTCAGCGAGGATCACTCGAAATGCCGGGGCTTAATTGGGAATTTCGTTTAGGTCCCGTGTAACAAGAGACGCGCACCTCGCATTTTAAGCTGATTCCGAGTAATTCTCACCGAGTGAGGCGCGGCATCGGCATTGCCCGTCGAATAATTAAGAGCCATCTCTCACAGGCGTTTTGCAAGAGAGGCAAAAATGATTTTCGCAATGGGAAGGAGCCGGGCAGCATCCAGCATCCACGGGTAATTATTTTCGGTGGGCACCGATCCGCCGAAAAGAGAGTTGAGTCATCGCGGGACAATAGCCGCATGTGACGACATTTACGGTCAATCGAGCATTAATTACTTTCGAGCGAGCGTCAGGGAAAAATTATGAAGGAGGCAGTCTGTCGTCCACCAGAAGGCCGCGCATTTATTTGCGCCCGGAAACTCATTTGGCTGCTTCTGCCAGGATGGCCGTGGTGATAAAATCCACGGGGGAGCCGCGACGCCCGCGGCTGACGGCAGGACGGCCATTAGTCAAGACCTGTCAGCCGCGTACCCTCCTATCCCCACACTCGGGCAGAGAGAGAGAGAGAGAGAGAGAGAGAGAGAGAGAGAGAGACCATCACGAAGGCTGAGGCTGCGCCGCAACATTTTCTTATCGTACGAGTCGATAGTGCCGGACGACCCTTGCGAAACACACTTTTCGCGCTGAGAATAACACTTGAGTCTCGTGGTGACGCATCGCTGGCTGATGTAATAGTTGCTTTCCGACTCTCGTAAGGATCTATCTTTTGCGAATTATATGCATGATGAGATCGGGAGAGCTGGAAGGACCCGTGATTGCGGTCCCTGACTCACAATTCCATACCCCAAGCGAAAACAAATTTAGATTAATGACTGTAATTATCGAAAATATTTACTGTAGCGTTAATTGCAAAGAATCGACATTGTGCTGATCGATAAACTATACTCTCTCCCTCTCTCTCTCTCTCTCTATATATATATATATATACGCTTTAAAACGAGTAACGTTGAAAAATACTGTCGATTTATTCATTTTATGCCTTATGCTAATACCCAAACTTCCCGACCTCTATACTGAATTAATTAAACCGTCAATGATAAATTAATTAATCAAATCACCAACTCATGATTAACCCATGAATGCTTTTCCCGCTTTCGATTTTCTTCAACTTTTAATTTTCGCTCAAATTACTGTCGCTTTTGCGACACCATTTTATCTGTGCAGATCTACGAAATGGTAGTCAATTATATCATTATTCACAATATTTTTATCTATATGTAATATTCACGTTTTAAAATATAAAAATATAATTTCATATTTAAAAATTCATTAAAAAGTATATCATAATTTTAGTTTACTTGAAATAATTAGGTGGTATATAAAATACAAGAATAAACTAATATAAATGACGCTAAAAAATATGTTCGTTTTACTAAATGTTTTCGTACAACTAATAATATCCGAAAGCCGTGTTGAATAAGATGTAAATTTTCTGTCACATTACATTTGCAAAAAAAAAAAATTCACAATGAAACATAGGAAAGTACTTTGAAATAAAGCTTTTAATTAGAGTAAATTAGTATCTTTTTTAAAAGTCTTTATTACTTTTTTTTTGTTCGAGCTTCGTACACTTTAATACGAATATTTTTGGGGAAAAAATTTTAAGCATTTTAAAACGTAAGTTTTATATTCATGATAAACACAATACTTAAATAAAATGGGTTTTGGAATTAATCAAACGACAATCATGTAAAAATGTATAGCACCCGTACACGTTTAAAGGTATAAAATTGATATAAAAAGCAATTACAATTTTACATTTAACGACTGCTTAATGCCGATAAAAACATGTTACAGTAAAATTGAAATAATTAACATAAATTGAGAATCACGAAATTAAATAAAACTGCGAGGGAAAAAGTTGCAGTCGGTCTTACTGAAATTGTAGCTCAATAACCCTAAAGTCGCCCTCAGTATTACCGTTCTCACAACCGTCAATTCCTCAATCGTACTTATAGCTCGACAACAGGAAGCACCAAACGAAATATTTTATTGCTCGTCAAACTAAATTTTCTTATTATTATTATTTCGATTTATTGTTGTATCATCGATTCAATTTATATGGGTAAATCCTGTACATTTTTCAATAACATGTCAGTGTTAAATAAATGCTCTTAAAAAGCTCTGTTAAATTTCTATAAAATATAACATTTCTTCTTTATTCAGCTTTTGGTGTTTGAATTTAGTACTATAAGTCCTAAGAGGATGAAGATGCTGTTTGATCATAAGAGTAAGCAAGTCTCATAGATGCGGTGATTAAATGTCAAACTAAAACAAGAATAACGAATCACCAACTGAAATTTTCCATCCATCACGTCACCAATTATATCGTCATCGACTATCCATTGTCTAAAACGTCCATCATCTCAAAAGTGAAAGCCGCACATTTAGGAAGGAAGGGGCGGGGGGGTCGCACGAAATTTCACGCAACTCGAGGACGCGGAGCTCGGGGCTTCGTCTCCTACTGGGACTGTTTGCCCTGGGGAACACGTCCACGTGTAGAAGATGAAAAAGTAGTTTACCTCCAGAGATAATATACGGGAGGGGGAGGAAAGGGAGGCACGCTATCGTTAACGCGAGTCTCCTCCGATCAGTCTGACCTTCCAGAAGAGTAGGTGCTCTATTCGTTACCTTCGGACCGCTAAACCAGTGAAAATGCGTGAAAAAACGTGAAAATATGGAAACCCTTGGCATTCAAAATGGCGATCAAACAAAGGGGAAAATGCAAAGGGGGAAATGGTGGATGGCCGAGGGTCTAATTCGAATTTGATCGCCGCCGCTTGTGACTCACAATCTCGATATGACTATTTAAAAAGCTTCAACTTCACATTAACGTCCAAGTGAGCCAATATTTGTCTGTGGGTGGATTTGATAAATTAAAAAGGATGCGTTATACAGGATGAAGAAAGAAAAGTCCCCTTCGAGTTGGGATAAATTTTCCGCGACACGGGAAATGTTAAATCTGGACGAGTTTGAAATGTGACCGAATCGATATTTGTCCCGGGTGACGCGAGTAAGGATATGCAGAGTCGGGATTTAATTCCTCGTCTGCGGGAGATGGGTAAAGTCGGCGGTAATTCCTTGGGCACACAGACGTCTTGTGGATATCGCGTTAGAGGAGGAGCAAAAAACTGACGCGGCTCAAAGAAAACAAAGCACTCGCTTCCGACTGTGGAGTGAAAGGTTTACCGGGGAAAGGAGCCATTGTGAGGCATTAAACCGTGCACGGGCCCAAACCCCAAACCCCAAACCCCAAACCCGAAAGAAGAAGGATCCTTGATCTATTCGACTTTGGGTCTGGTCGGTCGCGCCCTTTTGGGATCGTAATCGACGTCGCCGTCGGTATTCCGAGGATTGCGAGCACCGCTGCGTAACTGCGGATTCATTCGAGGTCGACTTCCTCGAGGAGCTCGAATTTTACCTTATTATTGCTCTATTATTGCGCTCGCTGGTCTTTTGGTCCTTGTCCACTTTCACAATCTCACTCTTTAATTTAGATACTCTTGATCCGTCATTTCGCAAATTAAGCAATAATTAAAAGAACTTTTATTATTTCGGCAACCACTCTTTACAATCACTTAATTTAGAAACTGACATTTAACACGTAAAATACGTAATTAACAAATTAATTAATTAAACTATATAATTTTTTGTAATAGACGTAATATTTGTATTTTCATTAACAGAACTGCCTTAAATAACCAAAATTTTTGTTCGCAATACATACAATTTTCTAACATAATAATGTGTATTGATCTTCAAATCGAAAGTCTTATAAATATCTCTTCAATATTGGAACTAATTAATAAAAATCACTGTACTTTAATCATTATTATAAAAGCATGATACATTACTTATCGTTACGAATTTCTGCATGTAATAAATTTAAAGAGAAAAAATGTTGGTGTATATAAACGCAATTCATTAGAAAATTTATGCTATTCTATATGTTGTATAAAATTACTTATGCAAATAAATTCAAAATATATATTAATATAAAATTTTTACATACCAATTTCAATTTTTTAAAATCAATATTCTTTTATATTAAATCAACTATATATATAATTTTATTCAATCGTATTTGTTTTTTTTATTGGCTAAAATTCCTATCTAATAAAGTACACACGTGTTAATCTTTTCTTCATACTTTCAAAACATTTCTCGTATTTATTCTCTGATATAACTCTCATTTTTTCCAACCATTTTTATTAAATATCTGTAATAATAATAATAATAATAATATTAATAATAATAATATTCTTTTTTAATATTATAGTTTATTTTCTTACGAAACAGAAAAGAGCTAATTAAAAAATAATTTATTTAAGAATTTGTTTTAAATATTTTAAACATCTACTTTATTTTATATTAATTTTTAAATAACACAAATTAAAAATAATAAAATATAGAATTTCTTGTTGTCTTCATAGCATGTAATTTTATAAATCATTGTGTCATAATTATTTTAAATAATTATTAAAAAAATGTATGTAAACTTTTTATTCGATTTTTTTTTAAAGATATTTATATAAATACACAATAAAAATTGAATTGAAAAATTGAATATTGAATAAACTTATTTTTAAATATATAATTAAATTAAAATAATTAAGATATTCAAAATTCGACTTTTATATTGAAAAAAATTATACTGTACGAATTTTAAAGTTAACAAAAGTTTATTACTCTTTGAATAAAATCTATCTAATTTCCCCATGTAAAAAATCGATATTCTAGAATTTATTTCTTGTAAATTTTAAAGATAAAATACTAAAATTAATACTAAAACAAATATTATAAATGAAATTTAAAAGTAAAGAAATTAAATGATTTTATAAAATATAATGTAATAATAAATATGTGAATATTTATTTATTTAATATTAAATTTTTTTTGCGTTATTACAATATAAAAAAATCTATTCTCACTATTGATTTTAATAGTTAATAATTTTTTTTTAAATACGCTAGAAAACTTTGATAATTCAGTATTGTATAATATTATTTATTATATGCTTTTTTGTGTACGTACTTATATGTGCTAAAAGAGTTGTTTCTAAATATCACAATTATAAATTTGATTAAAGACAATGAACATTCATAACATAATTCTAATTAAACGAATAAAAACCTGTGAAATTAAAGAATTAAAAGCAATTATCTTTTTTTTTTCAGTAAACAAGCGATTTTCGATGGAAAGAAAGCAATTAGAGGAGGCATCCCATTTGTCTTTCGTAAGCATTGAAAATACATAGTATTTTTTTAAAATAATCCTTTCTTCTTAATTTATTTCTATTTGTATTAGATGCACTATTTTTATGTAAATTTTATTTTTTTCTCATGGTAAAATTATAAATATTTAATCGACATAATTTTGTGTATAATAATGCATTACAATATATTTATATAACTTTTATATAAATACGTAAAGTATTTTAATAAATCTAATACAATTTAATGGTTAATTATTATTGTTTATATATTTGTTGTTTATATAAAATTTATTATTAATATTAAAATACATTTAAATTTACAGATTAATTTTATAGTTAATAAATGTTAAAGTTTTATTAATTTATTGAAGAAAAAACACACGAACACTTTTATTTTTACAATATTTTAATTGGAAGATAAAATTCATATTTGAACGTGATGTATTAAAAAAAAAAAATATGATTACCATGTCTAAAATTATCATTTATCAGTAAAAATTTTTAACAAATTAGTAGGTTGACGATAAAAACATCATTTCGGTTATATAAGTATTGAATAACATAAATCAAAACTAATTGTGTATTTCTAGTACTTTGAAAGTCAATCTCTTATTCTATTTTAACTTTTACATTTTTTACATTTAATTTTTTACATACACATTGAAAATTAAAATTTATAATTGCAGTGACATAATTGCAAAGTTTGTCTATTAAAAATCAGGTACTTTTAAAGCATTAAATATGTTGATTACATTAAAGGGAAAAAAAGTTTTTCAATTATATTTAGAAGAGTCGGGTTTACAAACGAAAAATAACACGCAGAAAAAAATTGGAACAAATAGATGATTCGTAAATTTGCGCAGCGCAATTCGGGGCGTGGACATTTGGACCAGGTCACGGCTTCGCCAGGATAATACGTTGGACCGTGGAGAAGTCGCCGGAGCGTTTACCAAGCGGAGACGTCGAAGCCATTTTCTTCCTCATGGACAACGAGTTCACGCGCTCGATGTGGAACTACCCGTTCAGGTTAACCTACAGGTTAATACTCAGGGAGAAGGAGCTCCACTTCAACATCGGCGTCTACAATCCCAGCAAGGATCACACCTTCAGCTTCAATCTCCTGCTGCACACGTACTTCAAGGTTCCAGACGTGAGGAGGTGTCAGATTACTGGACTCCACGGATGCACCTTTATCGATAAGGTAAACCTCATTCAATCTCTGTAATCACATCCGCTTCGCCCCGAACTTTCCTCTCCCAACTCATAGCCTACCTGAGAAAATTGAGGAATCCTCGCGCATCTTCAGATAAAACCAATGAAAAATGTTTGCTTCAAAAATCAAACCAGCAATTTAATTTGATTTTAAAAATTATAATTTGTGCATGTCGTTTAAAATTTCAATTGAATGGAGATAATAATAATATCCACATATTTGTCAAATACTAATTCAAAGATTAATTTTTATTCTTTCGAATAAATTCAAACATCTCCTTTTTCATGTTTCTATTGCAAAGCTTTTATTGCACGAGATGTAAAGAAACCAACATTAAAACATCGCTTTCTTGTTTCTACAATTGTCCGTTATCAATTACAAATGTAATTGTAAATGTTTCATTTCATTTCATTTCATTTCATTTCATTTCATAAATAAACAAATAAGTAAATAAAAATACTCACAAAATACCCTCAAATTGCAGACGCGAGACAACCAAATCTTCCAAGAAGGTCGGGACGTGGTGACAGTGTGCGAGTGGACGGATCGCATCTACCAAAACACCCAGCCCGAGCACATAATCACGAACGTGGTGTCGGGCAGAAAGATGCGCGTCCAGAAGTACAACTTCCCCGACACCGTCGTCTGGAACCCCTGGCTGGAGAAGGCGCGCGACATCCCGGACTTTGGCGACGACGAGTTCCCAAACATGATCTGCGTGGAGAGCGGCCACGTCAGCAGTCCCGTGATCCTGCTGCCCGGCACGGCTTTCGAGGCCAGCCAAATCCTCCAGGTAATTCGGCTGATGCGCTCCCGAGTCGAGCCTCACGGCCCGCACGAGTACATTAGCCGAGCGATTTTATGAAATTGGGATCACTAGGATTTCGATCTCGATTCATGGACCAATTACTTCTATGACAAAACAGACGCCTTCTTTACTTCTTTATTTATTCCGCTAGGAATCGCTCGAGCCATCGCATAATGCCAAAAGAAATTTATTGGTCATATGTCATTGGTTGATTTATTTTTTGTTAAGTAGCTTAAGAGATGAATAAATTAACGACAGTGATTTCATTCAAACAATAATTTGTATTTTACTGGCAATCTATACGCAATACAAATCGCAAAATATTTTTATAAAGTTGTATTATTATTACTTGTATCCTATTTGTTCAAATTATTTTACAATAATTCTCGTAGATAAAATCAATAAACAAATAACAACTTTAATTACTTAATTTATATAAAATATTCTATTTATGGTTTTGATTACGGAAATGTAACATTATATTACCTATTAATATACGAAACAGTTTACTTTTATTAAGTCTTTAATATTCAGAGGTAAACATGATTAATATAATTACATTATCTATGCCAATATGTACACATATATAATTCCGTAATTAGTTTTTTCACTAAGTTCATCTCATTAATTGTATATTATTTTTAAATTTTATCCATGCTCTACGTAATTTTAATTAAATTCTATTATTATATACAATATTATTTCTTTTAATTTACTTTGTATATTGTATATATTTTGTGTACACAAATATCTATGTTTATTTTTACATAACAAAATCTCCAATTCAAGAATTATAAAATTTAATACGTTAAATTTTGTTTTTACTTTTTTATTAGTAACTATTACTGATTAAGTATTAATTAATTATTCATTACTATGTTTATTAATTGAGTTTTATTTTTATTCTATAAATAAATACAAAATTTATGATATTTATATCTAAAAAGGTAAGAAAATTATGTACAATTTGATAAATGAATTTGGAGATAATTATGTATAATTAAAAAAATCAATGGAACGTATATATCCACATAAACTATTGCTTTAATCATGATAATTTTCTAATTTAAGGAAACTGTCACTTTCTAAAAGTTATACTAAATTATACATTTAATTATATTTGAAATTTTTGGAATCATTTAACAGAAACAATAATAGTTTAACCATAATTCCAGTATTTAAAGTTATTTCAAAATCAATAACACATATATAGATGTTTATATAATTTATAAATTAGTGTAAGTAAATAAGAAAATAAAATGTTTGTTATTGCACCAAATATGTGATAAAGGTATATATATATACACACACACACATATATATATGCATATTATGTATCTTATAATGTCTTAAAAAATGTATTTATAGATTATAATATTAAGCAACCGAAAAATTAAGAGAGTGAAAAATAAATCCTATTCGAGAAAACCACTAAAGTTAAATTACCGTATTAAAACTAATATGAAAAATATAATTTTGGTTTTTTATGATTTAAATATTTTCTTAAATTTATGTTTTAGTCATAAAGTTTTTATATTATATAAATTTTCAAAATATAAAACAAATTATTTATTAAAAAAAGAAAAGTAAAATAAATTAAATGAAAATATTGTTATAGCGGTAAAACAGATACTAAGTAATTTTAAATCCTTTATATATATGATATTAATATAACAAAAAATATTATTTATTTCAAACAAATGCAATTTAATTGCTCTGATAAATATTTTATAATGATATTACATTTACATTTTGTTAATACGGATCTTATGAATTGTACATTATGAATACATTAATTTCCAACTAAATAATAAAAAATATCATACGAATAAGAATATATACAACTTTTTTTAATTTTGCACAGGCCTCAAATGATATTTTCTTAACCTTCTAATAATGCTAAAGCTAAATTTTATTTTTAAAAAAAGTATTTTTCAAAGCTTAGCAATGACAAATTATTTATCTAAAGTTTTTTCTGTTTTCAAAATTATAATGTGAAATATTTTAAAGCATTTCTATTGGAATTTTAGACTATTTTATGAAGGAAGAATGTATTGTTGAAGTTGTCAAACAAAATAATAAATAACTTGAATAATCTTGAAATGGTAAGTACCGACACAGATTTCTGTTTTATCGACATTCAACGTATAATGCAACCTCAAATCATCGGTTTAAAAAAAAAAAAAAAAAAAATTGATCTATAACAAATTACTCGGCTTGTTATTATTTATTCATTGCGAGTCTGATCAGAAAAGGCCAAATATCTTTGACGTGGTAGCATTGCAAAGTTGATTATCGAAGGTGTCGGTAAATGAGGGAAACATGTGTCGATACCCCAATGGACCGGGTGTGAGGCTAATCCGAGGGGGGCTTGCAGGTGATGTGAGTGGAGGGTGGAGGAGGATCCTCGCAGAATACCGCCGCGGCAGGACGGGGCGGCTGCGGGGGTGGCGAGGGCAGCGGGGCCGGGTTGACCACGGCCTCGGCACCGGGGCCCGCCTGGCCCAATGGCTCCGGGTGGCTCTATGTCTCGGCGCCCCCGGCCTCCCACCCGCCACCTCTACCGCCACCGCCGACGCACCCGCACCCACACCAGCACATGCATGCCCACTGCGTCGCCCAGAGCTGCACCATTTGCTCTCTCAACTTCTGAGGGTGCCGTCGTCGCCCACCCGCCCATCTGGAAGCCTGCGACTCGACCGAAGACGCTCTTTCGTATGCGCATAATCGTGTTCGCTCCTGAGTAGCCCTCCTCCAACAACTATTTTCATATTATTTTGTATTTTCATTTATATTTTCCTCTTCCCCCCCCCCCAATTCCCTCGGCATTCGCGCAGTGCGCAGTTGCGCGATCCTGAAATTGGTCGAGTTTCGCTAAAATTATAAATGGGACTCAACGCGGCATTTGCAGTATCGATGAATCAATCCTCCACTAATTACATTGAAATCAATTCTACAGTTGTTGGTAGAGTCATATTCATAATTTGCAAATAATTAACGACCTTAGAATAATGATTCTAAAATAAAAGTCTTATTAATTATCCACGCTGTTCTTTCCATAATTGTCAATGAATTAACATGTATAAATTGTTTAGAACAAAAGAATATTAGAGAATTAATCTTGCAAAGTTGTACTTCTCCTTTTATCGGTATGTGTGTGAACACTCAAAAAGATAGTCTGGAATATAAATATTTTCTTACTTTAAATTTATTAATAAATTTTGAAAAAATAATGTACTGTCTCATTTAATTTCGTGAAATCGATCAAATTAAAACTAATACAGAAATATTTGTATAGTCGTGTTGAATGCGTGAATTTTTCAACAAAAGTTCTATATAAATAAAATATTTAAATCTGAATAAAAGACTAAAAATTACATTTTGACAGCTTGACAAAATATAAAAACAAATGATCATATAAAAACTAATGATAATATAAATATCAAAAATTCTAAATGAAATCTTTTGTTAAAAAGAATGTTTTTGATCAATGCATAAAATGAAGTTTTTAGTGTGTTTAATAAAAACTTTGAAATTAAAATTTAATAAAATTAATTTTAAGTTATGATTTTGTTTTTAATTGATAATTGATGTATCTATAATAAAATGAGTGCTTATAGAGTATTTTTTTTTTTTTTATATATATATATAGCTCAAATATTAATATTAGTAAAGTAGATAATTGTCTCATTGTATTAACGACACTAAAAACGTGAATGTATATTTTTATCGAGGCTTAGAAATTCTCTTGCCTAACAAAAAATAAAAATGTACTTTAGTAAAATACGTTACTTTGTATGAGTTTAAGAATATTATATCTTGATGATAAAATCTTAATCTCAGAATACATATTACAATTTATATAGAAATCAATTTATAAAAATAAATTTTTACCGTGCTTATCGTAAATGTTCTGAATTTTTAATTTTCAGATTTCTTTTCTTTGTGTTACATACTAAATTATACAGCCTTAATATTATATTAGATAACTTTTATACATAGCAAATTAAGATTTGAATTTTATTTTGCATTCACATATTTAAATTAAAAACATTCCTAATAGTAAAGCTAAAGTATTTTTATTAAACGAGCAGTTCATTCCATTAAAGACCAGCACTGCTCGATTTTCAGAACAATGTCAAAAAGGTTTTGATATTGTTATATATTTAATTTAGTGGATTTTAAGAGTATATTTCGATTTGAATTTTGTTCAATCGTTCCTCGATTACGAAAGCCATCTCTTTATAAGTCAATCCAATAAACATAAAATGGTGCTGTCACTTCAAGTTTTCACAACCAATATTTACTCACAAGTAATAAATTAAACTGACTAAATAAATGTAATTTAAAACTAAAAAATGAAGAGATACATATTAGGACAAAAAAATAATATTATACCTTTCCCCAAAAAATTTAAAACTGCACGAATACAAAAAAGTATCTGTGAATCTTATACCATGTCGTAATGATAAATTATCGAATTACATGTAAGCAATAATTACATTGTAGTACATAATTGATATTTAATAATAAATAAAACAAATGTATATTTAATGTAAGTGTTCAAAAAATTGATAAAAAGGATCTTTTATTAAAATAAAATTTCATTGTTTAATAAGAACTTTCTTACTGCAAACATTTACTTATATAATACCATAAATAAGAGTAGATTTTTAATAAACAAAAACTATTAAATTGCAATTATTATTTAAATAATAATTTCTTGTACAGGAATATGCGAATTTTTTTTTTACCTGATTGAAAATCGGTATGTTACTTCAAATATAAGTAGACATAGAAAATACTTTTATAATGGTATGTATTTTAAAAAATGACATCAGTGCCATTGGTAAATTGTTTTTTTAGAATTTAATTTAAAAAAAAAATTTATGACTATTATATTTTCTAAACTGAACGTGTTTAGTGAATATGCATACCTATAAAAATATTGCGTAAATGAATAACAATTTTATTTTAATATATTAATATATCATCAAATCTTTAAACTTTCATTACTCAAATAGTCACATAATTACACATAATTTCTGTTTAGGCTAAAGTGTTTTATAAGTACATTAAAATATTATTTACACTTGTTCGTATGAGCTTTTTTTTAAATTGTAACATGAAAAGCATTTTTCATTAAAATTATAAAGACAAGGTAAATACAAAGTTCTTGTATAAAGTTCATCTGTTCGTAGTAAAAGTAAATCTTTGAAATGTAGTATAAAATGACTTATTTACAAGAGTGTAAAATTACTTGTTACAAATTTTAATTTTGTAGTTTAGTGGTATATATACAAGATTTATTAATTAATTTTTATGTCTTCTTTCCCATATTAACTCTATATGATTGAATACCGCTATATTTTCCAGACTGTTTAAAAAATAAGACTTTGTATCACCTTCATATTGTAATATTCTGCTTTTATTTTACTTCAAACAAATACAAATACAAAAAACTTTAAAGTTTTATAGCATGAAGTAAAATGTACTTTTTTTTTGGGAAAGTGCAATAAAAATCTGAAAAGTATTTATATTTTTTATTCCTTCCATTCACCTCTCAAAATATTTTTTATTGTATTATAATGATCAACAATTTTAAAAAATCCTTAATTTTCATGTCCTTTACCAATTAATAATTCTGATTAATATTAGATAATACAAACCCTCTAAATCAATAATTAACTTAAAAAATTGTAATTACATAATATAATAAATATTTTGATAATACTTGAACATTTGAAATATTTAATTTTATTTGTCCCATTTTTATAAACTATACTTTATTTTATCAATATTTATTAAAACCACACGATTTACAAATGCTATTTTATAATATTTCAAAAAACGAATTACATTTACCTACATATATTTTTATTCTATGTACATATTGTTTTATAAAAATTACTTTTTTATTATGTTTCATATTTTTTGATACTAACATAATTTCTTAAAACTGTGATTATTAATAAATATTAACTAAATAAATATATTTCGTGAATAAATAAAAACTAATCATATTCAAAGAAAGAATAAATTGATGATCGATAAGCCTTATAATAAATAAAAAAATATAGATATAATTTGCTTAAAATTACTTTTTATTTTTAAAATTTCTTTTTTACCAATTATCCGACATTTCAAATGTATTCTAATTATCACTCAAATAGAGTGATAATTAATATAATATTTATTAAACAATTTGTATAACAAATACTTAATAGTATATTTGTACTAATCATATATATATATTTATTTTTCAAGATTATAAAGTTGCTTTAGTATGATTACAATTAAAGGAATAATTGTAACTTCAAAAACAAAAAATTATGCGCACATTTTTTAATTAAAATTTTAACAATTGATAAATTTATTGTAAGTTCAGATTGATGACTAAAATACATTTTGTACTCACGTCTGTTGTTACATCGATTATAAATTCAGTTAATCAAGAAATCACATACATAATTATGTAAATTTATTGGTAAAGAACAATTATCTACTATTAAATACAACTCCTTAGTCTAAAGTGATTGATCGATTAAGATTTCAACTATACATTAATAATGATTTTATTCACAATAATTAATATTTAATAGTTTCGGGGAATAATTTATAAGGTCATAACACTTTTCATATTTGTATGGCTTATAAAGACTAATTATACTAAATTGCAAACCATGCATCAAATTCTCATTTTCACACTTGTCCTTTAATGCTTACAAAGCTGCACAAGAATAACTTGAAAAGGAAATTCATTTATATAAATATTATTATTGGTAGAATTTTTTATACAATAAACTATTTTTTTTTAAGTTATTTCACTGCCTGCTTCCCCTCGTCAGCATCTTGCTGTTTTTTTAACTGTTTTTCTCTCATCCGCTCTGCATCTCTATAAACAAGCATTAATTAAATTTTTCTTTATTTATACACATAAATCTATTAATTATTATACTGTTTAGTAAATAAAAAAATTAAGTACTTTTAATGTATATTTAAATTTATCAATATTCTGTTTGCTTCGACACTATTTAATATTTTCTCTTTATAAACTATTTAATTTATCCAATTTCCTTTTTTTATTTATATCTATTTCAATAAAATACTGAATTTATATTAACATAAAATCAAAAAAATAATTTTAATCTTTTTAGAATTTATTTCACAGAATTTAATATTTATTTTTCAAAATTTATTATGTTTAATAAAATTTGAGAAAATGGAAGTACTCAAATTATATATATTCCTAAAATTTTAAAATTATTTAGCTATAATAACATAATTTATTTTAAAACATCTATTTAAATTATATAAAATTTAAATTTGGATAAACTTTCAATAGTTACAGAATTATTAGAATTATTTACATTAATTAAAATATAAGCTATGCATCCTTGAAATTCTAATTATAGATAACATTGCTCCTAACTGGAACAAAATTTAAATTTAAACTTTTTTTTGAATTACCTTTGTTTTCTTTGTTCAAGAGTTAAACCCTTATTACTCTCCTGTTCAGCTGCTTTTTTTGAAGTTGATTTTTTCAAATTTTTTGCTCGTGCTAGTTCACGTTGATTTCCACCTAAAAATAAAATACAATAGATATGTGTATAACCTTATAAGCATAAATAACCTTAAAATTGTATTTTCAGAACCCCTTTATTCATAACTATATTATGTTTAACCCATCAATATTTATATCACTTTCATTATCTAAAAAATAACAATAAAAAATAAGTAAACTTAAAAATCAACTATTTGATGGATAAACAAAAATTTAATTTTATATTGCTAAATATTATTTTTTATGTAACCATTTGTTATATTTATAAAATCATGTATTATTAATAACTATGGGTAAATCTCACTTAAATTGATAGTTCCAGAATTGATTTTAATAAAATACAAAATAATAAAACATATAATATAATATAATATAATATAAAAGTAATTGTAGCAAGATGATTATAAAGTAAATATTGCTAATGGTAGAATCTCTAAAAAGTGACAAAAGAAAAAGTTAATATAAATTACATTTAAATTATAATAAAGAAAATTATTGAAAACATTTTTAACAATCACTAAACCAGCAATTTCAAAATATTTTTATTTAATAACTTGATAATTTGTTAATAAATAACATAATTTTTTGATAATATTTTATTAATCTCCAAACAATATACATAATTAATCATCTCTTGGTCTTTTTTTAATCTTCAGTTTAAGAAATAAAATACAGGATTTAATTAATAATACAATTTTGTCTTATTATTTATCTTCAAATAATAGTATAACTAACAATTAATTAAAGTAAATCAATATTAAAATTGTAAGTATAAATATACTATTAATTATTGATTATGATTAGACCAATTAAAAAATATTAAATAGATCAATGACATTTATTTAAAAAGGAAGTTTAATAAAATGAAACAATAAACAAAATTCTATAAAATCCTTCTGATTGTTTATAAACAATAAAAACTTAAACACAAAACAAGATACCCCAAGACGAAGACTCGAGTCCGTTATAATTATGAATTTTAAAACAATGAGAATTTTTATTAAGAATTGTAACGTCGACAAAAATGACAAAATCAAATGTAAAATTTTATTTCTCAGTGATTTTAGTATACAAACGCGGTGTAAAAATCCCGTCTTCGCGAGCGAAGCACGAGCTCGTAATAAACAAACAGGAAAACGTGATCGAGCCAAAGCAACCGCGATCCGTTATTATCGAAAAAAGCGGAAACCAGGATGATAAATGGGTAGGTGGCCCAACCGGAATATCTCTAGAAGCCAGTGAAGGCAAAAAAACTGCCGGAGAAGACGACAAAAAGATTCGACTCATCGGGTGTCAAATTTCAATCCGACCTCAACCGCAATGATCCATCGGGCGAATTCGCGCGGGAGAGGTAAACGAATTCAAGATGCTCGCACCTCGTAAACAAACGCAAATGGCGTGGCGTCGTCGCCTCCAGGAAGTCCGAGCTCTCGCGCGACGTAATGACAGGCCCGGGTGACGCTCGCCCGATTTGTCCCCGAGAATACCTTTGGCGCGGGCACAGCTGTAGGCACAAGGACGACGAAAGCGGGTCGCGGGGGTGGGAACGGGAGCAAAGACAATAGGAGCCGAGGTGCGGTCCACTGGGTTATACTCACGAGTCATGATTTTCCAGCCTTGACCTCCGACAAACAAGAACCCGAAATCCCACCGGAGGCCCAACTCCCGAAGCGACACAAATGCCCTGGAGCCACAAAATGATGATGTGTTTTCTCAGAGCGGAGGAAGATTCGTCGTCGTCGTCGCCGTCGTCGCCGTCGTCGTCGTCGTCGTCGTCGTCGCCGTCGTCGTCGTCGTCGTGACGTCCGTCAACTTTGAGTCGACCAAACTTCGACTTCGTCGGCGCGCGCCACTCTCGTTTTCCCCTATATTTATATCCCGTCCCACTCACGGGCTCCGAATAATTCGCAGATGCTCCGGGGGTGGCGCTGCCCAACCGTGTCCTCTCTTCCTTTTAATTTTGATTTCGTGGCGAACCCTCATCTTTACTAAAAATTACTAGCTATTCATTAAAGAGCTCGGTTTTTTCTCATTTGCCACGCGCCTTTCGAGCCCTTTAATTTCTTACTCGCGCCATTTTTATCCAACCGTTTTTTTTCTTTCGCACTCGTTTTCGCTATGCAAATACTAGAGAGAAGCTTTTAACCATTTGGAATTTCACTATTATGAGAAGCAATATCAATTTTTGGATTGGCTCGATCTTTTTGTTGTAGAGCTTGTGAATGAAATCTTACGCAACCTACTCTAAAGAATAAAGTGTATTTGTGTTTACGAATTGAATTTTCAAAGAAAATTCTTCACCCATATTGCAAATATTAAATAAACTTACGCGAACGTGAAACATTTGTTCAATTTGCTCTTGTTTGTCACGTAATTTGTCACTTTTTATTTGATGAGTAGACACATTCTATTCCAATATTGCATGTTTCACGGAGAATTTTGCAATTTTTTCATACCTCAGATAATTATATATACTAAAAGATAAACTTTTTCAAGATATTACCTAAAATCTTTTTACAAATTATTATCAATTTGATTATATAAAATATTAAATAAACTTAAAACTTGATTTGCTACATACAGCTAACACTAAAAAAATATTTAATCTTACATGTAAATGATGCAATACAATAAATAATCAATTTGCTATTCAACATTATTTCCATACTTCATTCTATTTATAAAATTAATAATTATATTCTATTTCATTTTATTTTTTTTATTTTTTTTAGAGCAATTGGGTGAAAATATTGATTTACATATAAATATTAGTACTGAATCAATTTAATATTTATTCAACATCCAAAAAAATACTTCTTATCTTACTTTAATATATTTGACATTTTATAATGATTATTTTAATGACTGATCTTTATAAATATTGATATATATTATGGTAATTATTGTACTATTTATATATCTTCATTTCAAGAAAAATGAAACAAAAATATTTCTATATATATTACATAAAAATATTTACAAAGAATTACTTAAATAAAAATTTATGATTTACTATACATTACTAAGCAAAATTTTTTATTTCTCATTCTCATAAAATCAAATATATATTCTAAACGTTACATTCTTGATAGAATGTTGGAAAAAAACTAATCCATTTATTCCTAAAAATTAAAATTAATAAAATAGAAAAAGACTTTTGTCAATTTTAAGTTAACTGAATTATGTTAAAAATACAAAATCATTAAATTTTTACTAGATACTTTAAAAAGTCAATAAGAACATAGGTTGTATAAATAAATCATACAATTTCATATAAAACAATTTATTGACTTACTTATGAACAAAATTAATTTTCATTTGTTACAACCTCGTTTTATCTTTCTTATTGTTAAATGCATAATGAAGTATTATTTGATGGAATTTTACCAAAATCAACTTTAATTTAATGTTATAAAATATATCTATAAATGCATCAGTGTTGCACTTTTTTGCTGTACATTCTCTCTATAAAAACAAAACTACACGATTAATAATAATTTTCGTATTTTTCAATTGAAATGTATAAAAAATTATTCACTCGTCAAGTCTTTCACCAGGCAAGTAAAATACAATAATTTTCAATATCCTTCACATGCAAAATGTATTGCAATGCTTCTAAAAATATTTTTATGCTCCACTTGCATTCTTTATTCTTACCTATGGCTTTAATGCCAAAAAATTTCAGTACCATATTATCTACTACTGCGTTCGAGTAGGTCGTAATTTAAAAAACACAGTTTTCAAAGGAATGACCGTTCCAGAATGTTATTAACATAAAAAATACAGTTGGATTAAAAGCCAGAACGGGAATACGCAATAAAACATGGATTTTTTCCTCATTTATTCAGCCATATTTTTGATAACATTAATTACTCATAAAAACGGTTTGTTTATAAAATCCCTTATCACTAAATACTGTACCGTTTATATTTTCCACCTAATTCATAAAATCTTATAAATTATAATCGAAGACAAATGAATTCGTTTCCGGTCGTAATTAGCTAAAAATAATGCTATCATTTACATAAAACTAATGCTATCACAAATACAGCACAAACTTTAGTAATGTGGCCACGTTCTTAAATGCGTTGGAAAATTCTTTTTCTTCTTACAGCTCCTCTTGCACAGGCTTAATTGCTTTGCCACTGCGGTCGAAGCCCTTCAGTGGACTTGTCGAGTGCTTGGCAATAAACTCGACGAAGTCGTCGAGGGTACGGCCGCCCTGATACTTTTCTGGTTCGTTCTTAAAGTTCTTCTTCGCCCAGTACAACGAGGGGTAGCCTCGAACTTCATATGGATAAGGCACATCGTTGGCCGTCGCGTCCATTTTCACAATCGCTACGTCTTCGTCCTTCAATTTTTCACCTGGTTGAATAAAATAGACAGCGTTAATTTTTCAATTTTAAATTTTCATTCATTGTATAATATTAATGTTTTAAACTAATTTGTTTACAATGAAAAATATATTCCATTTCCTTATTCATTTCAATTAATACCTAATATGTTCATTAATTAAATAAATTCAATATGAATTTTTTAATACATTTTTAATCAAAAGGTTTGTCTTTATTTTAAAGTTATTTCTAATTTCAGTTTATTAATATAATAGATTTATATTTATTAAATGGTTTCATCTTGGCTTACTGTATTTGATAAGTAATTTTTTCACACATGTTTCTGCATTGCATCATATCATTTGAACCTAAACTTGTACACAACTACAAGACTTTAGTTATAAAAGAAATACATAATAATACAACACAAAATATTAAAAATTGTTTAAAAATTACAAATGCCTTGGATTTATTTACATTTAAAAAACATGTTTTCGATACAAACAAGATTTATGAAATATTTAGTGAATATTGTACAATATATTTTAATTTTATAGGTAATTAAATTATAAATCTTTAGTTTATAATTATTAACTCATATTTATATATCAAAACTTCTCTTAAAAGTTTTTTAATAAAAAATCTTTTAAATCCATATTACTTATATAGAGTGCATAGCTTAAAAAAAAAATTCATAAAACGAAATAAAAAAAACTTATCTCTTTAAACAAATAAATAAAAACAATAAATTAATTATATTAATGAAGATAAACTTAAAAACCAGCTTGTATATAAAAAAAGTTAAAGTTCATAAATTAAACATTAAAGAATCTTAATAAAAGAAGTATAAAAATAAATTTAATAAAATTCTTAAAGATGAGATTTTGTATTATATCGATGAATGAATAAATTTAGGATGCAACAAGGACAAAAAAGGAAAATGTCTTTTTACCCAATTCCTCATAAATAGGCTCGAGTTTCTTGCAATGTCCACACCAAGGCGCATAAAATTCGATAAGCGTGTCCTTCTCATTATTCGTCACGACTTCATCAAAGTTTTTGGCAACCGCGACCTTGACATTTTTATCGGTGTTGTCTGGTATCGGCTCAGACTTTTGATACGGCTCGAGGGCATCGGCCTGTAGGTCCTTAACGAATTTCTCGAAGCTCTCTACGGTGAAATCTTCCTTGAGGATGAACTTCTGGTTCTTTTCATCACGTGCAAGAATGATTGGCTTATCACCCTTTACGTAATCCACATCGTACTCGTTCAGCTCGTTCTGGAACTCATCCTTAGATGCGATCGCAAACGTGAACTCAGGGAAGTCTTTGGCAACTTTCCTAATGCGGTTACGCCAATAGTTGGTACCCTTAGGATTCTTCACATAGTCGACCGAATAGTAAGCAACAACCAAGGGCTTCTTGAAAGCGTCGACATTGTCTCGGGTACGCAGACCTACCAGACCATAACTATAAAAAAAAAAAAAAAAAATTAATCATTATTTGTGTATCTTTCACCTTAGACGTTTAATTCTTTAAGCACTTAATAGTTTTTATTTTAATGTTTATTTAAGCTTTTATTTTTCAATTTTACATACACCTTAAAAATTTTAAGATAATTAAAATAATATGGTATTACCAATAATAAATGTTATCAATAAATAATTAGCTAAACTATATTTAATAAAATAAAATTTTTTTTATATTTAAATATTGTATTAAATGTGTTTAATAATAATAAAAGAAGAATAATATAATAATTGAAATAAAATAAAATAATGCTTTTAAAAAGAATATAATTCTATAATATATTGATAGGACTAGTAAAAATTAATATAAAAAAAATTAATATACTGTATTGATATGATAATAATTATAAATTAGTCATGTACAATTAAAACTAAATTTATTTAAAAAGTTTTATTAGATAACTGACATGTAATAAATTTTTAATACCATATTAATTCTGAATGAAAAAGATTGTTTGAAATTTTTTGGTCTTTTAAGTACTTCTTGTTCAAAAATATTTAATAAATTATTGGAAAAAATTTGTTTATATCAAAACAGTATAACATATTATTTTTCATATTACTCATTGTTTATATTATTAACAAAATAAAAAATTTTAATTAAATGATTAAAAATAAAATTAAATATAACTTACTAGTTCTGTTTAATAAATTCAGTAAGTTCAGTGGGGGAATCATCATCTCCTGTGTAAGTAATTGTGTTTGGCTCAAATTTGTTTTGCAATAACTTGGGTCGGTAGATAACAACATTATATCTAAAACGTAATTATATAATTATTTAATTGAATAATAAATATTAAAATATCTTACATAATTTCGAACAATAAGCTTTTATATTTTTAAATAGTTAATAACAAATGTAATTTTAGGCTCTATATCATAAATTATACGTTACTTACTTAAATCCTTCTTTTTTATGAACGTCTCCAACAAGAGTATGTCCAAATCTGTATTTTTCTCTGAATTTCTTAGCTATAGTCTGATAAGTTGTAGAAAGTGAGGAGTCCTCTTTTTCAAAGAATCCAATAATAACTGCTTCATCAGAGTTCAAGAACTGTGCAAAGGCCTCATTAGTTGCTAATTCCGTTGAAGCTGGTCCTACTTGAGCCTAAAATATTTGAAAAATAGTTTTTAATATTATAACATTTAAAAAATTGTTTTTAAATCTCATGTGATTTGAAAAAACTTGTATTTTAATATACTTTAAAATACTATTGAATGAATAATTAAAATATAATATTTATTAAAATAAGAATTTTCAGAACAATAACTTGATGTTTTAAATTTTATTAAAATAACTTTATTTTTTTTTAACCTAAAACTGTTAATAAAATTCTAAATGCTTACCCTCATGTACTTAGCAATACCATTAGCTTCTCTTGGTCCATTATAATCGTTAACTAAACTATCTTTTGAGAAAATCTTCAAAGTTGGGTAGCCATTGACTGAATATTTAGTACACGTGTCTTTTCCAGCTTCGGTACAGTCAACTTTGGCTAAAGTGATTGATGGTTCATTTCCTCTCAGTAACTCAGCAGCTTTTGCATATTCAGGTTTCAATTGTTTACAATGTCCACACCTACCAGAAAAATAAATTTTAATGTAGTGATAGTTTAATTAATATCATAATTTATTATTTAAAATAAACTTAATATATCATGTAGTAAGCATTTTTGTTGTTAACTAATTTTCAATAAATCAAAAATCAAGATAGTAGATATTAAATCAAATTTTAAAAAAATGGAAATAGTGAACATTTTTTAATTCATAATTATGAATTTGATGGTAATAATTATAATGCAATGGTGGCTTAAGATACAAATTATTGTTTATAGTGTATGTGAAAAAAAGGTATAAAATATATTTAAAATTTTCAATACATTACAATACACAAATTAAAAAAAAAGTGCATCATATATTTTACGTATATATTGCAACATACAATAATAAATAATGTAATTACAATGGCAATGCACTTTGAATTTAATCATTGTTTTTATAATGAATAAATTATGATTCGCTGTGCATAATTTCAAACGTATATTATATTATATTTTATTAAATTATAAATGAATTGTAATAAATTTTCATGTAATGTGTAAGAACGATCAGTAATTCAATTATTAAGATTAAAAATGTAGAAATAAGTGTGAAAAATCAATTTTAGTATGTTCAATTGTTCTTTAACTATCTGATTCTAACAATGGCCATAAGAAAATTATAAACGACTTTCACAACATTGTTTTAAAAGCTTAAAGAGTCAACGATGTCTTTAAGTGTTTTTATATATCAATAGTATTTATGTACATAATAATGTTGTATTCTCCGAGATTAAAATTACGGGAAAAAAAGATAAACAATTTGCTTTTTCATTGCAAAAATATTTGATGAAAAATAAGGTATCAGAAGGGAAAAATTTCAATTTTGATATTTCAATAAAAATCGACCAAAAAATAAATCTCTCCCATATTTGTTCCAGCCCATTTTAAAAGCAGCAGCGAACAATACAAAGGAAGGAAGTCTGATATGCTTCTCAAAGACGGACGCATTAAGAAATCGGAACATGTCTAGGCGAATACGATAACAGAGTGCGGACTCCGACATCCGGTAGCCAAGAATTTCGTATTCCAGAAAAGGAGCGAGACCCGACGAGGCGTGCGAGGCGTCATCGGAACTCGGAGGATGGGAGCGATTAAGATGGCCAGGAATCGGAGGGTCGCCTACGGGGGGTCAACCCGAGGGAAGAGGTATTTACGGGATTTATGCCCAAGGCTCACCAGGGTGCGTAGAACATGACAAGCGTGTTATCATGGCGCTTAAGCTCCTCGACAAAGTCTCCGTCGCCCCATTCGAGGACATCCTCCTCGGCGGCCCAACAGCTGGCGGTGAGGACCGCAACGATCAAACACTTCCTCCAGACCATCATCATCATCCTCCTCTCGAGCAGTGTGGGTGTGAAGGGTCCGAGTCGCGCCGCCTAATTCGACAGTCCAGGTTCCCAGCCGGCGTGCGTGAAGACGTGGCCTCTTCTGGCGGCTCGCCGCGGCGGGCGCCGCTCTCGGGTGCGGGGACGCCGCCGGGACTCCCCCCGCCCTCCGCCAGCACTACCCTGCGCGCTGTCGCCACGGGATTGGCTCTTCGCACCCGGTGTGTCCTCTGCTCGATCAACTATTCGTCAGTCCCTTCTGAGGCTCAGGATCGAGTTTTCCCAGGTTCAGGATTGTTTACCAGTGGGCACAAAGGGCGCCGATCCCTTTCAAACGCTCAAACACCTCCTCTTTCTTCATTAATGATTATTGGGAGTTTTTGGATTTTATTGCCTCGCGTAGGGTGAAATAATTTCTCATGCTATCTCAAAGTTTAATCTTCCCGGGTGGAAGCCTCGAACGAGGGCCAAGAACATTTAACGCAAATATTTTATTTTTATAAAATATATTCCTATTATCGCGGAGTATTTTTAATAGAACAACTGCCGAACCGATTTAACTCTATTTTCATTTGTGATAAGCTGTTGGAAATGGAGCAAAGGAAGATTAATTTAATGATGATAATTTAGCGATGCATCGAAATCTAAATGGCAATAATTAACGTTATTAAGATACGAAATTTTTTAATAATAATGACGTAATGACATAATGACATCAATTTTTCTTTTAAAATTTTCTTTTTAGAACTTTATTTCTAAACTATTGGATAGAATTATTAGATTTTGAAGTATCTTTTTCTAAAACTAAATTTTAACTTACATTTTTTATTTAATGTTACGAATACATTAAAGAAATAGTACACCTAAAATGCAAATTGTATATAAAGTACACTTAATTAATAAAGCTATAATTAAATTACATTGATTTGTTTATGTTTATCATTATTAATATTACAAATGTAAAAAAATTATTTAAACAATTTTGGTGGAAATGAATGAGTACCGATATACGATCAAATAGTTCCCAGTTACTTTTACTGTTTTACTACAGATATAGTAGAAACCTAACTTTATATTCTAATTGAATTCTGCAAAAGTACTTTAGATGGCAACACTGCAGCCACTAAAATTTTGAATACATGTAAAATTTTAAGGATAAAATTAATAATAAACATTAATTAAAATTGATTATTTATAATCTGAAAATCAGAATAGTATTACAATCATTTAAACTTAATATTTTTTTTAAATAAAATAAAATTTAAAAAGTTATAGTAAATTTACAACTTAACGTAGGGCTCAACTTTGCAATAAAATTTGGTTTGCATATTTAATCGAAAATTTAATTAAGAGATTTTAAACAATAACAATTTTTAAATTCAAAATTAATTTTAATTTATTTATATCAATATGATGAGTTTTTATATATTTGATTTATTTTCTAATTACATAAACTGTTAAAATACCTGCATAATATATTTAGACCTATAAATCTTTATAATTTGCGTATGAATTTTAATGCTTTAATCATAACCTAATAATTTATGAATCTTATAATATTTGTCTACAATACAACAACATACTTTTGTGTAAAAAATGTATAATTTTTATCATTTATTCTTTTTTATTTTTGATTGTACCACATTTAATAAATAATTGTTAATGTATTCCTTTTATTAAAGATAATATTATGAAGTAAAATACATTATACATTATGTTTGTGATTAAAGAAAGAACATTTTGATTATTAATGTATTGATTATACATTATTGATTTTTATATTTTCCTAGTTCAACAGATATTATTCCATATTATTTAAATAATAATTCATTACTCATCCTCGTCATTGATGTCATGTATTCCTCTTATAATACATGAATGTAAGAAATTTTAAGTATTGATATTTATATGTACTGCTTAAAATAAATATTATGAAGATTTGTATTTGATTTAATTTTTAAGAAAATTTATTTAAAAAAATAATACATATTGAATATTTAGGCCTGTACGTATAAAAAGAAAAAATTCGATTAAAAATTTCTTAAATCTGATTAGATCAAGTTAAAGAACGAGTACATAGAAAATTTGATAAATGATAAAAATGTTTGAAATCATCTATTTATTTGGCATTTAATATTTCTTAAATTTTAATAAATTATAAATCTAACAGTGCAAAGAATTTAATTCTAGTCTTTTGTGTAGAACCTTGACATTTTCGACTCCTAACTAGTGTGTATTAATGTATATGTGGCAACGATTATATTGAAAAGTAAACAAACAAGCGACGAAATAAAGATTAAGACAGCAAATCTGATGATTTAATATATTTATTAAATAATTAGAGCGGCTTAACGTACTTGTGTGCCTTAAGAATATTAATTTTAAAAACCGTATTTTTTATGAAAGAACACATTTACAAATATTGTAAATTATAAAGTATAAATTTGTCAGGAATATTATAATCTTGAACGTTAATTTAAGCGAGACCATAAAGTCTACAAGCCTTATTAGGCGTAAAAGACTACCTATGGAAAGTTGGTTTTTACACTACACTACTACAGTTTGAGTTGTTAAAAATTTATGTTTTCTCACACAAGAGTGGAAATATTAAGTCAAACATCGGATAAAGATGATACCTACTCATTACTCTGAAGAAAGAAAGAAAGAAAAAAAAAAAAAAAGAAAAAAAAAAGGCAATAAAAACTATTTTCAATATAAGATGGGAATTTTGCTTAACAGCCCAAGGGATTCCGAGTAACTGTATATCCTAAAACTAAAATAAATTTATGATTAAACTTTCAGTAAAATTCACTCGAGCATCGTACAGCATTCAAAGTACATTCTTCATAAAATCTTCATAATTCACGTTTCCCAGCAAATCTTTATCTAATCACAAGTTGGCTTTGCGATCTCTGTACGATTTTCCGGAATTGATACGTTAGCTTTGCCAATAATATTTTAGCCTATTGTGAGAATTTGAGTAAAGTCTGAAAGAAGAAGAGCACAGGAAGCCCAAGATCAAAGGTCAGCAAGGGAAAAAGTGCAGAGCAAAGAGTTTATTAGTCGGTGCGCGAAATACGAGCGATAATCAGCAGTGGGATTTCCCAACTGCTCATTGCACGTGAATTTATTTGCAAACTTGTGAATTTGCAAATTCGCGAGCCAACTCCATAATGTATAAATATTGGGGGACTCGGTATTGCGAAGACGAGTCACGAGTCAAAGTCACGACTCGAGTCTCTCAAGTCTCGAGCGCTCAAACTTTAACTTAAAATTTATCGCATCGAATAATTGCCTTTCATTTTTTGAAACCCTTAAAAAGTTAGCCTCTTGGAAATAAACCAATAAAAAATTAAATGCACGTTTTAAAGAGCCGAAGGTTACGGCGTAAGCAGCTCTTAAAGCCGAGAGGAGGGTAATTACGAAGGGGGGAAGAGGAGTCGGGGGGTATTGGTATTGGTATCGGTGTTGGTATTGGATCGCCCGCCAATTCAATCGAGCCTCCGGGAAAGTGTCCCGAGCAAAATGGCGGCGGCGGAATGATCGATCGAGCCTCTCCGAAGCGGCTCCCGAGTGCCTCCCGCGATCGAAAAGAGGAAAATAAGGGGAGAAGAGAAGAAAAGTGGAGTGGGTGTGTGGGACCGGCGAAAAGTGGCGGCTCGTAAAATTCACGTGGAGGTACGTCGGGGAACGCGAGGCGCATATCGCCCGGCGAATTTGCATACCTCCGAGCGTACTTACGTGTGGGGAAAGAGGGGGAGGGGGAGGGCTAGGGAGGTGGAGGTGGAGATGGGAGGATTGCTCTCCTCCAGCGCCTTTAATACGGGGTGTGGCTCGGAGGTTTGCGCGAGAGAAACAGGCACAGAGGGAGGAAAGGAGAGAGAGAGGGAGAGAGAGAGAGAGAGAGAGAGAGAGAGAGAGAGAGTGACGGGGACGGAATGAGGTATTGTACTTTCAGGTGTGAAATACTTTGTTGGAGCTGTTTTTACATTTTTCTTTTTCCGTTGCTGTTTATCGGCATACCCAAGGAAATCCATCTTTACACTCCGTATATCCCATACATACTGAATTATCTAGACTTCACTTATTAATGTTTTCGAAATTAAACAGTTTTTAATAAAATTCCATTACGCTTTAATTAGGAGTAATCATCTTTGATTAGTTTAGCTGCTTTGGAACACCAAATTTATTCAAAACCTATTATTTTAATTCAATGTGAAATTATTTCATATTTTAAACATACCGTATAAATAATTGTTCACATTAAAATTTACGATTTTACTTGTGTAACCTAATTAATAATATTGATTAAATAATTCAATATAATGTGATATATTGTATGAATTAGATAATTTTTGTTCCTTACAATAAACCCTAATTAGGAAGTTGTAATATGATTCTAAAATGAATTAAAACCCCAGAAAAGACAAAAAAACATCTACTAGGACAACTAATATATTGATAAAAATTTTTTTAAATAATTCAAAGTCTACCGTATTATTATTGAACTCAATAATCAATTCTTTAATTATTTCATTCAAATGACTGACACCTGTTTGTACATTGCTTATTAAAATAAATGACAGTTAAACAAATTTTTGTTGCAAATTATTTTTTCAAAGAAAGAAATGAAATACTGAAAGTAATCAAGTAGAGGATGAATTAATATAAGTAATTTTTTAATTTTCGTTTAAATAATACATCGATATTAATCGATAGGAAAATTTAAAACAAATAAATAATTTTTATGAATATTTTTTTAATACTTACAAATAAAATCGCACCAGCTTAAAAACCCAATTTTATAATTTGCAATTCTAATATATTTTAAGCATTAAAAACTGAATAAATATGTTCGCTTTATTATTTCATACAATTAATTTTTTAAGACTAAAAGTCAAATTATATAGTACTGTTTTAAGTCCATGAAGTTACTTTACTACAAGGTAATTTTACGAACTTAACATTTTTTTAGTACTAAATTTAACATATTTATTTAAATATTCCTATAATTATAATAATAATAATAATAATATAAATCTATTATATTTTCAAAATCATCTTTATGATAATTTTTTAAAGTAATTAGAGTAGTGCTATTTTAATAAGTATACAAATACGGAATTATAACAAAAGTATTTGGTTTAGATTTTTATGAAATGCAATTTATATTATATTATCTAAACACGTGAGCTGCCTATTTCATTTTTGTTCTTTTTTTATTAGTTTGAATGGATGAATATGTTAAGAAAACAAAAATGATATATTCTAAATCAATTTCATTTGTTTAAAAAGTCATAGTTGTAAAAAGAAACAAATTTCTTTTTATGAATAACTGCGGTTTTCGTAACTAGGCCTGAACATATCATGTTAAATAAATGTAAAGCTTTTTAATGTTTCGAGAATATTGTTATGACAGGAGATGTTCTTACTATTTAACTGATAATACCTTATATTTTTCATTTAATTATCTAAGCGTGATCTTGTTAACTTTTATTTGTCTGAATACATACGTAATTTATTTCAATGTTTGGTTATGGAAAATTATGCGAAGATTTTTACAAATACAACGTTAAAAAAAAAAAATTAAATAATTTGAATATGAATCTTAGTGTTACAATTTCAAAGTTTATGAAAAATTAATGAAAATAATTGAAAAATTAATATTTGAACAGACAGCGTATACAATTATTATATTATAATTGTAGTTCTATATTGCACACGCATATAAAATAAACTATGGAAATATAGAAACAATTATTAGTGTAACACACGTAAAAAATGGCAGATAAAATTATAAATGCATTTTTCTAATAATTTGAAATACAATATTAAGAATTATTTTTGAATAATAAATTTAAAAGTATTTTTTATACTTTTAATCTATTTTTGCAAATAAAAGAAGTTTGAACATTTATGTAATGTCATTAATAAAATTTAATGTATTTTTTTTAACGTTTTGGAAATTTTATAGAAAAAATATGACAAATATAAAGTTTTATTGAATATTATTGTATCGTTTATTCTAATCATTTGTATTTCTAAAGACAATCACAATTGTTTTTTTATTGTATTTTTATGGGTATTTTCTTATTATTAGGTTAATATATGTAATTGAATTTTATACTAATAAAAGAAGAACGTGTTAAAATAAAATAAAAATTATTTAATTTGTGCTTAATGTCATTGAAACTATTGATAACTTCATAAATAGTATTACAGTTCATTATCGTTTATAGAAAGACTTCTTGAAAATTGAAAATCGAGGTTTGTTCAATTATTGATGTAAACATAAAATGAAAATATATTTAATATATAATTTCATCATGTTTGTACAATAAGAAAATTCATAAATAAATGAGGGTTTATATATATATTTTAATAACACCTATAATCATATTTGTGCTAACTTTAAGTTATATTTTAAAATTGTTAAGTATAATTGAAAATACGAAAATTGAAATAATGTTTCGTTCTAATTTTAAAAAATACAATTTTTTGAAGTACATAGACGTTTCGTTCTACATCCATCTAGGGCTATTAAGATTTGAAAGGACGATCAGACTTCACACGCTTGAGAAATAAAACATGACGGATTGTGTTAAAAAAATTAATGTAATGCAATTTTCATAGATATTAGTCTAAAGGTGTGGTCACATGATGTAGGATCTTCGCATTACTCCTGGGCTTCATTTTACTGACTTTTCGCGTGCAACCCACTCACAAATATGTATACAAAAGATACACCTGTCTCTATATAATTATAAATATATATACACACGTACAAGTGTTAGTGTCGATGACGTAAAACTAATAAGCTAAATGTTACAATTTTTTTAATTTTATTAGTTCGTTGCTAATTTTGTATAAAATTTATTTAAGTTTAACCGAGGTCTTAGATTCTACGTAACTTTTGAAAAATCAGATCATGTACTCCATAAAACTAAAATATTGTGCTTTATGCAATGAAACAAAAAGTATCAATATTTCATTTCCTGAAAATTTCATAATTATTGTAGAAATTCATCTTTCAAGATAAATATTGTGAAAGCCACATAAATACTACATGCAAATATATACGAAAATATATAAAACAATCCAGATTAAGTGTAATATTAATCATTAAGAACATAAATAAATAATAGTATAATAAGCAATTGATATTTTAATATTATCTAAATTCTAATATGTGTTCTTATTTATTGAAAACGGATGTCAATTTTAATAAGATATTGCAGGAATATGTCGATAGTTTGCTAAGTAAATAATATGTACTAAATTTTTTTTCTTTAATGATATATATTTATTTGTGGTAATTTTTGTTTGAATGAACATATTTGAGAATATTTTATGTTTAAAGTTTTCAAATTAAAACTTTACTTTAACATATACCGAAAAAAAATTATTTACATAATCGAATTTGAAATAGGAAACAAAATGTTACGTAAATTCAAATTCCGTTTGACATTTTAAATATATAAAAAAATTATTAATGTAAATAACATAGTAGAAATGAAATTAAAAATAAAAAAATTACAAATTTAAAGCAAGAAAATAGCACGGTAATATTCATGAAACAGTATTGAATAAGATTCATAAAGAATAATAAAATATAAAATATCATGTATTTCTCATAATTACTTTTACCTTTAATATTATTAATATTAACTAAATTTTTTTATAACCTTATGTTTTCTTTATAACTTAAGAAACCAATTTTCTTTTTTGTAGTACAAACGTATTTTTATAAGTCATTTAGAAGATTAAATTTTTAAATAGATTTTGTTTTTTCGAATTATAAAATAATTCAAAAATTGTAATTATTTCGTATTACAGTTGATATTGATCAATAGCATTTCACTTTGATAAATACACAGTATGATGATGTTGATGGAAAAGCAAATTTACTTCATGTCGTTGTTGGTTTACCTTTGATGTTCACAAACATCTTATCAAAAACAAAAACATTGTCAATGATTAATCGCATCATCGTAATGAAAATCTCCGAAACGCTTAGCATAATTTATTCATTTGGATCTTTGGATATAATTCTGGAAAAAAGAGACGAGCCTTAGAATAAAACTAGCAGCTGTCCAAGGACAAAGAGATCCAAATCAACTGCATTTCGCCAGATTCGCAGTTAATTCGTCGGTTACTCGGCTGTTGCCGTGGAGATAGTGGGGTAATCGAGCTCAAACTCGTCTCCGAGGCGAATTGAATTCATCGGGAAGACCAAAATAATCACCAGGTCTAGAAACAGACAAATGCTAGCGTCTCGGTGGGTGGTCCCGGGCGCTTAATCATCCTCGAGGAGCCGTCACTGGAATAAACGAAATCCTCGAGTTGACCTCGGGGAATTCACCGACTCGGAGTGTAGTTCGCGTGCGCGAATGAAATAACGCGGAGTGTACGTGCGCCGAGCCAATGGCGGCCGCAATGCGCCCGAGATTAACGATCTTCGGAGCTTTTGCAAGTATTATCCCAGAGGGAGGCGAGTAGGAGAGGTTGGGAGCGCTCCCGACCCTCCCCTTTTTGCGCGAATTCGCTCCCATTTGCCCTGCACGTGCATTCGATTTTACTCGCGTCGGAATTCGCGCACATGCACAACTCTCGTCGTCCTCGTCGTCGTCGTCGTCGTCGTCGTCGTCGTCGTCGTCGTCGTCGTTGTTGTTGTAGCTGCTGTTGTAGCTGTTGTTGTAGCTGCTGTTGTAGCTGCTGTTGCTGTTGTCGCTGATGTTGCCGTTGCCGTTGCTGCAATTGCAACATTGTTGTTATGCACGTAGAGCCGCGCAACTTTACGAGTTTCGCGATGGCGCTCGGCGGACTTTTTTAAGAGATTAATATTCGCGCTCGCGTGCCTCCGGCAAATTTTCCCTTTCTTTTTCTGCCTTTCCTCTCGCTCTTAATAATCGGAGCTTTTTATTCGTTTGGTTGCGCGGCGACGCAAGCGGCTCCTTCATCGACACGGAAGAAATGCCCGAGCCTCCGTTGCTTATATTCAGGAACTTGGCTTGCTTTTATCCAAGTGATAGTCGCTGCGGAGGATGTTTTCTTGTCCGTTCGTGCACTTATTATTAAGTTATTAATTATGAAGGAACTATAGATCCGAGGTGATACTACCGGGTACAATATATGCGGAACAAAAGAGGATGGAACATACTGCGGTTACCTTGATTTACGCACGCCTCGACAGAATAATTATTATTAAGTTGCATTAATCTTGACTTTTCCGTACCCTGATATCAAATCATCGAGCAACGACTTATTATCACCGCCCCCCCCCCATGACCAAACATGCATTTGAGATAGCAACTATTTTATCTCGGAATTCAATAAACCAGCACGCATAAACTATTTGAAGATATTAGTTATTCAAATATTAATCAAAAAAATGTTGGAATATTTTGTAAACTTTCCAGAGGACAACGGTTAACTTTAGATTATTTGTCTGAGCTGCAGACGTCATTGTAAAACTGACCTCCCTTCCAGGGAATTACAAGGATAAACTGTCCAGGTATAAACCTCATAATGTTCTACGTAGATTTGGACGTAAAATATGTTTCATTACTCATAAATTTTTATCGAAGTGTCACACCAATAAGTATTTATGTATATCAAGTATCATTGTATAAACATTGAATTGTCAATATTTTATTATATTTAAATGTGCTTTTATTTTATTACTCAAAAATTTTAATACAAACAAATCAAAATTTCTACGAAAGTTTATTAAATACGTATTTTACAAACTAACGAAAATAAAATGTTTAAACTCATTATATAAAAATCTATATTTTTTAAATTTACTCATGTAAAAAGTAAAGAATGTAATTAATCAAAGTTTTTTAAGTAACAGTAAATTTTAATAACTCATTAATAGTTTTTAACAAAAATTAGCAATAATACATTATTAATTTAAAAGATCCTGTGGAGTCGTTTAAAATTAGTATTGGAAATTGTGCGGTTGGGCGAGCTCCTTGTGATGGTCGTAAGAATCTCGCCAACAAACCAAATAAAATAAAAATTCAAATCGAAAAATAAAGAAAATCTCGTTTTGAAAAGGACCGTGTGAAAAAGCAATTTATCGTCGAAACCCGTGGCGTTCCACCAGTGCTGCTCGTCCAAAAAATGACCCAGAAAGAATCTCTGACGGACGTTTCCGCCAACTTGTGTACAAACTGCAATTCCACGTCTCCTAATAAAGGCTTGACACTCCGGAGTTGGAATTCCATTAATGAAAGCTCCGAGGCACCCGGAGTACATATGAAGTCGTGACTTGGCATTTCCCGGAGGTGCGTTCGCCCTCGTCTCCGAGGCGAATATATTGGCTGCCAGCCCGGGCCGAGAATTCGTGACCCTGGGCACGCTGTGAATTATCGATCGATCGCCCTCATCCCGTCGTCCTGGGATCCTGGGCCGTGCGCAGGCGTCAATGTACTTTAATCGAGCCTTGATTAACGAAGGTACTCCAGGAAGCAGGAAAGATTCTTTTATGCAAAAATTGAGCATCGGTGATGATGATGATGATGATGATGATGATGATATTGATGGTAATTTTCAGAGACATACAAACTCTGATTACATAAATCTGATATAGAGATATATGATATGCTCAGTCATTGGGCGACGTAATGTCATTGTTATAAACAATTTTATGCGTTCAGTGTCCCGATGACTCCTCGGCGATTATATCAATGCCGTTTACAAAGTCATAGCCTAATAAATAATTTAATTGCTCTGTTGAAATTATTAAATAGATACTCATGAATTGGTGAATTGTCCTCAAATTAACAGAATTTTTGGAATATTACAAGTAATAATTGGAAAAAACTAGGGCGTCAAAGCTTTATAACAAAATAGATAAATGAATAATCAATGGTATGCAATAATAATATTTTTTATAAAGCCACGGAATAGAATTATAATTTCAAATACTGATTTCCATGGCCGTAGCTCTAATTATAAATCTCAATTTTCAACACAGGCCTTTAAAATATATTAGTAAAAAATGAAATTGGAGAAGGAAGGAGCATAGGAGGATCTTCATTGGCCTAATCCCATCGCAGTTTCACATGACAGCTCTGTTCTCTATATTACACGCATTATTGTTGCAGAGGTTGTTTCACTCAAGTTATATTTACGAAGCGTAGAAAGTCTGTTGACTGTTGAGTTGAATAATTGTGGTGTCTGACAGGGAACAACCTGCTATTTCCTTGTCCGTCCACTCCGATAGAAAACCGAGGAAGAGCAAATGAAATGGAAAGCTTATGACTTTTGATATTAAGTTTCATTTTTATAGCCCTGGAGTCAAAGTAATTCGTTTAAAGAAGCGAGAGAAGGATACACAACATTTTCGCTATCGGTATTTAATTATATCCTCCCCATTCCGGGGAATAGACCTTGAATTATACATCTGTCGGAATTTCCTGCATTTTATGCAAATGCCACTAATCGAATATATTAAATTTAATTTAAGATGGGGGACAAGTGTGGAAGACTAATGAATCTGATACTTGTATTGGAAGTCTGATGGAATCAAATAAATCCATTAATCATGCGGAGTTCGGTATACTTGTGCTGCTAATGATGCAGCATCCGTCGTGACTTACCAATGTTGTTCTCTCCAAATGCATTTGGTTGACACGCCCGTCGTGTTACGACTATGAAGTATCACCGTTATTTTATATTGGTATTTCGATTAATCCCTTCATAAAAACATGAGTTTTATCTCTCGTTTTTATCGAATAATTTTTATTGATTTTCGATTAGTGCTTATGCAGGCAGTGCTATTGATTCTCCTCTGCTTGCCATTATGTTAATCAATTTCGCGTGAAGCAATGTAAAATTTGGATGAAACATAAAAGAATATAATTGATAATCACGTTGCATTAAATACGCGCCGATAAGCTGTAAGTAATCTGTGAGGTCGCGTGCATTTTACTTGGAAGTCACCACAATTGCCTAAACTGGCAGCTCGCTTATCTTTCCAACGCAAAGATACCTGTTGGAGCTAAATAAACGGGAAGGGAAAAACTCTGAATGACTGTATTGGATGCACCTACTGCAACTTAGATAGATAAGTGTTTGTTTACATGGCGTAAGAAGCTGCAATTACTCGCGCGCACCCCGCCATTAATCTTGCAGCAGTTCAGGAGGCGACACATCCCCCTCGACCCCCGCGTGTGTACAACGCGTGTACTCACCCTCTCCCTCACCCCCCCTCTCTCTCTCTCTCTCCCTTTCCCTGGATAGCGGCTCCTCTTTTTCCTGGCCGCCTCCGCGTTCCTCCAGCGATAATTAATGATCCCGGGAGTCTAATTTTAGGGCGATCCCTCTTCGTCTCTTCGCTCCTTGACTACTCCATCATCTGCGGAAGCTGGAGCCAGGCTCGCACCCCGGCTGTCCTATCAAATTTCCCCGAGAACTGCAAAACCGATTTAAAATTACTTTAAATTAACGTGAGCTTCACCCTGTTTATACGCCCGCTATTATGTTTATACTCCGAGTCTACATTGTAAAACTTTGCTCTACACGAATTTAAATACAATGACGTAGATTATAACTCACGAATGCCGATACTTTGCTCGATCATTATGTGACGCTGTTTCTTCAGGTCACGATAAAAAATGTTTAATTAATTAAAAAACTCCGATAGCTTCTGTCATTCGGTATTCTTTAATTTCTATTAAATTACAAAAGATAAGTAAAATATTGTTAAATAAATTTTTTTAAAAATTGCTCAAATAAAAATATATTAATTGATTGTTTGTTTCACTCATAAATTAAATATTTTAAAATATTATACGTTATAACATATTATTAGAATCAGTTGCTATTTTTTTATTTTTTGGCTACCTTATAAATCTTTTCTTTTTATAAAATATTAAATAAAAGTTATTTTTACACGAAAATTAGAAATACACATCAATATAATATAGTATAATCGTTAAATTACTATACATTATCAATTTTAAAAAATATGACTCTAATTATTAATAAACATCTTCAAAAATAAAAATTCGTTGAAAATAAATAATATATTATTAACATATACAATTAAATTTTTTTTGTCATTAATATTATTAATTAAAACATATCATGAGTAAATATAATGTATTAATCCCGTAATTTTATTATTGTAAATCATTAGGAAAATATATTATCCAAGAAATAAAGCAAACATTTGGCAAATGGATTAATTTAATGAAATTTGTACTATAATACAACGCTTAATCAATATTAGATATTTTGGCATTAAAAAAATCTTGACCGGTTATAGAGTAAATGAAAACTTTAAATTCCACTGTCGTATTACAATGATAAAAATGTATTACGTGTCTCAAATGAATTTTACCGAATAAATACATAAGTATATATCAACTTTAGATAATAAGGTAGAAATTTATATATTAATATTATCTATGATTACTAAATACTCGTGTACTTTACCTTCAAACCTCTAATAGATTGGCAAAATTCCAAGAAATAATAAATATATCAAATAAAGATTAGTTTTATTTTTAGGGAATTTATACTAAAATTTAGTTTTCATACATTTACTTGAAATTTTAATATAATTAAATATAAAACACAAATCATAAAAATATATTCATTTTTAAAAACAAATCTTTTTTCAAATTTAATTTAGTTTTTGATTATCAATTTCTACTCGTGTCTTAAGAACTCCGTGAATTAATTAATTTTGAATAATATAATCAAGATTTTCAATTATTATACAAATACACATGTATTGTATTAATTATTCAATATTACTTTCAGTGTAATTTTTTTACTGATGAAAATATGCATTATATTTAAAAACTTTATATTTAAATCTTTTAACTATTTAAATATTTACCAAAGTTATAAATGATTTGTATCATTAAAATATTGTTTAAACATTCAAACAATTTTACTCATGTAAATAAGGTATAAAAAAGTATTTTAGTTAATTATTTATTATTTCACTTTCAATTTATCACAGAATAATATTTATGTATCACAGTATTTAACATTAGCTCAAATTATTATATTTTTAATTACAATCAACAAATTACTCATTTAAGTTTCTGTTATTATATAATAATTTATGGGCGTTCGCACGTGCATATTCTCGTATATACATATATCGAGTAAATATTATTATTGACATTTTTCAGGATTAACAAATAAAAACATTAGGTGTAAATACACAAAAAACAATATCGTGATTCTAAAATAAAAAAAAGAAAAAAATAAATAAATAAATTTAAATGCTCATAAAAATCCGCCGAATTGTCGAAAGCCATAAAATATTCTAAAACCTACAATTACCATACTCGTAAATTATTCCACTAATTGTCACTGCGACTCAACAAGTTTTTCATACCCGAATTTCTTCACGACGTTCTTCCAAAACGGGATCAAGAGCAAAAGCATAAGTAAAGGTCACTCTGGTTTTACGGAGATGAGAAAAAAATGGTCCAGATGAAGCAGCATCCCTAAAGAATAATACAATGAGGCACGGAAATGGGTAAACGTAGAGGAAGTGAAAAAGGGGTTAGGCCATGTGAATTACATATGGGTGTGCTAATCTCTAATTACCACTCTTTGATCGAGGCAAATATTTTCATAACAATGTGCTTTGTTGCATTATCTCATGTGTGTATGTGCCGATTCAATCGCCCATAAAGTAGGAGAACGAGATGCTACAAGGTGCGAGAGAAAACAGGATGATAATAGAATTCAAAGGAAGTGTGAATTGAAGACATACATTATTGCTTTAAAATTATATGGTTTGAATGAAATTTCATTTGCAAATGAGCTATGATACTTTCAGATGAAATATTGTCTCAATTTAGACACTTAATGATAATGAATCAAATTTGTAAGCTTGAATTCATTAACTTAAATTAAAGATATTTTTTTTTAATCTACAACAAGCAAATATTTTGATTGTTATAAAAGAAGAATTAGAAATTGCAAAAGTGAGTGAAATATAATTGTATAAATTGAATGGCGCCTAAAATTACTTTAATTAATAAATGATGAGATATCGGGATATTTTGCATTTCATCTGTTTAGTGGAAGAGAGAGGCACTTCTCAGGATCAGTCCGAAAGCTCCGATCGTGACTCTGCAAAACGGTTAGCACCAAAGGAGGGGAATCGAAATCTCGATATTGAGGCGTCGATTGGAACCCTTTCTTCACACGAGGACTCGCCGGAATTACCATTTCTCATTGAGCCCGACACCTTGGCCAATTGCGCGAGTTTGGCGAGGAAAAAACACTCGCTTTCACACCAACCGACGCGAGCAATCGATGGGTCGTCAATAGGGACTAAACGGGAGATTCACCTCATCTGCAGCCGAACAGAGGAACGAGAAGCTGGAATTTCCGGTTGATTCCACGCGCTAACGATGGGGTGACTCCCTTAACCGCACGATTTGCACAATAATGCGCAATAATCCACCCCAATAGGCCAAGAGAGAAAGAGAGAGAGAGAGAGTGAGAGAGAAGGGGAGGAAGATGAGCCAAACCATCTCCGCGCTTCAGGAAATTCAATCATATTTTTCTTCAACGACAACCACTCAAGATTATCTTCCAATTAAGGGTTAAAATCATTCGTTAAGCCCAATCGATTTTTCAATTTCGCATTTGGAAGCTTCATTTTACAAGTTTACCCTACCGTATCTTATGCCGAATCTTGCGTGAAAAGTTCACATATCCTTTAAAATACCCTATGAATTCATTATATTTTTTATACATTTTCAAATTTCTACTACAACTTCTTTTCAATTGTTTAATTTTTACTATAGTACTAAAAAAATAGGAAAACTTTTAAACTACAGGTAAAATGATTTCTTTCTATTTATATCCTTGCATTTTAATTATTTTTTTTCGAAATCTTTAACAGAGTAACATTTTTTTAAATATTTTTAAATGTGTACAATTTCGTAATAGTATACAATACTTAAATGCTTATGATAACGAAAAAAAAAAAATAATCAGATTTCATGATTTCTTATCTTTAAAAAAAAATTTTAAAGCTTAATATTTAATTATATATTTAATAATTATAGCGGTTCAGAAATGAACTTTAAGAATTTGTAAATTCATGATCAATAATTGAATTAAATCTTTATTGGCAGTTTTTATTGTCATTATTTTTTAATTTAAATTAAATTAATTTAATTTAAAATAAAATAAATGATGTTGTTGGAACAGGGTAAAGTACATTCTAAACCTAATGATATACATTAAATTTTTTGGTTATTATGTTGATTGTTACAAATTTTATGGACACATGTTTTTTTTCTCCGAGTACTTATCAACAAACCAGGCACATTGTATTTCACATTATACACGTAAGGAAACGTTGCGAAAAATTAATATTTAATTTTTCTAATTTATAAATGTCTCGATACAATTTGTTATCCTTTCACGGACAAATCTATCTCTTAAACAGGAAACAATTTTAAACTAAAAATATAAAGTTTTTGTATTTCATTATCTTTTTTAACTAAATGAATAGCTTAAAGAAAAGGCAGTAAAAAACTGAAAGGTTACTCAACATTATGTGATATGGACATATCCTGATTAAACGTAACTTATACAACTTCATGGACGTACTTTCACATTAAATATTCCGAAAGAATGGGCCCTACTATCTAACCAGTAACGGGAAGATGTTAAAAGCACGCGCAATGATCCCCTCCCCATTCTCTCTCTCTCTCTCTCTCTCGTCTCTCCTCTCTTTCTATCTCACCTTTAAAATCATAACTGTAAATGCAATGTGTACGGGTATTTCGGCTCCGCCATCTTGACGCTCTTCACTCGATTAAATATTGATATAGGAGAGCGAGGAGATATACATGTACTTGGCGCGACGGCGATTTCAAATTCACGGGCTCAATATTCCCGGAATCGATCTCTCGATATATATTCCACCAGTCATTATGTTTTTTTAGATTTTTATAGTATGTACACACATGTACGAGTGGTCAGGCACAGGCGTAAAAAATGACGAAACTTTCGCGTCGGACGCTTTGGACTTTGAGTTTGACTCGAATTAGTATATATACTGTTTAAACATTGAGATTTTCCCCGACTCTCTTCTGTCTCTTAAACGCGCATCGCATCCTCCACCACATCTTTATCATATTGACTAATACTAATAATAATGGTAATTATTTTTCTTTAGAAAGCTCATTTGCATTTATTAATTGTAAAACTAATCTGTCGACACTTGGATCTTTCGATCTCCGTGCCTTGCGCGACAATGAATTTCAAAACTATGTTTTCATAATTCTTACATTTGACTTTCCGTCATTTGATGTCGTGTACTTATCAGTGTCATCGTAATAAATTTATTATCACTTGATAAACTTTTTTAAAAAAATTTTTTCCTTTTTGTTTTATTTCCTTTTTCTAATCATTTTCCGAGAATAACTACCTTCCTAATTAACTTAATTTTATTATTTTTTGATAAGATATAATACGAAGAAAAAATTAGAAATTTACCATGAGTTCAAGGCACTTAAACATTAATGAACTGTAATGAAAGGTACGTAATTATAGTAGTGGGAATCTAAAAATCTATAAACACTTTTTGTCGAGTATTGCATTATGGTATACATTACTGTTATAGTATTGAATATAGTAAACATTTTTTAATTAAGTAAACTCTAAGAAAAAGTTTCTGGGAACTCTATAATAAAAAAATTGCGGTCACACGTATCACGCACATCTTTAGTACTTTTATTTATTTAAAAGGTACCGAAAAGATATTTTTTTTAATCACATGTTTATCGAGTATAACTGAGTATGCAAAGCAATTTATTTAATTCATTTCACACTCGAATAATGTATATATATAACTTTATAATTATAAACTTTCTTTATATGGAATTCATTTGGTTACAATAATATTATAAATGTGTTTACTTATATAATAATTGCGCTTTATACTTCTCAAATAATCATGAATTGCGATTACTTTCCACCGTACAAAACTATTTAACAAATGCTTATAAATAACTTTATTATTACTGATGTACTAAACAAAAATTTGACACATATTTTATAAAATCACAAAAATATTTGAAACGTTTATAAATCATCTATTCATGGACAAATAATTATTCATGGCAATTAGTCTTATAAAAGTAATAAAATTGTTGCACGAGATATGTCAATAATTTTTACGATTAAAAATATATTTAATTATTTTAAAAATATCTTTAAATATATAAATGCACATAATATACTCAACATTTTATTTCACTTAATATTTATAAAATATTATAATGGTACCTTTTACATAATATCCGATATTTCATTTATCATGAAATATTAATAGCACGGTTTATTTAGCATATATAATGTCTTCTTCAATTACATCCTATAAATTTAAATTTATTTTAATTATAAATTATTTTAATTTTGAGAACTATAAATTAAAAACGGTTTTTTTTTTTAAATAAAAACTGTAAATTTTATTCAATATTGTATTAAAAAGTAAGTTTGTAATGTAAAATCAAGTATAAATAATAAATTATATATCGAAATCTACAAAATTGTATTATACTTACGAGGTTTATTTGATCTTACAGATCTATACTCGATTATGTACATAATATTTATCATACAAGAAATTATCAATTATTCATTAAAAATGTAAAAATATCTTTTTAACGTACGATGTAAATATTTACACAATATACATCTGCGCAATAAAACTGAAAATTAAATTTATGAATGTACAATCATTTATTGAATAGATAAATAAGAATTAAAATGGGGTAGAAATTGCATTCTTGTAAAATCCATTGGCATGTACATATTATATTAAATTTGACTCTTATTTAATTATAAAGTATTTATTAATTTTTTAATAATGAAAAATTTTAAGAACTAGGTGAGTAACAATGAATATTTATTTTATTAAAATTGTCTGAATCATTGAAATAGTTTAATTTTTTTTGTTTTTTTGGTTTATTTTACATTATTCATATCTTTATTTACATAAGAAAATATTCGTTAATTAAACAAAAACATTTTTATAGCATTCAAAATATATAAAAATTAATCTTATGATTTCGAATAAAAATTATTTAAAAACTTAAAAAAATTGACAAAATAAATGAAAAAGCATAAATAATTTTTTAAGTAAGAATTAAATTAAAGTAAAAAAATGAAGTTGTAAGAAGACTAATTTTTGAATAAATTTTAACATGTAAAACTTAATAAAATCTTTGAAAATCATGTATTGTTCATTATTATCGATAAAAAAAAATAGTCGACGGTGAAGATCGATTTTCTGATTTTACCTCATATATAAATTTCGCGCACGTAAGCCTACTGTACTTTATTTTAGTTTACCTTATTATACAATTATATAATTACACAAGTTTTGTGATATAGTACGTACATTGGTGTTACATGAAAGGATGTAGGGATACTCGTGGTGTAAGATAACTGCGTCAATCATTAAATCACTGATTAAATACATCTTGGACATTAGAAATTCGTTGTTTCAATAAGATAAGTATGTTTATTTTATTTACGAGCACACGTTCAAGGTTAAAAAGCGATGGTCGCCCTTGTCATGGTGTTATTCATTTCGATGAGACACTCGATAAAGTCGTAATTAGCTTAATTAGCAGAGAAAGAGCTGTAGCTCGAGCTGAAATTAAGAAGGCGTCGCGCGATTTTCCCTCGATTATCGTCCAGCCAATAAAACAATAAAAAAAAGAAATGAAAAAGAAAACAAAGTAAGAATAGAGCGAGTGCAGTTGGAAGCGACGCAGTAATTTAACGAGTTAGCGAGCATTAAAGGAGAAGTGTCAACGCCTCTTTGTTCCGATGCACAACCGTGTGAGCCCAACACTTTGATTTTTAAAACGCAATACTCACATACGCATAATGCACTTGGATGCAATGGGCGAAGCTCACCTTGGAATAAAATCTACCCACGAGATCGGGCGAAAAAAAGTTTCGTTGCGAGAAAATTAAAGCGAATCCAATTTTGGGAGCGAGTGACCAACGGACGAAAGCCGGAGTAGCCTCGGTAAAAGTAGGTGAAAATTGGCTCGGAGAGGAATCGAAATTTGATAAATCGCGCGGAGATTATCCGTCACCCGTGGGAACGGGTAACATAATGATAAGCACGCATGCGCGCAGGATGTTTAACGTGCCGCGCCTAAACCGCGCCTCCGAGAAAAAGCCCATGTTTTATCCTCTCTGTACCTCAGCTTACCTCACCTTACCTCGTATTATGTTACACACTCCTTCTCGTCTCCTCTTCTCCTGCGTACAGTTTCTGCCTCTTCGTTTATATTTCGCGCGGACTTGGCCTCGGTGCAGGGACGAGCGAGTGCGAGAGCTCGGGTCCGCCTCGTTAGGAGTCCTCCGCGATAAAAGAATTCGAGAAAATCAATAAAATCGGGTGTTACGTGATAATGCGTGAGGAGAAATCACAGCTTTCGAACGCGAAGATAGTAATAATGAGATAACAGTGTTGTGCCAATCGGCTATTCAAAATCGGGATACATTTCTCGACTGGCATTAATTCCTTGCTCAAACTAAAATATTTAGTCTAGATAACTAACTTTTGAATGTTGAAACAAGGAGTTCCGTATTCTTCAGCTATTATTTCTCTCGAAGAATTTAGCCATTTTTTTTTTTTTTTCTTTTTATTATTATATCTCACATTTAAAACCCATTTTATGCTGCGGCCTATACGTATTTTTTCTTTTTTTAACAAAACTTGTTAAATATTGAACCCACTCGAGACACATTTACGTAATGGTAAAAATTATCTTTCAATAATACATATTATGGCAAAAGAGCTTTTCCAATAATTTTAGAATTTTTCATTTCAATACATTTTTTATAACATGCTAATAAATCACGCATTGACTTTCATCTTAAAAAAACTCTTTAAATTGTATTTATTTGCAAGAAAACAAGTAAGCTTACGCACCCTTACGAAATGCTTACTATATTTTATTTTCTTCTTTGATAAAGTTTTTTGAAATAATTTTTTTAATTTTTATGTAAAATCTAAATTTTTATTTTTACGTTTCATCTTTATGCACCAAGCTTGCCAATACATTTAGCCAAAAAAAATATGGTTATGAAATTTAATCGTACTACATATTCTTGTGAATATAAATTTAAAATGTAATATAATTTAAAACTTTTTTAATTACTATTAAAAATATTCAATATCGATATATATTATTCAACAATTTAAATGACATCAAAGGTAATTGTTATTCGAATTAAAATATTCAAATAGTACAAGTATCAATAATATTAAAGTAAATAATTTGAAAAAATCAGTCAAATTAACGCGTTAATGTCAATATGCATGAACCAACATAACATTTGTTTGTAACATAATTAAATATTTTGCATTTTTCCCAGTTTTTGCAAAATATATTTAAAGATTGCAAGTTTTATTTAAGATACTTGAAACAAGAAAGATGTTATCTATTCATTTGAATAAATAATTTTATTTTAAGTTACTTTTCTATTTTATATTCAATCTTTAAATTATACGAATGGACTCGTTACACCTTATCTGTAATTTGACTTTTTTTTTTTTTTTTATAATACATACAATGTTGACCACGCAGTCTACAAAAATCTCCTTTTCAACGACAAATTTTGTATTGTACAATGCTATTACATAAATCCGAAAAATAATTTTATTAAAAAATTTTAACATTTGGACTTAAATATTTGAATATCATCGAAAATATGTAAATTTGCCGATTTGCCAAAATTCTTTAAAAAAAAAAAAAAAAAAAAAAACGGTAAAGTTCTTAGGCTTCCTTTGATTATTAAATACATAAAATCTACGTATGTAAATAAAAAAACTTTTGTACAAAGAAAAGAAAAAAAACAGAGGAAGAGAAAAAAATTAATATTGAAAACACTTGAAGGTTATAAATAGCTAATTAATAGTTAATCGCGTGAATCCTCGTCCGGCGAACGCGACAATGGCATTATTGGTCTCGGGCTTCTTATTCGTGTGCTTTTAGTGAGAATGGCAAGCAATGAAAGGTAATGATAATAAAGTCGGGGATCGGGCGAGCTTCATGGTTTGATCCTTTGATCCGGGGAGAGGTCTGTTTGAAAAATCCCGCACTTATCGAGGCGAGTCATCCTCCTTTTAGTCATATTATTATAGACGAGGAGACCAGGATTTAATATGCCACGGTCCGAGATATAGATCCTAAAACTTGAGTCACTATATCGTGCATTATATACTGTATATGGTAGAACTATGACTATAACTATAACCACGACTATAACTGTAGCTATAACTCGAAGTCTAGCTGTGCTGCGACGAGTCCGAATGCCGGCGCTCATTTATGGATGACGATAAAAGCCGAGCGAGAAGGGAAAAAAAAGAAAAGAAAAAGGAGCTGCTCCGTTTTTGTGAAAGAAAGGCCCGCGCACGGAAACGCAAGAGTTGTAAAGCCTAAGCAGCGGAGCTCGGACTTTTACTCTTTATAGATCGCAGTCAATATAGTCCGGGGGCTCCTCCCGCGCTATAAAACTTCGGAGATCGATCGTATAAGCCGCCGGCCCCTGCTAAATAATAATTGCCAAACAACGCGCGCGAGCCTCTCTCTCTGTGTTGGCGTTGCCGAGGAGGGGGAGGGGGAGGAGGAGGAGGACGCGGCCCTTCCGAGAAGTGGTACACCCTGGCGACGGCCAGGACCACCGCCACCGCATCGATCTACATTGGCCGCGAGAGCGAAACTTTTGATTCCTGGGCTTCTCGCTCGCACCAGCCTCAACTCTGCCGAATAGTCGGGACGATCGATTTGTGCACTCGCTCGTCGCTGATAACCAAATTCTGATTCATAAGGAGCGAGGAGGATTTAAGGATCGACACTTGACTCGCATTCCACTGCTGTACAAACGCTCTAATTAATTAGAAATTATCTCAAATTATCTCAATCGAAGAGGAGCTCTGCCCGCGGGCGAATCCAAGTCTGCGTCCTCGGTTTCCTTATTCCACCTTCGAACGTCTCGCAATGCATTAGATTTAAGGGGATTGATCAGGAGCCGTTGCTCACTCCGTTCGAGCCTCCTCTTAATTATCCTCTTGTAAAAGGAAGTTGTAAAAGTTCCAGTTCCAATCGAGAGAGAAAGAGAGAGAGAGAGAGAGAGAGAGAGAGAGAGAGAGAGAGAGAGCCCCGTCAAGTTTTGATCCCCACTTGTGGAGGGAGGACACTCGCTCCTCGCTCCGAGGACGAATAGATCCTTCGCGGGAAAATAACCAAAGTGACTGCAAATGGACGTGGAACTGCAGGTTGTCGTCGGGGAGAACCCGAGAACGAAGAGATCCTTCCCCGGGGTCGACGACACTGTTAATATCGAGTAACCCCGAGGTCGCGGAAAATAAAGCCATGGCAGGCATACTCGTCGGTGCATACCTGGTGCACACGTGGTGCATCCATATGCAGGTGCGATACCGCACTATTCATAATAGACCGCAGTCTGCGAGTAATTTCGAGAGGCTCGCGGTGGCGCCGACACTCTTCCACTTATTTGCATGATCCGACACTTAGGCTAACGGGTTCGCGATTGATATCGACTAACGCATCCTCTTCTTCGTTGTGTTTCCGCATAGGAGCTCGCGAGGCAAAAAACGAACCTGCAGCTGATGGTGCGATCGGCGATTTTCCGCAGAGGGAAATCACCCAGAGTGAACGACCTTCTCGTGTTTTCTATGTCTTGTTTCTATGTCCTTTTCAGTCCTGGCCTTCGCATCGATTTGATACAATACAATTGATACAATCGATTTGGTACAACGTCAGCCCCCTGTATCTTTAAACAATCCAAAGAATCAAAATTAAAGAATCAAATCGAGGTTATTGATTAAATCCGTTAATCTTTAATATTACGTGATTTTATCAAAGTATGGAAAATAACCAAATGGATGCTATTTCGGAGTTTTTTAATTTCACGTTCAAAGCTCACCTACAGTGTCATACGAAGAAAGTCGAAAAATTTCTATTTTCGCTTTCTGAAAAAAGCTGAAACTCAGCTGTGATAAAAAACATTTTACGACTCGAAAATAAAAAAACAATTTTACGTGCATGAATGTTGAATATCGTGTGTTTGTATCAGTTCCATTGTTCTCACTCTCAATATGGCTTTGGCGGATGTCTACTTGGTTAGATTCACTTTCAAATGAACAAAACTCTATGAATTGAGCTTTGTAATAGTGATAATAATAAAAATAAATATATCATTATAATAGTAATAAATAATCTTGGGTAATTGTTAAGAGTTTCAATAAAGTTACGTTTTACTTTCTCTTTTGTAATCTTTTGAAATTAAAATTATTGAAAATTTCGTAGCATTTACAATTGTAATACAAAATTTAAAAGTAAAAAATATATTAACATAGATAATATTAAAAAGAAAAAAAGAAATGGTAATTACAGAAAAAGCAGCACATTAAATGATATTCCATAAGTCTTATGTTCGGTGAAAAACGCCAGAATATTAGAAAGTCTTCGAAAGTCGCAAATATATTCAAAATAAAAATATGACTTTTCTACTTATAACACATGTTATATAAATGTAATATAAAATATATTTGAAACAAGGTCAACACGTTTCTAAAATAAGTAACCCGTTAAAAATAAAATGTCATTAAATGAAAAATATAGAAAATGGTACAAATGTCAGCTTGGACACATGAAAGAAAATTCTAATATTAGGTGAAATGATGAAAAGAAAAAAAAATGTGTGTTTAACGTATCATCGAAATGCGATTTAATCTTCTATATTCTGTGAAGTGACAGGAAGGAGAAATTCGGAAAATACATTGACAGTAAAGTAACGATTGCCTTCAAGGAACCCAAGGCAGCCCGCGATCGCGGAGGCAGGGGGTGAAAAAGGAGGTGCGAAAGGGTGGAACGTTAGCGGGTTAATTTTTTGCGCGGCCCTGTCAGCGGTGAAGCTTCTCCTGGGAGTGATAAAACGCAGGCGCGCCGAGACCACGAACAAAGGCGGGCAAGCGAGTGCCAGACTCTCCACCTCCTCCTCAGCCCCTGAAACGCTCTAGGCGCGAGGCAAAAAGGAAAGAGAAAAAGGTAAGGACGACGAGAAGTTTGAGTTCCTGCTGGAAACGTGCGCGTGCGTACCTGGGTCCACCTGGGTGGATAGGCTACAGGATTGGTGGCGAAGACTAGCATCGGGGCTCATCCTCGTCGGCGTTTAGGCTTTCCAAGCATTTTGATTAATGCAGCCGATATTCCTTACAATTTATCCAAACAATAGGATTTATAAATTGTAATTCAATTGTGAAGACTGTTCATTTATCTTAATATGATTAGTAACAAAAATATTAATTCTAAATAGACTGAACAAAATGTTAAACCCGCGAAGAATTGCTGTATAAATCCAATTTATAGGTGTCTTCCTTTTCTACTATTAATATTAGCCTACAATCTTAAAACAACAGATTCGGTGCAAACTATTTCTTAAATTCACGAATCTATGATACTCAATGTTTATATTGTGATATAATTTATATTGTTAAATACATATTCTATGTTGATTATTTGAAATTTATCAATATTGAAAAAATACAAACGCATTTTGGAATACTCTAATTTTAAGTTTAAATCAATTTTTTCTACATAGATAGCCTCTAAAATATTTAAAAAATGAATTACCTGTTATTCATAAAAACGTATTTGTTTGACAGATGTGTGCGATGCTCGAGAATGCGAAAAGACCGCCTCGTTACATTTCTTTCTCTTCAATAAAAAAAATTATTTTATTAAAACGGCAACTCATTTCAACAGCAACAAAAAATAAAAAATTGTTATGTCAAATTATTTAACAGACAGAATTTATTTACAACGAAATAATTTATATTCGTTTAAAGTACAATGGAATATCGGTGGTAATTGAATTTCGCCGGGACTAGTACTGGCGTCTGTATAAATAACTTTTTACAATGACAAGTATCACGCAAAAAGAACTTTCCGGTATAAAATTATTGTTATTTTCTACATTCTTATTATTATGTACTATACAATATACGGCATATAATATTAAGTGTCAACTCAGGGACGTATTTTACTTTTCAAGAAAATTACTGCTTTTTTAAACAAAAAGTTCGAGTAAACATCCATTACATATAAGGATACATATTTTTACTACAAATATTGTATTTTATCTAGAAAGATAGAAATTTTTTTTATAAAGACATGTGTTATCCCTAGTTGTCACTAATTATTGTACTTTTTCTCTAAAACTACTCATCGCAAATGTATTAAATAAGTCATCAGCTTTGTTGAAAAAGAATTTTCTAGTTTTTTACTGGAAATTTCTTTACAATGAATCATTATTATTGAAAACATTTTCAGGTTTCAATAAATATGTAAAATCAATTTTATAAGAAACAAAGATTATGTTTACTTCAAAGATATTATTTTTAAAAGAAAATCCATTTAATATAAAAAAAAAATTACAAAGATAATTGTAGAATGATACTTTTTATTTTTTTTTTTTTTTCATATTAAAATGTGTATATTAAGAAAATATAAATAATTAATATATTCTAAAATTATAAATTTTTATTGTACATTTCCAAAAAATAATTCTTTTTACTAAGATATGATTTTGATGATTCATTGCCAATTTTTATAAATACTAAATTTAGATTTCATGCCAATATCTATTATAAACATATTAAATTTATGCAATAATTTTTGTGTAATATTTGAAAATATTAAATATAATAGAATGTAGTGATATTAATTTTTCTAATAATTCTTAAATTGTGGCTATTGATATTTTAATGGAATTGATTACTTTGTCCTTAAGAATCTATGCCAATGAATAATAAGCAATCGTATTTGTACTAAATTAAATTTCTACAACAATTTAAAGGTTTTAATAATAATAGAATAAATTATAATTATTAAATCAAACAATATTAATTTTTTATTTACAACAATGCACTTAATTATAGAATTGTATTAAAAAAAGATTCCTAGTAGCTTAACCTAGTTGTTAATACGACCATAAATAAATAAGAAAAAAATATATGATGCAATTTTCAATGGTTAAATAATATTTTATTTAAAATATGACTTGAACATTATTATTAATTATTTAAACTGATTTTCTTTGTACGAATATTTTGCATAACTTTAATGAATTTTGTATTGTAGAAAAAATGACGATTTTATAATTATTCATTGGTGAGTGATTGAGAAAAATTCTATGCATAATTTAAATTACTTATAAAATACACAAAATTTTATAATAAAAGTATAGTAAAATTTTTCTATCATTTTCCCACTACTTTTTATAAATTTTACGTAAATAGAATATTGATTTAGTCACTTGTTATTAATGTACGATACAGTATAATAAAAGAGATTTCTATTGAATCGAAGGATATTTATGGTATTGCACAAAGTACAATTTTTCACAGTTAAGATAAAAACACTTCCATTCATTTTAATTCTCTCTTTGAATAAATGTTTTTGAATAATAAATTTACCGTAAAGTTTTATTAGGCCTCGGTAGCCGAGGGGTTATGGAAAATGGCTAAAAAATTATACGAGTGCGTAGCACAGATGTGTAAAACAAAGAGGGCCGATGCCGATAGAGACGGAAAGCCTCAAAGCACATAACGAGTGTATCGAAGGATGCACATAGGGTTGGTCGTAAAAAAAGAGAGAAAAGGCCGGCTCGAAGGAGATGATCATCGGAGGATGCAAAGGCCGGGGATCGAGGGTCCGCGATCTTAACGAGCGCTAAAAGGCCCGACTATGACCTGGTGAATGTGCTCGGGATCCGGGGTCTGTGTTTATGGAATAGGCTTCGCGGGGAATTTTGCACCTTTTCGTGCAAAATGAAAGTGTCGATACGCATACAGATGAGGGGAGCCGGAGTAAAGTGGGCGAGCACCACCAGAGTGAGAGTGAAAAGGAGGATAGTTTTAATACTCCGAGGTGTTGGAAAAGTGCTAATGCAGCATTAAACCTAAGATATTCCGACCCTTTTCGCTGCCCTTGCACTTACGACTTTTCATTTTTTTCGCCCTCCTTCCCTCCTCCCGACCGCTTCACTCTGCCCGAGGACTTTATGGGCATTATTCCCGGTCGAAACATCGATTAGAGAGGCAGACTCGGTAATGAGGATCACATTTATTTATTCGTGCGCTCCGGCGAAATAAATGCTACGTAAATATTTTCAAGCTTCAACGGCGTTCCATTTTCATTCCTTAAATCATTATACTCGAGCGAGTATTTCAAAAATTTTCATCCGAGAAATCTCCTCTATAATTATACGGATTTTATGTATTAACTACTTTTTGCATTTTCTTTTGCTACTTTAATGATTTAGAAATTTCAGTCGCGTCAAATGAGCGAGAAAAGCGTCAAATCAGCCGCTAATTTATCTCGTGCAATATTAATTTGAAATGCACAATCAACTTTGGGACTATGTCCTTTACGATCTTAGTTTATCGACATTCTGGAAACTTGCCTTGCATTTTCCTTCGGTTAGCAATGCGTTTTATAGTCCACAAACCCTTTTGGGTGGATTTTTAATTTAACCGTAAATTCAAAGTACCATACTAAAGTGTGTGAAAAACAATGCATTGCAAAGTTAATTTGTACTCATTAGATGCACTAACATACATTCAAAAATTCTTAAAAATTCATTGCATCAAGCTATTGTTCACCTCCATTAACACAAAATAATCTATGTAATTTTTTATTTAAATTTTTAATTATATTTTAATACTGCGATAAAAACATTTGTCTGGCTTAGAATTTGAACTCAATTTTATTATTTAAAAATTATATTATCAAACAAAAATAACGACTCTATAAATATTTTATTACAGACATTATAAAATGTAATTCAAGTATTATCTTCAACATTAAATATTAAAGACTTTTTCTGCCAATAACAATTTAACATTTAATAAGGCTAATGTCCAGATTCAATCAATCACGTACATTAAACAAATTCATTGAACTCATTTCCTGCACAAACATTTTTAATAATATTAATAAAACTTTGAATATTAAACTTATGACAATAATAGCGTATTATTAATGTATACTGGAAAGCTAAAGGAAAAATGACTTTTAAATGTGTAATAATACTTGTTGTCGAAGCTAATTATAATAATAGAAAGAGTAGAAGCTAATAAGGATGGGTTTAAACAGTATATTACAACTCTAATTGCTAATGACCTTATGCATATACAAGAAATAAATTTTATTCCGCACATCGTTGAAACATAATTTTTTTTTTTTTTTTTTTTTTTTGCATTAATCTATGTTATTATAACTAAATGAATTAAACATTAATAGTTGAAAAAGAATGTACATTTTTTTTAAACAATTATTTTGATGGTAATGATATTGAATTTAGGTCTAAAACAACGCGAATGAGAATACTCTGATTACGAGGAATGAAAAAATATAAAATTTGAGTTTTTAAATTTAGTGGCAGCAGAGAAATGTTAAAAAGGCTAAAATGAAAGACTTTAAACGTGTGAATAAGTGCAAAATTTGAAAGCATAAATGTACGGATTTCAAGGTATTGGGAGCTTTGGAGGAATAATTGTGATAGCGATAGCCACTGTAAGGCCAGACGGGCACTCAATGTTCTTGAATATTCAGTCTCAAAGTGTCGGTGGCATTGCAACTCCTCGGAAAGGACTAATAAGCACAAGCACCAGGTCTACCCTGAGGCACGCCATTACCTCCGAGTGCGGGTATCAATCGAGCGTCGGGGTGTTAACGGGCCGCGAAGTCCGTAAACCGCAGGAGCGAGCAGCTCCTGGAGATTATCCCCAAGGTCCATCGGCCCCGTTTCGGCACTTTTCCCCGGCAAGAGCGCGAAAATTGCCGCGCGATTATCGAGGCGAGGAAGGCGCGCGCCCGCGGCTCATTATCGCGGCCACGCTCCCGACCTCTCCCAGGATACTGGAATCCTTGGGCCTGGACCGTTTTCACTCCCTGCCTATTTATTTATTTATTTCTCGCTTTGTGCGCGGAAATGGCGATAATTCCTGCGCTTTTCAATCGGGACTTCACGCGTGCACATGCGCAAACTCGCGTAGCCCTGAATTGTGGGACTAATGAATAGTGTTAGCCCCAATACAGGGAAGCATTACAATAATCGCAACACCTTTTCCTTTGTGCCTCGTTTTTAAAATCTCTCCTTTTTAGAGCTTCGCGATTTATATTTCTGAAACTGTAGTTACGCAAAGGAGTGACAGAGCCTCGTTCTCCGATGGGTAAACACTTGCCTTATTCACCTATCAAATTTGATATTTAAATAAAATATTATTTACCAACTAACAATATATTTTAATCGATATTTGTTGTTGGTCAACTTCCCTGATATTCCATATTCAGTATTCTTACATTTTCAACAAATTCGAAGGTTATCACTCGATTATTAACGTATTAACGTCAAAATTTATTTTTTAAATAGAAAAATTGCAAAATAAAGTAGCAATAATTATGTAGATCCAACTATATCGCTCACGTATAAATTTATTAATTTTTCTTTTAAAACAATAAATATTGATTTGATTAATTTGATTACATTATATTGAAAAAATGAGTAATTTTCGAATTTAAATATCCAATTTTCATAATGATGGTATTTATTGTATTTTACTTATTTTATTTTCAGTTTTATTCTACAATCGATATGAATATTTAATTTAAAAGATAAATAGAAAAACAAATTTACAATACAACCGAATTATTTATATGTTTTTAAATTAAATTATTAGAGTTACATTTTCATATATTTCACTTTGTACTAAAAAAAATTATCAAGTTAAGTTAAATTAAATATTAAATTTATACTTTTTTCTAAGTGATTTAGTACCTATATTATATACCAATTAATGCATTACAATAAAGTTGAAATCGTTTCGATTCCAAATAGAGCTAAATCCAGGATAATGCATTACTATAAAATTATATTTGAAATTAGATTATGAATGGAAAAAAAATTATTTTAAAAATTTTCAAGTATTGAGACCGAACGTAGAACATTATTCGACTATCTTCAATCCAAAATTCAAAATTTACGAGTGTATAAGAATGTACAATTTAAAAATACGTATTAGCTGTCATAAAAAGCGAAAAGCAGTGTCAAACTCATCCGACAAAAGGAAGCAAGGACAAACGAAGATCCAGTGGGTGAAACAAAAAACTACTGGCTACACGGGAGTTTTTCACAGAGGTGCGATCGTCCTCGGAGACAGAGAAGCTGGTGGTGTCACGAGGTGATAATGCGGCTCGTAGAACCATGGCAAAGTGGCCGAGGAGAAGACCCGAGGTAGTCCGACTCGTGGGAACATCCCGGGCGACCGGACGTGCGTCTTGGCCCGCTGCAAAGTGCGCGTGCGCGCGTGCGAGTCCGAGCTATGGGCCGCGATGTCTTTAATGCCGTTCACTCCCTTTGGTAATAACGCGCGTTTGCTCTGCTCGTGCTAATTCCGCTAATTTCCCGAAGGTGGGGACGTTTATCAGCAAGGGGAAGGACGATGGAGCTCCGCTGACATTTCATTCGAGAAAAGCGCCAGTGACTAATTCGCGAATAATATTGCGATATTTATATCCCGAACGGTACTTTATTTTTTGCTCCGTTACCTCTCTGCCTCACACTCGTCATTTGGAGTGCCGTGTTTTTTTCGCGCCTCTGCTCGTCTACGACGATAAATATTATATCGATCTGGCACTGCCAATGCTCTTTCAATAATTCATCTAAACCAATGAATAAAAATTAAGTGCTTGTGCATTTAAAGCGCCATTGTTGGCGAGCCACTGCGTATTAATTATTTTTCCGTCGAGTATTATTTATAAATTTATGAAAATCGTTAAGAGAGTTAAGTCTACTCGCTCGGCGATTCAATTTTTCTCCGTGCTAGATCCTTCAGCTCACCGAGACTAATGCGTCTCGGACTAAAAAGTGGTGTTACGCTACTAAAAAGAGTAACCTAAACCACTGCAAAGGCACTTTGCAAAGGCGCGTGACGCTATAAAAGTACACGAAACGCCAATGGACTTTGTATGTAAATCATAAATATAAAACGTAAATTTCAATTGACAAACACATTGAAACCATGTATCTTTGTTTTAGCAAGTATTTAGTATTCCAGTCCATGAATGAAATGCCTATTCGAATACCAAGTTCATTGTTTGCCAAAGTGAAATTACGATTATTCTACTTTACTCTTTTTATTTTTCGCGGTTGTAAAAATTGAAGCCCCTTAAATTATTGCACACGTTTATTCTCCAATAAATAACTTATTAACGTTAACTTCTGAGCTTGAATGTGGATTATTTAAGATAGCGCGTGCAAGTTAATCTTATCGCAAAAAAACAATTCGTAAAACAATCCTTACAATTTTATAAGATATTATTTTTAAATACGTACTATGTGTTTCCCTTTTTTATAAATTATCTGCACTTGTTTCATAATTCTTATCGATAGATAATGAATATAGTAAGTTTCTGTTTATATTAATGATAAGACTTTTTTTCAAATGATCTGTGTTATCGTTCTGCAGAAATTCATGGAACTGAACTTTATTGATACACTTGTAAAATTAAACATATTCTTCTCATCTTTAAAATAAATTTATATAGGCCATGTATTTATGCCTGTTTATGAATATAAATTGACTTTATATTATATTATATTGATTTTCTTCTTTTTCTTTACGCTAATAGTTATGTTATTATACATAAGTATGTAAAACTGCAATTCAAAACTTGTGATATCATTTGAACTCATTTCCCGTACGTAAACTGCACATGTGCATTCGTAATTTTATTGCAAACAATCGCTCTCATATTTATATTAGTGGTGCGACCAAGAAAATACATATTGAAATCTGTCTTTAATTGATAAAATTCTGCATTTTTATTTTTAATAATAATGTCATGTACAAAATTTTTAATAAAAACAAATGTTTCGTGTGTATGATTCAAATTGTTGCATAAATACGAATTTTAAGTTAAGGTCCTAAAGCTTAAACAACTATACGTTTATAGTAAATTAAAAATTTCTATGCAATTGCCAGTACACAGAGTTTCTAATTAAAAAATTTGCGAATCTATATAAGATGGCATGCCTGATAATGTTGCTTGTAAAATATATTATTTCAAACATGTAATACAATCAGACGATAAATAATAATAAATCGAGCAATAAATAAATATTCATATAATCGAACAATCATAGAAACTAGTCATAGGTATTAACGTGAGTTATTGAAAAAAGAGAACTGAAATGAGAAAACTGTAAAGATATAAATTTGAGTGAGTCTTACCTACTTTTTAAATGAGTAAAAAAAAAATAATAGATATTTTTATGAATACAATACACAATTTCTCAATGAATAATTAAAAAATAGATTCTATCAAAATTTGATTAAAAATTTCCTTTTATTGAGACTGCGAATTGTAATTCTGCAGCATTAAGTTCCTTCAAACTAAAATTTCGCCTTCCCAAGTACTTTTCCGAAATTTCTTTAGCAATGGCTGCGGGATCGAGGCCGATTCGCGAATTTTCGGTCGATCAGATAATCGCGAGGGAGGCAGCGAATCAGTAACGATCCAATAGCGAAATTGCATTCGGAAATTTCATCCGCCTCGCAAAATCCGCGGCGATTCGCAAATTGCCTCCGCGACCGAGGGCGTAAAGTTAGGTTCATTCGGGCAGCTGCACGACATTCCTCCCGGCACCGACGAGGACAAACAACAAGAACAAGTGAAACGGACAAAGCATGCGCTTTTTAAAAAACCGCATCGCGAGAGGACGATCGATCCTCGCGGGAGGAAGCCTCGATCCCGGAGTTGGCTTAACCTCCGGAAGGGGAGAAAGAGCGGAGGGGGTCGACGTCGCCCGGATGATCGAGCTCGATTCGGCGGCGCGACTCGGGGTGCCCCGATCGGGCCCCCACCACCTGCTACCCGACGACCCGCCTCCTCCACGGGGCGACCGCCCACGGCCGGCCCAGCGCCCCCCACCGCCGCACCGGCATGGGGGGCGGTGGTGGGGGGTGCTGGGTGTCGGGCCGGCGCGATCGGCTCAGACCGCAAGTAGACGCGGGAGCGTGCGTGCGCGCCGTACACGAGAGAAGGACGAGCCTCCCTCCGCCCCCGCCATCGCCGCACCGTCGCCGTCGCCGTCGCCGATGTCCGGAATCTGAGCAGCTGAATCCCATGAGCGATCGCCGAGACTTTCGCCAGGGCTCTGAGCGGCTCCACGTCGGCAAATAATACCCGGGAGCCACCCTGGCTGCCCGCTTCCAACAGCCGCAAGTGACAGTAGGAGCGGGTCCGAGCCGGCGATGGCCGGACAGTAATTATCACTGACAACAGAGTTGTTTTAGTTGTTTCGAGTAGGGTAGACCCCGTGCATCAGTGTGAGCCAGTGTCGCGCCGACCAGAGTCGATCAGCTTCTTACTCCGATGACCGAGTGCAGGTATCCTGGCACTTTCGCTTAGAGGTTAGGTCGTTGTTATCAGAGACACTCAAAGAGAGAGAGAGAGAGAGAGAGAGAGAGAGAGAGAGACAGAGTTACGTCTGTTGTTTGTTGTCGTTCGTGGGTTGTTGCGCTCGTCGCGGGAACGTCGACGCGCTAGTGCGGACGAATCGAGGAACTAGCGCCCAGGGCGAGAGCTTCCGAGAGAGCGAGAGAGAGGTAGAGCGAAAGGGAGAGGTAGAGAAAGGAGTGAAGAGGCGCGCGTCTGCGGCAGTTAGCGAGCGTCCCGTCGCTCGCGCCAAAAGCAGCCAAAATTCGGATCAAGAACAAGGACCCGGTGCCGTCCTACGCGATGGAGATCTTGGACGAGTACCAGGACAGCATGGGCCAGGCTGTCGCCGGCGACGTCGCCGTGGCCAACATGGCCAGCATCGCCGCCGGCATGGCCCACCACCGACACACTCCCGACAGTCCGATGGTGAGTAGCCGACAAATCATCATCATCATCATCATTGTTATCATCCTCCTCCTCCTCGTCGCTCCTTTTGTTGTTGTTGTTGTTGTTGTTGCTTGTATTTTTGTTTTTGTCGCCATTGGCGCCTAAAATCCAACGCCCGGGTCATTGGCCCATAAAATTTATACTCTCCGAGGATGAACCACGCACACTTTGCTTTTTAACGCTAATCTCCTTCACCCTTTTGCGCACGTAGGTCATCTGTCGAGTTGTTTTTGACAGAAACGGCTCTCGATGAATAATCCTCGAATAATATTTATAAATGACACTAGGATTCATCGAAAGACGCGTGTTTGAATGATAAGAATAGTGTATCCTCTATATCTATATCAATATTATTGGAAAGCTAAGATTAAAATTCGAGTCCTACGATAATTCAAAATTACTTCGATTGCATAATTTATAAAATGCGTGGGTAAAATAGATAAAAATACTTTTTTAACCACAATAAATTTGCATTTCACGGTTAATAGCGACGTCACTTGATAAATTTTAATTCACAGAACGAGTTGCGAGCAAGAAAATCATTGTCTTGCACTACCGTAGAGACATAGTTAATAGATCATTAGAGAGGGATAGGTTATGTTCAAAGAAACTTTATCTACTAAGGATATGTGTGCGTGAATTAAAATCAATCGATCCATGGCTACTTTTTAATTTTCATTTTTACAAAATCAAATATTGAAGAATGAAATTTTTTATTTTGAAAGGATGGTCAATACGATTAAAAAACAAATTCACAACAAAATTCGCTCGTGTTTATGTTGGCACAAGAAATGAAAATTGTTTTTGTATAAAAAATAAGCCGTGGAATTAATTAACTTAGAAAAAATAAAAAATGTTTATTTTTATTTTCAATATAGCGCTGCATAACATTCGATAAATTAATAAATAATACGTTGCTTCGATCAAAAAATTAATTACAATGTCAATATGCATAGCGTGTAATTCTATTTACATTTAAACACTCGAGCCATTGATGCTTTCGATGAAATATTCACAATTAGAGACACGGATAATCTTTAATAATCCTTAAATTACAATCCAATTTTTTATGTGCTCTAGTCGACCGTGATTAAATTGTTAAATAAGCAGTTAACGGTAATAAGCATTTAATTGCACGACGGTGCATCATCAACTATGAATGACTAATGAGCAACAGAAGAAGAAGAAACAAAAAAAACATACAAACAAACACACAAACAAACAAACAAACAAACAAACGCACACAAAAAAAGAGTAGAATGGGAATGTCGGTGTGGGGTGCTAAAACGAGATGAACTGTAATAAAGACCGAAAGTGTATAATGTAGAAATGTAGGAAAGTTGTAACTAGTTATAGATAGGGTAGGGTGGGTGCGGTGCGTTCACTTAATAATAATCATAATCGCGATCGCACTAATGCCGTGTCTAGACCACCAAACTCACACCACTACGCGATCTATTTTTAACTGAGAACGCTGCTGCTGAGTAATGTTAAAGCGACTGCAGTTCGGTAATATCTAATACATGCGAATTATTTATTTTGATTCCCGGACACCTAATAATTTATTTACACTGGTCGCACGAATATTATTATCATGATTAACGTAAGAGAAATGTTTAGTGGCTCCGGATTCTAGTGCGCTTATCCCTTTTTCAAATACGAACAGCAATTTATGTTCAGACGATATTAATTGGATGACATTTATTTTGAAGTAGCATTTCACTCTTATCAAAATTAAATTTTATAGAAATACCACATCTGATAAAATCGGCAGCTTTTACTAATTATCCTCTTGTAAAATACTGATTACGCTATTTGCTACAAATACATTGCTGATTCAATATTTGAATTGCTTTGGAAATCAAGGTCTTTTCAGTTTTTTTAAGCTTTATATTACTGAATAGTAATTCGAATTTTACTTAATATTGTCACATTCTAAATTAACTTAAATAAAAAGTTATTTATCAACGTGTAACAACTCATAATAGATACATCATATCTTTTGATAAAAAATATCTCTCTTTATAATTTGTCAAGTAATTTATTCGATAAGATCATATATCAACTGTTTTCTGTTTTAATTTAATTTAAATATTTTTATAATGTATTGGGCAGGTAATTTCTTTATTCATACATATACGAGTACTTTTTACATTATAATTATATGAAGATAACAATAATTAATTGTTATACAAGATAAATTATGTAAAATATTTGCAAAACATTTTATCTTTATGGAAGAATATTTTTTAAAATAAAAAAATGTCAATATGACATTCAAAAAATCATATTTTTTTTTTAAATTGTATATAATAAATTATTATGCGAACAAATTTATAGACTATCAATTTACACCTTTGCCTAGTCAAGTATAATTTTATGGACAAAAAAAAATTTAAACGATTTATGATTTAGGAAATTTAGTAAGTCGAGTTTTATGAATAAAAAAAAGAATCTAGTATTTTCTTTATTAATTCAAGGTGAATATTTACATTTTTATTAATAAAATTTGTTCTTGATACGTACATGTAAATACATGAACCTCGAGTAATGACGGTTATTAATAAATTTTTCAGATACAGTGCTTAAAAGCAAAATATCACATTGCTTGGTATAAAACCCTGCCTTTTTAACACATGGATAATAATTTTCATTTTTTTTCTCGAATAAAATCACAATTTTAAACAATATGCATATTTAAATGCGTGAGTCAAAGAGTGTCGCATTACACATCATAACAGAACAGCAAATAAAAATAAATAAATAACTATTTGTGTATTGCGGAGGGTCTCATAGGCGGCCCATAAAACAATAATAAGAACAATAATAACGCCGGATTCAACTTAATAAAATGTGTCTACGGGCGAGTGGACACGAATAAGTCAAACGAGATACATTTATGACTCGCAGACACTAGACAGTTTCATCAGATTTGCTTTTATACGACGACCTTAAAAACGAAGTAAATACACTTGGAAGGCTGGAAAAGAGCAGTCGATTAGGATAATCAGACTTGCCTATTCAATCTTTGGCGAAATGTTTATTGACCCTCCGGAGAAAAAGATGTAGCACTAATTTAACATCACTTTGCACCTCGTTGCGAAGAAATACCACGAGAAACGCCAAAAAGTCTATCTCGTCTTTATATCTGTTTATATACCTTCCCCCTATCATGAGCCTTTCTTTCTTTTTTATCTCTTTTTCAACAAACGCGTATATGTGTTTGTGCTGTACGACAGGCAGGCCTCCCATTCAAATTGAAATAAGTTTTGCGCATGTTTTGCTGTTCTCAGCGAATAACTTGTATATTAATTTAAATAACCTCCTCCTCCTCCTCCTCCTCCTCCTCCTCCTCCTCTCCACCCCCCGGCCAACCCCCAATCGATTACTTTGCCATCGATCCAACACTCGTCGTTTCCTTTGCTACTTCTTTTATTCACTTTACGAGAGCTAATTCTCTGGTGTAAATAATTTATTCGATGACAAAGTCATTATAACATTTTCTTTTTTTTCACTTGATCTTTAATTTGTTGATTGATTGATTATTGGGTGAAATCGATATTGAATAACTTTATTCAACGACTGTACATACTCGTATCGTAATTAAATATTACTTTTTCTCATGGTAATGAAACTGTTTATGGAACATTACAAATAGGTACAAGCTTATTCACGATTGGAATAAATATTTTTAGAAATGTACAAAATTATTATTTTAACTGTCAACATTTATTTAAACTTTCCAAAACAGTTAATTCAATTGAAATAGAAACAATACTTTTTGAAGAATCTATGAAACCTCCATGCTCAATAACGAAAAATTCAATAAGACCGTCACAATGATAATAATAACTATAATATCGTTATTGCTTCAACAACTCTAAGAAATTGATAGGCAGATGTGATTCATTTCTGTATGAAATAAATATTTATTTAAACTCGTTTATGTTTTTAAGTAAATGTTTCGTTAGGTTAATATTATAATTGCACAGTTAAAGAAAATAATACATAAATCTTATAATTTTAAATTAAGGCTTAAATGTATTAATTGTCACTATTGAAAATCATATTCACAATAATCTAATGAATACATAATAATGAATACAATAATCTTTATTTAAGTTAATTTCAACGTTTTTCATTTGTATTCCATTTTACAAAATTATTACCCTATGAAAACAAAATACTCCTTTTGAAATGAAAGATAGAGAAAATTTGATTATGAATGCTTTGCAAAAGATTACTTTGGACGATTAATGAACTTCCAATTTCAAATTTAAAACTAACTTTTCTTTACATTTTAACTTTGAGGTTGTCCGCCTACGCCCCGTATACGTAATCTCTCTCTCTCTCTCTCTCTATAAGGGTAGAACAGTTGCTCAGGAATAAAACACGCAATGTTCAACGCTGATCATATTAGATGTTATCCCCCCTCCTTTTTATACGTTCTTTTCATGCCACGCCTTGTAATTGGCTTTTCTCATGCTTTTTTATCATTCAACCATAATTGTAGGTAATTGCTCATGTCGCTAAGACGACGATCAGAGTCTTCGGATACAACCAGAGGAACCTCGTCCTGTCCCCCACTTCCCCATTTAACTTTCAACTTTTCGAGCCCCCCTCCCCGACCACCCGTGCTTTTACAATTTTTGCGTGCAATCATTTCAGATTTTCATCTTTAATATACACAGGCGCGTGCGCGTGCGCACACACATTCTCATACACATACGCATGCACATCCATGTCAATGATACCGCCATCTTATTCAATCAGAGCTCAAGTTATATATTAATGTTTCTTTAGCTACTGTAACTTTATTAATAATCAGAGTTTTATTTTCTTATCAAACTTATTATAATACTAGCTTTATTTTTACGTTTTCTCTTAAAAGTCCATGCTAAAATAATTATTTAAACATTAACAGGCTTTAATGAAAATTTTAAAATACATATATATATATATATATATATTTGTAGGAGTATTATTTTTTGAACGAAAAGCAATCATGAATTAACAAAAAAGTAATTTTTTTAACTTAGCAATTCTACACGGTAGAAGTAATCACAATAAAATTTAACATTTTGTCTGTTAAAATATTACGTTTCCGTTCAATCTGTAGATAAATAATACATGTTTTATAGTTACCGGTACGATTTTCAGATTTTTAAAATTTAAAAATATTATTTTTTTCTTTTGATTGCGTGACTGTGTTTTATTTATTTTAATTAAATGCATACGTGAGTGTTATATTTTATGTCATTAATATTAATATTATAATTGACTTGCATGAAAAAACGTGAATAATTTACTTACTTTATTCTCACAAAATATTGAAGAAATTGCACATCAATTAGTGTAATTAAAATTGAATAATTGTTTCACTAACAATTCTTTCGGTTCCCTCGTTATGCAAAATAAAAGGGAAAAATAAAAAATTCGCTGAAATTACACGAAATGAAGTGATTACATCTAAAAATAATTTTTTCCGTTTTTAACTATAAAGTTTATTGTTATTATTTACAATTAATACATTAAAATATATTTAATAAATAAAATCCTTAATTGTAATAATTGTACATAAAAATTCGAAATAAAAGTGAAATATAAATACTACAATTTTATTTATAAAGTATATGCATAAAGTTTATAACTCAATCGATAAAAATAAATATTATAATTTTTAATATTGTTATGTAATGTAAATATATTTTAAATACAACTATTTTTAGGAGATATATGAGATATAATATTTATCCATAAATAGACGTATTTTAAATTCTTTATTGCAACAGAGTTTATTTGTTGACAGATTTTGTTAAGAAATATATGCATTAAAAGCCATAAATCATCTGGAAATCTTGAGTAAATTTCATTTATATAATTATAAATCTGTACAATACAATATTTAATAGTCAGTTTAATAATTTAAAAATAAATATTAATATATTATATGGATTGAATTTATATAATGCAAAGATATGTATCTTGATCATCACACGAAATATCATAAAGCATACGCTTAAAGCATATTGCATATAACTCTGAGAAAATAATTAAAAATTTTAAATACTTTATGAATTAAGTCAGGTGATTTTTAATTTCATTTTAAACAATGTTTTTTAATATATTGATAACACATTGAGTTGGTCTTCTTCAATCCATATATATATACGGGCGCGCGTGTGTGTAAGGATCTCGTTTGTAAACCTCTTTCTCGTCCTCGGTATGGGCATGTGCACACACATACATTGTATCCTCGCGCAGACACTCGCGTGCACAGAGGAAAATAAAAGAGGGAAAGAGGACTGGAGACGTCGTCGCGTTTTAGCTTGTAAACAATCGTATTTCCTATATGGTGGTTGATGCCTATAATATAACACTCTTGTACGAGAGGATAGACACCAGCTCTGGCTACCGTGTATGGGCCTACCTCTACTTGGCACTCCGAAGAAAGAGGAAGAGAGAGAGAGAGAGAGAGACGAAGGAATAAAAGAGAAAAATAGCTGTCTAAATATGAGACAATAAAAGTTCGAGTGCAATCAAAAGATAAATTAATCAATCAAATACAACAAAGTCGATGAGAAATACTGGTGATAGGGGTATTTGGATGAAACTATCTTTATTTCTATCAATAATTGTGTGGATTACTGTGCGAACATTTTATGCGTATGCGTGAGTAATCACTGGTGATAAATAAATTGCACTAAAGGAAAGTTTTTGTCAATTTGATATTTTAAAAAACAACTGTCTGATAATGTGATACGACTACACACTAAAGATTGTTAGGTTATTAATTTGAAAATTACAGAGGTAAAATGAATTTGGAACCAAAAGAAAATCGTTTTTTTTATATTACCTTTTCTGTCATGATTTTATAAATACATGTTTAACCTTGAAAAAATAGGTTATTTTATAAAAATCTTCGTTGCACAACCATTTCCATTAAAACTTAAACAAACGATGTGATAATATCATCTATTATGTCATTATGATAGACATGCAAAGGTTTGCTTTTGTACATTTAATTATTTATTACAAATCACTTACAAAGGATTGAAACGTTTTCTTTTTTTAAAGTTTAGTAATTTATTTTAACAATGTAACGCACACATTTTTTGTATTTTAATTCAGAAATATGATTAAAAAACTTTAAAAACAGTAATTTAATTGAAAATATAAAACTCTTTTGAATTTGTTCACCAAGCTGAAGCAAACAAATTTCAATATGATTAAATTTATTATAGATTTTCATGTATAAGAATAATAAATAAAAATTTTATGAATAAAAATACTCAATTTGAAGAGTTTTTAATCACAAAAAATACATAATAAAATAAATATAAATTGTCGACAAATATAGTACAGTATTTTTATTATTACAAAAGTGCAGTATAGTTTCAAACCTTTATGAACTCTATATTTATCGCTTATTAATAGCGCCAAGGTTTATAGATATACAAATTGATTTATTTGCTAAAAAAATTAGTCATAATAGTTTCATAAAATTCTATTACTAAAAAATTCGATTTTTATAATATTTTATATTATCATTATATTTAGAAGAAAAAAAATAAATACGAGGTTTGTGTAAATATATGATAAATTTAATTGAAATTTATTGAATACTAAAAGTAATTTTTTTCTAATAAAATTGATATGGATATATTTAGTTATTGTAAAAACTGATTCCGATAATTATTGTGCAAAAAATGAAACTTTTAATGACGGTACTTAATTTATGTTTCATACCAAATTTATAAACGTTATTGATTAGACAATATTGAAAATAAAAAAATAAACTTCTACTTTGGAAATTTATTGTGTAACCATTTTTAATCAATTTTTTCCTTTGAAATCATGAATATAAAGTATTTGTTGATTTTTAATGTATAACAAATTTTAATAGTAAGCAATTTATTTTTTTATTATCAAATATCGTTTTCAAATATATTTCAAGGCGGATATATTAACAACAATAATTGTATCTATAATTATATTCATTTAGATACTATAAAAAATTATATATATTCTATTATAATATTCATATAATTACAAAAAAATTAATTAAATTAAACAATTCTGTAATACGAAAAAAATTTGTGTGATATTTTTAAAGTACCTAACACCTTTTGATGTTAATTAACGTAGCACAAACATTCATTTCAATAAAGGTATAGCAACGCGTAAAGAACAGGATATTGAGAAATACAGACGAAAATTGATGCCTCGAACTTTAAGTTTGCTAGATCAATTGATTGAATCATGTAAAATGGCTATTCAATATCTCGCACCTACTCGTTTTTTCTTTTCCTTTTTTGTGTTAATTTTTAATTTATCAAAATCTAATATAAAACAATCATTTAAATATTATTTAATTTCTTAATTAATGAAATAAATATACGAGTACAAATAAATAAGGCATGAAAAAAAAAAATTAAAATACGAGTAAAAAAATAATAATTTATTTAAATTGAAGTTTAATTTAAAATTTAATTTAATAAAAAGAAACTGACGTAACTACAGAAATCTACAAAAATACAGATTTTACGATGCTAATAGAAAAACATACATCAATAGATGGGTAAATGTTTGCTTGCGGTACTTTGCCTCGAAGTATGTTATCTCAACTATAAGTGTTCACGTGTATAAGAGAAAGAAAGCGAGAATTTTGTATTTATATTTAAAAATAATCACATAGAGTGCTCGATTACGGATTTTTTTTTTTATGATTATATTGGTTTATCAGTGATTTTGCGAGGAAGTTAATACGTTATATAAGTTATAAGTCGTATCACTTATTTTTTTCCTTTTGTTACACGTACAGTTATTTGGAAACAGAAATATCGTATTTAAGAGGAAATAATATTCTTATTATTATTTTAACTTCAATGTGTCCTTTAAAAAATTTATCGTAAAATACGGAATTTATTGTGATTGATAAATTTAACATAATTCAAAAGCGATATTTATCGTTACATGTAAGATACTTGGGAAAAAACTACAAGATGATTAAACTACACAAGTATAATAAAATGGATAATATTAGATGTCAAATTGTTCGATAATAGCAATAGCAATAAATCTGACAGGGATTTTTTTATAATTGCACAAGAGCAACGAAATCTCAGGAATAAAAACAATTCACAGAAAGCTTCAACAAATCAAAGCAAGCAAACATCCATAAGATCTTAGAACTTTAGATTTGGTTGATCCTGGATTCCTGGACTCTTTTGCTCTTTGGCAAATTGGCTTTGGGGTGCCGAGTTTTTGGATTCGCCTTGGCTCGAGTGGTCATCGGGGAATAAAAGAAGAAATTGGAGTATAATTGCCAAGGATAACAATGAGCTGGTGGATCGCGGATCGAGGAATGCCACCGTATCTGGGACGAGTATTTATATCGACGAGGTGCGCGCCTCTACGACATGTCACTCTCGGACTTTGATGAGTGGACGGATGCTCGTTATAGCCCCGATCGCATTGAAGTGCTCGTTTGCCAAATTTGCATTCACCTGGTTTCCACTAAATGGACTCGGCCGCCGAGGGGGAGTTGAAGGCGGGAAGGGGATTCACAGCTGGATGATTCACACTTTTTTCCAGCGCTGCGTTTACAGCGATTCCAGGAAATCACGATCCTTGGATCGGGCCGTACCCGACACAATAATCACTAATCGGCTCACATCCATTTTAAAATACTATTGTGGCGCACGATAATTGTTCGAGCGCAATTAAGCAGAATTTCGATTTGTAAAATCTAATCGTGGCGGACGCTCGAGGGCCTCATGTCGGTTAAGCCGATTATAGAGAAAATTTTTATCAACTAATATTTATTAATTTAAAGGCAAAGATTGGGCGTTGACTTTTGTGCATTTATATAGAAGGGATAGTTATACGAAAGGATTAACTTTAATTTTTATATCTCTGTACTTGCCTGTACTCGTAATAAACCTGAAATAAAATAAGATTTTTTATTCAAAATATATTATAATAGAAATTTGTAAATTGATTTATATTATTTTATAATGAGCATCTTTTTATCACGTTGTATGGAACAATATTTACATGAAATAAAAAGAAAAATAAATTCTAATCTTTTGTTTAGTTTTCATTGCAAAAATTCGATAAATCAATTACTCTTGAGATCTATCATTATTTGTATGATATTTGAAATATTAAGTAAAAAAAAATAATAATCTTTTGTAACGTTGCTCCGTGAAACATTAATTGAAAAAAACAATGATACTAATGATAAGCATCAGTGTTAACTGATTATCCAGGCAAATTACGAAGGTTGCATTTTTTAGAGAACTTGTAAATCCACATTTGCAAGGAGATGCGATAACTATATAAACGAATATTCATTTCTTCACCTATTAAAGATTTCATTTTTTAATTTTCATCAAAGAAAAATAATGTTTTTTTTTTTATTTTTTACCTAAAAGAAGAAAGAGCTTCGAAGTTGCTTAATTGAATTGTTTAGCTTGTTTTAATTAAGTTTAATAGCAATATTATTTCGAAGATTTATGAAAGTGAGTACTCAGTAGAATGAAAGGTAAACAGTTTGAATGTCTATAGCAGGAATTGCAGCGTAAAAAGGTTTTACAGTTTTGTAATTGAAGTCGTTGGCGGTAATGCACTGAGTGGAAAAATACAAAGAAATAAATAAAAAAAATAAAAGATAGTCGGATGTTTAAAAGTGTCCACGTACACGAAAACTCCTTAGGGTCGGGGACTTGGCCCGATCGGCAAATAAATACTTTTCAAATCTTCAACTCGTCATTGATCGGGTATAACGGGGTCACGCGAGTCAACCTTTCCCAGCGAATCTCAAACGTAAATGCGAAAAGCTTGTAAGGAGCGAACGCCACTTCAAGTGTTCCATTAAACTCGTGACGAAGATGTTCCGATGCGCCCGTCCGCTCTCCTCAGCCCGAAATGCCGCAGCGCACGTGAGGCTCCCTCGTCCACCTGGACATCGGCGAGTGGAGGGGTTCCCCTCCCCGCCCTCTCTCTTGCGGCGAGGAGCGAATCTCGTGGCCAGGATTTTCCTCCTCCGACCAATCGCCGCTCGGGATCTTCTTACCTTTCTCAGGCTGATTCCGGCTGCACGTCGTCGTCGTCGTCGTCGTCGTCGCTGTCGTCGTCGCTGTCGTCGTCGCTGTCGTCGTCGCTGTCTCCCATGTCATTCTCATCCTCAACATCGACATTGCGGAACTAACGTAAACTAACCTAGCAACAGGTTCACTGGACGATGACTGTTAGCGGCTAACAATTTATTTAAACCCATACTCCAGAGCCCTTTTTTTATTACATATTATATGGAAGTCTTCGTTTTATAAAAGAAGATAATAATTTGGAGTAATAATAAAAATCCAATTTTTGGATCAGTGCTAATGCTTTTGTTCCTGTACATTCTACTATTTGAAGAAATTACAAGTATTGCTATTAAAATTTAAACATGAAAAATATTTTGCACGGGGGTGTATGAATGAGAAAGGCAAGAGTGTTTACAATTCACTAAAACATCATCCTGAACTGCAACGAGTCGTTGGAATGAAATCTCGAATTCTGCCAAAGTATACATCGCGTTATGCCAAGGAACTTTCAAGTGCATCGACGTTGGCTTGTGACGTCATTCATTCTTTCTCCGGCTGAGCTATTGAGAGAAAAGGAGCATTACTCCCTAAAATCCGAAATGTCCCCAATGCGAATATTTTCATATTTCAATGCACACGTCAGGTGGACATCTCTCGCGCCTCCAATATCCACAAACTTTTAAAATCTATTTTCAGTTTTGACAAATTGGTTTTCTTTTTCTTTTTTTTTTAAATTTCCCTCGAACAATAATTATCGAAAATAAACGATCGATCTCTTTTTCTTGAGGGCTAATAATAAAGATCAACCTTTGAGCAATAATTTTTATTTTCAAGTTTAGACTGACGCACGGACAATATTTTATATTTAAATGCCGATCACGGATCAGTAAATTTATAAATAAAATTCGCATTTATTCCCACTCAAAACAAAAATTAAGTACCTTGACATGCAGGCCCATCAAATGTCATGAGGAATAGCAAAAGTGCATCCTTATAATTGTAAGTCTTTCGGTGAGTTGCACTGCACTTCACTTGCACTTGGTACAATTTCGCTTAGCCCTGTAATTGAATAATGTCGTTGAGTGCAGCTGCGGCCGCGGTTTGCTAAATGCATTCAGTCTATGGATATACATGGGCATGGATAATCGTATATGTAATGAGACTCGTGACAATGCATCCACGTACACATATATCCGCTAAACTATTAATTGTCGCACACGCACACTTGCTTTGTTATGCGAATGCGAGTTTAGGCGAATTGCTCGATAATTATAAAAAATTTTCAAACTACTGAGGTCCTAAAATCTCATTATTTTCTTTGAAAAGCCTATGTCTATACCCATATCCATGCATCCACATACCCGTATCTTTTGTGTGCTTGTTCACTTTCTTCTTGCTCAGGATCCGCCTTCCTACAACGACAGCTATTTATTATTATAATTTGCATTTTCGTAATATTTAACGAATTATTACTTAAAATTTACTTTTTGCAAAACATATGCAATGGCAATTAAATGGCAGTGTGCATTGTACTAAAGGATTAATTTCAAAAAATGCTCTTCCATGTTTGGTGCAACTCGAATTAATGCTAGTTGTAGCCACTTTACAAGAATGCACGTGCTCCAATCAAGTCATCAAACATCCTTTTATTTCTTAACATACAGACCGGGGGGATACATTAATATAAAGCAACATTGAATGTAAATAAATTTTTAAAATACAAAACCTGCTTGTTTTGTGAATTCAAAGTTCAAACATATTTCTCTGCGTTGTGCCAAAAAAAAATTCTGTTTTTAAATTTTGAATCGGCGAATAGTAGAAATATGAAATCTTAATCTTCTGCCTTTGACTTTTGTTTTTTAGAAGCGAGCTCTATTGTAATAGGTTGCCAGGGGAAATAAAAAGGCAGAAAGTAAAGTTTGATGGGGTGTGCAGTGAACATTCTCCATCAATGATTGCAACACTAATGAACTGCAGTGCGCAGAATGCAAACAAATGGTATTTGCTAGAGCGAAGGAGATAAGCAAGAGTGAGACCTCCAGTAAGTCATTCGGAGTAATGCGCGCAGCAAAGAAAGCAAGAGGTGATAAGTAAAAGCAGCTCGTATTTCCGACAATTACTCGCAAGTGATTGTGAACCGACTGTTACAGTTACCGAGGATAAACTAAGCTTCCGCGTACCGAGAACAAAATGAGGTCCATCCTTGGCAAGTGTAAAACACCTCGGCGCTATTGTAAAGCACCCGGACTATTAAGTTTAATGGAGATGATTGGGAGCGGAGCGACTGTCAAAAACGTGTTGTTAAAATGTAGAGAAAATAGTTTTTACTCTTTGCGTAATTCAAGGGTTCGCATTACCTCGAGTAATGCACTGGTCCTCCCTTCCGGAGATGAAGCCTAAAAGCCTGGGACTCCTAATTACCATAATTACCGGAGTGGGCTCGTTGTGGTGAAAAACTATTGACGTGCGCGTGTCCCGAGCACCGGGTGATGACCTCTTATTCGAGGACCCGTCGTCCTGAGCCTCGATCTTCGTCGATTGAGGTCGAACCCAGCGATCCCACCCCCGCCCCTGTCGTAACGCCGCAGCCGCTTATATAATTGGTCAATCAGCGCTCGCGCACGCGCATCCACACACACGCACACACGCGCTAAGGGATCGCATGCCCAGTGCAGCGAGAAGAGGGAGAATAAACTCGTTTTACGATGGCCCTATAAAAATCTTGTAATTAGATTTCGGAGTTAATTTCCTGGCGAAACGCCCGGTCCGACCAGAGGATAGGAGAGCGAGATAGTGAGAGAGAGAGAGAGAGGGAGACGCGCTTTCTTCTTTAGAATTGCAAAGCCTATCTCGCGGTGCGCTGCGGATCCCGCCCCTCGCCCCCTTTTCTCGCTTTTTTCCCCGTCCTGGTCCGACCCTCCACACTTTTTACTCTTGTTCCCCGGGTGCGGATCCAAATCGTGGGATGAAAGTGAACCCTCTTTGAGAATGCAAACAGACCCGCAGTTTTTTCAAAAGTTCATCTCAGTCCGCGACACGAGTTGAAGTGTGAATTTCCATTAATCCCTCTTCTTTTTTCGCCGGACTTGACTCTAGATTTCGCAGCTTTTTTTCACATCCGGGAGTCAGTTTCATCACGAGAATATTGAACGGTTCGTATTAATTCCGAATACCAACTTCCTTAAAAGGTCGGAGACTTGCACAATAAAGAGCGAAATTTACTGAGCCGACCAACTATTGCTATACACAAACTTTTGTCCGTGTTTCGGACAGGTGTATTGCATTCTAAATTGTGTTTGGTTATTTTCACTGAACTCTTAACATTTCTACAGGTAACCCCTCAATGCAAAAACAAAATAAATTGTTTTTCTTAACATTCGAGGTCTGTCTAACGGTGAATGGCGTCAGAGTTCATCTTCTCTCCTTCCACAATCTCTGCCCCCTTACGACAGGGTCACAGAGGTAGGAGCGCGCCACGCGAATTCCAGAGCTGAGGCGGCTCGCGTTTAAAAATCGAGCAAAGACGGGGGGGGGCAAACAACACCTCGCGCATGCGCCCCGGTGACCAAGAGGTATAGGCTGACCATCGGCGGCCGCGATTGATAGCTCCTAGCGAGAGGGAGAGCGAGTCGCGAGGTCGCGCCCGAATGGTGGGGGATCGAGCGGGGGCGTCCGATAAAAAGGGGGCGGTGGCGAGCGCGGCGACGATTGGCGCTGCCCGAGCTCGAGGGTCAACGCCCACTTTTATTCGTCGCGAAGGAGCCGGCGATCCCCCTCCCGGCGCTCGCGTATCCATCCCCACCACCCCCACAACGGAACGGCACGTCGCGGCGCTTGTTTGGTTTGCGATTTGACACGTTGATAAATCTTTCACTACTCTTTCGGTGGGGCGGCGGCGGCGGGGGCGGCGGCGGCGCCGCGATGAGGTCATTAATACTGGATTTGCCGCGCGGCATTTATTGTCGTCTTTATTTCGCTCGGCATCGCAAATGTCCGGTCGTGCGCTGTTTCCTTCCTCGCTCCGCCTGATCACGAGGACGACGTTTATAAGCGCCTTTTTTCCGAGTTTTTATGTTCCTGATAAGGGATTTTTCTTGGCACCTGCTCATTGGGCTTCAGGCGTCTCGGCCTCACTCCACTCCGCTCGTTACGTAATCACGTCTCCGACGTAATCATTAACTCGGGCGGTTGCGTGTACGATACAAATGAACCTATTTAAATGATCCAATTTAAATCGCTTCACACCGTTGAAGAATTCGATTTTAAAATCGCTTTTAAATATGTCAATATTACCTTTCCTTCAATGCGCCGAAGAAAATTGAAAATCTCGAAAATGTTAATGTTTGCCTTTTTTTATTTGCATAACGAACTATTTACATTTTAATTTAAAAAACAAACAAATTACAGGATCGATGAACAGTAGTTTATTTTTTCCAACGGCTTCCACTCCTTACCAAACGTATGCTTAATTAGATTTTATTAAGTATTATTAATGCTCATTTTCTAGAAAGACGACGGTAAAAACTGAATAATTCAACATGTTTCAATTTTCCAAGAAAATTGTTTCCATGGCGTTAAACGTTTATCAATCAATGAAATGATGTTATCGAATAGATTGAAAATTAGTTTCCAGTACTCAATTTCTAAGTTACGGATAAGTGGAATAAGGAACAACACAACATTCTTTGATACTGAATGGTAGATTCTAACAGATAATATAGTGTAAATCGAAGGATTATATAAATCCTATAGCGAAGAACCTCCGATCAGATTATTGACGTAGTGAAAATCAGTTTATCGGAGTTTCCATTAAATCGTGGTCATCCTTTACCAAAAATATATTCAATGTGCAAATTCCAATTGAAAGTGTACAAGAGAAAGGGACAAAGGGATTAAGGAGTTTGAGTGTTCACGGCAAATGGAGGTACGCTTATTATAACCGGAGCGATAAACATCCGTCCGACCGTTAGTATCGCGACCACCATCACTTGCCTTCACGCAATCTTCGTGTCTTGCGAACTTTCCTATCCACGTCCATCCTCATTTTTTCTTTTTCAATCCTTTTTCCCCTTGCGCGAATGGGAATTCGTCTGCTGTTAATTTTTGATGCAACGGAAATCGTTCCACTGCCTTGCGATAATCATCGGGCAATGGCACTTTTATGGAGACGTACAATCTTACGTTTATACCCAACTAGATTCCCTTGCATCTCCAATATATATTATATTATGCTTTAATCATCATAAGTTTTTTTTCTTTTTTTTATCATTATTATTATCTTTTTAATATAATCCGTCGAATCCGACTAGTCCGTAATGTGACGAGCGTTAATTTTATTTCTAAACATATGCAACAAATACAAATACAGAAACATTTTGTTGTTAATTTAACTTTAAAATATACATTAAATACTTTTCATTATTTGCATATTGTTAATCGTTCTTCTTCAATTCAGCTTTCATATTCTTTCAAGATTATTATTGAAAATTTGTCGCAATATTCGAGTAAGATTAGAATTTGTATACAATATTCAATCAAAGGTGTGTCATCTGGTGTCTCTGCTATTATCGATCGCATCAATATTATTAATTAGAGATTAAATTTATCGTATTAAGCTCGTGAATATGATTACTCGATGAGCTTGTATCAAAATTCAATCAGTTATTATTTAGGTTTTGTTTGATCGTACACAAACAAAGTTATGTTCAAAATGAATGACCGAAGCGTCTCTCATAAATATTGCACGATCTAAAACTGCTCTGACCCTTTCTCACTTTTCCATCACTTTTATTCGCCCAAAGCCACGTATTTTTCTTTCGTTTTCCATGATTACGTGTACAACCCGTTACTTCGAATGACAATAAACATTAATACGGAGTGATAGATTTAAAGAGATTAAAAGAGCAAACAACAAAACGGAAGCTGTCCCATGTTCTTTTTCAATAAATTCGGAGCGTGCGCGCGCGCGCGTGTGTGTGTTTCTGAAATAATGACAGATACATCATACGGAGAGGAAAAAATTAACTAATTTTCTCAACCCCGTCACGTGCCTCGGCTTGGCTTACTTTTGAAATGCAACCCTCGGAGGGAATGAAGATATTATAATATTATGTAGAAAACAGCGCGTGCCTTTGTGTCTTTGTATGTCGCTCGATTACCTCGATTACCTTGATTACCTCGATTGTTACTTGGTTTCCTTCTTCGTTTCATTAGTGGCGTGCAGCGCTTTTTCCATGCGCAAATACCTTCATGGAATTATTGATTTTGCTTGCTCGGTAATAGTTACTTTATCGGTTTTTAGGCACACATTTGTTTTACAATACTTAATCCTCTAGCTATTTATTTCTTGATTATTAAGCTTTACGATATTTTAAAATTGTTTCTATTTTTAGCGATTAAATATTATTTATTGCACAGTTTTTGTAGTCTAGGAGGCCGCAACTATTACATGCTATTTGTTGAAATAAAATATTGTACAATAATTGATAGTTAATAAGAGCTTTATCTCATCTTACCTGTAGATTACGAAATTTACAATGAAATTTTCAAGATTTCTTGACCCTATAAAATAAAATTAAAATAGACTGATGATATATGAATGCTGTGCATTCATATTATATTACACAAGACTTGATAATTAAATAATGTATTTAAATTTTTTATAATTTAATTTTGGTATGAACTAATATTAGCGTCGGAATATTGATTTTCGAAATCTATTCAACTAATCAGATATATTTCAAATGTACACACCGCAAATACAATCTAATTAACACACACTAACAATATTAACAATAACAATATGAAATATTTGATTAAACGAAACAAAATTACTAATTTAAACAATGTACGCTCAGCATGAGAAATAGTGCATTATTAAAAATTACAAAATTCAATTATTTATTACAATTATTAATATTAATAATGTAATACTGGCAAAAATTTCACAATCACGGCAATTCTACGAACACGGATAATTTGCTAACCTGGCAATCCAATGTTTTTCCTCGCCTTCGGACGCACATCAAAGCTCAGTTGGCGGTACTTATTCATTGGTATTTCTCATGAAATCAAGCGGGGAGTGACATTTCAGCGAATGGCATCTCATCGCCATCCCGTATTACCCCTGGACTTTCGGCGGGAAAACAATAAATTCCAGGTACGATTAGTCTGCTCGCTAGGCGGGCTACCCTAGTCTCGGAAAAGCGTGCGAGCCGCCGTGGAAATCGGCTTACCGCCACTCCTCTCCCCACCCCTCGATCGCGCTCTCGCCCTCTCCTCCCCCCCCCATGACCCTCAGCTACGGGCCATTACGATTTTGCACTTTGCCCCCGTGGAGGATCGATACCTGACCCTAGGCCTAGAAGCCTCGAGGGCTCCGAAACTATGTACCCGAAGTTTCCAATCTATGCTTGATTTCATTTTATTTTGATGTAAACAAATGTTTATTTTACAAATTTTTTGATGGTCAATGGAGAAACAAATAAAAAAGGGATTTTAAAATTTAAAAATGGAACGAGAGCGTCAATAGAATCGTAATATATTTGTTTTTTTTTTTTTTTGTTTAGTTTAGTTCATCTTTAATATAGTTGTCTCGAATATAAAAATGTTTTGACAATTAATGCTTTGACTAAATCGGAGAAACCTTTATATCTCATAGATTATTTTTACCTAGAAAATTTATTCAAATTTTGAAATAAATAAAGAATTTTAATATACATCGATCTTGCTAAATTTATTTCCATACAAATTTTTATACACACGAAGCATATAAAATTAAAATATAAAATTAAATTTCACACTTTGAATATAGAAGAGTGGCCGGTATATACAATATTTTTCAAAGAAACTCGCATCATAAAATGAGTTATAACCCTTTATAAACACGAGAAGTTTTAACTAAATAAAAGAAACGATCCGATCTCGGAAAGCAAATGAAATCACGAGTCTCCTTCTCCTGTGATCGTACCGAAACTCTCAATTCCACTCCTTAATTTTCTTTTTTTTAGTGGAGATAGAGCTGCGGTTAGCGGAAGGGGGAAGGAAGAGGCCGAGGATCGTTTTGTGTACTTGGTTTACTCAGGACAGGTCCCCCAGAACTTTTTATGCAAGCACCTCAAAAGTCAAACATCAAACGCATATTAATGATTCCCTTTTCTTTGCTTTGAGAGTTCCTTCAATGATGTCCGCAGCTTTCGAGACGATGATGCGTCCTGGCTTCTTTTCTTTTTTTTATTTCGTCCCGTTTCATATTAACCGCCACTCTTAGTAGTATTAGCCCTCAAAGATCACGGGAGACCACACCGGAAGATTGATAATAATAATTAATAACCTCTTTAAATCTATGCGAACACGCGTCACTCGCTCATCAAAACTGACTCGAGAATAAGAGGTACAGCCAGATTTCAATAAATCGAATTACAACTGATTGTTCCACATGCTTACTTTATTTGTAAATTACATTTGAAATTCGTTTGCATCACTACCAATCGTGCACTGATAAACGAAACAACACTGCGCACAGCAGGCTGATGTTGCTGCAAACGACATTATCGCGATAAAACAATTACACCACAAGAGGCGTGGCGGGGGGGGGGTGATTGGCAGCCTTCCCTGCCTAAAAAGTCAGCATAGGTACTCAACCGATGCAACAGAGCGAGAATTTGCATTAACAAGTGGCTCCGTTGACTTTGGGCTCTCCTCGGGGTCATCGACATAAACCACCAAGACAGGGAAGAGAAGGAGAGGAGGCTTACCTGGACGGGAGGTACACCAGTGTGCACTCCGCGACTCTCCGGTGTATTTGGCATCCGAATCAGGAAATTGAGTTTGTACTCCGCAGGTCTTCCTGGAATGGATTCTTTCCAGGACTTTATTACCGACCTCACTGTTTTCCTTTATTATTAGGTCCGATGTGGAATATGGCTCCTAGTTGATACGAACAATTATCTTGTTTGTATTAATTAGGGGTCCGACTTTATACAATTGTACCAACACTTCGACAGCCTGTGCAAATTAACTCTTTTTAAATAAGATATCTGACACTTTCGAGAATTTAGGCTCATCTGCCCTGGTAATAGGATAGCCGCCGCTAATTTTATATGCTCTTACTCTACAAATATCTATCATCGAATTTTAATTCGAAGAAAATGTGGTACATACACTTTCACGTTGAGTTCATCGTCGGTCCCAACCACTCATTATTTTCAATAATCACAAGTTTAATGTCTTACTCATTTATTATTATAAAATTTTTATTATTTTTTTAACTTCATTTACACCCGTTATGCTCGCTTTATCGTTATTATTCTCATTATACTATATACTGAATAATTTAATTTACTCACGAAATACAGGTAAACATAAGGAGGTCAACGGACATAATATTTATTTTCTATCACGCAACTATATCAAGCACATTAAATTTAACGTAAAAACACTTTTTATCGGTAAATTATAAATATATTTTTAAATAAATTTAAAAAAAAAAAGAAGGTATTTTCGAGACAAATAAAAATATAAGCGTATACTTATTAATTTTGCACTGAACAATTCAGAATAACTTACTTTTAATATAATTTATTTAAACTAAGGCATTCTTCAGCATAAAAATATCACTCCGCAAATCCTTCACAGAAATTCCTGAATTGAATAACGAGACGCATGTCACATTAATTGTTCGATCCTAACAAACAAATTGGTGCCGCCATATAATCATTTGATTTGTAGAATATTTAAATGTCTATCAGTAATTTTTACTTCTTTAATGTCATGCATTTTTTCTGTGTTAGCCTTCACTTTCTCACATAAATTGAAAAAATTATAATTTTTGCATTCGCACGAGTCTGTTTTTTTTTAGAACATCTATTTTTAGACAAATTCATTTCGCTATGTCGAACTGCAATTAAATAACAAAATTCATAACTACTTTTGAATTATTTTAAAATAAGAATTTGATGAATCACTAAATATTTTTTTTTTATGAAAATGAGTTCTTTTAGCGCTTAACGACTGACGTAATTTTTAAATTGAAATAGAATAGGTTTATTCATATTACTATTATGAAAACGTTAATTTTGAATTATTTAATAAAAATTAATTTTGAAATTATAACTTACATTTTGCTACATCTAGTAATAATGGAAATTTTAGGACAATTATATCAAGTACATTAAAAATGAAAAGAATATTAATCCTCATGCTCAACATTCACGATTAAAAATGGTCAAATGATACGACACCTTATGCATAATAAGCATTTTTTATATCTATTTTAACACTACTTTAAACGATTATTATGAATAATGATTTGAAGCTTAGAACAATCTTTTCGTACATTCTATTTATCTAAAATTACAAGCCTGAATAATTTTTCCTCGGAGAGTAAAAAAAAAAAATAAAATAAGGAGGAGTAATAAAAGAACCGTATCAGTTTTGTAGAAAAAATTAAAAAATTTGCATTCCACCCTTTTTGCGTTAAGAGGCACGTGTGCTCCTGCATCCGTGGGTGTGTGTGCGCGCGCGTGTGTGTGAGCGCGCGCCAACACACTTGTACACTGCAGGTCTCGGAAAATCGGTGATTTTTTATTTCCGCCAGGTAGACTACGTATCCCGTGTGGGTAATTACGTATAGGTAGAGCTCGCGGTAGCGGATAATGGCAAGGCTATCGTTTCCCCTCCCGCCCCTAAAAAGGCGATTAATAATCGGTGGTAGTCGGTTCGGTTCGGTTCGGTTCGGTTCGGTTCGGTTGGCGTTGGCGTTGGCGTTGACCGCGCTCTCCTTGCCCTCGACTTGCATTATCGCCAACTTCATTTCACTCTTTGCTCCGGGTCTTCCCCTTCGTATTTTTTTCGTTCCTTGGCTTTTGCACCAATTGGCCGCATTGTTATTCAAGCCGCGCGCAAATATGTCTTACACGCGCTCGCTTCCGCCGATGTAATTGTTGCAAATGCATTAATTACTGTTGCCTTATGGTCGCCATTGGCCTTTTGTTAGGATTGTGACTGCCCTCTCCCTTCGGCTAGCTTGTATGAATTTTTTACACTCGACTATTCCAGGCGGTACAGTTAGTTGTTGTTTCACTTGGTCAACTGCGTGCTCGGGAAACTAATAATCGGGAAACATTCGAGATATATACTTTTCAGTGGCTCTCCTCGGTAATTAAAACACAAGTCTTCCCATTTGTTTCAATATTTAACGAGTATTTATTGAACCAAATGTCAGGCAAAATATTCGTGGCATAATAAGGGATTTGTTGATTGAATAAATTCGGAGTTGGGCAAATGTAAAGTACAACTCAAACCAAAATATTAAGCTCAAATGTATCAAACCACTTGGGAAATAATACGAAAAATTATTTTTTCAAATAACTATTATAAAAGCAATTAGAACAATAATTTATTTTTACGAAGTCTCACACGAAGCTAAAATTTTTATTCTAGTATCGGTAATTTTTTATTATCGTGCCTATTCTTCATTCGGTTAAAGTCTCGAAAATTAAAAAGGTTAGTTATCAATAATTTCGCTGTTGATTTATTATATCCGGTATTACTATATCATAAAGCTATTGGATATTCTTAAATAAATAAATTTAACGTTATCAGAAGTAACAACTTTATTTATCAACCTTTTTTTATTGTTAAAAAATGTTATTATTAAAAAAATAATTGCATTTATTAACAAATTATTAAAACTCGATAAAAACTGAAATAATAATAATACATTATAAAAAACGTTTTTAAAAACTGTATAACTTATCAAATGTAAAAATTATCAAATACTGCAGCCATTTGGCAAATTTAAATTAATTGATATTAATACAACTAAGACGTATTTTACGTAAATGTAAATATTAAAATTGCCAATGAAATAAGACATAAAAATTCAATTTTCAAATACGTATCTATCTTTAAATCTATATTACATATTTGATAAAATTGCAATGTAGTTATATAAATAGGATATCGGAAATTTTACTTTCATAGTATTTATACTTTAATAATTTGATCGCTTAAATTTCTGGAAAATTATAATTTCTATTGCACTTTTGGTAATTATACGATACTTGTAGTTGCAGAATAAGATTCGTTGCTTTTTCTTTTATAATAACCAGTAATTTATAAAATATATAGGAATTAATAGTAGGTATATTTTCATACAAAAGCCATTATATAGTTTATTTACGATAGTTTTTATTCATATTTTGCAAAATAAGTAATTTACAAAAAAATGTCAATTTCAATGAAAAAAAAACATCATAAAATAATTTTAAAGCTGATAAAAATAATTAAGTAATCGTGGGAAACTCGGTTATCCAAACTTAAATTGCAATTGTCCCTTGTACAATATATATAATTTCATTTTTATAAAATAAAATGGCAGTAAAAGCAAGACTTATTTGCATAATTTGTAAAACTAATAATAAAGAAAATGCAACTAGCTGCAACAATTTAAAGCTATATATTTTTCAAAAAAATATTTTTTAAAAACTAATTTAAGTATTTACAATTTTTTTAATATAGAAATATAATGTTTTGTTTTATATCCATGTGTGCGTATAAATTGCTATGATTTTAATGTGAATAGGAAATAAATTATTCAGTTAAAAGTTTAAGTTTCAAAATTATTACGCACAGTATCATTGAATATTACTTTGCATTAAAATAATTTGCAGAATTTGTAATATTTAATAGATCAATTATATCACTATTTTATAACTACTCATTAAATATTAAGCAAATTATTTGGAAATATATAAAAATTCCAATGTTCAATAGCGTGTGCAAACAATTGCGAAACTATGAAGTGTAATTACTGTTGTATATTTTTAATTAATATCAAAAGTATTTATGGACTTTTTCTGAAGCTTGAAAACTACAAAGTTTTATTAAAATATTTATTCTCGTGTAATTACAAATGTTTAAAAGATTTAAGTATCATGTTTTTCATAATTACTTTATTTCATACATATATATATTTATTATCTATATAAGTGAAATGCGAATTATTAATGTACAATTATTATTCCCTCTTTAGTACTGGTTCAATTTTTAAAGTTGAGTTTTCAAATTATTAAAATTTATAATTACCAAAGTCAAATTTTGATTCAATAAAGTATTATTTTTTTATTTAAATTTTGTTAAAATTTAAAATATCCTTATGATTTTTTTTTAACTTATAATTACTTTAACTGATTTATGTATTATAAAAAAAAAGTTAATATTTTTTCAAAGGCTCATTATTTTAATGTCAAGTAATTTGTTTAACTATATTTTTTCTGTAAATCTTTAATTATACTTACAATTAATTACTCTTGTAATGTGATATTATGTTACGCATAAATCATGGTATAATAATAGCTGAAATAAAATAATGATATTATTCAAATATTTAGCAATACTTGTTGGAATAACTATTTCCGTATACTTCTTGATGATTTATTGGAAGTAACAAGAATAAATATTCAGATATTAGTAAATCAGTGAATCCATAAAAAATAAACATACAATTAAACATTTTTTTTACGAAACTTATAAATCTTCAACAGCTTACCTCTATTAGTATATAAAAACTGGATTAAATTTAAATCTTTTTGATTTTTTAATGTATTATACTTTGCAGCAAAGTCTTGAGAGGATAGTATGGTAATAGATCCCGGGACAGTTTTTCCTACTTTTCCTTCGCGAGAATCCGATGTGGTTGATCATAAGTAAAAATTGAGCAAATTCATGTTTTCCATTCTTGGGGGAACAGCTATCCAAGCATGTAAAAGTTGTAAAATATTGCACGAAGAAAGATCGAAGCGTCACCTCGGGATTGGCAGATGCATCCTTGGATATCGGGTAGTATCAATCGGTAATAACGCGAAGCGGTGGGAGCCAACTCGTGGGTAACGGTAAAAGTAGTCGGCGAGGAGGAAGTCTCGGGGATGTCGGGAGCGGTGCCGCGACGGCTACAAGACCGGGGAACGGGGAATCGGACTGCCGGCGCCTCCTGCTCCTGAGTGTCATAACTATTGTCGGGTTCGCCTTACGTGTGTATCATTATCCGCGGTGGCGGGTACCTAGATAACGCTGTTGCAATCGAGGCAATTACATTTTTACGATCCCAGCCAAGGCCTCTGTTCCGTGACTATTAATGCCTAGGAGGCGGCCGCCTAGGGATTTCAATACCAATTCCTTGCGCGCGCACACGTCGATATCCGCGCGTAGCTGCGAAATAACCCAAATACTTGGATATTAAAGTTGCGAGCGGAATTGCACCGGAGCCAAGCGCCCGCTGCCTATCTGCGTCCTATTGACCAACCTCTTTTGCCTTTTTTCAATATTATCCCAGACGGAGACGGAGACGGAGACGGAGACGGAGACGAAGCCCCAGTCCCAGCCCCAGCCCCAGCCCCAGCCCCAGCCGCACCCGCACACCATCGATCCCTCCTCTCCCTTTTCACCCGCCCTGGCTTCTTAATATCTTCTTCGTGTGTTGCAACGATCGACCGAATTCGTACTCCAAAGACCGGGAAACCACCTATGCCTGCAAACATTAATTAAATCCTAAATTAAAATCTCCGCTTCTTGTCGCGAAATGTCTACTTTATGTAAAAGGAATATTTATCAGTGCCAACTCAAATTGGGGATGTAGTACTTTTAATTTTTGTACAATTCAGTTTTACGATTCAGCAAATATAAATTCGCACGAAAGAGATTCGTAAACTCGTACTCTGCATTCGCTATTGTGTCTAGAATCAAAGAACCCATACAAATTTTGAGGAAAGGTCTCTCTATTTATTTATGTTCACGTCGAATAATTACTCGGCTTTTAATGTCTTCTTAGTCTTCGAAAGGTAAAAAATGATGATCGTGGCAAATAATACAAATCGCGAATCCCAGGAAATGTTATCGACTGCTAGCGCACATTAGATGATTAGCATTGGCTGTTCAGTCATTACATATTAGACACGTATTTTTCTATGAACTATAATTACAGGTTTGAACTTTGGTTGAGATTAGCCAAGCGCCATTTGTGTCATTATCTTTCTCTTGTGCACTCTCGCACCAAAGAAAACTCCATTCAAATTTAGATATCAATCGATATATAATGACTGCATTTTTTTTTAATTTCGAATGACTGCAGAATTATCCACAAAGAAGGTTTCTGTCATTTTTTCAATATTGGATGGATAATAGGTCGACGCAAATGTATTTGTAGTTATTACTTACGTTCTTTCGTCACTTTTCAATTAGTATCGTAAAATCAGCAGTGACGGATCTACGAATACCGATTGCAATGTAAAAAATTATAGCAGGTAGAAATGGAACCATTGGAATTATAATTACAGTGAGGTCAGGTATTAAATTCTTGGCGTGTAAATCCAAGATTTATAAGCAGTGAAATAAAAATTTCTTTCTTCACGGATGACTAAATACTGCGTTGTAAGAATTCAAAGACGAATTTAGCGGTGGATGGGCGTTGGCAATATTCAAAGGTAAAAGATCGGTGCTAAATTTTCGTGTCACATCAAAGTCGTGGCGAAAATTTAGCACCAAAAATTTTGACATCGCAATTTTCCAACTCTGCGTTTTAGTATGGCCACCAACAATGTTGGTTGAGAATGTGTGCCGGTCGCCCTTAAACGTGTGTGTGCGTGTTGACGCAGCCCCAAAAACAAAGATTTATTTTATTATTTATTTATTTAAAAATCAGTGGATTCATCTTTTAAATCACACGCACGAATGCAATAAAGCTGTGGCTCTTATCTGGAAAAGCACCGGGGTTCTCAAGCACATTCAACGGCACGAATATCAAGAGATAGAATAAAAGTAAGATAAATAGTTCCAGGTTTTCCGGAACGCACCAGTACTAGTGTCACCTTGTGCACAAACCCTTAAAGACAATAAAACAACATTAAAAAATAGAAAGCGGGGGTAGAGTGGAAATTTGCTCGGTTGAAAATCACATTCGATAATCATTGTGCGGTACAAAGACTGCGGTGCGAACGTAAAGTCATTATTCTCGGAAAATCGGCAATGAATCACGCACACGAAGGGGTTTATCTATTTGCGCTCTACAAATGGGTAGCATTTTACTGCAAACTAACGCGGACGCGCACACATGTATATATCATGTTCATAAGGTTGTAGCGACGTCTAGTATCATCCGGCCGTGAAAGGAAAGGGGAATTTCCCGTGCGACAACCTCGCCGCCTCTTAAAAAATTGCGAACCTAGTAATGGCGCTGCGGTTCTGCGAATTAGAATTCGCAATGATTATTCATTGGGCTTGGGTTGCACTTGGTTCTTGTTCGCTTTCCACTTCCAAGCGATATTGTATCATTAAAGCGTTTATTAAACTCGGTGTCGCATTTTTTTTTTTTTCTTTTCTTTTTCTCTCTTCCTCCTCTCATTTGTGATAAGTGAGATTACGAGTGACGACGAATCCGATGATTTAATGAAACTAATTTCTTAGGGTAATTTCAATCATCATTGCATCGATATTCGCGACTGGAGAACGTCGTTTCATTCTTAAACCCCCAAATAAATTATAAGTATCATTAAAAATAGAAATAATCATTGAATCGAAGAGCCTCGCACTCGATTAGAGTTAAAGTTTACAGCAGACACAACAACGTATTTATTCACGGAAATCTCTGCAACTACTATTGATTTGTAATGCACTGTTGTTAGGGGTGTCATTCAAGTCAATAACAGCCACGCACTCAACTCAAGGGCGGGGGGGGGCGGAGGGGTAACTCAAGCTTCGCTTTGTCTCGCTCTTCCCTTTTGCTACCAAGCATTTGCGAACAGACGACTATATAATGTCTCGTTGGTAACAGTCGAAAAGTGGTCATCGGTGCGCTGTTCCCTCTCAATGGATCCCTTCCTTTTCCTCCCCCCTCGCTCGACCCACTCTCTCTCTCTCGTTCGATGTTCTGGGTCAGCTCTTCCTTGTCGTGCCTCGGTTTCGGCGGCCATTTTTTGGATGAAGCGAACCAGGTATCCTCATAAAGACCTTCTGTGCGCTTCGCAACTTCCTTAACTACATCTATTTGTTCATCTCGGCAGTGGTGCGGCTGCTTTCATGCCCCACACCGACCGGTATTTTATAATTTTATAATTTTACTTTCAATATTTAAGCAAAGAATATTACCACTTTATAAATTCAGTCCATAATGTTATTTTAGTGCGCTTTTATTAAGGTTGGCGTTTTTTTTCTTACTGGTGAAGTCAGGAAAATCGTCGCTCAATCCCACTCCACAACCTTAATAAATAAAAGGCAAAATTTTTATGTATGATTGAAATCACTATAACTGTCAGGTTTATGAAAGTACATTTATTTAAAAAAAAATATCTTTTATGCCTACCACATACAAATTTATTAGTAATCTAATCCTTAATCATATCTATTGAAATTTCATTCAGGATCACGTCACTTTGTCGGAGCATTAATTTTCATCATAATTTTAACAAATGTTCCATCATAAAAATTTAAAGTTTATGAATCAATGTAACTTTTTAATTTGATGATTTTAATCCGATAGCAATATCGAAATTATTACACATAAAAAATTTTCTTTCGCGTAAACTGAGAATTGAGATTAAAGATTGCAAATAATAAACGTTAATAATCTAATGCAAATGATATTTCCAACATATCATCAAAATTATTCTTTATTGTATTCTCAGGTACTTGGTTTTCGAAAGCTGATGCACCGAGAAACTTAAAATTCATGGTAAAATTAAGCGATCCATAATTTATACAATTTTCCCGGAGCCAATTAAATCGATTGTGGCGATTTATCCTCAGCGACACTTTTCGCAAACTAGCGTTCTTGAGCTTATGTCACGTCGCGCGTCCCCTTACTCATAAAATCTCCTTATAAAAGAACACCTCCAAATCTAGAGGTGCGAATAATAATAATAGTAATGATGAGTTTTATCGGGCCTCCAAAGGTGAACCGAGGCACATCGCGAATGTAAAGGAATGTGGATTGTGGATCGATCTTGGGAAGCTTTCGCAGCCTCGTTCGATGAAAGTTTTCTGAGTGGTGTGCACGTGTGTTGGCGAGGAAGTAGATTGTAAAGGTGTGTAGATGGGGAAATAGTCCTACCTAAGTAGACCTTTGATGCGACTATACAGTTTGACCTGCAGATCAATCGTTCCTCGTGTTTACCTTGGTTTCAGCTTAAGCTCATCGTTCGATGGATGTTTATCTAATTTTTTGTATTAGCCTGGATTTTTCTATAGAATTGTTATTGTTTACCCCTGTGATTTATACCCGAACCAATCTATTTATCATTACACTAATCTTGAATTTCGGCCACTTAAGCGGAAAAAAAGAACGCAACGCATTTTCTTGAATTATATATTTACGTACATATTAAATGTCATTTGAATGAAATGGACAATTACAAAATTTACTTTAAATATCATTTCCAAAGTATTTTAATATTTTTCGAGAATATATAAATGATGAAGGATTAACAATACATAGTATTTCTATAACATGAATTTGTGGACGCAAAAATTGCCACTTGCATTACTCACTCGACGATAACTTTTTTCAATAATCCAATTTTATTTTTTTATTGGGGATATCATGGTTTCTGTCTTTTTAACAAATGAATCGTAATCTTCGCAATAAATTAGAACACCTGTAAAGAGTAATCTCGATTCTGTGAAAAGCGTCACGTAAATACTTGCGCAGGGGAAAACCCAAAACAAGTGTTGACGTGTTATATATAATACTTACAAGACTCATATCCAAACTTCAATTGCTTAAGTTGAGTACAATATTTTAAAGGTATATTTTATTATTAATACTATAATAATGAGGTATGGTAAAATTAATACGATTGTGGATCTAATTTATGTTTTCTATCTAAATGATCCTCATATATAAATATTTTTAACTTTATTGTAGACCCTATAGGTTCTCCTGAACGGCACCATAAAAGTTATATGCCTAAACCTTTTATAGATAAAGTTGAACAGTTAAATTATTTTATAAATTTTTGTACATTTAGTTTCAATATTCAAATATTTAATGAATAGTTGTAATTCATGTTAACTCTTAATAACATGTACATTTATCTTAACAAGAAGAAAACATTATCGTACAGCTACTTGCATATTGGGAATATAAAGAAAAAAAGATATTAATATTCAATAGTAATTACTCATAAAATTAGTTTTTTTCAGGTCTGTACCTATGAATTTCAATTTTGTAATAGGTTAAAGAAACTTAAGGGCTACTTAAAATTTTACTTGTGGTAAATTGTTTATGCAATAGAATAAAGATTATTTTTAATAGACATTCATAATTATATATTAAAATATGATGATGATCAAGAAGTACTTGTTAAAAATTTGAATTTAATTGAATACATTTGATTCGTTTAATGTAATATTAAAAAAAAAAATTTTGTTATAATTTAAAATGGTGTAGAATGACATGATGATTGGTAGGCTCACTGAATATCAGTATGGCCAAGATGGTCTAAAATGAATTTTCAGTGGAAAAAAAGGCGATTACTTTGCGCGCGCGGGGGGTTGAGGAGGGGGATAAGCAATGAAGCGAGGATAGTGATTTTTGAAGAACGGAAATCGAAGGTCGGCTTACGTCGTACGACGTCAGTCTCCCGGCGACACGAAATTTCAAGTAGCAGCATAAGGTCGGCACGTGCTCCAGGCGATTATTACCCTAGACGACGACCCTCTTTTTCCCTCAGGACATTAAGGCCCTTCTTCTAAATCTCACTCCGTATCTACTGCTAGTGTAAGATCTAAGAGTTGTTTCGAAGATCCCTCGACCGATTTTCGAATTACTCTGATACTTTATTCTAATTTATTTATAAATTTTACTTCGATAGTTAATTAAAAAACAATATTTTTGATAAAATTACTATTTATTGGCATTAAATATTCATAAAAAAAGAAATTTAAATTGATTCGTCAATTGCAATTTAATATCAATTATCCGAGTACCAATGATCAATACGATTGTAGAAAATGTCTATAATGTATTCAATGATTTTATACAGAATTTCGTAAATTTAAATAAATAATTAAAATTTTAATTTACGGTTTATTTTATTTTGCTTTGTAATTGTCTTAAAGCAATCTTTGTTGAAAATTTGTTATTCCATTCAAAATTTATCTTAAATTTTTTTTTCAATTTACTATCTATTAGTTATTACTTTTTATAAGAAATGTTGGTTAATTATTTGCGGTATTATTCCGAGAGATTATAATAAAATTTTTTGTAATAAAATTTTTGCAATAATAATTCAAATTTAAACGTAAATTGCAAATGTTTTACTATGTAATTACAATTGGAATATATTATAATTTACTTTGTATATTTATTATATGGATGTTAAAAAATTTTCAAACAGCACTTTATTTGTACAATATTAATACGACTTTTACTATGAATAATTATTTTGAGGAATATTAATTTTAAAATGAATTTTATGCAAGATATTCAAATGGTAAAAGAAAAATAATTTGTAATTTTATATTTAAGAATTGATAATGGAATGTTCATCAATGTGATGGTTAGTCTTTTAAAATTATTCATAGCACAGTAGCTGTAAGTCGAAATGAAAGTTGAGAATTGTAAATGTGAATGTTTTTAATGCAACAATTGCACATAAAAAATATGCGGAGAAATAAATTTATTACCTGTCTTTTACAGTTATTATGAACTGTTATTATTGAACTTTAGTCACGGTGAACATATTCGCGCTAAACTGTGAGACAGAACTAGCATTTTTTATAAGATTGTAATTGTTCACTTTTTATCGACTATCATTAAAATGCGTGTTATCATGAGAGCCAGACACAAGCTACTATGTTTTCAATATTATGAGAAGAAAAAAAAAGATAATAAAAGAGAAGAGGTTGTAATCAATTTATTATACAATATATCATGCAATAGCTAATAACACTTCAACGTTCGTAGGCGTTTTAAGGCTTTGAAAAAGAAATTTGGTTATTTTAAAATCGGATATTTTTAGAAATCAAATAGATTGTTCGGGGGATCGGACTTGGAGATTCTCGAGATTTCGAAAACCACAAAACGATTATTAAAATGGCTGGCAACACGCTCACAGAGTACAAAAGAAATGGAAAAGCGAAATATGGGAATGCGCACGTTTGCGTACCTGTACCTGTAGATAAGAGGAAGGGAAAATAGAAACTTTTGGATCGCCTGGGAGCAGTGCAGCCAATATCGAAAGACGGGGATCACGTGGTGCAGGTGAAATATTCGCGATGAAAATCTCTCGCGGTACCGCAACTTTACAACTACTCGCGCAGTTTTTGCTTCGTAAATCCGACATTGTATGCATGTGTGTATAGAAATACTTCATCAGCAGTATTAACGAGCGTTTTCAAGGTGGCTTTTCCTTAGATAGCGCGCACATTTTACAGCGGCGAATGCCAGATACATAACATAACATAACCGCCGACGTCCAATGGCTTGGCTCGTGTAAATACATACTTTTAACCTATTTAATTGTGTGTAATGTTCAAAATTACGAATAACAATGTTTCTTGGTACTTCTTTTATGGTTTATGATATTCAGCTCCTCGTAATTATTTTTATCCTTGTCATGCTCTTATGAAAAATTTCTTCTTGGGAGTATCGGGAGATTGATGCATCTCGAGAAAGAATCGAGTTAAAATAAATTATACGTTACCTGCAATATGTGAATGTTTCACTGGATACGCAAACTCAATCAGTCGAGGGAAAAAATCCGTTTCGCGCTTTTTTCTTCTCGAACGTCACTTTAAAAGATGAATTGTTAATTTTGATTGAAATCCAACAATTCTGTTAATAATCAATCGGATATTTGACGGTACAACAATTGGCACTTAACGTTATTTGAACACAAATTTAATTGCAAGCACATTTTCTGATTGTTGACAATACTAAACGGAAAGATGATTACGTGAACGATAAATCCAAGTGTGAGAAATGGGAAAATGTAGATTCCCTCTTGTTCGAAGCAATAAATATTCCTAACAGGCCGAATAAATATCAAAAGACTTGGGCTACATAAAGATTTAATAATAAATACAGAATCGACAGAGACTTTTACGATGTTGAGAAAATTTAATTTTTATAACAGAGTAAGTAAGGATTTAAACGGTTACGAGTTTAATAATGGTACATTTTAGAGTAGCATAAAAAAATCATTATGTCGTTGGCGTAGACTCAAAATCCACGCCAAATCGTATATCTTCCTGAGAATCAGCCTCTGAATAATGCATAGGCGAGGTAGCAAGTGTGGAATCGACATGTCGCTCAGACCATTAGCCGGAAAAGAAAGTGCGAGTGGCGGTGGCGTTGGCGGAGAGGGGGGAGGAGAAAGGTCGAAAGCAGTGCGCGACGGAGATTATCGCGGAGACTCGCGTTTATGGAGTACACATCCGCTGTGGGTCTCGATAATAAGCAGGATAAAGCGTCGATCTCATTATTGAGCTTCATCACGGGTTTTCCCACGAGTTGCTGACGGTTGTTGTTGTTGTTGTTGTTGTTGTTTTTGATGATGGAAAGGCAGGGGGAGGCTGGCAACTAGTTATCGGAGACCGACGCGGAAACGCGGATTTGTATTACCACGAGTGCGCAGTGACACAGACATCATTGTCGCGGAGCGTCTCAACTCTCTCAACGGAGCGCGCGCAACTCGAATACAATTAGCAGTAAATTAGCATGCGCTATATCGGAGGCGGCAGCACCGGTCGATAATAAAATCCCGCATATTACAATGATTGCATCGGATTTTACAATGGCGATGTCGACCACAAATTATTAATTTAATGGCGCGCGGCCGCGGCTACCGCGCGTGGACCCGCTACCCAGACTCGCTCTCTCTCTCTCTCTCTCTCTGTTTTTTCTGTTTTTTGTTCTCCATCGATCTGGACAGCACTAGTTAACTCTTCCTTGGTGCCGGCTCCTCACGAGAGAGAGAGAGAGAGAGAGATGGATGTCGGTCTGATTTATTCGCGGTTCCCTCCCCTGCGATTTGAATGAGGATTCGGATGGATCGGCGGCTCTTCGCTTTTACTGCGAATTCATTCCCGAGTGACATCGGCCGACGGTCGTGGGACTCGTCGTGCTCTGCGTTCCTGGCGGTCACTGAATCACCTGTGGTCGAACAATCTCAATCTCGAGTTTATAGGTGACCGGTCTTTTTTGCCGGCGACACTTTTTCACAAACGGCTGTTTCTTAAACGATCTTCCTATTTATTCAGACGTTTTAAGTGCGACAACATGTCGTATTACTTATAAATGATTCAGGAAATCATTTATAAATGATGTTTGCGTGACTGTGCATTTTCTTTTCTTGCACTTCAATATAACACCCATACGTTTCTTAATTCATCTGCATCGAAATGATTTACTTAATTATATTTATTACTTTTTCATACAAGTTTTTTAGTTTATCAAACATTTTATGTTTCTCTGTTTAATTTCAACTTTATGTCTCATCGCAATTTATTGAAATAATGTTTTTCTCCCTCGGGTTTTGTTTTATTTAGAATTGGGAAATTGTTTTACATTTAATTGCAGTATATATATATATATATATAATAAATAGTTATTTTTTTTTTAACTCTTTTAATTAATACATCCATTAAATGTATAAATACTTAAAAATGGCTTACTATTTTCAATATCGCGTTATGTTGTCGTTAAAAGTAAAATATTATTACGTATTTGGAGTTACACATTTCAATTAAATTCTGGTTATGATTCTGTTAAAATTTTGTTACTCTCATAAAAATATCTTATTTTTACATAATAAAATATAGCGTTTCGAAGTATTCACTCCCACGGTAGTTTAATTTTTCGAAAATACATCTCTCAATGTTATTTTGTTTTTTTTTTTTTTTTTTTTTTTTTATTTTCATTGTATTTATAATAAGAATTTGTGAATTATATTAATGATTTTAGATTGTAAAACTTGGTGCATTAATTTGTACAAAAATAAATTTTAACAATGAACAATTCCATAAGACATAACCGAACGAGTTCCTTATCCAAGGCACAATGTGTTTGAATTTGATTAAATGCTCGAGGCTAAAAATGTGCGATCGTTGGAATTTCGTTATGGGGTAAAAAATGATGCAAAGGTCCCACCAATGGAGCAGATGCCCAACGCCACATTTTTACATGTGCAATGAACGTGAAAACATTTCATTCTGCGGACGTATTGTCACTGGCGGGCAAAGAGAGTAGAGGTCTGTTTGATGGTCGAGGCAAAACTCGATTGCAGACGAACGATTCAAGTCTTGAGATAAATGCCTGGCCAGGATTCATGAGTTATATGACATGCATTTTATTTTGTCATTTATACCGGGTACAGGACGGAAGGGCGAGAGAGGGGAGGCGCCAAGTTGACCCCTTTCTTCCAAGAGAGGAAATATCATTTAATGACACTCCGCAAATTGGATTCTATTCAGTGCGTTAATTAGCAGCCTCCTTCGTCCTTTACTTTGTAACCCCATTCGACGTTTACGTCCCTACGTCCCTTACAACTATTGACTTGTGTGTTTGGCCCAACAAACTTTTGCAGTTTAGATGCTGTTTAGAGTAAATCACTCGCTTGTGGAATTTTTGCGATTCTCATACCAGGATGGTTTTCCTTTTCGTTTTATCTTTATATCCAATTAATGTAATTTCTCGGTTATTTCACCAGACGAGTGCGAGTTAGACCACAGCTGTTGATTAGATTTTCATTTTAATGCATATACAAGTATAACTGCTTTTTCTCTTGTTTTTCGAATTTATATATATATATATATATATATCAAATTGAGTTGTACCGTCAGATATACATTGTATATCATATATTTATCCTCTTCTATTTTAAGTAATTTCAATTAAATACATTCATTAAGTATACTTCCTTATAAAGTATAGCGCTTTTAATTACAGTAGAAATTCCTTTTCGTACATAAGCTTACGGATTTTATTTGAAAATTGTTAAACACATTAATGGTATATTGAATCCCAAAGCAGTAATATATTTATAACGATATTTAGAATGTTAAACGAATATTTAATAGTTGTATAATGTCATCTTTTTAATAAATTCATTATTGCAAAATATATTGTCTCTTTAAAATAAAAAGAATAAGAATTGAACATTATTATTAATTTTAAACCAATGGAAAAAAGGATTTTTTGGAATTAGATAGATATAAATGCTTTTCGCAGTATATCAACAGATATTTTCAATGAAAGATATTTTACTTATTTTATTTTTATGGTATGGAAGACAAAACTATTTGGACAATTGCATTTCATTTTACAGTGGTGGGTAACAATCACCATGAAACATTTTCTTCGTAGGTGTGCACATAAAAGTTGAATGAAAGACTCAAGCACTACTTTACCTTCATATCTTTTTTTTTTTTAACCTTTTTTGGTGAAAAAAACACACTTCGTCCATGCGAGAGTAGAGAGAAAAGTCCTCGAGAAAGAAGGTCTCCCTTGCGTATTAAAATTGTTTGCGATTCGAAAGCTTCCATTAAGCACAAGAGAGTGAGTGAGGTAGAAAGAGGGAGAGGGAGAGAGCGAAAAAGATATTGAGAGTGGTATAGCAAAGGAACAATATCGTTTGTTTGAGTGAAGAATTTCGTTGGAAGACATAATGAGAAAAAGGAGTGAGGAAGAAAGGAGGAAAGCAAGGAAACGAGAGTGAGAGAGAGAGAGAGAGATGATCGAAAGATATTTTGGAGGAGTTTGAGTTCTTTCTCTTTCTTTCTTTCTCTTGAAGAACGTGTCACGTTGGAGCTACAAAAGACTATCTCTCTTTCTCTCTTTCTCTCTCTGCCTGCCTGTCTGTCTGTCTATCTGTCTGTCTCTTTCCCTCCCTCTTTTCTCTCGTTGTGGAGTCGACGTCTGGCGCGAGTTGCACTCGCTCGTAAACGCGTCTCGTAACTTCGGGCGTTATAGACATCGCAAGGGTATATAAACGTCTCCTCCTATGTACTTACTGTGCGTCCTCTTCCCTCCCCCCCTTTCGCTCTCATATACACACTCGTTCTGTATTTCCTTTCTCTTATTCATCACACGTGGAGCTATAAGTAAGAAAGTATGAGATGAAGATAAAGACTACGTTTGTCCCTCTCTCGATTTTTAGCTACTCTTTTTTCGATTGGTTCGTAAATGTAAGCAAAATAAAGAGAAACCAAGAAAATACTCTTTTATGTTACTCTGCATTCCTCAACTTTTTAATCAAACACTTGAGGATTATTTGCAATGCAAGAAATCGGGCGAGTTGAGTGTTTGGAAAAAATTGCCTTTGAGCTTTTAGTAACGTGGGGCTAAAAATTAACCAAAACACATTGTAAAGTAGAAAAGGACTAAAAAGTGTACTGTCGGCTTGGTAATAAATCTTTTTACCTTTTAAACTGAACATTTCGGAGATAAAAAAATGATAATAATAAATCTGCTATGGATCAGTGGATGATCAAGCAAACGGGCCAATATGGGATTATTGGCTGTGGGCACTATTAAATCAATTTATCTGATTCCTGTTTTTGCAATGCTCGATCGATGTATCCTTCATGAAATGCTGGTCTTCGCTCTTTGTCGGACTTATTCGCGTTTCCTCCTTTCCTCTTTTGCTCCGCGAATAGTAGTGCTGCCCGGTCTATTATTACTTGGACATAATAATGCGCACCGCGAAATTCCAGCTCCCGCGGTCGCTTTCGTCACCTCCTTTTTTATTGTCCCGCGGACGGGAAACCCGGGGCGAATGACACTCCCGGGTCTCCCCCCTCGTCGGGGAGTTCACGAGGGGGCATCGCGATTACCGGTGGTCCCTCTTTGATATTCTCCCTCTGATACTCTCTGGCGCGAATTGTTCCGGGCTACGATTGGACGTGTGCCGCCTCTCGCCTCCTCACCTCTGCCCACTCTGGCGCACCGCATGCACCACGCCTCCTCCTTCCACGCTTCCACTTCTTTTGAGGCATACCAACCTCTTCGACACCAACTCATCTCTATATGCCTTTTATCTCATTTTCTTGGCCCTTTACGACATTGGCTACTCTACCCCTCTCTCGCCCAATCGAAAAATCGCACCAACGTCCGAGGAATTCAGGTTCGAATTCCTCGGGGGCTGGGAGGGAGTGAGAGAGAAAGTGGATTTACCGCACTTTTCTGGTTTTTCCAAGTTTTTAAGCTTATGTGTTATAGATTTGCTGCAATTAAAACCGACTGTTCATTCAGATTTTAGTTTTTACCTCAGACCTCTCCGTAAACCAACCAACTGCAAACTCCCCTTTGTCTACCGATCTACCAACTAGATATTTCTGAACATTGGTAGTTGTAAAATTTTAATAAAATCGATCCGATTTATTTTAAAGTTTCAATCTATTTTGAGGAATGTTAGCGTTAGAAAATGCAACGCGCACTTTACTCGTTTATATGCAAATCCCTGTTCTCAGCCTTTTTAATGCTTAGCTTTTGATTCTATGGTACTCGCTCGATGTGATGCTGCGGATGCTCGGAGGTTGGAAATAAAAAATTCCTCGAATGCTTTAGGTTTTTGCCGAGACGGATGATCCTACCCGATGGAAAACCGAGCTTTGCACACTGTTGGAAATTATGAACAGAATACGAGAGTGCAAGAGGAGCAGGAGGGGGGGGGGTAGGGACGATTGAAGTCGATAAATGACTGACTCGTACAGTATTTTCATTTAGCCGAAAAGATGGGTTTTCATTTTCAAGGCGCACACATGCGTGACGAGGGTTTGGTAAAAAGCCTCGCGCATTCGGAAAAATATTATCTATAGCATATATTGTTCGTGAGTACAAGGGGGAGGGGAGCGGTAAAAAAGGAGCATAAGGGCAGAATGAGAGAGAAAAGGAGGAGGGAGAGCGTTGGCAAAAAATTATTACATTACATCAACGAGGTCATCAATCAAGCCAGGGTATTCGAATGGTTGTTAAGAGAGAAACTCGGAGGTGCTCCAAAAGTCCCTGCTGTTTTTGTCCACGCGTAAAGAGCAAAAGTTGTTGAACAAATTTATGTAATTATAGATGAAGATCGGAGGGAGGGAGGGAGGGAGGTCGCTGCTTTCCCGATGATGCACGAGCCTGCGGTGCATTTATACGTGTGGATGCACTTTTATTTGAGGCCCCTGACGTTGGCAGAATATATAACGTATGATTCGCATACAAGTATAGTATATTTTTGACTGTTTTACGTGTTTTACGAGACGAGCGCTGTAAATGAACCGGTTCATGCGCCGCTCGCTCGCGCGCATATTTTCGCATTTTTATGGGCATGAAATATGCGAGGTCATTAATAGAATTGTTCTATAGCGTATCTGAAACTAATATAAAAATTGCATAGTTGCCCGCCGTAAAAACGCGCTCCCGGCTGATTACTATAATAATGATCGCGTAATCGCGAATGTTTCCTTGCCTTTAACAATGCATCTCTCTCTCTCTCTCTCTCGCTCATTCTTTATACCGATATGTTTTTTATATAAAAAATTCCACTCTTATAATTTAGCTCCCAGAGCTCTTTTTATCCGCAATATTTTTAATCGTGGATTTATAGGCTTGCGACTAAAATTACCTCTCTCTCGTTATCATATTTCAAATTTCTGAACAGAATAATGCGTACCTGCTCAAACCTAATCGGCTTGATTTTTTTACCTTTTTTCAATTTTATTCAACTATCCGCAAAATTAATTTCCCAGTCAATCGTTTTAAATTTATGACATCGTGCGATTTTGAAAACGTTTCCTCATCTATATTTTTTCATTTTACTTGAATCAATACCAAATTCGTTATTTATTTCAGTTTGTTGCATCGAGTAATATTTTCCTACATTTTAATAATTTGCTCGTTACCAGTCACGTTGCAATTATAGAAATATGCATTGTCATTTCGCCTAACATTTTAACGATTATAATCACAAAATTTATTGGGTAATGGTGCTTAATGAATAAATCCCATTATAATTATAAATTTTTCATGTACTAAATTCTACGGGCATGTAAAATGAGCGTGCAATCGAAAGTTATTATAAAGTTATTACAGAAAAAAGTTTTTTACATCAACTATGAGAAAATGATGATCAGCAATATTACAGAATACTACGAGTGTGATGGTAAATTACGGATGTTTTTTAATCATCATATTTTTATTTAAAAAAAAAAATAATAACTATTGAAACAACGCAATAGATTAAAGTATAAAATCACGGTTTAGTTGAGAAGCAATTTTTTGTGATGTACGAATGTTCGTATATTGCGCGAAAATTTTGATTTTACTTCCTTCAGCATTTTTTTTCAACGAATAATTACAGCTCCGATCCTCCTGCCGAGCAATGGGTTTTCATTTACGAAAATAACGCGAAGGAGGCCCTTAGCCCAATCTTATGGTGCAATCATAAAAAGGCCAGGCCCTCGCGGGAAAGGGCCCGATTGGCGCGCGATCGCACACATGCACCCGGCAAATCTTGAGGCCCAGGATACATTCGTGCGCCTTTACTTGGGAATGAAAGTGCCACGAAAATTATATGTCGGATAATACGGGAAAGAAAATAGGAGTAAAAGTAAGCGGGAGAGAGAGAGAGAGAGTGAGAACGGGGCATTGCAGACACCTGTGCGCAGAAAGAGAGGAAGAGAAGGAGAGATAGAGAGAGAGAGAGAGAGAGAGAGAGAGAGAGAGAGGAGAAAGACATAACCGCAGAGTTTAATGCGTACCGCTCATTCGCGGCCCGCCCGGCAGACAAAACTATATAATACGCGAGAATGAAAGAGAGAGAGAGAGAGAGAGAGAGAGAGAGAGAGAGAGAGAGAGAGAGAGAGAGAGAGAGAGAGCGAGCGAGTAAGGTTCCGAAGTTGGGGTGGCGGCGAGGGGGCTCCAGACGAATTTTATAGGCTGTTCGGGGTTTGGCTTTAATAGCCGAAATTCCGCGGAGCGCATCAAGTCGTCTTGCTCTATCTCTCTTCCTCCCCCTCCCTCGGCCATCTTTCGCAGACTCCATTTCTGTGCAAGACTGCGAGGCGTTTATCTTTTTTGGATTTGTCTCTCCTCCCTTTTGTTCTTTTCGTCTGCTCCGGGCCTGTTCCCGGTTCCACCGTTCCTCCTCGGAGGTTATCGATTTCTCGGACGCGCACGAGCCCCATGTGTCGAACTTTTTCCCAATTGGCTTTCGGCGGGCCACAACACAATAACCCCTAGGGCCCGCGCGAATGTATGTTATTAGGAGACTTAGTTTTAAGTGACTTAAGCCGGATTTTTCGTTTCGTGAAATGACACGGTAAGGGCGTATCTAGCATTGTCCAGGATATTTTTGATTCTGCTCACTTTCGTGACTCGGCCCTCGTAGATTGTACGTAGAGAACTTTTAGAGCCCATCGATTTTCCCCCTTTCGACCACTTTTTCTTTTTTCCAGGCGAATTTAGTACTCCCGACAGGTGGTAATAACTGCTTACGAAACGGATTTTACAATTATGTTGTAGTTAGCCCAGGTTCCAGTGTATTAAACTTCGAAGGGGAATCCTTCAGACGTTTATATTGTATCATTATCCCTTCAAACCTACCCATGGTAATTAATAAATGAAATTGTCTTGTGGAAAGTATTTAGAGTCACATTTACCATTTATTTGCCATGATAACAGTCTGCACTATTCTTCTCGCCTCCAACTATTCCACGCAACGGGCATCCTAGACTCATTGGTCAACAATTACCAACAACTCCAGCTAGTCGAATTAGAACAACAATTACCTTCTTTTTTTATAACATCGTTCTATGTCACATGAGAATAATAAACAAACCCGCGACTGCCTGGTCTTCTTTTTATTTAAAAATGTTATCATTCTTCTTGGTCTCGAGGAATTAATTTTCTATTGCATTAAACACGTTTTCATGTGCTTCTTAGATTAAATCGAGAATTTAAATTCCCCAACATTCAGCTTGACATATAATTTATCGCTTTGTAAGTGTAGCTCTTCCGAAAATTCAAGGCTATACGTATGAAAAATTATTTTTGGAGGATTAGCATTCATGCGGCTTGCAATAAGCTAATCCGAGGAATTGGAAGAGGTGAAAAAGGCAGTCGAGAGAATGACGTTTGTTTGCGTAAATCGGAGTGGCACCCAATTCAGTAAATCAAGCATCGCATAAAACGGAGAAGCGTCAATTTAATCCGAAGCTTGCAAAAGTCGTATATTTGCCTCTTAACGCATTGCTTACTTTGTATGTATGCCTATAAATATAGAAATTTTAATTGATTTATCGACCTTTCTTATAATTATGCGGCAGTGCTGTCGACATCCTGAAACTGTCGAGGCATCGATAGCGCAATTGCCAGCGAGGGCTGGGGCAGGGTGGAGGGGGGGGGATTGCGCCAGATCTTGATCCAAGCGATAAATTTTATATTCATCCTCGATCTCAGCGACTGCGTAATGATTTTTATTGCGCAGACGGTTTATTGCTACCGCAGGAAATGTCTGTTCTCGGAACGCGACACTGGTCCGGCTCGAATGAATGATCGATCGGGGGTCCGGGTCTCCCGAATCTCGCTGGAAACTCACCTTTTAACAATAAGAAAGTCCGCGTGGAAATCGAAAGGCTTCGAGCGATCGGACCGCCGAAAAAGAGGCGCCCCCTCCCCAAGTGTGTGTGTGTGTGTGTGGGGGCAAGGTTTCGAGGCGTATATTATTCGAGGGCAAGGTATCGTCGTCTTCGGGAATCGATTCACCCTCGAGGTTGGAATAAGACGCTCGACTCGCGGTTGGTAATATCAAACGGGGGGTCGAGGCGCCTTTTGTATGGATTCTGTTACTAATATGCCGCGCGGGGGTGGCTGGGGAGAACCGAGAGGACAAGGAACCCCTTCGCTGCATATTATCCGATACCAATAATGCGAGTAATTGAGTTAGAAAAGGCACTCCTCCTAAGCTGATACGAGGCTTTATATTAGAGGCAAGGTGACGATTGCACACGCGTCTCCGCATCCGCATCTAGAGCGATTGGGGTGCGCGCGCACTTTCACCCCTTTTGCCACGTTTCGTGTCTGTTCGGAGGGAGGGAAAACTACACCTTTAACCCGATTATCGCGGGAGAAAATCGCTTTTTCTTTTTTTTATCTCTGGTTCGAAGAGTGGTGAAGTTTTTAAAATATTTTGCCCTCTACTCGGGCACGGCGTCTCGATAACATTAATTTTTCACTTGTTATTTATCGCTCCAAGTAAATGCCTTTGTGGCAATTTAGCTGTTTGTGTAAAAAAGCACTTTTTTCAGCCCTCTCAATTTTTAAAGAGGTTTCATTTTGTAATGCAGCATGTAATTCGAGATCTACTATCACGGCTGTATCTGCATATTAAAGACGTGATTTGCATAGTTTTTCTCATAGGTATAATTTATTTTACGCTTATCACACTTTACTTTTTATAAGTCCAAAGTACATTACAGTTTGCAGCGACCACTTGAACATTGAAATTAAATATTTCAACTTTAAGTGACGTTGCGTGTTTAGTTGTGAAATTTGCAAGAAAAGGAAAAAATGAAGAAAAAAGTATGAGTTGATTCGTTCAATCGAGTACATTATAATCCATCCATCACGATTCACAGTCTCATATCCTCGTTAAAGTATTGGGATCTCTGCACAAAAACTCCTTCTAGCCGTTAACGATTGAATCCAATTTTCCAAAGAAAGGAGGTAAACAAAGCATCGATTGACAAAAGACAAAAAGATCCGTTTCTTCTCCTAAAAAAGGCAGAGATTTCGCGAATAGGTTTTCGCGCACTTGTGTAAGTGTGTTTGCACTTGTCGAGTGCGCCGGCATTTGCCTCGGCGTTCGTTCAGTCCCCATACTTATGTCTCTGCGCGTGCGTGCGTGCGTTACTTTAATTAAGTATAAGCGATACTTCATTGGACCTATTCACGGCTGCCCCCGAGCGCCGAGAGGCGAATTGCATCTTCGCGAGCGGAGGTATTAATCCTGTTGCCGCGCGATCGATGAGTGCAATTTTTTATACGAGCATTGTAATACATTTTAATATTATCGCTCGAGACGTTCTAATGCCTCCTTTTTGCCCTCTCGCTTTTCCTTTTCCCGATCGACGATTGCGCGCCCGCCTGTCTCTGCGCCGTAATTTTCTTTCGCGAGCCATTATCATTTTAAAATTAACAGCATCCGGCCTATCCGCGAGCGCCGATCCATTATTGTTACAAAAATAAGGGCCTTTTATTTATCGTTGCACATCGGTGGGGCAAAAAGGCAAAAAGGCAAAAAGGCAAAAAGGCAAAAAGGCAAAATGGCAAAAAGGCAAAAAGGAAGAGCCGGCACGAAACCGACCTCCCCCCGGCCCCCGCCTCCGAGATGAAATGCATACAAGCGTCTCATAAAGTTTAATGCACGCTCTAATAAAGCGGGGAGCGCGCCAACTTTTGCTTTGACACGTCGGTCCGCCGCCTCCAATTGAATCCGAGTCCTCGTAAGAGTGAAATGCACCCCAGGTGCACCGGTGAGGAAAGACCCGCCGTCGCCGGGCCGTAAATCCTCGGCGAACCCGTCCATCATCTCCGTGTGAGATCCGACCCGGTGCCGCGTGGCGATAAAAACTCGTCCTCCGCCATTATTCCACGATGCCACGATGCCACGATGCCACGATGCCACGATGCCACGATGCCACAAACGAAAACAGAAAACTCGATCTCTCTTCGTCGGCCGTCTGCCCACGTGTGCGCACGTGTGTGTGCGCGCGCGCGTGTATAAAGTGCATCTTACGCGCGGCACTACGAGAAATTACGTTAATTGTCGGGTGGCGGGAGCAAATTGCAGAGTTTAAAAGTGCGGTACCGCACCGAATGCCGGGCGCAACGGGAGCGAGCGAGATGGCCGAGAAAGACGGTTGCTGCGCCGTGGACCGATGGGGAGGCTGGCACTCTTCCTCTGCGGAAACCCTTGACATTTTACTCGCTGGCGTTCGGCTCCGAGTTTCAAAATAGCCGTCCACCCTCCGAGGGCCGGCCGATCCTTGATTTCGGAGAAGCAGACCTCCGATTATATCCCAATTAGCATTTCCTTGGCTCTGCCGTTTCCTGGGTTGGCAAATATTTTTAATATGCGGGAAGGGGAAGTGTTGCGCTTGAAAAATCACATTCGCTTTGGATCGTTTGCACCGACCTTATAGATATTATAGGGGAGTAGATTTTTTATTGGAACTTTTCATTACTTTACTCAGCCTTTGAGTTGAGTTACCCACTTTGAGGCTCGTACTGGCCCATTCAACAATCGCAATATTTTTTTATTTTATCTATTTTTCTATGTGACATAATTTAATTGTCATCATTTAATATTCTATTGGAATGAGAAAGAAATGTAGAAATTGTAAAAATTGCAATTTTAAGTTTTATATAAAATTTCTTTCATCAAGGCTACACTAATCAAGGGTGTATGTCAAAAAATCAATGGAACCGCAGATGAGACGAGCTCGTATTTCTTACTTGTGTACCAACCAACAACACCAACTCCTCAAGCCACATTTAAACTCGAAAGGCTTCTTATTATCCACAGTAATTGATTTTATTACCTTGTAACCAGTCACCGTTTTCATCACAACCATATTTTTTCTCAGCTCGATACTCAAGGAAATACAACAAATTGCTCAAAGCGAATTTCATCAGATATCTTTCTAATATCAAAAGTATCAAAAATAAAATAAGCACGTATGAAAGGCAGTGGTGCCACGCATTTGCAAAAAGTTTGCGACAAAGGGCAAAAGCGGAACCCGAGCTTGGGGTCTTTGGCATGGAAAGCCGAGGCTAACGCGCGCGACAGCCCTGCGGTCCCTTTGTATCAGGACCCCACCCCCGCCCTCCCTTAACCCCCACCTCCTCTTGAGTATGCCGATGAAACGCGATCGCCCTCTTAATGCGCCCTTTCCTTTCCTTTTGGTCCTCGATTATGTCGACTTAACTTCGATTCGCACTCCTTTGCGGTCCCACCACACCATGGAAAATATCTTTTCTTTGTCTATTAAAGCTCTCTTCTTTTGATTACCTGTCTCCCATTTTTTGCAATGGTTCTTGGTACTAAAGTAATACTCTACGCAAAGATGTAGAGTAAAAATATAATTTATCCCGAGATTGGTTCACATGTGTTTTATATTGGTGAACTTGGACCAAGGTATTAATTTATGAGAATACTGATGCAAAAGGTATATTAAATAAATGTATGGCAACGATTTGTATCGAATTACAGCGCACAATTAAATACACGATTCATTTATAAATGCAATGCATCATAAGCGCTGTGAAATGAAGAATTCGAATAAATTATTCACCAAGTTCAGTTCTTTTTATTATTTATCTATATTTGTATTAACATATGGTATATTGCGAAGTGGAATTTTTAAGTAAAAGTACTTGTTATGTTAATATTAATAACACCTTCGCATTTTTTAGTGTATTAAATAAAATGTATTATTAATAATATATGTTAATATTTAATATGTACGTTAGCTATATTTATCTTGTATTTATCTTTATACATATATGCATTTTAAGTATTAATATTACGAGCTAGTTAACATTGTTTTATTTCTATTTTGTTTCAGGTAAGTCAGTGGAAAGATAACTTCGATCATTACTGCTAAAAAAGTATCAGTAAGTGTAAAAAAGGCGATCAATTTTATCGTGCGAGTGAGTATTAAATATTAAATTAATAATTTGCCTACAAGATGCACGACGACTTTTTCTTTTCTTTTTCTTTTCTTTTTTTTTAACTGCGAATAATATTGGATTGGAAGAGGTTCAAAAGTAAAGATTATTTGAAAAAAGTGAGCTCACTTTCAATTTAACGAAACATCAAAAAGCAAAAAAAGTACAAAAAAGAAAAGAACGACCGGAATTTAAAGGCGAAAGGGAGAGCATTTGTGCTTACTCTAGAGAGTTGAGTGTGAGAGAGAGGTTTCGGAGTCTCTTCGCCAACAGCCGTTAATCCACGCAATGTTTTCGTAAACAAAGCAACAAACCGAACCTCCGGTTCCCAGATGGAGGTCCGCCGAGAGGAAACTAGCCGTCTGCCCCCGTGTCTCGTGACTCGATCCAGGGCCAAAAAAAGTCAGCGCATAACTCTCAAGGTCACCCAGGGCCCCTCCACGTGCACTTGCCCTCGAGGGCGGGTGGGGAATCTCGCGCGAGGAAGTAAAGTCGCAAAATTACGCAAACTTACGGGCGGGGAGATGGGGACCAGGGCACAAAGGGACCGACCGGGGCCCGATGTTTTTGATACCGATTAACGCGCGACCCTAATAAATAAGGAAACGTCGTTAAAAGTCACTGGCAGTGGTATTGGCATTGGCGTGAGGGACGGACCCATCGCCATTGCCATCGACATCGACATCGACATCGCCATCGCCATCGCCATCGCCATCGCAGCGTTCGCTTTTTCAAGTACGAGGTCGAAAATAGCGTTCTGGAGCTCGGTTAATTGAGATTTCCAGGGGATGCTTTGTCTTTCCACCCGAGTTTTTTGCCGACTTCCCGCCTTTTTCTTCCGCCCTGAGATATTATTCCCCGGCACTTTTAATTAATCCGAACTTTTATTGGTGATCGCACCCTTTTTTGCCAGCTAAAGCTTTTAGTCGTGGGATTATATTGTGTGCAGTCATCGATTCAAGGCCACAGCTCTCCCTCCGTCAACATATACACTGCCACTCATAGAACTTGACTGTCATTTTAATTTTAATAAACTATTACATTAATGCAATCGTTTACTTTATAACTCATAATTAACTGTTTAGATTATTAATAATTAGTTCGAGGAAACTTTTTTTTTTAAATACATAATAGCGCGATTGATTTGATGATATAATACACTGATAACAATTCATCGCTATATAAATATTAATATAGTAAAAATTGAGTTACTTACAAATGTTTGTATTTATTAGTTTAATTACTGCTTTAAATTTTCTTTGTTAGTTAAACTGTCAGTGCGACAAACATTACTTTTTATTTTCATTTAATAATTTTAAAATTTGATGTAGCAATTGTAAATGGTAAATTTTTTTATATTTATTAATATTCAAAATCTTATTATTTTTAAATGTTGAATGAAAATACATTTTATGAAATTATTCTTACAAGAAATAAATAAATAATAAAAAATAAGCTGCTATACATTGAATTTCATTAAATTTTACTATCACTAGTTTTACACTCTTTTATTTAACAATCATTCTTAATAATACTAATTATTCTTAACAATATCGATAAAAACGTGAACTTGGGAGAAATTGGGAGGTTGAGTTTTTCAAATTTCGACCACGCACGCCAAAATTCGAAATGACTTATATTGCATAATATGCGTGTGATTCACACTTGTGTAACATTACGTAAATACACCCCTAAGCAACCAAGTGACAAATCGCGAGGGCGTGAACCGACGAAAGCTAACATTGCTTAAGGTGGATAACCTCTCATCGTGGTCGTGCTCGAGTATCGTGTTAAAATCATGTATGTCAATTCGCGCGAGCTGATGCGAGGGGTGGTGCCGGGTGAAAAGAGAGAGAGAGAGAGAGAGAGAGAGAGAGAGAGAGAGAGAGAGGGGAGAACGAAGCGGAAATCAGACACCAACAGGTTTGAGCATCTCAAGTCTTTGTCAAAGAGCGAACAGACCCAAGCAATTAATGCAAGCTCAACGAACGCAAACTCGTGTAAAACGAGGAAAAAGAGTTTTCCGGGGGTTCCGGTACCAGAAATACCGCGAATCCGGTTTTCCTCGGTAGCCCCAGTACCGATGCTGAGTCCGGGGAAATTACGGTCGCCCGGCCGGCGATTGATACGTCAAAGTGACGGGAGGCTCAGCGCGGCCCTGACTGCCGTTTGGGGCTCGGCAATTTGGCCCCGGGCCAGCGCCTCGTGGATCAACAAACAACGGTCGCCTCCGGATGCTGCGCACCTCGCGGCTCCCCCCTCCTCCTCCCCTCCCCAGGTCCTTCGGATCTGATCCGGAGCTTTTGCGGGCACCCGCTCGGCGCTGGAGCGAGTGAGAGGCCAAACAGGGCTACACGTGTTTCGGTCCCCAAAGTCTACCTGGTAGCTTCGGCAGTTTTGAGCTGTCGATCACCGACTAGAGCCACAGCTCATTTTTAATGAGGTGGGAATCTGCCAGAGTATATTAAAAAGCAACACATGCGCCTTTTTAAAAGATTGACTTTTATTTTTTTAGACAATGTTCAGTGGCTTTTTATGTGGTGTCAAAAGGGTTTTGCTGTACAACGTATTAGTTATTGCCAATCTTAATTTAGCTAAAATAATAAAAGTTGACGCTTAATGATATTTTCCAATAAATTTTTGGTGCCGTAAGCACAAACAAATGTTTTCGATATATCTTTGAATGTTTATTCACAGTATACAATGATTTGATACTACAATTTTTAATTTTTTATTATTTTATTTAGAACCACATTGAATGATGCGGGTGTAATTTTGGCAAGCTTTCCAAAATTAATTTTACGGAAATACGAGAGAAATATAAATGACGGTATTTAGAAAGTGATTTTAAATTGCGGATTACGTTGAACGTTACATCCGATAACTCCAAAATAAGAAGACCAATCGCAAAAGGCGTGCGAGGACCAGGGCAAGAAGATTGCGGATCGAGGGGAAGAAGGAGGGTATATAAAGGTTCAGTCCCGAATTTCTCGGCTTGATTTTAAAATCTTAAAATTTCGGTCCCAGAATAAAAAGCGGTGTAACACGACGAAAAAGGGATGGGTAGAAAAGAAGAGAAAATGGAGAAAAAAATAGAGAGGGAGAGAAGAATCTTCCACGAATTACGCTCGATGCATTGCGTGACGACCTCGCGCACAACTTCCCGAAATCTCGCCGCTCGCACGTTATATATACTATATCTGGCGTTCACTCTCCCTCTCTCTCTCTCTCTTTCCCTCATACACGTATTATCGAGAGTGTATTATAATAACGGCGCTTCTCTTTTTTTATTTCGTAATGCTACAAAGCGGCCGATAATTGGGTTAATTAGTGTGCCTCGACCTGGCCGACGTTGGATCGGCACCACCACGAGTGAGGCCTCCGTCCCCTGTAATCTCGATTCAAAACTCTCTGTACTTCATAAAAAATATCGGATTACTCGTAGGCCCGTGTGCTTTTGCTCGAAATTTTGCTGGCTGTGCTCGCTCGGGATGAAAGGAATGGTAGGGCCCGTGTCACCAGGTAGGAATCGGTAGGAGGAGTGACTCCTACCGCTTTTACTTTTCTCGGCTAGTGATGTTCGAGGCATTGCGGTCGGACTCGTTAAACTTAAAATCACTTTCAAGGGATTGACCGAAATTGATCGTTTGAGTGGTCCTTTACACAGCCGATAATGTGTGTCGTTAATTTCATCGTCGATTGCTCATCGACATCTCTGTTTTACATAAACCCACCCTAAATATACTTTATTCGAATTTTAACGCAAGCGAATCATGGCACCTTTTTATTTTAAAAATAATTTTACTTTCTAATCGCCCAACTCCTTTCCCCAAACCCAAACAATCAATTAATAGCATTCCATCTCGTGTTGGATTCAGCACAATTGAGACACGACACTTTAACCAAAAGGCCAAAACTATTGTTGCAGACTTGTTGTAGCCCACGATGTTAATATAAATGAACTTTAATGCCTCCTTAGGAAGCGCAACAGAATGAAAATGATTTAAATAAAATATTTCAGTTTTATGCGTATGCGGAATGGCGAACATATCGTGTGGCTCCTCCCAGCATCCAGAGGAACTCTTCTGAGATGTTTTTATGCGCGTGTATCGTGCAGTGCAAGGCCTTTCTCACAATAAAGTAGACGATGATAGGTGTTACTTTCACAGGAGCTCAACGCGGAGATGGATGAGATGGCACATTTCAGGTCGCTTGATGTGATAATCAAGCGGCGCCTCCTCGTATATTCATTGCGCTCACCCCTCCCTTCCTCCTCCCTTCCACCTCCCTTGCATCAGCTCTCTCCCCAGTCAATTATGTTTTTAGCGATCGGTTCTATTGGCTTTTCATCTCGGTTCGATCGTCGAAATCCCCGATGAATTTTCTCTTCAAGCACGAGCGCTAGTTCGAGGCTTTTCCCGAGTTGTCTATCGAATTCCAAACAAATGCGGGCTAATTTTCAAAGATACTTATCCGGTTTACGGATTGGAACGTGCAGCATCGGTCCGAGCGCCCGCTCGCGCATCTGATTTAATCTTTAATTTGCTCGTAGGGAATAATAATAATTGGCTGGAGCATAATATTCGCAGTTCGAGTATCCCTTGCGTCCCGCTCGTAAAACATTCCAACACCGGCCGAACATCCTGAGCGAAGCGCCAAGATTTCCCATCACACCGTACCACACACACCATACCTTACCATACCATTCCATACATCCAGAGAGCGCTTGCATCTTCGTCCGGCAAAATGCAAAAATCTCCCATATACGCACACTCTCCCGCCCGTCCATACACGCGCACACAGCCAAACAAATACACACACCGTTTCGCGCTCTCCTTTTTCTAAAGCACGATCGATCTCGTAAATCCAGCTCCCTCTCCCTCTCTCTCTCTCTCTCTCTGTTTTACAGCCACCCTCTCTCCCCCGCTCCTCGACACACTCGGGGCTATATAGCGTGTAATTTCATCGATCGTTTTTTCCTCTCTCTTTCTCACTCATCCTCAACGTCCGTTCGATACTTCACCGGCGGATTGTATTATCCCGGTAGTTAATGCTATTTCGCGAGTCTCTCCACTGCTACAGCTCTTTGACGAGTTTACGACCGGCGCAAGAGCGATTCCTCAACTGTGTGTGCATGTGTGTTTGTACGTGACCACGAATGAGAGAGAGAGAGAGAGAGAGAGAGAGAGAGAGAAAGAGAGAGAAAGGCGTTATACGTTAGGAATGTCTCGGACGGACCGACAGACGGATGGATGGATGGATGGATGGACGGATGGGATGGATGACTCTCGGGCTCATATCGCGCGCGCGATTCCGTGGGCTCATCTTCGTCTATCTCTCTCTCCCTCTCTCTCTCTCTCTCTCTCTCTCTTCCTCTTTCTCTTTCTCTTTCTCTTTCTCTGTCCTTTCATATATCTATTTATCTATCTATCCGTCTCTGTTGCCGGTCGCTGATTTATATCCGACGTTACCTCTGCCAATGGATTTACATCCTGATATTTATTATTCGAAATATTATCACGCGCGTTTATTGCGTTAGGCCAAATGCTTTTTAGGATCTCCTCCCCTTGTTCCTTCGCTCTCCTCTCTCTTTCTCTACCTTATTTCACGAAAGTGTAAATTCATCTCCCCTCCCGATCTTACCAACAACTTTCTTTCCTTCTCTTTTTTTTGCTTGCTCTCTGTAATTTTACAGTATGAAAAAGAAATATTTGAGATAATTGCATTTGTCAACGAAAAATATTACTTAATGATAAAATGGCATATTTTACCTTTTAAAAGATGATGCTGGTTTATCGATTCTTAAAAATTTTATGACAAGTTTTAAGTTGTACAATAATGATATTTCGAAGAGGGCTTTTGTAATTTAAGATGGTGTCAAATATTGAAAAATCTTTACAATACCACATTCAATTTTTGTATTAATATAAATGTACTTTATTATTGCAAAAGTTCATATTGTTTTTTTTTTTTGTCCAGGCAAGCTTAAAACTTAATACAAAGTCAATATATTACAAATAGTCGACCTCGAAAATAATCCATTATTAGAATCTACAAAATGAGAACACAAGTACGTTAAAATAGCTACACACTTTCAACTATGTTGCAATAATTTAATATTGTAAAGCAATGGTGAGACATCAGTACTGTATACCTTTAATTCTTTATGCACTTAATAATTTATTTTTCACTTTCCCTCTACCTTTTTACAAAAATAATATTTTACTTCTACAAACAATTCTTTAAAGATAAAAAAAGACTGATTGAAACTGTTGTGGTCTATATCTGGATTAATTAATAAAAAATAGTAAAAAATTAAATCAAAGTACTTAATTTTTACATGACTATAATATACTTTGTTTTAATGGAACAGTGTATTAATAAAAATAATAAAAAAAGAATTAATTTTTTTTAGTTACTAATAGATAATTTATAGAACATTTTGGAGACATTAATTTTAGCTTCTAATTCTATTATCCATTTCATTTAGTGGTTTATTATATCCTTTTTTTCTTAATTGTTATCTAAAACACTCATCAGTCGGTTAAACTTTTATTAAAGGAGTTCAGTATTTTTAATTACTAAAAAAACTTGATCATATTTCCATATAGATTGATGGCTATAATTATAAGTACATGTGTGATATTCATTTAGAGTCGCACACGCATTTGCCCAATATAAAGCATTAAGTGTCAGCTGTATAAAACGAAAGGAAAAGCTTTATGTTTAATTTAATCAGGAAATATTTGTTTACTTTTAACGACAGGAATAATTATTTGGTAATGAGTAAAAAAGTGATTTCAATAACAAGAGCAAATCGACAAAAGTAAACCAGCTGTTGGTTTTTTTCGCGATACAGCCGAACGGCTATTGTTTTATTGATTTCAACATTGCATTTAAGATCGTTTTAACCGTGCTTCATCGATGCAATTGTTTTATTTGGTTATTAAATGAGGAGGCGGAGAAGTCGCGAGGGTGGTCCGATGATTGCCGAGGGTCCGATTTGTCCGATTTGACCAGTGGAGGTCGCGGTACAAAGGCGCGAAGAGGGGGAGGGAAAGAGTCAAAGGGTTCGGCCCTCGCCCTCATGCACCCATTGGTGTCGGATGTACGAGAGCGTGTGTTGCTTGCCCGCGCAGGGCCGTATATTTCGCGGGGACGTTAATCGCACGCGTGTGCGCGCGACACGGAAAGGGATTAGTCGTGAATTGTCGCAGACGCGCGAACAATCGATTTGGTAATTTATTGGAGTCTTAGGTGAGGGGAAACGCGACAAAAAAGGCGGGCCCTTTCCTTACTCGCTCGACTCGCGTGCGTGTGTGTGGGTGCAGTCGGCGTTGGCGCGAGCGAGACCAGCCAATCTCCGTGTTTTCGTTCGTAAATCTTTTAAACTATTTAAAGAAGGACGTTGATTCCGCGTCATTATGTAAGTTTGTACGCAAGCAACAATTGTTGCGAATGTTGCGGCCTTGTAATTTTTATTAATTTTTATTGGCGAAACACTCCGATGGGAATCGAATCCTAAATCGATACTGACACTCAACATCTTCGATATTTTCAATTCGCTTTCAGCTTTTATTTCATTTTTATCGGGCGCGCAATATATTTCTTTTCGGTTTAACAGTCGTGAGCCTTTGCTTTGGTACTCGAATAAACCTTTACGTAAATTTGAAGTAAAAATAATAGCGGCTATGGAATTCCCCGGTAAATAAATAATAAAATGGTTCAGCTGTGTAATTTTGGGTTCTGCGCCGTATACGTGCACCATTTTTTTTTTATCAAAGTTTGGAGAACGTTTTTTATTCTCATAAATATAATTATGAGAGCACAAAAAAATTTTTTTCGATAATTTTATAACGACCGTAATTGAATCGAACCACTTAAACACACGGAATATCTCCCGGATATCAAAATCCAAGGGTGAATTTTAATTATCAACTCTTTCGATTATAAAATTCCGTTGAGTCTAAATCATTTTTGCCGATCAAGAAATCCGATTCTTGCGTGTGTTAAAAAATTTTTTGATTCACCCCCGATTTTTGTCCTGGAAGCACTTGAAGTTTGCGTGATTTTGTTCCCGTTGGTAGCTCTGAACTCATTAATTGTTAAACACCGTACCGATGTGTAACCTAGACACCGATCCAATTAAACTTCCCGCATTGATCCTGGAAGAGAAATTTTCTTATACGATCCTTCCGCGAAAGTGGTCTCGGCACCGCTGGATTTATCGTTAAAATCAAAATTACCGGCGGACAGGTAAGGTAAGGCGAGTCTCGCAGACGAGTTCAGGCGCGCGTGTACGTAAACCCCGGGGTTTTATAATTTTCGGCGGCTTGAGCCCCCGCTGATCATTCATAATTCAAGGAGCTGAGCCACCGACATTCGGCTCCCGGTCTCTCCCGTTCCCCGTCGACCCTCTTAGACATGCGATCCTCCAGATCGCGTCCTCGTCTCGTCCGCGTCTCGTCCTTTCTTGACCTTGGATCACGCTATCCTCGATATATATTCCTTCTTTCTCATTGCATCGGTATCTTCATTGTCTCCATCCTTCTCCTCGTCCTTTTTCGTGGCTCCTTATGCGTAAGGATTCTCCCTTTCATTCTTCTCGAATCGATCGAAATTTCGGATATTCTAAAGACCAATGCGTGACGGATGTATCGTGCTAGGCTAATCTTCGTAATTTAGCGTTATTGTTCTTCCCCTCCCCCGAGTGCTCGAGCTCCTCTATAATGGATGTCCCGATATCAGGACGTCTACAGAAAATCAAAATATTTCGCAACTTTTATATCGCAACAAACGAGTCAATCACTCGTGCTCCAAGTGCAAGTGCAACAGGATTATTGACAAGCACTTGCATTATTCAAGGTGAGGGGGGTCAGTTATAGTGTGACATACTCAACAGTAAATTCACGTGCTATAAATCGCTAAGTCGTTCAATCATGGGTACGCGAGACGATCGAGGATTAATGGCTACAGCATTGTGATCGGGATTGTACACAAAGCGATCGATCTCCTTTTACAAAAAGGATCGAAAAGCTCCGACTGCCGCTCACTCAAAGTTCGAGCGAGTGGCACGTAGCCCTCGATTTTTCACGGTCAATACATCCTTCTGGTGTTGTCGGCGCCCGGCAACGCTTTTCCATTCCTGATTCGCGTCTCCTTAAATCAACTTCCGTCTCGGTACTGCCAACTGTTTACGTTTGGCTCACTTTTCCGCGCATGCGGCCTGTGTTGCCGCACAGCGACACATACCTGCGCGCAATGAGAGCAATTCAACGGTGCCGCGATGCGTGCCTGCAGAATAACCAAGAGAGAGAGAGAGAGAGAGAGAGAGAGAGAGAGAATGGCGACAATGACATAAATGCTGTTAATTTTTTTTATTCAAACTCGCGCATTTCGGGAACATGTGCACCAACTCTCGAAAGTGGAAGTGTGCGGACTCCTTAAATTAGGGGTTTCCCTTCCCTTCTCCCGGCCCATTATAAGTACTCCTCTTTTCATTTATATTTTCTTGTTTCATTTTTGCAGCTTTTCTTCTTCGCAATCTTCTATGCAAAAAATACAAAAAAAAAAAACAAAACAAAACAAAAAAACAATGTTTCAGAATATTAGCGACTTTTTTCGACCAAAACCTTCAAATTTCAATTGAAATTCAACGCGCGAACCCACATGTGTCGATTCACTCGCTTCCCAATTCCTAAAACTAGGTGCTATTACTTTTTGGTAATTACAATTGCGTTCAAATATTACTACTAAACAAAAGACCTGCTGCCATTGAATTTGAATGGCTGGCAAATATTTTTGATTAAATTTTGTTTCCATTGGTATAACATTAATAATAAAACTAAAGTTTTAACAACTACATTGTATTTTATTATTATATTCAATATAGATTTTTTCATCTTCGTGACTTTGAATTTTTTAAGCATTCAATGAAAATACGTTTCATTAAAATGTCATCTTTTAAAATTATTTCATAAATTATTTAAAAAAGTCTAATGAATAGCACGTAACCTTTGACCTACCATTGAATTTGAAACAAATTATAATTTTTATATAATTCAACAAATATTCGTAAAAAAAAACAAATTACCAATGATAATTTTAATACCGAGAAAAGAAACTTTATAATGTTATGACTTAAAATTTCATGCAAATACAGTTGTATTATGTGTGTATAGTTTTACAAATGTAAACGGTATGCTTAAATAATTTTTTGTAAAATCCATTAAATAACAAATATTTAAATGATAATAAATAATTAAATCAAGGTGAATTGGATGCATATTAATTTAGATATCGCATGCGGTTGCGGTATTCATCAAAACAATGTACAGGGAGATTAAAAGTGTACAATGTTACAATAAATTTTATAAATTTTCATCGCGTTGTCATCACTATCTATAAAATGGATCGGTTTTGCGTATAATCCCCTTGCACCGGAAATTTTTAACAAATTACCCACTTGTTAAAACAACGGGATTGAATTTGATATAATCCAGATAATCTCGTTAGACTTTTTCCCGAGTCGCGAAAATACGTACACAAAGAAAATTCAATTTTCACAGTCGGATAATACGCACATTTGTATTCCTCACGAGTTACAGAACGGTACCACCACGATCACGCATATGGAACGTAAATTATTTTGCACGTAATGAAGAAATTTAAATAACCCCGCGGAATTTACATACGCAACGGGGAATCATTAAACACCGATCAAAGCAGGGGGTGATTCTGGTCCCGGAAACTTATGGAAATTTATTCCATAATTTCCTCAGGTTACATCGGGTGAATGGGTTGGCTTGGCGTGGCAGAGCTACGTCGCCTATTTCCTACAAAGTAGCGGCGATCCAAAACCAAAACCCTTCGCCCCTTCAGGAGAAACAAAAAATAGGGATGGAAAAAGAAGAAATGAGGTAGGGCCTGGACTCGCACGCAATAACTCGCAGTTTTATGAGACAACCTTCCTTCGCGCAAACACGATCCAACTATCACTAAAAACATCTCTCTCTCTCTCTCTCTCTCTCTCTCTCTCTCTCTATGTCTCTCTGTCTCTATCTATCTATCTATCTATCTATCTATCTATCTATCTATCTTTATCCTATTTCTTCTTTCAAATCGTCTACCATCTGGTCACACGACTAGACGAACTAGACTCTAAAAAACCTCGAAATCTTGGTTTTGAGCAAAAACGTATTATATTCGTACACACGAAATCTTTCCTTTTTTTATTTTATTATTATACGAAATTGGCAACTCTGATTCAATGTCATATCACGCAAAACATAATGCTAACATTAATTTTCGGTTTTTTTTTCATTTTTATCGGTAAACATTCAAACCTATTTGTGAAAGAAAGTAAATTTATGTGAGTTCATTTCAAGATATATAATACCAAAACCATTTCATTATTATTAATATTAATTATATTTTATTTTTATTCAGTTAAACTTTTGAAAAATATGGTGTTACCAATGCAAAAATTAAGAAATATAATGAAATGAATCAAATTAAAATGCTGTATGATTTTATGACTCGCTCTTGCATTGTTCATTGAATTTAGTTTTAAAAGTAAAATATTACATATCTGGATTTAATATCATATATTCTTTTATTCTTATTCAAGGTTTAAGCTTAGTTTCAACTTAAGTGCAAGCTGTGGGTAAAAAAATTGTAAAAATTATATTAAACAAAATTTACGTTTAAATTACTTGAATAAGAATGTTTTTTTATACCTTTCACATTAATTTTATATAATATGCACACATTTAAATAATTATAAAAATATCATATTGCAAAAATTAAACTTTCATGCACACAATCACTTTTTTAAGCTATATTATAAAATTCTGTGCAATTTTCAGAAATATTGACTTGAGTGACCATTAACTTGTCATTTCAATCTACTCCATTTGAAATTCATGATTTATTTCCCTTGAGCGATGCTCATTAATAAGTTTTGAATGACCGGAAAATCACACTTTCGTAATTACAGAGTTATTTCATAAAAAAATAAAACATTAAATAATAACTGCATTTAAAAAAAAAATTGGGATGTCATATTTTATTACACACGATATTTCATTTCAATGCATATTTTAATAATTATCCTAATTAATATAAAGCAACTTTTTTGTAAATAAAGAGTATATATCATTTTATTACTTAATTGCTATTTCCAAGAATTGGTAAGCTTTAATTACTTTGACTTTGAATTCTATAAGATTAGATTAGAATGATTAAATACTTATTTTACCAAAGTACAGGCGCTGTATAAATATTTCTAAAAAATGCAATATTTTCTGCATACCGATACTTTTAAAACAACATGCAGTAATGAATTGCGTAATAATTTAATAACTGACCTATATCTACGATTATGAAAAACTCTTTGTAATGCAATGAACAGAAATAATAAAAATGCAATTTTTATGTTCACTTGTAATATTTAACAATAAACAATCTCTCAATAAAATATCGAAGTTTGATAGTATCCTGTACCAAAATATGTTTTGCACAAAATAAACTTTACTATTTTTTTATTTTTTGTATAAAAACGTATGCAATATATGCGACTAATTATGCTTTATATGCAAGCTCGGATTTACCGAAAATTATAAAAAGACTCTAACAAAGTATAACTTATAACAAGCGAGAATTTTGTTCCCATCGGTTTCGATGCACCGTAATTCATAATCCTAACGAATAAATATGAATATACATATATACAGGAATATACATGCACATGCTTAAAAAATTTATTTTATTGTTCATTTTATTGTTGCATTGTTCGTAGAGATTCAGAGTTTCGGGCATGCAATGTGGTTCTGAAAATGCCATTGTATGGTACTAAGTATAACTTCACTTTATAAAAATAAAAGAGAATCGTGATTATTCGACTACAAAATATTCCGAAAATAAAGGTGACCTCTATATTCACACAGGTGTTGGTGCACACATTGAAGCATATCCAGAATTACACGTGCCTACTTCTATACACAAGCATTTAAACCCCATAAAGGTTATTACTTGAAGTTAACAATAAATATGAATTTCTACGTTAATTGATTTTTATTTTTTGTTTTATTTGCAAAGAAAAAAGAAATAATTCAAATTATCATTCAATTATTTTGATTGTACTCGATGGAATATTGTACGTAGAATCATGATTTTAATATTAAATTAAAATGATTTTAGAAATATTCGAATTGTTTTTAAATCAAAAGATTCAGATTTGAATGATGAAGTATTTGGATGTTTGAATCTTGAAAAAATTTTAAAACGCTTCCAAAATCAAATTGTAAAAAACAAAAAAAAAAAGAAAGTTTTTTATGACAAAAATTAGTATTTTTTAATGAAAGGATTAATATTTTCATATTGTTGTATTTAATCGATTGTGACTTGAAAATTCTTTTTGCGTAGCTAGCAGATTTTTATTTTAAAATTTAAAAAAAAAAAAAAGTAAAGTAAATTAGAAGTCCTTTCATTTTAATTGCTCTCCTCATAATAAATTATTCGAATATGAGAATTTGCGCTTTATAATCTGACCAACATACGTGTTAAAAATACAGTTACTCACCCGCATTATAATTTACATAACTGCTTATTTATCAATTCATTCGGTATTTATTAGTTGTTAGTCGGCTGTTTCTAAACTCAAATATTATCTCTATTAAAAATTATAAAAAACGTAAAACAACACCTCGACTACTCTCGAAAGTTCAATTGAAACTTGTGCCTGTAAAAGGGGAGCGATTTTTGCGTCGACAGGTTAACTCACAAAATTTCTTCACGTTTCCAAGGTTGATGATGGTAGACTTGGAAACTGTTCTCTCGAAGCGTGGCTGCACAAACTTCCCCCCGAATAGGGATGGGGTCCGAGTATCGATCGTGCGATCGAGCATCCGGGGCCACCTGTTCAGGAAATTGATCGGCCTCGGAGGCTTCTCCAGAGCCCGAGCCCCTTTCGAAACCACCGCTTCCGCTTTATCCCCTCCAGGGTGTCGCGCATGCGTCTTTTTCAGGATTGTTCTCGTACCATCGTAGCGCAGATTTATGTTTTTCCGGTCGAATTCCAAAGTGACCGCCACTATTTTTATCTCATTGCAAGTGTACAATGCAAGGTAACGAGGTGGTGGAGTGGACGGGCACCCGATGCCTGTCTGACCTTTGGCCCCGCGCACTCCTTCTTACGATTTCTCAGCGATCGGGGTAACGCTTATAATTTATACGCCGTTAATTCTGAAAACCTGACTCGAGTCTTGATGTACCAATAAAAACGTCGTGGGTACTTGAAGGAGGAAGTGCAGGAACAATGTATGAGAAAATTCGATTTTTACGGAGGAGCCTGTATTTTTGTGAGATAGCGTAAAGCCCCGATTTTATTAATCAATTACTGTGCTTTTTTGCCGCATATTTTATCGACAATTTAATAACCCGCGTATCCCACCTGCCGTAAGTTTATTTTTACGAACTTCTTAAAAACATTGACCCCTTGAAATACCCCAAAAATTAAATGATTAATAATATAATGAGTTTTTTTAAGCAGGAAATATTTTAAACTTTTCACAATCGGAAGCACGACTAACAGACGTCTGTCACCCGCGTCACTCTCAAAACTCAGCCTCGTGAGAATGTGTTCGTAGTCCATTCATATTCACTTTTTCATCTTCAAGATGGAAAAAATCGGAGTAGACGATATAAATACACATAGACAGGAGCTCGAGCGTGTAAAAGACGTTGATAACTTTTTCAATTATCGAGGAGCAAGGAAGCGAGAATTCTCCATCATAAATTTAGCTCATCGGCATGAACTCGTTGTCATAATCGTCATCGCCATCTTCGCGATAGATCGAACAGTGGAAATAAATCTCACAAAAATACCGGCGAGTGCAGTGATGAAAGGGGGGAGCCGGTTCCGTTGGAGAAAGACGAAAGAATCCCCGCCGTGACGGACATTCCGACATTCTGTTGCGCGGGGGCGGATGAACCGATTTGGATTGAGTGCCGCGAAAATAGATACCGCACGTGCCTTACCCCCTCCCTCCCTCTCCCTGCCTCACACTCTCACCCCTTCCCCGAGCCCTCCCTCTACCCTATCCTCTACCCCGTGTTCGCCGCTCGATATTATTTTATGAGACTCTCGACCGTTTCGATATTTCGTTGCGATATCCCTTTTTTATTTTACAAGTCGCTTGTTCGATAATTTAATTAGGCGTGTCTTTTAATTACTCGATGATGAATACTTGTAAGGAGTTCCCGAGACTGGAAACTACAAATTTGCAGCTTAATTTCAAAATTTAATATGGTGTACGTAATTTGGTGGAATATGATATCTTTTGAAGTACACGAGACGATGATAAATGATATGCTAAACCATTCTCAAGTATACGCCAAAACGTACAAAGTAAATTTAATTACTACAAATATCTATTACACTTTATTTCAATACTTTCTTTTTGATAAAAATGATTATGCAATTGCATCCCTGCGACTTCGAATGTACCAAGCACTTGTTAATCCTAAAAATAAAATAAATATGAATTTATATTTATAGTGCATATTTACAATAATTGACAATGAAATATGAAATTTTATGAAAAATAAACCATCTCGAAAATACAATATTAAAATAAAATGTGATTTATAAAAATGAATAAATGAATAATTAAATAAAAAAAAAACAGCTATGATATTTTTATTTTTTTAAATTTAAATAAAAAAACAAAAAAAAAAGTGTAATCTTAACATTTTGTCATTATTCGGAAAAATGTTTCAAACAATAATTTCGTTGAATAATGACAAATTGGTCGAAAATGAGTACGTTCGTACCCTTGAATAAAATAGAGCTATAGTTGCGGCGTACATCTGAAAATAAATTTCCGAAATGTCTCAGAGTATGACATAATGTCTCTCATTTCCACGAGCGGGCCTTTTTCTCATAAAGGGATCCAGGTAAGCGATCGTAGGTTTAGGTTTGGCGTTTCGCAGTTTTATAAGTTCCAGCGCGATATCCTGTTGTACTCGATATTTACTTGGGCCAGACGAAGCTTGTCTCTTCGGATTTCAAAGTATTAAATACAGTTTGGTTCTCCTTTATGGAACGGCCGTTCGAGGATCATCAAGATGAGAATCGACTACAACTGCACGCCATACATCCGATTCGTAGAAATGCAAAAAGCCATATTGGCGGGGGCGGGGGGGGAGAAGATGCGAGGGCTCTGATCGACAATATTGTTTACGGTGAATTCATTCGATTTCTCGACAAAGATTACACTCCTGTTATGCCAATTTCAACAAAGAGTCGTGCGGTCGCTTTGTTATGCTTATTTATCAGCGCGATTCCTTGACCGGATTTCTAATTTTTAACAAAAGTTTACCGAGTTGTTCGTTGTTTTTAGTAATACAAGCTTACCAAAAATCGACGAGCTAGGCGATGGATAATTGATCTCTTGCGTTGGACTCCCAATTGTAAAATTCTAATTAAAACTTTGATTATGTCAGAATGCATTTGCTTTGCACTTTGGTGGTTGTTCACAAATTCTAGTGATCAGAACAAGAATTAAAAGAGCCAACGCCCGTCATCATTATAAAATGAAATTTTATTTCGAATAAGTCGAATTGTCATTTGACGAAAACGAAACTCAAAGCCGTAAAGACAGAGAGCCGGAATTTGTCCGCAGTTGATTATTTAGAACGCGAATTAATATCAGGTCGGGCAGGTCCATCCAAGTGGCTCGTCATCGTCTGCTGGTGCATTTCATGGTTTTCCAACCACATTAATTCGTAAATGCAACGCTATTTCCGGGGTTCACTGGAGCGGAATCGAAAAATGCGCCTTAATAGAATCAAAGATCCCGAGCGTTTCGAGCCCGAATTCCCCAATTTCACGAATCAAACTCAATCTCGAGTATTAATTAAGAGCAATAATTCTCTGGAGCCAAGAGCCATCGTCGGCTCGAAGTGCACGTCGCCCGTCAAAACTTTAAACAATCAATCCACGTGATTTAGCGCGGGCTCTTATAAATTTGAGGCTACGGGCGGGAATTATCATTCTAAAAGCGGTTGTCAAGTTAGGCTGCGGCGGGCGGCCCAACCAACCGCCTGCCTTCATTCTCGCTTCGGTCTCACTCCCTTGCCAACCGTCTCCTTCCGACTCTCCGTATATTTTATTAATAAACGTCCGGGGATGATTAATGAACGGGTGGCCTAGGAGCGGACGGCCGAGGCCTGTCGAGTCTGAACCGAGCGCGTAGGTGAGCCGTCCCCCTCCTCCTCCATCGTCGCCCCCGTCGACCAACCCGACGACCAACCCGACGACCAACGTCCAAAAAATAATTTCGCGGAGACGATGCTCGGGGTCGCTCCCACTGGGTATAGAGCCCCAGCACGCGGAGATAACGACGGGCCTTTCCTGGGCTTATCGCGTTATGTCACCCGCATTTTTATCCACCGGGGATCTCAAAGTGGTTGGTTATTATTCTCTGAGAGCGTTGTCCTCGTGTGGTTGGCAGGCGGAACGCTTAAAGCTCCTCGGCCTTCCTCAATCTAAGGCTAATCATTGCAAATTCATAAAGTTGAGCAAGAATTTTTATTGCTCTGATTATGGAACAACTAATGTTTGTGCTGAATCGATCGTGCAAGTATCATCGGTTCATATTTTTGCCTTATAAAAATTTAAGTTTCTACCTTTACAAATGGCAATTTGTTTACAAATATTTATTAGAAATTATATTGTATACGAATAATGTAAATGATGTAGTATGGCACATACTGTAAGTTAGTTAATTAATAATTATTCGATATTTAACCATTAAAAAATATCCCTCCTTTAAATTTAATTTTCAAGAAACAAAAAAAGTAGCTGTAACGATGACTTTCCTCTTTACATTTAATTGACTAAGCATTTTAATGTTATTATTGCACTTAAAGATAAATAAATACATTATAACTTAATATAATATTTTTATTTAATGATAAAGGTTGCAACGATTCGAGGTGAATAATAACTGTGCTCCAAAAATAATTACTGCAACATTAATTACGAAGGAAAAATTGACACCAAATAGTTGCAAGGATCATGATTTTTCGCAAGTTGAGCCTTCAGCCCCTCGCAGATGAAAATTCCGTTAGGGATGCGCACTGAGTATACCAAGGCTTATTGCTTCGTGGAAAAGCGGACCTCTTTCAGGGGCAGCCGGTAAAGAAAAATCGAGATCCACCCAGTGCGTGGGGATCAGTGCGGAGGATCGAAGAGAGAAAGAAAGAGAAAGAGCGATCGAGTGTAAGTGCGAGGGAAGAGGAAAGATTGATAGAAACAGTAAGACCATCATGTGGTAGGCAGATGTAGATGCCGTCTCGACGGTGAAGTTTTTCCGGATTCGGGGATTTTCCATTCCCCTCCCCTCTCCCTCCCACGACTACACCATAACCCGAGGTGAGGTAGCCACGATCCCGAAGACAAATACCCAATCACGTACTTGCACTCCTCATTTGGCACAGGATGATGCGGTTCACGCTGGCTCGGCCCACAATTTCGCATTGTCTCCCTAAGCCCTAATAAATAAGGCTACGAGGACAAATAAACAATTATTCTGCCTTTGCCCAATAGATTTCTATTGGCAAATATTTTTAATTTTACATTTTTTTTTTTTTTTTTTTTTTTTTTTAATCTATTTGTCCAAAATCATCCGAGTTTATGTTTTTAATATTCCCAATGATATTTAAAGCGTTTATTCCTTGCGATGAAATTTCTTATATAACAATTATCCAAATGTGGCAATTTCTAAAAAATAAATATATAACGTTTCTCTGCGATAAGAATGGCAATTATCGTTTTACGATCACTAGGTGTATTGTTTTAATAAATGTATTTCAGTTGGCTCAAGTCGTTTTAGAACAATTCACTTTCAAAGCATAAACAAAATATGTATGTTATTCTTAAATGCATTCACTAAGTGACATGTATTGAAAGTTTTTATTATCAAATTTTCATAAAGGTCTTTGATTAATACATAAATTGAATATTAAACATACCTAATAACACAATTTTTACATCTTTGATGAAATACGAATATATATAAATTCAAATTCCGCCACCTAAATTTCAATAATATGCGTTATTTAATATTCTGACAAGAATCCATTTTATAACTAATTAATAACAATCTTTATTGCATAAATTTATGAATTAACATAAAGTTAAAAACGTTTAGAATTACAGCGCATTACATCCAGTGCTTCAATATTTGTCATTTTTATATCAGTTTTAATGATGTAAATTTCCAATAAAAATTATTTTATGTAAGCTTTTGCAATTATGTAATAAATAATATATTATAAGCATAAATGAGTTTCGGAAAATCAAAGATAATATCTTCGGTTGGAATCTAATGGCAAAAAACAAATTCAGGTTAAGGAGAAATTAATCAAAACCACAATATGTTGCCCGTAAAACATTTCAATGATTTCTATATTATTATACGTACAAATTTTATTCTTCGCTATTAATTTTATATTTTCCGAAGGTTTCACTGAATTTACGACTTAATAATTTAATTTAATTAATTCTTAAAAATTCTAATGTTTACCACTTCTTTTAATTTTAACTGAATTATTTAATAAAATTTATTAGTTGTAAAAAATCTACTAAAAGTTATAAAAAATGTCCATGAAGTAGTTTTAATTATGATTTCTGTTAGTGAGAAATAATTATTTTTAGAAATATTTTTTATTATACCTACGATTTTATACATTATTCATTACGAAAAGATTAATACATTTTACATAATATAAAATATTTTTAAACCTGTAATTTATATTTAACTGGCAAAAACATTTTCTGCTATTATGTAAAAGATAATTAAATGTGAAATATTATGTATTCTGAAATATCTCGTATTCTAGATTATTCTTTAGTTGTTTGATAAATAATAATGTGAATCAGCCAATAAAAGCAACGTAATTCGTCAAATAAAATAAAATAAACGATTGAAAATTAAAATGTAGCTTGACGACGCGTAACAAACAAATCTCCGACTATTCGGTAAAATCATTTTTATTCGAATTTGTGATTTAATTTATGATGAAATCCTGAAGTGAATAACCAACTATAAACGGAAATATTAATTTATGCGAAGCTCGTATTACACATGAGTTCTTAATTTCCTCGTACTCTTGTATTGGTAAGTCATGTCAATAACGAGCAAGACTGGTAATGTAAATTATTGAGGATGTCTAGCATCCAATAAACTACTCGAACTTACGTTTCAATCGTATTTTCAGCAGCTCCGCCGGAGAAAATGCCGTTAACCCAGTGGGGGTGCTTTTCCTCTCCATGCAGCTATCCTCCTTCCCACTTTTCTGACGTTCTCTGGAAAAGGGTGTAAAATTAAAAATAAAAATCGTGGATCTTTGGATTCGACGAGGACACTCTCGTCGAATCCAAAGATCCATGATCGTCAGGGGCGTCGCTCTTTGGTGTTGTTCGAGCAGCCACCCCGACCTCGAATTTCCTCCCCTAAATCCGATTGAATGCTCTCTCTCTCTCCTCCTCCTCCTCCCCCCCTCCCCCTTCCCCCGGGATTGCGGGATCGAGTGCGAGTGCGCGTGCGTCGGCGTTCTTAATTTAATTTTACGATCGGATTTCGCTCGCGTCCATCCGTGTGCCGGAACGCGTCGACGCCCCGCGTCGGCCATCGTAAATCAGCTCCGACGACTACATTTACATTACACTTGGAGCCACTAAATTGTATTGTTAGGTGGCCACCCCGGCTTTCCCACTGCCTTCGGCCTTTATGTAAGACTCCTAAGTCGGTGGGAAGCTCCTGGCGCATCCTCACCCGCTGGACCAGAAGATGCGATTGTTTGCGATGATCATTCGTCAGTAATGCTGGACACGGATCTCGCGGTTGCGCCAACACCTACGCACTGCCTCTTTCGCTTTATCCTCCTTCTTCCTCCTACCGAGAATACGAGAATACGAATTTAAGAGAGTTTAAGTGCCTTTACATTGCAGCTGCTAAATCGCAATTTTCGAATCGTCCCACTTTATCCCCCGTCTTATTCCTTGGTTGCTGAATTTCTCGTTGCGCAACCATCCTGATATTTTCATCATTTGTCGTTGGATTAAACGCAAATTTTAGTTGTAGTTGAAACGCGTCGGTACACTCGCAGCCCCGATGGAATTATGCCACCAGTAGATCACACTTGACGGACTTTAATCGGCATTTTACCAAGGATTCCAAAAGCAACTACATAAAAGCCGAGCGGTGCTCTAAGCTTTATGCTCAATATTTTTTCTTTATCTACAAATTTTCAATTTACCATTATCCTAAACTCAAAACAAACATATTTATTACTATCATCCCAAATATTAAATGGTAAATTTCTGCAAGACACTTATCACTGCTCAACTGCTTATACCTATTGCGAGTCTCAAGGAAAGGATTTGTATTTTTTTTTAATAATCTTTTGGAAATGCTGTTCCAGCGATTGCAATTTTTATCAGGTATCCATTACTTCCAGCAACAGTTAAAGAAAATAAGAAAAATCTCTACAAATTCATTGTCGCTTTCTCTTCATTCGCCTACAATATCAATTTCTTATCAGACATTATAAAATGTAAACAACAACAACAAAAAATTTTAATTTTGCAAATGATTGAATTAAAAATCTACAATGTTCATTTCACTTATCTTGGTCATCGGCAAAAGAAACATAATTAATAAAATAAATTGAGAATACAAGTCGGATAGGAGCGATCGAGGCGTGCCGATAAGGTGAAGCTGCTAATCGATGAGTTTCACTTTCGACAAAGGAAGTGCATTCCGAGATAATAATAAAGCAGTTTCTATCTCTTATTTTTTCCTTTCACTCAGAATAATTCTGGCATTTATTGAAGCAAGTCGATAAGTTGTACAAACGCGATCGGATTCATGAGTATATTTGATGATTGTATACAATATTTATTGTTCTTCTTTTACCAATGTGTACAAGGTAAATTGACCTCTTAATCTTTTAATAGATAAAGCTGTAAAATGAGAGAGCCAGCAATGAAACTGTTTATTTAAAAATATTTAATTTTCTAATTTACGTAAATGTTATAGATAATATTAAAAATTAAATATTTAATTATTTCTTGAAATAACTTTACCTATTATCTTTTATACATAATGATTTCAAATCAATTACTTTTTATCAATTGAACTTTTAAATTATCCGTTTGAATAAATTTGCGACACTATAATAACAGTAATTGCTTTTTCGAAAAAATACAACACGTGCGCGCGCGTGTGTGTACGCGTACGTGTGTACACAATAAACTTGTAATAATTAACACAGGAGGCTTGTCATTCGTCAAAATAAATATTTCTTCACTATTCATTAGTTCATAAATTAGAATTTTCAATGCATCCCATCTAATTTTATGTTTTACGATCAGAACGAAAATTATCACACAGCCGAGGTACTCCAATAAGAATCAACTCTGTATTCAATAATTCATTTAATACATCAATGTTCCAATGTACAAAGGAACGATTTTCTCAGCAAACATCATAAATGCGAAATATCATTTCTTAAAATAAACCTTGCAAATTTACACAAAAGATAAATCCGTGTTCGCCATACCTCGACGAGGCTCTGGCATCACATTCTAACGCATCCAATTATGAAATCAGAATGATGTCGGGGCGGTGACGATGTCGGTGACGAAGTCAAGCTTTGACGGGCGAGCGCAGAGAGGCGGAGGATTCTGCGACTTCTCTCTTTCCCTTCTCGCTCTCGCTCTCGCTCTCTCACCCGCACCCGATATCGAGTGCAATGATTCATGACCCGGTTACACTGGATTTTCCATACTTGTCGCACTCGCGCGAATGCGTAATGGACCATAAAATCGGCGCGCAACTTCCCTCAAGCTTCCATGAGAGCTCCGTTTCGCAAATTCTCCTCGTATTTGCGAGTTGAGACGCAACGCTCGTTTTGCTTTAATTCCTTTTTTCCGTGACTTGGCCAGCCAACTCTTGTTCCTTATGAGCCATCCCCGATAGATTTTATTCATCATGCTAAGAGGCTCTGCAGTTTTAATCTGACGTTACGATGTTTGTCTGACAGTCGTGACGAATTTAACTTGACTTTAACTCGTTTGACTTGTAATAACTATTCTCTCCGATGTTATAGCTCTGCCGGATATCATCGAGTTAGGACTGTTCGCGGATTCATGTGGAGTCGGGAAAAAATGTCACTTGATCAATATTTCACTAGTCGGTGCCCGTTCTTTGGTCAACATCGGCTCCTTGACTCACTCGCCTCGAAACCCAACAACTGTAAATGGCAATTCCACACTTTATGTACTTTTCACATGGAGCATCACTTTTCCCTGAAATCGCATCTCTTGAATGTCACGGGTGCCTCGATCACGAGGCAAAGGTCGTTCTCCAAAATCAGGGATCGATCGAGCTGCATTTACCGAGTACAAAAACCACAGAAGAGTGCCGCGACACCGCAGCTGTGCCTCCCTGACACGACGTCACGTGCTCGCCAGATTTGAGAGGATCACTTATTTTTAAAGCACGAGAGAAAGGGAGATGCCCTTATGCAATGAGGCTCGGCATGGGGTGGAACGACGCGGTCCCTCCCCTCCTCCAATTAATCAATAATCAATAATCCACGTCTCCTTTCGCGAGATTTATTTTTTATTGATCGGATCGAGATCTTTAGAGGACTCGTGTGATGCCTCGTGCAATGCTCATTTATTTATTTATTCCGATACCAACATGCTTATTCATACTTGCTATTTTATGAATTATTATGTTTACGTGATTGATGAAACAATGCGCGTTGCTTTCAGCCTCGACTGTAATAAAACTGTAAAATTGTATTTGTCTTTCTGTCGGTCTGTCTGCCTCTCGAGATAACCGCACTATTGTCTTTGAGGAACGGCGATCATAGATTATGTGCTACAGAGCGACTCCAGCGACTAACTGCAAAGACTTTTTTTATGTCCTTACAAAAAACTTATTTAACACTAAAATCACACAATCTTATTAAATTAATCAATGCTCAATTTATTTAAAAAGAACATACAAACCTTTACAAGTTAATCAATTCAAGTCTTTAAAAATGTCCCGATGTAAATGTTTTACGAAGAATTAATTTTTTATTTTTTGACACATTTAAGCACAAAATTTTTATTAATAAAATTCCATTCAAATTGTTTGAGCTACAATAACGAGTGAGACTTGAATAATTAGTAAAGTAGTCTTCGGGATATTGATTATCGAGTATTATTCGCATTTCAATAATAAATTCAAGGGATTTGTGGCGCTTTAAAATACTTATCTTGGAGTTCTTTGATAAATTCAACATTGATTTTTTCATTTTGGATGCAAAATACAAGATATTGTAGAGATATGAAACAATTCTTTTTCTTCCTATACAACTGACTCGTTTGTTTCACCAAATAATACTTGGTTATTAATTTGATGTTCTACATGCGCATTTCTATTAATACATTACCGATTTATTGCAAATTTGTTGATAATTACTTTGGCTTAAATGAAATATGAATTTATATGATATTATGTTTTGTTATTGGAAAAAATTATTTTCTATAAGTAAAGAGATTTTCTACTGCAAAAAATAAATTGAATAACAAATCACGTATTGCAGTTATATACAGTCGTAAAATTTATTTTTCTTTCTGCAGAAAATAAGTGATTTGTTACGTTATCTCGAAACCCGTGACGAAATATTTCCTATTGTTTTTTAAATGAAAATTTATTGTCTAATAAATCTGCTAACAAACTATACTTTTTGAGACAAGGTAAGGAATATTTTTGCTATTCAAACCAAAAGTGTAAATTGGCATCATAAAAATATATACGTGTCAACCGCGTCAAATATTCAACGATTTTTTTCTCTTCGTAGCGGAGGAAAAAAGTCGTGATGACATGAGTTCATAGTGTTTTTATCCAAACAAATTTATTATCTTTAAGCGCTTAAATTTTTTGAGCCGAATGCGCAATAAAATGGAATTTCATTTTACAAGCATTTAAAATTTTAATTTACATTGCATGAAAAATGCATGCGACAGATAAATAAGCAAATTTCAAATTATATATTTTTGAATAATGAATTTCGTTGTAAATTATATTTTTAATAAATATCTAATGTATGATGAATAAATGCCCAATTATCATTGAACTTTCTCGCGTACAGTTACGCGGAAATAACGAACTGCAGAGTTAACGTTGGTTATTTTTAAACTTTATAAAAATTTTACTTTGTTTATATATCGGGTGCATGGCTCGTACAATAAAAATTGCGCTATTAAAGTTACGGAACCGGCCGCATCGTCGGAGCTTAGGTCGCCCAATAATACATTTTAGCTTTTAATACACTATTATATAATAATAAATTTAATTCTTCATTGGCTATGCTAAAAGGCATTGTGCTTTAAATAAATGATGACTACTCGGTCGTGCCAATAATTTATTTAACAATCAATTTTCCTGAGGTCGTAACTCATATATAACGCGCTTACGCACGACAAATTTATTACGTGTAGAATAAGACATAATTTTCCAAAAACGAAAAAAGCTTAGGAATAATAACAAAGTGTAAGCGAAGCGCGACAAAGTTCGTTAATCAAGAATAACAGTCAAATAAAAAGTACATCAATTAGGATAGGAAAAAGCGGAGAGAAGATTAAAAATAAATCACACAGGGATGAAATGAGGTAGACTAACGGGAGTGTGTTTCGCAGAAAGGGGCCTGCACTTATTTATAACGAAAAAAATAGAGAAGCAGAAGGGACAAGAAGGATATAAAACGCGATAAAGTGAGAAAGAAGAAAGTAGCGAGTTCACAGCCTATCCGCGCGAATTTATACGCAGGCGAATATCGCGACAGAGGGGGCGCGGGGGTGGGGTGGGGGGGGGGTTAGCGGCGGTGTTGGGGGCACGAGGAAGACAGATGCAGAGCGAGTGAAACAGAGAAATTCTCGTCTCCGTCGGGTTTAATTAATGACCCGCCGAGTTTGATCTGTCGCTACAAAGTTGGGGTTGCGTGCCTCCTTCTCGCTTCCTTCCCCAGGCTCTCTTTTTTATTCCGACCTCATCTTTATCCGCGAACAGACCGATGGCTTTCTTTTTGATAAGAAGAGCCAGACTGCCAGACAGCCAGACAGTCAGACTTTCACCAGTCCCACGATTAAATCGGAAAAGCCGGAGCTTCCATCGTTCGCCGCCATTTCGATACTCCGATAACAAGGAGGTACTCGTTGCGCAACGGGGATAATTTCGCTCGCGAGCAAAGAGAGAAAATGGAGTCGCGCCATGCTCCACCGCTCCACCACTGACCCCATTCCCTCACTGCCTCGCGTGCCCAGAATTCCAGATTAGCCACGCGGGGGCGGGGGTTCTTGCGGTTGACGGATTATCAAGGAGCGAATAAAACATCTGCGGTCCAGAAATAGAGGCTGGGCTGCGTTGGTGGTCGTGCGCCGCTGCACACATCACCGCCGGGAATTATTTTGATTATTTGGACTATTAATCTGCGCCTCCGCGAGTCGAGGATCTGCAGCATCAGGGTGGGATTTTTCCTTCTCCTCCTTTTTCCTTCTCTCCTCCCTCGAGAATCGAAAATAAATCTCACGATGATGAGTGCGGGAGCGCGTGGACGTCGCGCATATTTTTTATTTTGAGCTGTGTCGTTTTTTTGCTCCCGTGTCGTCTGTTTGTATTTTAAAATTCGTGCAAAGAGATTGATTGTCTCTCGTGGCGAGCGTCAATTATTGTTCCCACAATTTGCCGGCTTTATAATTAGCGAGGAGAAAAAATTCCACGTCTCTTTCTCGGTGATTGGAAACACGATACATTTGTATCGTCGATCTGTCGTTTTGTCCCATCTCCCCAAAATAAATCTTAAATAAATCAAAATATATGTGAGATAGCGACGATTAATCAAACAATTAATAAAACACAATTTATCATTGGAAAATTATCTCTGAGCTTAGCAAACGATTTAATCACTTTGCCTCTTCTGTGTTTTCAAAATTAATATTCATAAATTTTGTCGAGCACTGAACAACACTTCATAGATAATAAATATAAAAACATGTTTATTACACAAATTTTTTACTTCAACTTTAAATCATCTCGAGCTTAATTTTACAGTATATTTGAGTATAATTCACTCAAACACATTGTACTGAGCATATTAAAAGTTTTAGACGTCGCCTAAATTACAAAATCAATTTAAATTTCCAAGCAATCATTTATTAATTAGTCATTCAAAATTAATAAATCCTTTTATAAATAAACCGTGCAGGCTTCACAATTTTAAAAGTCCAAAATGACAAAATACAGATATTAATGATAAAGTAATTAACTTTAAAATCTACTGAACGAGAAAAACTAGTGGAAGGCACGTAGCTTTGGTTGTCATGTATGAGAACATCCCCCAAAGTGCTCCCGAGATGTACTTTACACGTAATTAAAAATTTAAAATCTGCAGTCAAGTTCAGAAAATTAAGCTAAAACAGGGCTGGAGTGAGTTTAAAAAATGTCCAAGACCGCATCCCCCGCGTGACGAGATGAGATTGAAAGAAAACCAATGCGATATTATAAGAAGAAGGGAGCAGGAGTGTATGTACACACGAAATAGTTGTCTAAAACTGTATGGCTGACGGACAGCTGGCCGTCATTAAAACCCCATTAGCGAGGCTCTCCGCTTCCACCGCCCTCCTCCCCCCCACTATTCCTCTTTATCTGTATATCTTTATATGTCTCATCTCCTCATCCCTTCTCTCTCTCTCTCTCCGCGTTTCGGTTTCGCATTCGCCGTGCTTTCTTTTCCTAGCCTCCACTATGACTTACACACACAAGAAGGGGAGTTCTAACAATATCCAGCGACCGTGCTATCGATGCGTTGTGCTGGATGCTGTTTCCATATCCGAGGGTCCAGAATCTCGGAATCATTTTATAGTTGGACTGCAAGCAATTGTAACTATTTGCAAATCCACCGTTCGCCGGTTGTCCAAGGCTTTGATCGTTTTTCACTTACTGCACCTAGGGTTACAATCGAAACGTTGTCATTAATTAACATGTACATTTCATTCTTTAAAATTTTGTTAATACGCACAGATAATACGGATAATTAAGTCAGTTGCTTAGATGAAAAGATTATTATCATAAAATATTGCTTTAAGAAAGTATGAATACAAATTGATGTAATTAAGCGAACGACTCCGCCAATAATGCAGCAAAAGCAGTTCGTTGATATTTAAAAATTGTTTATCTCTCGATTAACTTGTTATACTGTTTACTAAAAAATTCATAATAATCGATCATGAACATTCTATCAAATTTGTTCAAGCACCAGCGACAACCAAAGATTTAATCTGAAAGATGTGATAATACCGCGTATGTCGTGTCCAATGTAACTTTTTACGAGATGAACAATGTTTCAACGCAAGAATCTTCTACCCTTCACGAAACACACGTTGTAAACATTTTCGTGCATTTGATTTGCTTAAAAGCGTCTCTGCAGTCACACTAAAACATTTAACATTTAAGGTATGCAAACGTCTCGCCAGATAAGAATCGAACTTCGAGATGAAGTTTTGCAATAAATTTGTAACTGTCGAGTGCATCGAGTTTCGAATATAAATCAGTGAATACCGTTAAATGGGATCGTGGCCCTGCATACGCGTATAGATCAGCAATCTCTTGATCTAACTCATCGATCGAGTCGATGCTTAAATGATACCTGATTTCGACTGTGCCACCTTAATATTTCTGAATTCTTCAAAGGAACAGCTACTGTGTAGGAGCAAAAGAAATACTGGAATTTCACGAGTACTATTGACATCGCCATTTCTAATTACTGTTATTTTTATTATCTTGTGAATCTTTCTATTTAATTATAATTGTTAAATGATACTTTGAATCATTCGAATGATCGAATTGCAGATTAAAAGAATATTATTTTTCCATCCGAAACGTCATTTACTTCTTCAGTGATTGATATATTTCTTTATGTGCATTAAATTAAACTGTTGAAATTGACTACAAAATGTTGTTGAATATGCAAAATATAATGTTATATAAGTTGATGTAATTTATCGTTTACGTGTAAATAATTATACGAATTTTGCAATTTTTTTCATTGTCTCTTTGTACCTTAATATTTTTTTAGTAATATAAATACCATTTATTCTATATCAAAGTAAAATATATTTCTTTTTACTTATTTCTTAAAATATATTCTTTATTATTAGCATTGCCTTATTCTATAAAATTGAAAAAATATACAAGATTCTAACACATTTAATGTACACAATCATAAGTATAAAATGAATTCTTTTTTTACATCGTATTTGTTTTATCGTACACTAAATATTCATAGACTATAAAAATTTATTTTTGATCAAAATTATTGTTTCATTGATATTCAATTCATTGTTATATACAAAAATATAAAAAATTTGTTAAAAAAAAAAAAAATCCATTATTCAATAATGCATTAGTTTGAAAGGAAAAGTAATTAATTTTGTTTTTGACTAAAATCGAAACTTTAAAAGCCTCTTGTATATTCAATAAGAGAGAAAGTAAAAAGTTTGTTTAGAAGTTATCGATGAACGGTCGATTTTATGTTGTATAATCGATAGATCCTTGTCATAGTATCCTCGATAGTATCCTTTATTCTCGGTTGCCCCTTCTTCTGCTTCTCACGTTCATCTTTTTGCCTGCGATCAATCCATAAATTGATTTGAGGTACCGACTCGATCACTAACCAAGGATGCTGCGACAGTTGCGCTGCAGCTCAGGGTTGGAGGAGACGTTTTGACGTGGGAACTCTGCGGGGGGGGGGTTCCGCCCGTAACTCGTGTCGTCTTCGAGACCATAAATTTTTCCCTGTACTTTGCATTTTTTATTTCGCTTCATTCGAATACGATTCATGACCATCGGCCAGTTGATCACCGGATAAATGTTTATTCCGACTATCGTCCTGCTCGATAAATGTATCGATTGCTATCGATCGAAGGTGATGGATTCGACGTATCGAGATTCGTTCACCAAGTTCGTCGCTATATTTAGGAGAATGATGAGAAAAGGGCTACAAGGAAACAAAAATTAAGGGAGTAGATTGGATAAATTACCAAGCTTAAAAGCATGAAGGTGGATTCACTGATTAAAAATTAACATTTATCATCTTTGGGTTTTCGAATAAAAATTACAAGCCTCTTTCATTCTTTATTGTTAAAGCTTAGTTTGGTAGCATAATTTCGTATAAAATAAACGTGTGAATCTGAAAAAACTTTGTAAATTAGTAGTAAAAAAATTTTGTATGTTTAAAAACAGTTTAACGGATAAAAATATATTGAAAATAAATATTTTCTGATAAAAATCGTATGTGTATAACTGAATTTTATAAGAATTTTGCTCAAATAACAATAAACAAATAACCATTTACGTAGAATTTATCCTTGAATTAATACAATTATAAGTGTCTAATGAACTTTGACAATAAATTCTCCGCGTATTGAAATTATTTTTATAATAAAGCAATTATTTTTGGTAATAATTAATTAATATTTTACTATTTATTAATATTTTTCATGCTAGAATTAATAATTATGAAGTATAATTCTGTTTATTTAATTTATTTTAAATAATACAAATGATGTGAAGAAATCTGAATCTAAATTTATTATGTTGAAGAAGATTAAAATTTAAAAATTGAGAAAATAATGATTTATAAAACGGCTTCAGTTAAATAAAAAAATTTATAAATTTTATATTTCTAGTTTTTCTCATTCGAATATTTCTGTACTATACATTTTATTTATAATGTTTTTAACAAATATTAAAAAAAAATAATATTAGAATAATATTATCAATGAGATAAAATTTTGATTAATTACTTAAGTTGACATTAATATTGTAAAATAATCTTAGCTTAATAAAAACATTTCAATTTAAAGCTTAATCTAAATATGAATAAAAATACCCCCAAAAATATAAAAATATTCAGATATATGTCGAAATATATATATATATATATATAAATATATAAGACAGAATATGAATAACATTAATAACAAATACATTAAAATATATGTTAATATTTACTAAGCCTCCTACCATTGCAGACTTCTCTGAGTTGATATCTTTCAAAGTATTTCTGTCAAATTTCAACTCTTCCACTATTTTTGAAATTATAATTCTGTGGAAAATTATTCAAACTAAATTTTAACCGCGTCAAAATTATTGTGCATACAATGAGTTCTCCCTTACAATAAATACTCTGTTTATATATACATTTGTCGTAAAAACAAGAAGTATCATTATATCAAACAAACAATGTCTTAGAAATAGATAAATAGTACTTAAGAATTCTCACTTGGCATCATCTACGTACATATACAGTGGAGACACATTAAAATGAAAATCAAATGATTACCATAAAAAATATTGGAGAAATAGACAATTTGACTGGGGCTTTTATTCTGACATTCATAGCCATGTATATTTTCTTCTTTTTTTTTTTGTACTACTGTTTCTCTGTTTTCACTTTTCTTTTTATTTTTAGATGATTCACTTTTTAGGATTTTACACTTTCTTTAAACACTTAAATTTATGTATATATACTTGAATAAGAATAATTATTTAATTATGACCAATTGTTAAAGGTGAAAAATATTTTATATTTTAATCAAATGACGATAGGCAGACAACTTATATATTTACTAATTATGATATTTGAGCTGTTTATTAAAATTTTAGGATTCGACCTCATGATCAGTTCTCCAATGATCGACAGATCGACATCATATATTTTACGCTTGTTATATGCATATGTAAATGTCTAAAAAGAGTATTAAAAAAAAAATTAATTAATTCCACGAAAATAATATTCAAGTATAAAAAATGAGGAAGCAAGTATTGGGTATGGAGCATTGATTAAATTATCACTGGAAATTTTTTTTATATCTTATACAAAAATGTACATATGAATTATTTGTGTTCTATTATAAAATTATAGAATTAATTTTATCTTATTAATGTATTCATTAAAAAAGTATAAAATATTAATAACTTTAATTAAATATTTAAAAGAGTGTCTTAAGGGATTTAGAATTATTAAATGGAAGTTAAAAATTAAATTATAGATGTAGAGTTTGTTTTGATTTATTAATAATTCGTTACATTAAAAAGGTAAATATAAATTCAAAGTAAATAGGTAATGTGTACACGTGCATGTATTTTAAAATTATTAATTGAAATTAATTATACAGGATTCAACGGATATAACAGGCGTAACAATATCTATTTAGCTGTAAATCTCGATTCAACATTAAATACACCCCCTTAAGATGTCTTTTCAGAAATCTTGCAAAATAAATAGGTTGCGTTGTAGAAGTAACAACGCAACATTCATAAAAGTATATTGATGTTGTCTTAGGTAATATTGCTATATCGTTTTGAAAACATATTTAAAGTCTTGTCTTGGGCTTCATTTGAGTCGGTATACAATTACATGTCTTATGAAGCCATAAGAATATGCATAATATTGATTTGCACGTATATACGACATTTGCTTCTTCTCTACCGATATTAATATCTTCTTTACACCTTTCATACATGTGCATCTGGAAAAATGACTCTTATCAACAATGATGTTACGCAATGCATCATTGTACGGATTCCTAAAAGTGCTCTTGACATTGTTGTGTATTTTAATGAGGTATACCGAGATATAATAGATGGGGGCGATTACACTTCAACAATGTGCTTACTTAATAATTATTTCAAAACCATAAATAAAATTTTTCTATTGAAAATTAACTCGTCCATTGTGAATTCAACTTCGACTTTGCTTAAATATGGTCTATGTGTGGAAGAAAACTCATTTACTATTATTTGTTTCACCTTGCGTAAGTTCAATTAAATTTGATATCATATTTAGTAGAAAATTGATTGCGGTAGCTAATGGACATGGCTGGATGTTGTAAAGTGAACGAGCAATGGGTGAATTAAATTAAAACCCAATCAAACGGCTGTGAACCGTGAAAGAAACGGAAAGGTTTTGCGATAATTTGAAATGGAGCTCCTTGATGTTGGGAAGATGCTGCGACACTCGTTGGGAGGAGGATTTTAACAAAACATCATTTCAATTCCCTGTCCCGGTGATAATTCATCTGTCAGGCCTTTCAGCTCTCGCGTATTATCCACATTTTTCGTTATCCTTCCACGAGTGCAGCTCACATTGTTCCTGCGCGAATATTTGAATAAATACTTAACTAAGCTGAGCCGTATCATTTAAACTTGATAAATATTTATTGTTCGGTGGTTTTGTGTCGCTGCTGTTTTCCTGCCTCTTTTTCACGTAAAAAATGCCTATTTGCCTGTATTTTAAATAATACGCCGTGCTCCGTGGATCTTTATTACTAATGTAATTATCGAGTATAAAAGAAACTGTTTTTTATTACTGTATTTATTACGCGAGTATGAGATTTTCGTTGAGAAACGTGTAGTTATTTTATTTGAAAGAGAGGAAAAAAGGGAACGCCATCGAGCGCGGGTACACGCGGGTACACGCGTGTACATTGTGTGTTTATACGTGTACGTACGCACGCGCGCGTTTTTATGTAGGTGTGTATATTTATTCGTCGGGCCGGTACATGTGTTTCGTAATGCGCGCACTTCAACTAGTTGTAACAAAAGAGAGCGTGATTAAAACAATGAAAACCGCGGCAGCGAATTATTAGGTAAATTGCGTACCAACCTTACCTGCATCATATTGTTTCTTACTAATAAAACCTTAGTGAATTCCGTCGAATTACGCTGGACGACAAATAAGCGGCGAGAGCTTTTCACATGTTAGGCGCATGTGCTCAAAAGGAATTTTGAAATTAAATTTCATTGTTAATCCATTTCAGAGTGCGCCTTACAATCGGCCACTTTCGGATTATTCTTGGAATTTGATTAAAATCGAGGGTGATTTGAATCGAACAATACCGGTTTATAAGCGCGAAAGAGTCTTAAATATTCACACAATTTTTAGACCATTAACTTTTTTTTTATGCAAGAGCATTCGTATTAAATAATATGAGAGGCAGAGCTTTGCATTGAATTTGATTTATGCCCGTGGGAAAATATTTATTAATTACAGAGTAAAGTTTATGTTTGTTTAAATTTATTGTACCATATGTACACATTTTCTAAATTTATACTTGTGGTGTCACTTGGAAAAAGTACGTACAAGATTTATTTATTTATTTATTTATTTATTGTGCCGTATTGATTGGTCTAACTATCGGTATTTGTTCCTACCGAGAGCGGTACCGATAATTTCTTGTATATCTACGACGATGATTTGATTTATCGAAATGAAGATGTACTCACTCTGCGAAACGACACGAAAAAATTATATTTTCGTTCAAAGTTGTTCTTGTCTTTGGCGTTTACCATGTTTCCAGTTACATTAACATCCGAAACAATTATCGGCACTCATTTAGGTGTATTATTAAAAATAAGTTCAATAAAAAAAGCAGTTGGCAGTATCGAGAAGGGATTTTTTAAAATTGCTTCTCTGGCCTACAGTAATGCCAGAAAGATGGAGGTTCGAAAAATTTCTCAATATATAATAATTGAGCGTTTTGAATAGTTACTCGTGTATCCAGGCTTAATGTAGTACTGATGTTACCACAATAGGATTATAAAAATTCGTAATTACAAGTTTTGGTTGGTTTTGAGGAACAGTTGTATCGATCATAAGCGATGTGTGCATTAAAATAATCAGAAGCGTCATAAAAGTTGGTTTATAACTAGAGCCTCTCGCAGGCTCGGACAACAGTTATTACGATTATGGCGGGACACGCCCAGTACGTATGTATTTCCTGTAACTAGTAAACATTAGCTTCCCTGGAAATATTTGGCAAGGATGGGACGGGGCTCCATTAGCTTCCGAGTACGAGACTGGCGGGGTTATCTCCAACCGCGACTACTCATCATTTCTCTTGTCAGTCGACCTTCAAACCTGAGTCCTGAGTCCGATCCTCGTTGGTCAATAATTCCGATCAGGGCTCCGAAGATAGAGCTGTAGCTTCGTCGTCGTCGGCGGCGACGGCGGCGTCGGTGGCGTCGGTGAAAGCTCGAGAAAATAGAGGAGACCCCTACTGCGTCCCTGCACCGCGGGGCCTCTCTCTCTCTCCCTCACTCACCCATACACACGGAAGGCGGCTTCCTCTCACTCTGTCGCGCGCGCACCAAGTGGTAGCGCCAGCGCGTGAGGCGCCGCCATGATTTGTGAGGCGAATCCGTCCCATTCTTACCTCGGGCGCGTGCGCGTCTGCGACTCTCTCTCTCTCTCTCTCTCTCCCACTCTCTCACTTCGCTTGGATGAACGACGACCTATTGTCGGCGATTAACGTGTCACACGCGTGTAAATGCCGGCGAGGATAAGGGAAATGCGCCCGGGAATGATGAACGGACGCTGGATCCGATCTCTTTTTATTTTTATTCTTTCTCTACCTTGGGGGCAGGTGCCTTTGATTTATTTTTATTTGTGTAGGAGAGAGAGAGAGAGACGCACGTGCGAGCTTTACGCACGCCGTGAAAGTCTCCCCGAATTCGGGATAACGATGAATCCTCGTTTAACGATGACTGACCGATCAACTTAATATCGTTGGCAATTTTGCGTAAAATAATTGCACAGCTTGCTTTACCAAATGGACATCTGATACTACGCTACGTCAGCATTATACAGCCTGTCGTAAATTGTAAATTTTGCAAAACGCTTTTCAGCTCATTCAAAATTATGTTCCTCAGTGCTGGACATAATTAAACTTTACAGAAAAACGTTACGAGTAAGATTTATTGATATTACTAAGTAAAAGTTACTCGGTACTTTGGACATTCGAAATGCGATATTTTTCTTGAAATTATGTTCTTGATTTTCATATTCCTTAACAAAATTAGTTAAGCACAAAGTTTTATGCTTTTGAATAGGTTTTCAAGATTTGCAAAAATTTTATTTTACATCCACAAATTAAAAGTAAAGCCACTTTTTCAGTTATGGCATTCAATGAGGGGAATGGAGTAAAAGTACCACTCGAAACATCCAATTGTGAAAATTGGATTAAAAAGACGAATGATGCTGGATGAAAAGCGCCGAGCACAGTTGTTAGGGATCAGAAAATCTCTGAGATATCTCAGCGCCTCGGTTAGAAGATGATTTACGCGTTTGGATTTCTTAGCTTCACCCGCGTTCGCTCACTCGGTTAACGCTCGTCAACTCGAGAAACTTTGATGTGCTACCGTAAATTCGAGAGGAAAAGGCGTTACGACATTGAAAACGCATTCCTTTGGGAATTCTTTTGAGCGGCCCCATGTCTCAAAACCACTGAGATGAAAAACGAGGAATGACCTTGCAAAACCTCCTAGTCAGTGTTTAAATATTTACTCTGTTATAATAGCGAAGCGATTACTTGGATTAACCCCTATCTTCTTCGCTTTCTTATTTTTACCCACGATTCCCATCCAAATATCACGAAAAAGAAATTATTTTAATCATTTTATTTTTAATATAAATGAACATACAATTTTAATCGTCAATTACACTTAACCTACAATTGAACAAATCAAACAGAATGTACCATAATCTTGATACTGTGAAACAATGTGGATTGTTAAGTTTTTAGTAGATCAATTATTATAATTGGCATTTAATTTTGTATGGTTGAATCGAGCAGTAGCTAGGGAAATAAAGGAGAGGGAGGGCGAAATGGCGCCATGAAAACTACAAAGTATATAAAAGAATAAAAATACTGGAATAATGTCGGTTGTAAATCTTGTCCGAGACTCACACGTACTCACTTGGCTCTCCCGCGTCTCATAGGATGCATTCAAGCAAGAAAGAGATGCTGAGAGAGAGACAGAGAGAGAGAGAGAGAGAAAAGACAGAAGTGCACGTTATAACAGGGAACTACTGGTATAAATTTAGCCGGATTGTCGTGACTAATACATCAAATCTCGTTAAGACGTCTTCATGAGAAACCGGTTTCGCGACTCGAATCTGTGTGTGGCTCTGCTCTGGCCGATTGATCGCCACTGTGCAATCTTCATTTTTTATATTACGCGTGCGCACCCGGTGGCTTGCGAATTATTTGCGATAACATTGATTTGATCCGCGATTCTCGACTTTCCGTCAAAGGTGCTCCGCTCTTCCTGATTTTAAATTCTTTCCCCGAAAACAAATTTTACTCCAAGACTACTTCTCACGGTACCGTAGCAATTTTTTTAAAATTTTTTCAATAATTTATCAGTAAATAAAAGTCTTGTTGACTGGCAAAATCATCTTGTGTTTGTCGAATGTTTATCGAATATCTTGAGCGAGTGCCAAAATTTAATTTTATTGCGTTTGTTCGGAATGCAAATCATACAATTTGGTGGAATTTCCAATCAAGCGAAATAAAAAGTACTATTTTCATCACCTGCACAAGTTAAATATTTGTCTGTCACATAATTTTTATTATTAGAAATTGCAATGAAAACATCATAAAAAAACTTTAAATAAATGCGTTGGCAGTATTAAGAAAATCCGTAACTATGTACCACTTTTACACCATATTTATCACACTTTAAACATTTACCAATGATTATTTTGATTTTACGACCTATAAGAATTTTAACGTTTCCTATAATTCTTCAATAAATCTATTTTGATGCGATAATTTTTTAATGCACAATTAAAAAAAATACAAATAGTCTTGGAAATCTTTGTCTTCGTTAAGTATAAGATATGTATAATGTACGGAATCAGTCACAACGTCTGATGCATTAACTCACTCGTTCTTCCAAGTCACGAAAGAAATCAAATCGCGATTAGTATTATCAGATTACGAAGCATGGCATCGACCCTCCCCACCCTCGAGATTATTATAATTTCCTAACTTGGATATCTTCTCGAAAGAGTGTCTCGACGATGAATATCCCCTATGCCCTTAAAGATTTACGTACATAATACACCTCAAAGAATACCATTAAAAAATGAATGCGAACGCTGAACGATGAAACACAGGATGAAACGATTCATCAGATATTCCAATGAATTCTGCTCGAACACCCACGCAGTGCGCCCATATATATATGCGTGTTCGTGTAAAAATCGGAACGATTCCACGACATTAATAATTGATCGATCGCATAGATCTCCTATATATCATAGATCTCTAATGATCAATGCTAGATGAATTGAAACGTTGCGAGGAACGGACAATGGATTTGTTGCCCGTACAAGTTACATTGAGAGAGTGATTAGATCTCCGTCAGGGCTATCGATACATACAGCCCAACAGCAAATGAACAACTCGTTTGAATATTACAAATCATTTTTCCTGTCGAGCCGATACATGCAAAGTTTATAGATCGATAACCGCATTTTTATTTCACCTATTTTCATTTTAAGACTCGTGGTTCATCTGCCAGAGGAGGTAAAGGTACATATTGCAAATACTTGAGTAATGTATCGTAAAACGATACATTGATGCATTATTTGATGCATTTGATATTAGACTATTTTCAAGTCATGATTAATTTGAAATCGATCTCTAGATTATCTCTGCATTCAAATTATTTAAATTGAAGTATATGTATATATTCACATACAATATACTCGTAATAATTAATTATATTTATTGCACAAATTTTCACGAACAATGATTATTTAAAATAAAAAAAAAAATTTCAAGATCGAATTCAATATTTAGTTGCTCTGAGTGACCAAGATTAAAACATATCACTCGCGTAATTTTTAATTTTCATTATTTATTTGAAATAAATATGTGTAAAAAGCATTTATCATTGAAAATAGTCCATTAGTTCGTCTTTATTTTTAACAAAATTATATTATAATTTTAACAATCCAGTCATTTTATGTCAAAAAAATGCAGGAAAAAAATGACATAAATCAGGCTGCTGACACCTGTTGCATTCGCTTCAGCCATTCGACGAAAAACTTCACAATATTAGTAAAACTGGAAAAAAAAAAAAAAAAAAAAAACGATTTATATTATAAGGAGAATCCGAGTCAAGGATGCATGCCAGACCACACTAGACCATTTTCATTATGATTTTTCGGACTCGTCCCGGGCTCCACCAGAGCGAAAAATCACAAAAGAGGGTGGATCCCGGGCGCCGCGCCCACTTGTTTGCACAGGGTGACACTCTATTCTTACCTGTTTAGTCGGCTCAACGCTCTGGGGTAGTTACTTGCCCCACACACTACTGCAAAATGTATGTGTGGACAGACCACTCGAGGTTCAAGCCCCTCCGTTTTCATCGATTTCTTCGACTCATCCTTCCCACACCTAGGCGATGTTCATTGAGCCTCGGAATGACTCAGCGTTTCTCGCCAACTCTCCTTCACTTGTTTAAATGCACGCATGATTAAGTATATCAAATTTAGATTTCGAACGTTTGCTCGAGTGTCCGCCTCTTTTTCTCCTGATGCGTGATATATTTAAATAGTGACATGGATGCAAACAAGCCTTTATTTTTTATGCAAGATATTCAATTATAAACGGAAATGATATTTTAATTCTCTCCGGATAATGCGTCGCTCATTGTTAATAACGTTGAGTGAAACTGTTAAATAATTGGAGTGACGAAGTGGTAATTAGATGGGTGTCAGACCTGTGGCTTATTAAAATATATTATGAAAGTATGGATATTGTTCGCCAGCGATAAATACTAGGTTAACTATCTATAAATATGCAACTAGAAAATATCTTTAAATTTTGGAATTATTATTTAAATTAAATTTACGAAATATTATTGGAAATTACATTTATATGCATTTGCGAATAATCCGATTTGCCCTCAATACTAATACAATAATTTAGATCCAATGGGAGTGGGGGGGGGGGCAACCGCAGCGCCGGAGTCGCACTTCTCCGAAGATGCTCCCTTGGTGGAATAATCCCGGCCGCCGCTTGGCAACTGGCCACGTAATCCAGCTCGGTCTCCGCGCCCGGAACTGTGATACGCGGACGGATCGGCTTCTTGGAAATAGATGATGCGCCTCTATGCGCATCTCCGGGCTCATTAGAATAATTATGGGCCGCGACGGGTGGCAACATCCGGGCGCCGGCCATTGTTCCGAGGGCGAGCAGAGGCGAGCGAGCGACTGCGATGCGCTTGTTGGTGTCGGTCCTCCTTGGATTAAGTGAGTCGGTGATTGCACTCTTCTCGCGAATTCGAGGCTTTTCCCGGACCAAACTCTTATCCCCTCTTAAGGACGAATGCCTTGGGAATGAACGAATCGAGTTGCGCACCACTGCAACGTTATTAGGGACTAGTTTGTTGGGATTTTAACGGGTGTCAATTAATAAAATTTGAGAGGGTCGATACAAGAACAAAGGTATACTAATTTTTAAAACTGTTTTAATTTCCAACTAAAATAAATAAGGGTTAAAACGTAAAAGTGGGCGATAATATAGCGATTTTTTAAAAATAAAATTTCTGTTGAATCAGGCTTTAGGATATCAATTAAATAAATTTATATTATTTGATATTGTTATATTTTTAAAAATTTATTGAACCATATATTTTTTCCTATGCATAATTCATGTCACAGCGTTATAAATAATAAATTTTAATAATAAATTTTAATAATAAATTTTTATAATAAATAATAAATTTTAAATATACGAATTTTTGAAAAAGAAACAATATTTACACGAGTTCAAAAACGAGACAAAGTATGAATTGTAAAAGTCACTCGCAATTTTCACTCATCCAAAACATATTCACCATCAATTTTACAAAACCTTATATTTCGTTTTATGTTTGTCTCCACCTTGATTGAATCTTAACGTAAATTCTATTTACTTAAGAATACATCATGTTGTTTTATCGAATTAAAAAGGAAATAAACGCATTTGAAATAAGGAAAGCTTTTAAATATTTAAGAATTAAAATGACGGGAAAATATTATCAGTGTAAACATTGTTTCATTTTTTCTCTTGATTTCATTTCCAACGAAATAATGACTTGAGAAATGCCACTCAAATTGACCACTTTGTTCATTCCTACACATTGTCTGCACGTGTACGAAAAGTCGGAGATCCATCCAGAGTGAAAAATCGACCGTATAACGCGCGTTGAATAAACGATTGATCGAGGATGGCAGTTAAAAAGATCCATTAAAAGGATTGATTCACAGCACAGCAGTGCACTCTTAGCTCCAGAGAGTAAATCGACGGGCGCGCGTCTGCGTGTGAGTCCCTCGTAATAAATCAACAGGAAAATCGAAAGGTTCACCTAAGAAAGCATCTCGTCCCTGACCGGGCCACCCCGGCTCGCCACCACGTCGACATGTGGCGGGGAAAACCTCGGGCGGGCGAGGAGGAACGATCGCGGAGCGCGTGTTGGCACTCGGAGCACGTGCAAAAATATTGACCTTGGCTCGACATCGTGAGCCATCGTCGTGGAACATGGGAAATCCTAGTTCAACACAGGGAAGGATTACCAAATTTTAGTACCTTCCCCCCCCTCCCCCCTCCCCCCAAAAGCTTTATCCGATTCGGATTTCTACGTTTTTCCAATAACGCGCGGCCGGCTAATCGGAGTGTTAACCCCTTGATAATTTTCACGTTGATAACTGACTTGACCTGGGGAATTACATCCATTCCTTTGTTTCAAGCATCGTTACAGCAACAAATTTTACGTGCCTTCTTTCGTTGGCTTATAATCGCGCTTACTTATTGTATCGTAAAATTGATTATTTATTCGAGCCGAGTCCCAATGCAATTTTCTAGCTATTAAAAAATATCATTCTGACTTTTAGAAAGTACAATTAGAATGCAGGAAGGCATGCAAAGGTATTTGGAAGAGGATAATAATTAAACACTTGCTCAATCCTCGCGATTCGCTGGGAGTCACAATCGTCGTCAGGTCAATGGCGCAGGCTAAATTACATTATCGTGCCTGGTTTTCCTCTTGTAATGAAAACTCGCACCTTGTTTATATCGTGGCGTTTTTTTTTATCCGGGAAATGGAAAAAGAGTTGATAAAAAGGACTCGCTTTTTACAAGCCATTGATGTGCATTGTTAAGGGCACAGATCTCTCCGTTCGGATCCCCGCGACAACGGACGTTTATTGGTTGCGATTCCTTCCGTATAAATAAAGAGTAATAAGACTTTAATTACTTTTTCGGTTAGAACAGCAAGAACAGCACGAACAGCAGCTCCGAGTCGTTGGCTGTTAATCGGTCTGTTAATGTAGTGGCGCTGCTGCTGTTGCCGCTGCCGCACAACCCTAACGGTTCTAACCGACAACTCATTTTCCCAACGCATGCAAATGCACGCCATTAGAAAACTAAATCTCCGAGGGGAAAATGAAAGGAGAAAAGTGCGTGGTTACATCCCGATGGCGAGCGACTGCACTAACCCGGCACTTAGAGGACTTATCGTCCCGGGCGTTCCGGGAAAGTGCGAACGTCGGGAAATCCGAAACCCGGAAGAGGTGTCCATTGTTTCCGGCGCACAACCGCGCACCTGGAAATTAAAACCGAAAGGGTCCGCGATTTCGGATAAAGGAGTTATCGGGGAACATTAAACCCGCGCCATTTTCCTAATTAATGTTTAATGTGACGCGTAGATATCGGTTATCGAGCGACCTACAATACGCCTAGTCGTTTACGCAATGCCGTGCTCGTAATGTTTCTTACATTATACTTACCATGCGAATGCGCTGGTATTATTCATTTTATGAATTTATGCTGATAAGCCTTGGCTATGTCCATACGTGGACGTAACCAAGTATGTGTACGCGCGTGTGCTTGTACGTGTGCCGGACTTTGACTGTAATTAGGAGAAATAGGTTAGATGTTGCTATTTTCATAATAAAGCAAATAATAATAATACTGTTTATATGCCGTTTTTTTTTCCGCGCTCTTTTTTTATTTACTTTTACTTGTATTATATGCAAAACTATCCACAACGATATCATTTTTTTTAATTATGGAAAAAATTATGCATCGTAAAAATTTAATTTTTCTAGTAATCGTTGCAATGTACTTTGTAACAACTTCGACTACTTCTTCTAGATTATTGAATATTCTACTGCAGAATATCAAATTAACCAATGGATCAGCTTTGATCATTCATGATCTGTTTAATTCAAAATCAATATTAACGCTTTATTTACAATATTTTATGCATTTAAACTTAAAAACTCTTGAAAATAATATAATAAAATAATATAATCAGGAAAAAGTGCTTGAATCAATTGCTATTCTTAAATTCGTCAATTCGTAAATTAAAAAAATATTGTTATAAAATCCTGTAGTCACATTTTTATAGAAAAATTATTGGAAATGAAAAGAAATTAGTTGTTGTCGATGACAGAAATATCTGTTAAACTGAAATTAAGCAAAAAGTATTTCTGACGAAAATAGTCATGGACTTAAAACCCGGTTCAAAAGAGTCTTGTACTGCAGCATTTAAAATGAGTTACGATTACTCTATGTCTTTAAGATTGTAAAATTTGATTCAACGCGATGTTCTCAAATTTCACAGAAATAAATTTTTTTTCAAGTGACAAGGATGAGTTTATTTAAATTTTAATTATCGAATCATTAACCAAGTGTACCATCCCGCATAGTGACTGCTTAAAGATTTAAAGAAAATGATTTAAGGCTTGGTATGGTGGCTGATTTAAAAATATGGAAATGCTCGCTAATTTTATTGTAAAAGAAAATTAAACGAATGATTCTTTATTAGTTGTAAGCGTAATACTCGATGTGAAAAAAATCAAAGGATGAAATACGATCGAAGCAATTAAGTATGCCATAGTCTTATTGTTAGAGTTACGGTTTCTAGTTGTATTTCATTATTCTCGTGCATCCTGTTGCCACAAAATTTCATTATTTTTAACAGTTACTCGCTCAAAAATAGATCTGCCTTTATCACTGTAAACTTTAACAAACGCATCAAAATTCTCTCGAGATTCCTAACCTCGGCTCCTTCTTTTTTCAGTCCCACCAGGAGGAGGACCTGTCGGATCCTGATCGCCAGGATGAGGAGAGTGGCGAGGAGTTGCCGCAGCAGCCGTTGCAGGGCACCAATCACTCGTCGGGGGATAGCACACCGGCGCCGACGCCACTCACACATCTCAACAGCCTCATGAGTTCCACTCATCCACACTTTTTAGCCAAGATCAAACTCGAGGTTCGTAATTTCCTAAGTATTAGAATTACGGGGAAGCGTTCAGAGAAATTCTGCGCGCACTCACAGTTAGGTGCCCTTTATAATTGCCAGGCACAATGTTGCATTTTACAGAAACTTTTAAGCCAATAATCAGTCGGCGCTATCGTGCAGCCGTTTAGCCAGTCCGCAGCTCGTTTGGCCGCGCGATTATCGGGAAAAATATCAGTTTCACGAATTTGGGTTCGCGCGCGATCAAAACACGTGAGCGGCTTGCGAGAGCCGAAGATGTTTGCACAGATGGTTAAAAATCTCTAACCTCCAGCATCCACCGCCGATATCCAGATTCAATCTATTTGCTTTTCTTATGAATATTCCGCTTGTGTAATTAAATTTGTGTGCAATGTTCGTGGGTGGATTGTGGAGAGCGGGAGAAAATAATCATTTATCGTTTCGAGCGGCAGACATAGCCATTAAAACATTTTATTTTCCTTATTAACATGTACAAACTCGTTTTTTTCTTCTTCTTCTTCTTCTTCTTCTTCTTCTTCTTCTTCTTCATTATATCCTCGGTTATTTTAAAGACGTATTGATATTTTTAATTTAAATTTAAAATATTTGTTCTAGTCGATACCAAGTCAAATCGATAAACGAGGCAGCGACCAAAATTTTTAATATTGTAAATAGCTTACACTTTTTTTTTTTTTTTTTTTTTTTCATTTCTTTTCTTTTTTTTGATTAATATATTCAAGAAAAAAAGAGAGTCCAGCAAAGCCAAAAATTGTAACTTGGTAATCCGATATATTTTTTCTAAAAAATCAATAAGGTACATTTAAAAATCAGGTTTTACGTTTAAATACGGATAAATAGGCTCAATTAGAATTCCTCTAGTACCTAACCTAGTAATCAGAATGAATCTGTGTAAGCCCATACGACTGCAATGTAGAGTTGTTTAATTAAAATCTCGCATCGTGATATTGATACATGTATTTATATGTTCCGTATTCAATATCTAGCCTAGCATCGCATTAAATAGCATCTTGAAAATCAGTCGGATGAAATATGCGGGACCAACGGTAGATAATTGCACGGGAAAATGGCTGGGTGCGGGTTGTTGAGGGGATTTGAAAATTCTTGGTCGCCTCCCCCACCTCTAGCCTCAGAGTTATCGCTGAAATAACGCCTGTGACCTTGGTTTGTCCGACAGCAGAACGACATCGACATCCTGAATAACAAGAGCGGCCTCGAGGCCCTACAGGCGGCGATGAGCGGCGGCGGCTTCAACCTGCCGTTCACGTTCCCGACTCCTGGTGCATTCCTCGCCCCCAGCCAGCAGCACCCACAACACCCGGGTGTGCCCCTCCTGGGCCAGTCCGGGAATAGCAACGGAGCCGGGAGTAACAACAACGGCGGGGGCGGGGGTAGCACTCACGCGTCCTCCGCGAGCTCGCACTCGAGCGAGTCGTCGCAGGGCAGTGGACGGAACGGCCTCGAGGTCACCGCGAACCGGGAGTCTGTGGGTGGCGCCGGCTCCAACGCCGGGCTCCACTCCCAGCCGGGCTCCCAGGGCCAGGGCTCGGCCCACCAGCAGCAGACCAGCTGGAGCTTCGAGGAGCAGTTCAAACAGGTGCGTCAGGCAAGTACATTGTGTATTATCTATGCTCTGTACACATTGTCGCTGGACCAGCAAAAACTCCACCACCCTTCTGGCACTTTGTTCGAGGAAACAAGTATCTATTATAGGAAAAAATGAGGCGATAATTTGTTTTCTAAAAGTAAAAACACAATTTGAGAAACTTGAACAGAAGAACTGGAGCTTCTGCCGGTCCATTGCTACTTTTTAATGCATGCTGCATATTTAACGACAAATTAGAATTTTTTGTGTCTGTCCGAGTGGAATTTGTTGAAAGTTATAACGTACAACTTAATAAAGGTTTGCGTGGGATTTTTTTTTTTTTTTTTTTTTTATAAATATTTTTGATACCATACAAGTAGTAATGGTCGATGAGGATAGTTACATCGGTATGAACACTACTGTACTTCAATAGTCAAAAACCAATATTTAGTAATAAACTAACAAGGTCAACGTCATTATTTGAAATAACTGTAAAAAATTTATTTAAAAGATACTATTGCATAACCCATAAAAGTAATTAAATGAAATTATGAAAACAATGAATATATATTTCCTCTAATTTTTAATTTTTATATAACTGCTTTTATTATTTGAATATTTTTATTTATCTTGAATTGATGAGTAATTCGTATAATACAATAATTATCTTTTCTGTTGAAATATTTACACAAGTCCTTTTTGCAATTCTATATTTATTAGGAGATGTAAAAATTACACAGTTGATTAGTAATGACGAATAGAAACAATATAGATTGAGATTATGTACGAAGACAATAGATTAGTTTCTTTAAAATATTATATTATGTTGTGGAGTAATCACAAAAGAATCGAATATCCAACAAATTACTTTAATAATCATAGGTATTAGTTGCGAGTACGTAATAGCAGTGGCACTCAATTGTACGGCGACCTTATTAAGATCTGTGAGATTCGTAGGGAAATAAATCGGTGCCTCGAAAATCCAAAAAGAAAAGAGCGAGCCGGACAAAAGGTAAATTTAGTAAGAGATAAGCTCTCGGATTCCCAAATAAGCAAACGAATTACATTTCATCTCAGTTGCATCAAGGACTGACAGCAGTGCTTTACGATTATTAAGTGCGTATGCAAAATAAAGTAGAGGCCCGTAACGACTGCACTTTTTATGTTTGAAATTTCACGCAAAATTACAGGGCTCTAAAGATGGAAGAGCGAGTGCCAGGCACATAACCAAATCGGTCATTCATAATTCATACGCGCGTAGAGCCCTTAATTAATGCACTTAGGGTTCGGGGAGGGGCGAGGGGGTGAGGGGAGGTGGTTAATTGCAAGCTTCACGCCCGCGACGCGAGATAATTATATCGGGGCGGCGAATCCCGAGTCGGTGAGATTTTTACGAATGGACCATCTCGTTAGCGCCCCACCTTCCTTTTCTTCCTCCGAAACGCGCCGCGATGACCGACCGCGCGTTGCAACTTTTTGCCTCCCTCGAAGGTGTGGCATCTTCCTATTAACATTTAAATTGTTCATATAAAGGAAGGGGTTAAAGCGCACCCAAAGTATCCTTTGTAATTGATTGCGTAATAGATCCTAGGTTCGCCGTGCTTTTTGCGATCTATATAGATCTTTATAGTAGCTTATAGCCGATCTTAGTCCCACGGTTAGTTTAATACCAAAGTTGATTGATTTAACCGAACGCGAGACTCCTTTAAATGATGATCAAATCCGATAATCTTTATCCTTTTACTCCGCCGTTCGGTAAAAGTATTCATTATGCTTTTTGCGAGGACAATGTCTTCAAAATACCCATTTAGCAAGAATATTCGTTTATTTAAACACCGGTGGATGCGATATTTTCGAAAAAAAAGCTATTGTAAACAGCACACCAGCGTTCAGTTAATACGTTAAAACGTTTACAGTTATTTATATTAGAGGCTACTTTTATGTGTCTAGAATTTTTCTGGACGCACATTTCATTTCCTTTATCATTTAAAAGTTACACATTTCTTCTTCTAAAGAAATGACAAAGACGGTCTTCTCAATAATAAAAGACCTGTGTATTTTTTAATAATGGACTATCTCTAAGATTGTGCTTCCTTCGGCATATTGATGGCTTCGCATGACCAGAATTTAGCCTAAAACGCGTTTTTTCTTTTCATTTTTCTTCGGTTTTTTTTTTTTATGTGGGATCTAGAAACCGCAAAGGCTGCGGCTAGAATGAAAAAAAGTTGAATAATGAGGACTTAGAAGTATATATTTTGCCAGTTTCACATATGCTTTTACATGGAGTTTTAGGATTCGAAACACGCGTCCGGGAGTCCCCGCGGAATCGAACTCATTTCATAAATGAAAACGCATTGAAAGGTGCTTCTTGTGTGTGGGCGTGTGTTGGGCGGTAGGGGCGGCGGGGGGGGGGTTGCACGTGTGTGTATTCACACGTGCCAAAAATGTTGATCCACCAAAGAGAAAAAAAGACGTAAAATTCCGCAAGAAGTATTGAGTTTGGTCGTTGATTATTAAAATAATGATTAATTGTAACTTTGCGCCTGATTTAACGGAAAGAACTCGAAGCCTTTGTCTTCTAAAAACATTCGATTTTCTTCAGGAATACGTGTACATGTATGAGAACTAAGTACTATCATTTTACTAAAATATTAAAACAAGAATTTTTAATTTAATAAAAAATAATATTTTTCTTCATTTTCAATGTTATACTAATTTCAAAATCAAGTTAAACATTCTATTTAAAATAATGTAAAAATAAAATTTACGTGCAAAAATGTTTTCCAATTAAATTGCAGTTGATTTTTCTTGATGAATCAATTATATTTTAATTATAATTTTATATTTTTCATTAGTAATTAAAATGTTATATTCAAATATCATCTAAAAAATTAAGCTATTACAGAATTAGAAAATGTTTTTTACTTCAAAGAAAAGTATTGAATATCACTTCAAAAATAATTATAAGAGAATAACTGTTAATTTTGTGCCACGAAGTCAAAAGCGACAGAACTTAACAAGTTCATGAATACGTCATATTTGCGTAACTTTTTCCTATTCCACGCTGACTTCATTAAAAATACTTTTCGTCTCGTGTCAGGTTTCTCAATATTATTTCCCCATTTTCTTTTTGGTCCATCCGATATTTAATTGACGTCCCATGTGTCGTCCAGATCATTAAATTAGTTAATGTGCACTTGACGTTGAAAAGCTCAGCAGATGAACTTTTCCAAAGCGCTTGAAAAACTTTCCCGAAACGAAGTATCGGAGATTTCCCTTTGAACTCGCGGGGCAACTCTTTGCGGTATTGAAAGCTCGATAAATCGAGTCGTGCGGTAGGTGCCGGGGGTTCGTTTCATCGAGAGAGAGAGAGAGAGAGAGAGGGGGGGGGAGAGCGAGGGAGATGCCAAATAAAAATGAAAAGCTCCACCTACTCTCGAGCAGAGCAACAGCTCTTTTCTTTCTCCCCGAGTGCTCGAGGAGCAGATATCGCATCCATCATCCCGGTGGGGGCGTACTTACAGGGTCTTTAATCTTACTCCGTCTGTGAGTTCTTTTCTCATTCGAATATACGTCCTTGTTATTTTAGTTTTTGCACCCTCTTTCTCGAGCCGTTTACGATGATCCAATTCGAACTTCTCCATAGACCTGAATGATAGAGTATACGCGTGTGTATGTATTTTAGCATCAACCATCACTTTTATGATCTTAAAACGTGTGCTACAGTATGGTGTACGTGGTTCCAAAGTAATTAAGCACTGAACCGAGGCTTTTTTAATTTGCTTGATTGCACTTCTCTTTTATTGCTCTCTTTCTTTTGCATAAGCATCTCGGAGATTGAAGATGGTTAGTTATAAATATAGCACAAATATTTGAGTTCTTCAAGTTTTATATCCGCGTCCTACCCTTTAGCGATTATTACTTTTTGATTATTTTACTTGGACCTTTTTCGTTTATTGGCCGGTTAATCGCCTTCGCAAGAGATTAACAAATATACTCGTGTATTTTTTTGCTCACCAATCCATTAAAAATACCTCGTTGAATTTTTAATTTAAATTTTAAAAAAGTTGTGTCTCGTTGAATAATTTTTGTGCCACGGAGCTTCCCATTAATAGCATTATGAAATTGTAAAAGAACCAAAATTGGAATAACATCGAAATAATATTGTTCAATAGTATTATACTCATATTTTTACAACCCAAGTTATAAAATTGACTATAAAATCATCAGAAATACAAATAATAATAATATTTATTTTTTTTTTATGGTAATCAAAACCGCTTAAAGTAAAGGTTTTAAAAGTACTTAAGATTCGCTTAAGGAGACCTTAAGAAATGAAAGCAAGTTTCAAGTAAAGTAAATTTCAAAGTCAATCTGTCGATGCAATTCGAGAAATCCATTGTCACCAAACAGGCAAAAGGAACCGCGCACAAGAAAATTTCGAGATCGCTATCGAACATCCAAGGAGAGTCGAAAAAAATTTCCTCCGGAAAATTCTTTTTGCGTGCGTAAGCCATGTTGTCGGATGTTCGGAGAAGAGACGCTCGCATCACGGCTACCAAAATGGCTTCCCTTCGCGTTTTTCAGGATCGATCCTCGGTCGATCCGATCCGATCGTCTAGACAACGACGTTAACACGAGATGAGAGCTCAGTTCCGACAGATTTACGGCCAGTTTGTTATTGTCTTGAAATAGGGTACTGGGATATCTTCCTTCCTTTTTCCTCCTCCTTTCTTTTTCCTTTTGTTCCTCTGTCGTAGCCAGTTCGTATTCATATCCTTCACTAAAATTGATCCTTACGATTGGGCGGTTGAACCGGGATGATTCCAGAGGTCATAATATCTTTCTGAACGATAAATATTGTGCCTAGAGTCCTTAGCGTGGGATCGCGATAAGGCGATCAATAGCGATTTTGTGTTGCACCATTAGACCGATACCTGTGTTTCTCCTTCTATAGATCTTCTACTGATCTAGCGAAAATTTAAGCGAATGAACAAATACCCAAAGGTATTATATTCAGTGTGTACAAAGAGACGTTTAAAGGACCAGGCTCAGTTTTAATTTACTAAAAAACTTATTTCTTATTATTATGGCAATATGACGAATTAAAATTTTAAGTAGAAGTTGGAGACGGCCAAGAATAAAATTCATAAAGTGTAATAATCGTGAGAGGAATATTCGAGAATACAAGATATCTTTATATATAATCTTTATATAATTCCGCACAGAGGAATGAACTGAAAAAGCAACAAAGGCTTAGCAACAATCGAGGACTATAAATTTAAGCAGCTACGGAGTGAACTAGTATTTCGAACTCGACGAGCCAATCCTCCAGAGCGTAGTTTGTGCGAACACCCACCCACACACACACACACACACACACAGAGAGAGACAAATCGCTCACGCGCATAGAAGAAAAGATCGTGGAACGATCGCGAGAGGAAAGGAGCGGAAAGAAAAGAATGAAATTGAGCGAGATATATTTTATGTAGACGCTAAAGCGAATTACGTACACTCGCACGCGCTCCCCTTTTGAACCTAGGACTACGCATCCTCGTATCTCTCTCTCTCTCTCCCTCCCTCCCTCCCTCCCTCTCTCTCTCTCTCTCTCTCTCTCTCTCTCTCTCTCTCTCTCTCTCTCTCTCTCTCTTCCACTTCCGCGCGCATACGTTCCCGCCGTAATACCGAGAGCCACCATATACTTTGCAGCCATTGTAAAATAACTCGTAAACCTGCAAATTGCTGGCTATTTCGCTCCCAATATACGTTGTGCCGGGTGTATGTGCGCATGTGTGCGAGTACGCCGGGCCATTCCTCGAGAGCTCGCAAGTCCACAGCTTGCGCGCGTGCTTTCCTCCCCTTCTCTCTCCGAGGGGGAGAGAGATACGCAATATCTCCTGAAATCCCTTCTCGTCCTGATCCTGGCGAGGAGGAGTGTTTCCGCTTCCTCTGGTGCTTCTTATCTGCATGGACTCCCAGAGCTCGAAGCATCGAGAACTGAGGGTATGAGCTTCTTTCCTTACTTCATTCTTTATTTCCTCCTTTTCTTCATCGTGCCTTCGCATTAGACGTCCGATACTCCTCCTCCCCCACCGCAACTTCGACTGGAAATCGTTGCTCGAAAAGCTGTAAAACCCCGGCTCTGCACTGATTATAATACACCGGCCAATCGACGCTATCCGCGGCTTTCCATCGGAAAATCGCCCTAGAAACCGCCATATTTACTGCTAAAATTATGCGCCTGTATTGGTCTCTCCTATTTATTTATTTGTACTTGTGCTCGCGCCCGCGCGGAGAAGGCATTGCGAACCAATGGACCCGGAGCCGAGTGGAATCGTCGTCGGCGTCCGGGTTATCATTGTGATTATGTAAATGATGCCGCTCGAACTTCAAAGAATGTGGTGTGCGAGTACGAGATTACCTTCGTGCGATCCCCGAGACACTTTGAATGCGGGAAAAAAGTGAAAAGTGGCCTCTGCACCTCCGAGCACTTCGGAATTATTTATTTTATTGAATCCAATTATATTTTCTCGACAATGCAGATACGGCCGTTAAACTAATACGCGCCTTTGAATAAAAGTCATTCGCGTAGGAAAATATGTTATTTTTCGCAGGCACACAATGTGACTTCAAATTGAATGAAATTAATGCGAATCAACAAAGAAATTTTACTGCTTATCGTTGAAATTTAATTATATTTAAATCGAAATCTCAATTGCCTCTATACAGGGGACCCATTGAATTTTAAATTAATAAATACATTTTTCAAGGATTTACAGCGTTATACGTTGTTCAAGGAAATAATTTAACTAAATTCATTAATAATTATTAGACGTTACGTTCTCGTATAAGAAATATATATTTCTTTAATTAATTCATTTTCTTAATTGATTCTTAAAATATTAATTAGTTGTATTGTGTTTCGAATTGGCCTCCTATATTAACAAATTAATTTAAAATACTTTGGCTTAATTCATGTATGTATTTGTATTTATTTATTTCAAGTATAAAATTAAAATTATTTTTAATAATTGATTTTTTCCATGTATTATATTTAAAAAAGTTAATGGATTTTCTTGAACACGAATTTATAAAGAATACATTAAAATCACTTAATGTAACTTAATGAAATATACCTGAGAGATTTAATTATAAATGATTTAAGTTTTTTAAGTTTCAACGAAAAAACTGACGGTACAATAATTATAAACTTAATTCATGTACTTGTGTTAGTTTTTTAAAGTAAAGTAACGTTACTATTATTTTTCAAGTCAAACATTTACTCGAATCATAACATTTATTTCAAGTTAAGAATAGGGTATAAGACACACTGAGAAATTAAATTATCAATGATTACCCATTTGCTTAAGAAACTAATAATAATCTATAATTTAAAGCAAATACTTTAAATATTCCTATTAAACATTGAGTGAAGTTTCCTGTGGGCAAGAACAATGATATTGAAAGATTGAGTTGGTTTCAAAATATTTATTAAATGCTTTAATGTTTGGGATGCCACCTAGCGAGTAGATACGGAACAAATGTTATGGTGTAGCTACATTCTCATGCTTATCAATTCCATTTGTAATTATTAAGTTTTTTTGGCTAACTTTGAACTCAGACTAGGTATTTGATTTTAAACTTTTGAGTTGTTTATTAATCTCATTTTAAAGATTTGGTTTCGGTCTAGTACAGGAATAATGGCAATGTTGAGCAGAAAATTCCGGCAGTAGAGTTTTGTGGATGGGCGGATTTACAAGGCGGCAAAACAGATTGCAATTTTAAGGATTCCGTGATCGTGACGTCCCTCGTAAAGATTGCGAGTCTCGATAAGCTCACCATTGTGTTTCCTCCATTTCTTGCCATTTTTTTTTTTCTTTTTCGACGGAAAATGGAGATTCGCCGATGAAAGCGTGGAGATAGTGATTTGAGCGCAGCTGGGAAATCGCACCTGCTTTTCTGTTTTTTTTTTCTTTTGCTTTTCTTTCATTTATTTGATGCGAAAACTACGTTCTGCATTATATGCATTTATTTATGACACGGAGGAGATGTCGAAAGTCTCCGAGTACTGTTAAACGGTCGAATAATAGATAACAATGCTTCAGGAAAAATTATTTTTGCACTTAGAATTAGTAGAAGTTTTACATTGTTTTTTTCATTGTTGACTCATTTTTTATGTGTTCATATTAATGTCGTACAAAACGATCGATTTTGCAATTTTTCGTTCAATTTTTACTTGTGCTGTGGGAATCCAGAGGCCAGCTTTTAAATTTTATGTGGACTCATTTTAGAATCAGAGTTGGTCAAATGAAAATTTCTTTTTAGTGCACATTTCAGCATTGAGGGACGCCTTGCGAACAACGTGCTGATATTAAATTAAATATTATAGAATTAATGACCGAGCTAATTTTGGGTTTAAAAGTAAAGCACCCGTAAAAAATAAGTGAAAGTGGAGTACGTATTTCTGAGAAGAGGGGAAGCATATTTGCTTATCAGTAAGGAGGATAAAAGAATGTTTGAAAAATTAATAGCAGTTTCGTGAAACTTTTTTAGTTTTTAATTAAGTTCTTTTGTCTCTTTATCTAAAGAGTGATGAACAAACATCATTGTTTTTAGTTGCGATTTCTTAATTGTTTTAAAAATTAGCTTAACATCGCTGCGAGCATAATATATTTCAAAGAATTTCTTGGGTTGGCGAATAAAATATGGGAAGTGCAAGGTGATTTATACTTATACACCGGGCTTTTTTCATTTATTCTTTTCATTTGAAAATTTCTGAAAATAGTCTTTTTTTCTGCACTCAATCAGCGCTCAGACATGACATAAATCGTTTTCAAAGAATTCCGACGTTATCTGGGAGAATAACAATGAAACGAAGCTGACACGTCAATATCAAGTGGCTTATCCGTCTAGCATTGAAGAAAAAAGTAATAATCACGCGACACCAATGCATAAGTTTTTATGTGCTCGCACGCACAACTTGTCCACGTAAAATTAATGGATGCATTTGCCCATGTCTGGCAAATTAATTAAGAGGTGTCCCGGTCGTCAGAGGAGCCAAGGTTTCGCAAAGGCTTTTCCTAGAGTCGGCCATTACCTCGGTAATCTCCCGCGTTAACGTTCTCAAGATCCGCGAATGTCTGCCTTTTTTATCTCTCCTGCTCATTAGCCGAGTGAAAAGTGAGAAAAGGAAGCCTGTTATTTCCTACTAAACATTATTGATTCTAGAGTGGGATATTTATCTCCAATGTATAATAATGGAAAAGATATCTTTAACGAAAAGCGCCTCCCTCTTTCCTTGTATTTGTATTTGCATTTGTAACTTGTGTGTAATTGATGCGCGCGATGTTTTTTATTTTTCGCTGTCGACGCCTTTTCCTCAAGAGCCATCTATCATCTAAATGTTTTGTGCATAGCTGATTGGACATCAGATTGGAATGAAAGGAAAAATAAATTAAAATAAATCCCCCTGAAAGTGATTAGACGGACAAGTGGGACCGAGTGGTAGGTGGTGTGAGTTTGATCGGACACCAAGCCCCAGCGAGCAAAATGCAGGTGTCGAGTAAGGGCCATAAAGTATCGTGGGAAAAGCAATTTTACGAGCTGCGGCCAAGAGCACTTGGATAGTTCACGAATGAAAATGGAGTCGAGCTACCGATCGCTCGGAGCGAGTCCATCCTTAGCTTAGCTCCTCTTTAATCGGGTAAACCGAGTTACGCACTAAAGCCCCGGCGAGGGGGAGAGTCTGCGCCTCGGAAATCTCCTCGTTCGCGTCGAAGGTGCCAAGGTCTGGCTCTTTCCTCTGTAAGAGAGGTTCTGCAGAGGTGCGAGTAATTGTCGTTATTAAAAAAGTATAAATATTTGTTCGTGGGGCCCCTCGCGGATGCCCTTGACAGCTCGTTACCCGCACTCCTGGTAACGAGCTTCTCGTCACGTTGCACGTGCGATTACCGTCGAAGCCGAGCTCCAATAAAACCTCCGACAGCCTTTCAATAGCCGAGCGCTGTGAGGATGTGCCGGTGCTCGGCACGAGGTCGATCTCTCGGAGCCTGGGGATCCATCTCCCCGAGGAACAAAGGATCATTGCGAGATTGATGGCTCGAGTCGAGCGATGATACGCGTGAACATTTCGCTTTTTGAGCCATTAAGGGCTTTATAATAGTTTAGAAGAACAATCGAAAGAGAAGTAATTGGATCTGGATCATTAACTATAGAAGAGAGAGAAGCAAATGGCCGTGTTGTTCCAATGCGTTCGCTGCTAGTAAAAAGTAGCAAAAAATCGAAAACAAAGTGTCATATAAAAAACGTAATTTTTATAATCATATTCATTCATACGTCGATATTGTTTGCGCTGCTTTTTTTACCGAATCCGAGCTTCTTCTAGGGAAAAAAGCGCTGAATAAATCACAACAAATATTATGATTATTAAGATTTTATCATACTTCACGGAAATTTTTTTTTTGAGAAAACGCGTATGCGGCCAGCTAAAAAGGAGGTTAAACGCGGCTTTAGAGGCAAAAAGTGAGAATTGGCCAGGAGGATGGAACTTGGGAAAGGGCTCGAGCGTAAAAACTTGTTTTTACATTCAAAATAAAGCGTGCGGAGCTCTCATTAGTAAAAGGGTGTCGGGCGCTAAAACAAGGGAGAGCGATTGGAAACTCGCTCGGCGCATGCGTATGAGCTGCTAAATAAAAGTGCCCGGCGAAATCGACGATAAGCCACGGCCTCGGCTGCCCGCAAAAATTGTATAAATACGGAAAATTGTCTAACGAGGTAACGAGCACAGGAAGATTAATGGATACCCGGGCCGTAAAAGCAAAAACTCACTCCTCTCGTATAAAATCATCAGCGCCGAGTCTCTTTACTCTCAAGTACCTGGCTAACGATCGACCTAACACAATAAACCGAGGAGTAGCAGCGGCCGCGTAAATCCATCTCAAACGAGGTGGAGAGGAAGCGCCACTGAGCCACGCCGCCTGCGATTTGCACGAAAAATCCGCAAAGAGAGAGAGGGAGCGAAAACCGAGAGAGAATGGAAGACTCGCAGGGTCTTAACCGTGCGGGTCGTGCTGTTGCGCGCCTGACGTAGTTTTATTGCCGCTCGCTCCTCTCTCTCGCTCTCGATGCCTATCCGCTCGACCAGCCTCTTCTATTCGTCCTCCTTTTTTTGGCTATATATACAGAGACGCACTTTAACGATACTTTTTTATGAATGAGGATTCGAAATTGTTCCACGGTATCACCTCGATGATCGTAAAATGAATGAAGAGGGAAAAAGAAATAGTGCTGGAAAATTGCAGTCTGGTAAAGTTTGCGATCTATATTATACGCGTTTTTTCTCATACTTGAGATGATTGTAGTGATCAACTTTAATGGACGCGAGCCAATTCCTGTCATTTATTTCAACAAATAATCCAATGCAAATATGACACCGATTATCTCTCAAATAATTAATAAATACCCTCATTTGTCCAGTAAACAGTGTTATTAAACAGAGCGACATTAACGTGCGGCACACTCATTAAATCCTCTCCCGACAACAACTTAATAATGAAAAAAATTCAATATTTGCAAGCTTCGTAATAGATTTCAAAGTAAAACAGGATAATTTGTGGGGCACAGCTGTCGTGAACTCGAGCCCCAGCCAGGCATGTCCTTCGTCCTGTGCCCACGGAGAGGAGACAATCGTCCTGCGAATTCGCACAGGAGGGGCACGAGGGATAACGAGCTCTAATTTGACGCGCACCGTCTTCCCGACAAAACGTAGCGGGCGCATTAGTTTGCTCCCCGGTGATGGCCATCGAGCCTGGTTACCTGCCGAGAAAGATCGAGATCCGGATAACCATTACTTCTGGACTCGTTCTCATGGAGATGAGCCGACGACAAATGTTACCGTAACCAATGGGATTGTAATTACCTGTATTTGCACACGAAATGCCTCTGTTACGAGGGACGTCTTGTTTTTATTTTATCCGAATGCATCACGCCTGGATTACGTTGTTACGTGTGACAAAATGCTCAGAGTTAAATTAACCAGCGCTAACAATGCAATGCAACTCGCGATTTTAGTTCTTTGGGTTCGTAAAAGCTCGCGTCGAATAATCGAGACGTTTTGCAATCAGAACATTAGCAGAGTTGAATTCAAATCGTTGAAGTTGAGAGGTCGCGGTGGGTAAAAGCCAGACGCGTGACAATCGCCTTTGATAACCGAGATTAAATTTAGCTCTCGTAATAATTGCCTCGCTTTCACCATTTCGATTTCACAACTTGCTTTTCTAATGTATTGTTGGAGCGAAAATGCCCATTCGAAAACCAAATTTACCTGTGATTTTTCAAAAAATCTTCTCTTGGCTGCCAGACCAAAGCAAACCGGGTTACCCGAGAGATCGAGTCTCTAAATCAATATCGAATTGGTATTGGTCTAGCAACCAATCATTTGAACGCTTTCCTCGAGGAGAGCCAGGAACTCGGAAATTGGAAATAATATGCCAGGCCCCGGATTGGGGTTTTAAGATGGTCGCGAGGGTTTATCGAGATTCGCCATCGCACTCTTGCGGCTCCGTCCACTCGCTCCGATCAAGAGCTGCTCTCCCCGCGGATGGCCGATGCCTTTGCATCGCATATAAGGAAGATGGACAAGTTGCTCCGCCTCTTCTTCGGGTTTCGCTGGTTATCGTGGTTGTGTCTCCCTCCACCACGTGCGCGGGTGCCACTCGCTTCCTTTCTCCTACTCGAGATGCACCGGTGTTGCTTTGGAGGCTTATGCAGATACTCAGTCATCGTATCAATTATGACTTGACGACAATTTACCCGAGCGTTTTACAATAAGACTTGCAGTTCTCGTCGATCTTTAATCTTCGATCATCTCTGGAAGCTGTGGTTACAATAATTTATTGATGCTGGAAATACTAAAAATGCAATTCGTCCAAACATTGATACAGTTTATTCATGTAATATGCATACAAACATAATTTATTCTAACAAATACAAGCTATTGGAATGAGTTCACGTATTGTAATTACAGTGTAACTGTAAATATATACCTCATTGGATAAATATAAAAAATTGAATTTGAAATTAATCACTTCAAGTACAAAGCTTTATCTAAAAGATTAATTTGAAACCAATAAAAAAATCATCGATTTGCGTAACATTAATATTGTTTAGTTTTGATTTATTCTAACGCATGGATGTTACAAGGAATATTTATGTTGAAAAACATATTGACAATAATAAATGTTTTTTTTATGGACAGATAAATGATTATATTTACAGTTCATTATATACAAATGTAAATTTAGATAAAAACACGACAAACTAAATGTATAAAATTTGTAATAATTAATTTTTTTAATGTTGAAAAATATTAATTTAAAAAAAAAAATTATTTCATTTCAAATTTAGATATTTAAAAAATTAATTAACTTATTAGTTGTAAATTACTACTGTAATAAGGAAACACACAGAATATTATATAAAATTTCCTGTAAAAACAAGTATTTTGTTCTAATAAATCACGCAGTTATCTTGTTGTATAAATCCTTAAGAGTTATTAAAATATGAAAGAATTGAAAAAAATGTAATTACAAATATAATGAAAAATCAGTTATGTAATTAAAAAAAACATAATAAAAAAAATATTAAGACGTTGCAAAGTCTAATCTGAACAATTGTACAAGTCAGGGACATGGATATGACACCTGGCTTAGTAAATAAAAAACTGATATTCAAATTGAACAGTCTGTGTGATGTTTCAAAAATTTTAAATCACGAACTACACGTACATATAGTCAATGCTATTGTCGAGTGAGAACTTACATCAAACTTTCACACATAAACTAGTGCTCCTCGACCGAATGAAATTATAATCAATTGTTTGGAAATTGAATGTAATTTACTATGATAATACGATACAAGACATAAGTGAATATCTACTACTCCTCGTTCATAAGAATTTATCTGAGCCGGTTTAAAGTCAGATCGAAATATACTTGTATTTGTGCATAAATCCACGATTCAAAGACATGAAAGAAGGAAGAAGCTTATCGGGGAAAACCCCCTCATTAGTGGTGGTCGTAGAAGTAATGTAACTGTAATATATAGATGGATGGAAAAATGTAGGATTAAGTCTGGTAAATGGGACAGTTTAAGTGTGATTATTCGAATGGACACTAGTGTGTATTTAGAGATCAATAAGTGATCCTCGATTTCCTTAAGATTAATATTATTTAGTTTTCATTTAATCTGATTCGGTTAGCTAAACCATAATTTGAGAGAAGGATGTAAAATATACAATCATTATTGAGCAATTATGCCTGCAATGATTTTACATCATTAGCTTTAAAAGAAATGGTTGTTTTTCGTAACGACATTTAGCGATTAATACTTAGATAAGATTTGACGTAAACTTTTAAACGATTGTCAAATAATGTTTAGTTCTATTAATTTTCCGAGATTAAATTTAAATAATGTGGATTTGATGTTGTGGTAGTTATTAATACCGATATGGAAAAGAAAAAAAAAAGCGCAAAGCAAACCAACACATCAGAAATCTGCTTCGCATTTTTAACGCAACCAATTACACTTTTACATCTCAGTCGCGTAATAAAGTCAATTGGCATAATACCTGCAAGGTAAAAAAAAAAAAAAAAGAAAAAAGAAGCTGAACCAAAAATGACGATAAATCGCGCGAATAAAGTAAAGATTGGCCGCACGCTGAAGAAAATGAAATAAATCATACCAACTTTTCCAACCAATCATCCGATCCGGGCGTTAAGCACGCAGAGAGCACAGGAAGAAAAAGAGAGCAATTGAAGGGTGAAGACAAAACTCATCCCCGTTATTGTGGATGCTGTATTGGGTAGTCGCGAATTTCGGTCCCCATCTTCATTATCGCAGTTAACAATGCAGAATCCGGGTCTCGAGTGAGGGCGTCCTCACGACTCAATTCAGCCGAGAGCATCCAAGGTGGTGGGCATTGTTGTACCGGATAAGAAAGAGGGAGGGGGGAGAGCTGTATTATATATTTTGACCCCGGTTAGCATACCAAAAGCCGCGCACGGGTTTTATTATACGGGATGTGACTTATACACGTGAGACCGACCGCCGCAATTATAATGAACGCATGAACGTCTCTTGTGTGGTGGCGAAGACGAGACGAGACGAGGCGAGACGAGGCGAGACGAGGCGAGACGAGGCGAGACGAGGCGAGGACGAGAACAAGGATGAGGATAAGGGAAAGGTGCTCGGGAGGGGCGAGACGAAGGAACGACAAGCCTCACTTCTCCCATAATACATGTCTATATCCATGTGTGCATAAACTGCACATGGACTTTAAAACCCATAATTGTAATTGGCATTTGAGGGCTAAAATAAACCTTGCCCTGGAATCAGTTGGTTAATTGTTATCATCATCACCACCATTATTATATATTTTCGGTATTGGGTTTTACCTTTATTATAAATCTATTTTTTGTTTGTATCGCTATCTTTATTCTTCGGTTATTTCAATATGCTTCTATAAAAATTGAGCTAGATGTTCAACTTTTTAATATAAATGATATTTTTAATCTGTTAATTAGTCTTTGCAATATTTTATTATTCAAGGCTTTTGAAATGTTAAATAAAAAGTAACTGAAATTGAATTAATAGATGCAATTAAAGAGAAATTAGTAGCAAAGTATTGAATTGCGAGTAAATTCCAAGATTCCAGCCACTTTCAATAAAATACAGTGCCTTTCAAATGTGGTGCAACGAGAATGAATATTGCTTCACTGGTAAATAGATAAATTTACAAGTTAAAAATTGAAGTCTTAAATTGAGGGACAATGATGAATTATTGAAATATAAATCATTGAGGATTTATGCAATGCAAAGGATATAATGATTTCCAATTAAAACTTCAGAAACCAATTAAAGACATAAGACGTGCAAAATAAGCTCCAAATGATATTCTCGCTTAAGGAAAAGCACCGCGCATCTCCGTTTTGAGATCATTTGAATTTCAATGAATGACAGCTTGTCTGGTTGCAACTGTCTCCTGTCATTCATTCATTCATTCAATCCCAATCCCAATGCCCGATCCCGTGAATTACAAACATTACAATAGCCGAGGTCCGGGTTCATAATGTGCGGGCGTTAATCAAGTCAACGGCTTTTCTCGATGGAATGTCACCGTGATTTCCCGTCACGAGTCCTTTGTGAACTGCCGAGAAAGTGAACTGCCGCATTGTGGGAGAGGTTGCGAGGATTAATCGGATAGTTTTGTGTGCCGCTGACTTTTCTCGATTTTTCTTGGCTTTTCCACGTGCGAGCATTCGGGCTTAGTAATGAGATCATTCGCTCGTATTATTCCGACATGATTTGTCCTGCTCGTGGAGGTATTCTAATTTATAACGTAGCGGTTGACCTTTGAATATAAGATTAAAGTGCATTCTTTGGGTTTTGAGTTACAGAGCGATGATAATTTCATTACCTCTCTTAAATTATCTCTCCATTTATCTCATAAATGACTTTATATCAAAATTATAAACTCGTATCATGCGAGTAAATAAATTGATCTTTTGATACTATTTTTTTTATAAAAAATTGAGGAGCTTTTAAAAATAAAAAAAAATAACAATTGTGCAATACAATAGAAATGAAAAAATTTATTTTGTTGTAATTGTTACTTCGCTTTGTATTTATGAATACTAAAAAAAAAATTTTCATCTCAAAATATACCACACTATAATGAATGAATAACGTATGCTTGAGTTATCAATTGGATTCTACGTGAACTATTTCCATAAATAGTACACTCAAAACAAGGTTATTTATTACTTCTTCTCATACTTGTACTAAATTTTCTATTTCTTAAATTTTTTTTTTCTTTCTAATGCGTACTTAGAAAAGTGACCGGTATGAATAACCAATACGTGACAATTCTACATCAACCGAAAAAAATTTGAACAATTGATAAACACGAAAATAGAAAAAAATCTCTAATATGTGCCTTTGAGTAATTTTTTATTTGTAAGCCTCATTATTAAGGGTATTACCTCAATACCAAATACAAAAATACAAGTTCCAGAATATAATATTGTCATTCCAAATGGAGGAATCTTTAGGTTGCAATTTGTCACCCGCAATACGGTAAAGTATGGATGCAACCGCAATTCGTCAGGTGAAAACATATCTCAAATAAAAAAAAGAGAGCAAGAGTAATTATTGTGTATGTGTAGTTACGGGTTGGATTGGAATCCAGGCCATGCACATGATTGCAGACCGGCGGATTCGCGAGGGATGTGGTGGTTTTTGGTGGAAGTATGGCTTTTCTGCCACGGGTTCGATTCTTATGCATTCCCCGGAAACACAGGTAACGCGCAAGTAGTGGAGGCATGCAATTCCTGGAAAACCACAACAACAAAAAATTCGGAGTTATTCGAAAGTAAGTACGCAGGCTGACGGTTTCCGAATTATTGGCCCCGGTTTTTCTTCCAAGTCGGCACGTGTCTGTCTGTTCCCTCTCAACCAACTTTTTCCCCGTAATAATATATCGGATTGTTACAGAGACTTTTTAGACGGATGGAAGATGTGAGAGTCCATATTATGTACATCGATGCTTTTAATTCTGATCAAGTAGCACTTGCTCGTCTCTTTGAAAAAAAGTTTACAATGCGATAGCATTGTCTTGGATTTGTTTATATATTTAATAGAGAACAACCAACAGCTTCTTTTTTCATTTTTAATTTTTTTTTTTTCCTAAGATAGATTTCAAGTGTTGTATCGTATAGTTAATACATGCATCTACTCACCTCGTTGACATATATCTCTGTTTTTTGTCCTTCATCCCACGCGTAGTTTAGTCGTGAAAGAAGAAGATGAAAAGGTCAAATCCTTTCTTTCTTCTGTGCGCGGTACCAATACACAGATAAATCGTCATTATACTCTTTTGGAATTTTAAGTTCTAGCATACAAATGTAGTAGAGATCGTCGCGTGGAAAATAAATAATACCGATAGCTGCTACGAGATATTCGAATGTAATTCATAGTTACGGCTCCTATCTAATAATTAAACATTTAAATGAAATTCTTTTTAAGGATTTTATCTTACAACAAACACATTTATAAAGTTATATTCTAAAAATGCTATTCAGATGAACATCAGCATTTTTTTTCCTTACTTCAATACTTAGCATTAAGAGTAACTATTGTGATTACAGTAATTTTCATGTAAATTATAATTGATAAAAATATTATATTGTATGAAATTAAGTGATATTTCTTTTCAAATAGTGATTAATTTTCGAGAGAAAAAATATTTATTTATACACGATCCAAGACCGAGAATATATTGATTAAGTACAATAAACGAGATGGAAGTTTATTTTACGGTATTTCACGACAAATTTATAAGCTATTCATGAAAATTACGTGATATATTTCTGAATGTGTGATATATGGTTTAATAAAAGTTGACTAAAAACGATAAACGACTTTATTAGCGAGTATATTATCAATGGCAGAAACATACTAATAGCAAGTTGGTGCAGTAGTAAAATATCGGTTGAACCAATCGAGATTGGGTTTGCGTGTAATAAATTTAGTATTAGAACGGCATGGCCAGTCCCATTTGGAGTTGCGCGAGTACTTTTGGTCCGGTTGCCTGCGTGAAAGTGAGAAGCGCACAACCCAAAGAGCAACGTGTCCTCAAATTCTGAAGCCCAATTGTAAAAAAAAAGAATGAGCGAAACGGATGCGGCGGCACGCGTAGGTCAACGCGCGTGCGCGTGCGCGAGTGCGTCCGCATAGGCGAGGCCCAACAATTTGCGGGGAGGACCGGGTAATGAGGATAATTGGCGGGTGTCCTGCGTCTCTGCGCATGTCCGGCCGGGTTTCCTCCAAGTCTCGTTATTGTTTTCGGAGTGCGACGCACGCACGTAAACGCCGAGACCCGTGACGGGCGAATTACTTTAATGGCCTTCTTAAACATCTGAAATATATGATAAACCTTGGGACTGCCAGCATCCCTCCTTTACGATCGTATATATCTAAGCCCGCGTTTTGAATGACAAACGAGCATCAAACCGGACCTTTGGACCTTCCCTCCAACTTCTCCTCGGATTGCGACTCTTTACATATTCTTATCTACGATAACGAGGCGAGGCTGCGACGCTCAAAGCGCTGACTGCATTTTTAATGCGCCATATTTCATAGGGAAATTGGTGATGGTATCGATAAATCTTTCCGGTTGTGAAAGTTGTACACGAGTTTAAATAAATTATTATTTACTCGGACGCGCGTCGATATGCCTTGAATTTGTATAATTTTAACATATGAATAAAGCCTTTTTCGACACATAAATTCAAATGCGCGCGCTACACACACACACATAGAGAGAGAGAGAGAGAGATGCGTATAAAAATTTAGATTCCTGCGTGGACTTTATAGCTTTTGTGGTTTACTTTGTAATGACGGGCTCTGATTTTCCCTTGATAAATCCAGCGCGCAATATTAAACTTTGACCGTGCTTTTCAATATTTAAATACAGTGTCGGATGCGAGTTATTTTGTCGCCAACATAGTTTTGCGACGATAACTGTAATTTAACGCCCGAGGAGACGTGCCAGATGGAAAAAAGTGAGAGAGCGCGGTCGAGATAAATATAATCCGAAAGGGTGGTCTGGCTCATTTTGGAAATCAATTATGCACGAGGAGCGAAAATTGAATTTTCATTTTTATTTTTTTCTTCTTCTTTTCTTCTTCTTTTTTTCTTTTTTCTCTCGTTTGCGGTTCTTCTCCGTGTGGTTTTCAATGGCAAGAGTGCCAGCAAACAGATAATTAAGGGCTATTTTGCCTTCCTAATGAGTCGCGCGTGGGCATCCGCATAATCAGCAGCCCAGTGTGGATTCCCCGAGTGGAACAACGGAGTGCGAGTGATTAAAAGTGTTTATTGTTACGAGCATCAACGCAAATTGTCCCGGTGATTATACAGATTTACATTTTTTTCGAGTTAGTAATTGTGGGGGTCTTGAGATCGGGATCAGCCCTTCCAGTCACCGTCTAAAAATAACCCTCCAATGCTCGATCACAATAATTCTGACTGCGTTTGATTCCGGATCTTCTCCGCACCCCCAAATTGGCGGAAGAACCTAAAGAGGCTCACTGTTCTCTCGGCGGGCCAAGATGCAAAAACGGAAACACAAAGGACGATTTATCGCACGATGTACCGAGAAGACGTGTGCCGCCCTGATTCCCGAAGGCGTCATCGCGCCTCCTGGGGAGGAGATAAGTACTCGACAGTAGGCAGCCCTTGCTTGTGTCACCGCGGTTCATCCATCAACCGTCACACGCATCGTCGGCGACCGGAGGAAACCAAGCGATGTTCTTCGACGCCGAGGAGTTTTTCCATTCCGCGCTCGTCCATCCGCGTGTGCATTAGTCCACCCCTTCCCCCAGCCCTTCCCCGGAACTCCTTTTTCTTTTTTTGGGTTTTTGTTGGTCTTTGGTGCACTTTTTATTGTCGCCTCGAGCTTTTTCGATTCCTCGAGGACAGAATGCGGCTTCTTGTTGGGGAAATGAATGGCTCGGTGAAATTGATTTATTGAGAGGAATTGTAGGTACGTTTGCATAAATAATGTGACGTTTATAATGAAATATACATTTTTTATAGGAGTTCTATTTTGTTACAGTGGATTAGTGTTTTGAAAATTTATGTATTATACATAAATAAATTTAATGCGTTTAATTTACCTCTTTTTTACGAGCGGCTCTATTTTAAGTAATTTTCGCTATATTAACATGAAAAAGTCTCGTGGTATTTTTTTTATTTAGTGCTATTTCATTCCATGGATTAATATATATTTTGTCATAATTTTATTGTTTTGATGTGCTCACTAATCATGCAATAAATACATTATTCTACCTTTGTTTATAATTTTTTTTTTTTTTTTTTTTTTTTTTTTTTTTTTTATAAACTCGTTAAATATAATGTATTATTATTTACTTAAAAATAAAAATATTTAATTACAAATGTCGTATATTTGATGTACAACGTATAATGATCATGTCATGTCCGTAAAATTTGTATTCTTAGAGATAATAAATATGAATTATAAAATGAAACAAACATAGAACAATTTATCAAATTCCTTTTCATGGCACAAACTTCTTAATTAATAAATTTTAATATCATATCCTTTTGAATAGCTGTTTGAGAAAAAGGATAATTTCACTTGATGGTTATATGATTGCGCGATTACACAGATTGGTCGGCTATAAAAGTCGTACTCGAACGGATTAACTCGAGACACACACACACGCACACACACGTAACACCATCGAATGCAAGTGTACTTTTGCATTAGAAGTCTCTATTAACTTGTGCAGTAATTTATACACACACGCGCGCCTGCAAAAACACACGGACGTGATTTTCTCGACGGATAATCGCGTGATGCGCCTCATGGCCTGTTTCTACATTGGCACACCGTGCAAATTGCACTACAATAATCTTCTTTTATCTGTTATAATCTTTCGAGTTCTATATTCTTTCAACGCCAATCATTGTTTTATTTTCTTACTCGGTTACTTTTAGTATTAAATCACAGATTACACATCGATGTACCGGGGGAAAAAAATTTATTGCGAATATTAATTTTTTTTTTTTCAACATAATATTATTGATACTTTAAAAGTTTTTAAGTAATATTATTGAAGCAAAATTCGTACATGTAAGATATTTAATTCAAATTTGTACATTTTTAATTTTTTAAAAATATCGAGTTAAATTAATTTAATATGAATATAAAATTTATTCATTACATTTTATTTTTCATTTTAAATTATTTTTATTATTGTTGTATGTAAATTTATGTGTTATATAACATACGGTAATTTTAAATAATTTAAAATTTTTTAATAGATATTTAAGTAATAAAATTAGTCATAGCTAATAATCCATTCATTTTTATAAACAAAAAATTTTTTCTTGACTTTCAAATGTCTTATAATCTGGTTTATCAGCTTCGTGAATCAATTGCATTAATATATTATTGCAACATAATAAATACCACATACGACTTTAATAGTTGAATGGGATCCAACGAATTAATTTGTCTATTCACTGAATATATTAATAATTTAGTATCTGTGATACATACAGTAATATGCATAGTATTTAAGACATTAAAAGAAGTCGCATAAACATCATAAATGTTCATTTATTCTTTTAAAAAGATTTTACGAATATAGTGAATGGTAAATAGTTTGTATTATGTTACGAATGCCTTTGAGAATTATCCTTTTTTAAATGTTAAATTTTAGTATATGTTATTACAATAATTTTATTCACAGATTTGTTTTTGCAGAATTAATATTTATTTTCATGATGTAATTAAGATGCCATGATAATAAAGTCAAATAAGAGTTATTTTATATAAAATTAAACTTAAATATATTCGTAAAAATATTGAATATAATTGCAAATAATAAAACGATACCTACAAATTTGACCTGCTTGCGGTTGTATTTATAATGAACATTTTATTTTCAAGTCTTGAGTCATATATTTTTATGTAACTCAATAATTATGCATAATATAAAAATAATTATTAACTGATATTTTATCGCCATCACAAATAAATATCTAACATTTATTTTGTGACGAATTAATATTTACTCGATGAACGTTATTGCTAATTATAATGATAATTTTTATATTTAAATTGCATCAACAATTAATAAAGTATTATTTAATGATCTAGTTTGGAATATTATCGTAACACTCGAATAGCCTACAATAAAATATAGCAAGGAATTACAATTAAACTCGTAAATGACTTCATGGTTGAGTAAGTGAACGGGTTATAACTAAATTGTATATAAAATTTAAATTTCTAATTCGTGTTTTGTAAGGAATGCCTGTTCTATATATTTTTATGCAGAGTATAGGTTTGCTTTTTGGTCTACAAGAAAACCCGAGGCGAAGAATTTGACTTAAAGAACTTAAAGAATATTATTTCATACTCACATTCATCTCTTCCGCAGCAACTCTTGCATACCTTTTTCATTTTTATTCTTACACGTATTTGAATCGGTAGCCTCTTAATTCTACAAGTACACTATCCATCTCCACTTTTCTTCCTCTATGTTTTCAACCGCCTCCATTATATCCAAGTTTCCTCATTCGCCTTTACGTATTTAATTTTGTTCATTCTCTGCAGAGAATATTTTTTGTTTATTCTAAAGCTATTTCATAATCTACTACTAAACTTTTGAATACTCTACAGTACATTTGAAATCGGATGGAAAATACAATAGGCATATTTTATTTTTATCCGCCAACCAATACTGGTTGACCAACTTAACATTCTTATATTTTTTTACCAAGATCTTTTTATATTCTATCCTTTTTTAACCTCTGTAAATACTGAGGTACTAATTCTAGAATAAAATAACAAATCTATTATTGTATTTAGTATTTTTACCTTTACCATCAATAATTTTCTTTTTACACTGATAATATTTCTTTCGGTATCTCCAACTATTTGTCAATATTTTTTTCCTAACTCTACTAATATAATATTAAATTGTGTTGATATGTATCAGAATTTGGTTAGCAATCTGCAAGCAAAAAACATTGTTTATGCATGTGCAGATTAATTTTAATTAAGAATATACGCACACGCAATTAACGTTTAAAAATAAAGAATTTATTTATTTATGTATTTATTTATTTATGTATTAATTAATTAATTAATTAATTAATTAATTTATTTATTTATTTATTTATTTATTTACTTGAAATTTTAGAGAGATTCGTTGTAAATTGAATTCTTTCGCTGGTATTTCAATTATAGAAAACCTATTCTCAATTTTTCAATTTTTTATATAGCATAATACTTAAATTGTTCCTTGTTCTCTGAAATTATTTTATAGAAACTGTGGATATAGTTGCATTATGAGTTTGTCAATTTTTAGATTTTCACTACTTTATTCTTGTTTCCATTCCATTTTCTTTCTTTTCCTCTAATATGCGCAAGCCAAATTCGGGTGCAGTGCGGGTGTAACAATATGGCAAGAAGAAAAAGGATTCGTTACGCCAAGCTTGTAATGTACTTACACCTACAATTCGCACTTGGATTCAGTTGAGCTTCAAGCTCGACAAAGGGAAAGAGACGTACACATGCACGTGAGCACATTGGTAAAGGGGAGAGATGACCGGGGATATCGAGAGAAACCAAACGTTGGCGCAAAAACGCCTATAATTGTACTTCGTCTTTAATTTATCGTCGATCTGTTGTTCCCTTTGTTTACGATGAAAGCTGCTTTATTGGAATTAAATTTTTAAATTTAAAGTAATTTTCGGCTCGAAACTTATTATTGGCAGTATTTGTTATACGGAAAGAATACTCAATATTTAAAATTAGTTAAATTTACATGAGACTGTTTAAGCAGTTGTAAAGTAAAATTTACATTCCAATTTCAAAGATCTGAACATTCCAATTTACATCCAATTTTAGTGGCATTGTCATTAAGAATTGGATTTTTAAAGAGGAAGCTATAAGTAGGTAAGAACATGTAGAAAATAGGAATTGAGTGTAAGTAATAAAAGAAATTGTGGTGATCCATGGGTTATTTTACCATTAGTATTCTCAAATTATTATGCACTCAATTTGAGAGTAATCAGGATTTGAGTGGAGCCAATGTTTTACTCTAAAATGAATGAAATAGGGGCATATTAAAAGGGTTGACAAAGAGAAAAGGGTTTTTGTGTAGCGTTGAATTATAATGCACAAGTGCTTTTTCTTCTTTTTACTGTAAAGAATTCAAATGGACGCACGAATTAAGTACATTTCGATGCTCGCGTACACGTCTACGAGTCATAATACGAGACTGATCACACTCCAACTGACATTACTTTGTTAAATATCCCATTCGTCGATGCTAATATTTTATAAATTTCTCAGTCTCTTGCACATAAATATTCAGATGCTTAAAAAAAAAAAAAAAAAATTGAGCAGGCACTTGCAGAGTTCGTTTTAAAAATTATCAAAGCTTGCAATCATTTCTAGAATAACAAGACGATTATTAAACCGACTAATTATTAAATAAAATACTACTTTTAATTTAAAATGTACACATCAATATATGTATGCAATTATGCTGCTTATGAGGTGTACAGTTCTTACACGGCCTTTCGATTTCCATCAAACAAAGGTAAAATAAATTAAACAAATTATGGGTATTTAAATGCCATTCACTATATTTATTACAACTGAGTCCATGCTTACGCACAAATTAAGCTCCCACGCACATTTTTTCCAATCGTCATTTCTTGTTTACTCGTGTACTTTATCATTGCAAAAAAGACTTTACAAGATATTAATCATGCCCTGTGTGCGCGTGCGTTTGTGTGTGTCTATGCGCGCGCGCGCGTGTATACATATATGTACACTTACATTTAATAGTGCAATTTGGAAAAATGGAAATCAATAGTTTATCGACTGACCTGGACAAAATATCTTTAGTCAAATTTGAGTTGAATATCCCAAAGATGACGTTGTCTTGTGTTTCTCCACCGTATGTCTGTCTCAGAACGACATGCGTCACTTGTCCAAGTCATGAAAAACGACTGACTTCACATTGTAGGAATAATAATGAAGGAAAAAGAACATTGGTAAAAAAATGTCGGTAGGGCCTTTTTGTGGTATTGTTACACCTTCATTTATATTTATATTTTATTTTAACTTATTTTTTTAAAATAATTAGATAAACGAAAATATCTAGTTGTAAAAATATATGTATGGCTCTTTACTTCTCTACTTTCTTTTTAATGGAAGTGATTAATTTTTACCAGAAATATAACTTGTATAATCCATTCAAATTACTCACAATTAACTAATTTATCAGTTGAAAAATAAGTCAACGCTGAGTATATTTTAAAATATTATAAATTTCAGTCCTAGAAATAAAAAATTATTCTCAAACTTGTTGGATAAATTGTTGGGTAAAATTAAACGCAACAATTATGAGACATTTTAACATAATAAAATTAACAATAAAAATTGATTGATCTTAAAGGTGTAAGATTGGCAAGATTATAGTTAAACAAGGAGTAATTTGTTTTGTGTTTGAAAATTTTAGCAAATTTATAAATAGATTTGTGTAAATGTAGTTTATAAATGTTGAAGCTGAAAACGAGATAAAATGGTTAGCAAGCAATAGGAGGTTCGACTGGTGTAAAGTTCGTCTGTAACCAGATAATTTATGTACTAGATTAAAGCAATCAATGTCAGAGAATGGAATGGAATGGAATGGAATGGAATGGAATGGAATGGAATCGCGTGACTTTTAGAAAAATGCAAAGAGACAACGAGCGATAAAAATAATATATCCGAGAAAAAAATCAATATCAAATCGAGTTATAAATAGGGATCATCGCCTTGGAACTCTCATAGAGCGACACACCGAGAAAGCAAATAAAGAAAGGAAGAGGGGGTGGGCGAGGCGTCGGAGATGGCAGGAGATCTAAGACGCTCAAGCTTCCGCTAATCCAAGAATCGAGCCTTTTAATGCACGCATCACGCGCCACTCTCTTTTGCCCTCGCCTTCTGCCAGGGTGGGTAGGTGGGTGGGGGGGGGGGAATTTTACGATTATAAATATCGAAAGATACTGGGAAGAACCGGGACCTCCCGGTCCATCCCCCCTCCCCCCGAGAGCCCCGAGAGCTCCGTGAGCCCCGACCCCTCCTTTCTCCTTCGGATCTTCATTTTTCTCCCGACCTCGCTTTCTCGACTCCTCGCGTCCTTGTGTCTCGTCGCCTCGCCGACATTCGGTTTCTTCAAAATTATTTCATTTCACTTTATCGCACCTATTTGTCAATGAGAACCACCGCGCATCCCTTTAATTCTCTTCCTCCTTTCCACGAGGATTATGTGCTTAATGCACAGATTTATCATTTCGTACCTTTCTTTTTTATCGAATAAATCACATTTATCGCGTGGAGCATTAATAAACGTTAAAACGCCATGGTTAATTCCATATGTAATGAAATGTTTCTCCCTCGGATTGGTTAGTTTATAAAACATTGTCTTGGTTAAAAAGTAATATTTTAATTAAGATGAACACTGATAAACGAGCGATTTCGCGATAAAAAATTGTTTTTCCTACACTCTCTATATGTGATCGTCGATTGGCAACTCATTTATTTGCTATTCAAGCTGTGATTGAAAGGGATTAAAAAGTTGATGTTGCTTTCTCATGCATTTATACAAACCATAAATAAATCGTAAATTACATTGTATGCTCTACTTTTTCATGATTTTCACAATAGAAACGCAATGGAGTCATGAATTTTTTTTTTAATTTTAATTAAGCTAAATTTCTCTCTCATTGTACTCAAATATAATTATAGCTGGATATTATAAAATATGTTTTTAAACAGCTGAGGAGATAGTTTAATGTACCAAAAGGGTCCAATTAAAGTATATGCATGGATTTATTAAGGGGCGTATTTGGGGGCAAAAAGATTCTCTAGTCGTTCATGTCTTTTTTAAGCGAAAAATAAATCGGTAGTTCCAGGAGTTGACGATTTAAAAGTTTCTCCGAATGCACACCAAATCCTATTTATTATAAAGTTTTAAAAGTTTGATTTTGTTTCAATCTTTTTACTTTCTTCTTTTTCAATTAATCTTTGCACGTAGTATGGGAAACTTTAAATTGTTTATACCGCGCAATTATCAATCAAGCGGAAAACACTATTAATACAGTAATAAAAAGAGTATTTCACTGCTTCTAATCGTTTATTTATAAACATCTTTAAAAAGCACAACATTAGTCAAAATTTGCATGGTGCTTTTAAAGATTCTGAAAAATTGTTGAATTTGATCGAACGGTACTCAAGAGCGCAAAAAAGTTCCCCCTCTCACTTCAAAGCTAAATTTTAATTGGCTCGTGTCAGCTCGAGCCGGAGAAAGAATCCCGAAATTTCCGAGTAATATTTTATCGAGAGGAGATAATGTAATTCGAGGCAAAAGGCTTTTAAAAGCAATTCATTACAATCAGCTGGAGGTGCCGCCAAGGAAAATACAATTCCAGAAGCTCCCCAAAATGCTAATAATACGCACGTCCGGGCGCGAAATACGTGAAGGGACGATGATAATGGAGGTGCGATTAGTCGCCGATATCACGGTGCGGGACATCGACGTGTCCGATCGTCTTGAGCAGATAATTTTAGTCACGGGGCATAAAAACGCCAGAGCGACGTCGGGGCATGCGCTCCAGATGCTGACGGGTCGGGGCATTGTGTCGTCGCCGAGAGCGTGGCTGCTAAATTTAGCCTCGGGGGACCGACGTCGCCAACGACGATGGCGATGGCGATGGCGATGACGATGACGATGACGATGACGATGACGAGGGCGGCTGGGCACACGCCGAAGACGCCGAAGATTCTCGACTTCTTCCAGCGCATTCGGACATGTCCTTTCTACCCCCTGATATCGCCCGGATAGCTGGTGGAGTTACAAGCCTCCTCGCCAAGTCTGCTGTGTCAGGCGAATGACATTCAGGCGTCATTCCAAAGCATTTTTGATCTTCACATTCAACAGTCGCTTCGGGACCTGACGGTCGAGTCGATTTTGAATACATTGTACATGCTCCAAATAAAGCATTAATATAAATATAAATATAAATATAAATTGGAACCGAATGCTTTTGAATACGTCCGAGGCGTCAAAGAAGGGTTTGAAAAAAAATGACACGGTGGTTGACCTCTTGGATTGAGGAATGTCACTCACAAGTTAAATTTTTTGTGATCCCCACCGGAGGAAAGTGGGTAGCCGTGATTTAAAAGAAGTATCGAGTTTGTTGGCCGTACCGAGTAGACACCGCGTAACATAAGTTTTCCGGCTCATCCGATTGTCAAAACTAACAAACCCCAACGCAACATTGATGGGCGAGTGTGGTGGGGCAGCAAAAAAATTTCCACTTCTTTCCTCGGTGGGTCGTAAAAAGGGAGTAGCAGTCGATTTCCTCGCGAAAAGCTCTCGTAAATCAACAATGACATGGCCGCAAGTCGATAACTTCTTCATCGTCACCCCATAATTATAGAACATTTAATTTTAAAACACATCATCCACGCGTCCGTAGGAGAAAAAACCGAGGAAAAAAAAGGAGGGCGTCGGGTAAAGGCGCGACAAGGGGGAGGAGAGGGAGGACTGCGCCGAACACTAAGAAGATGGAGCAAAAGAAGAGGTACAAGAAGAAGAAGAGAAGAAGGAGAGGGAGAAGAAGATGACTTCTTATCTGGACCGCGCGGAACACGAGACGAAAGACCTTCCTCTTTTTTTTTTCACTTTTCCGCTTTTTTGGTTGGAGTGAACTTGTCAGCGATTTTGGACACGATAGGCCCACAGAGGGACAAGATGTCCCCCGCTCTCGCGAAAAAGAAAACAAGCCGGCACGCGTCACCAGATCGGGCACAAGGGAGGGGCTGGGGTGAAGGTTCCGGGTCCAGAGATGATATTATCGCTCGGTCCGGGTACTGAAATTCGTCCCAACTTGGAATCCGACATGCCGACTCACAGTTCTTGGGAGTAGAATTGATGTTTTACAAGAGCCTAATGATTATTGTTCAAGATAACGCAGGTATTCGAAAATTAAAATTATCTGCCTGATAAGCTTCTTTCGTTCCACCGATAATCACTGACAGATATACAAGTTTTGTTTTATTTTGGTAATTCAAATTACACGAATACTTTTTTTGTGATTAATCGCATTATATTTTGATTATTACACATACATACGTACCTCAATGTATAACAATAGTTATGATAAAATAATGAATTATTCACCGTGCATAATTAATAAAACATTATTTCTCTTAAATGCATTGATATTTAATCGTACATTTAAATGTATGTCTATGAGTTTATTATTAACCATACGAAATCGAAAAAAAACATTAGGTTAACTAAAAATTCATTTTAATTCCCTTGATGTTTGTCCAATGTTGCACGAGCTTGTACTCGTTTGAAATAAACTCACGAATATTCTCGAGAGAAGCACAAGTACACAATTATATATTTGCCATTGGCGAATAACCAAGAATCGTAATTACTTGAGTGTCGAAAGAAAAAAACCGAGCAATCGAATTGAAATTGAAAAACGCGCATTTCCGAGATGAGGAAAGAAGAACTGCGCCAAAGTGAAAAAGAAAAAAGAGAAATGTGGAGGGAATAAAGACGTCGGAGAAAATCCCAAAGCACGCGAGTCCCATTAGCGCTTATGGATGTCTTAGTCTGCGAGAGAAGTGGCATTGTTAAAGGCTTAAAGTTAATTGTCTCAACCCCACGCGACTGATCCTCGGAGTTGGAGTCCTTTTTCCTTTTCCTCTTTCCCCCTCGCTCTGACTCAATGAAGCTCAACTTTATCAGGATGACGAGTGGATTTTCCACTTTCCCAGTAGGACGGCGCTCGAGATATTGTGTTTGTGCAGAAGCTGTCGCGAAACTCCAGTAAACTTTTCCATTCTCGTTCCGAATACTTTTCCGGGATCTTTTGAACTTGCTTTTAAGTTCTGTTGCTTCTTCATTATTAAAATTGTAATTTTCTTTTCATTAAATTTATTTACTTGTGAATTATAATAATTGAAAGTCGACTCCCACCCAAAAAAAGAACGTTCAACACATTTTCAGCGAAATAAACGTTTTATTCTTATCGTATTTATACATTTTATTGCAGAGTATAAGCATTTTTACGACAACAAACAAAATATTATATAATTACTATCAGTTTTAATTTAAAAAAATAATAATACAGGACAAGGCTTTTTAAACGTCTTCTATTGGACTCTTTTATTTGGACGAACATAATAAGCTTACTTCTTCACTGCAAATAACTCAATTCAATGAGAGTGTTTTACCTCCAACAAAAGCTTCTTAATTACTTAAATTATATTTTTCTCGACGTTTTCGTTCGGTAACAAAAGGCTTAACTTCTATAAATATGTTTACTTAATTAATGTTTTGTGGGTTTCATTCAATATAATAAGAATGAACGAATGGCGAATAATCAATCGAGACGCATATTTATTCAATAATTTAGTGAATAAAATGAACAATGTTTTTTACGCAATAAAATTCAATTTCATATTTTCTCTAAGTATAATATCTTAAAAATAACTTATTCTTGTTTTAATCTAATTTAAATTTTCTATTGTTTTAGTTTAACAATACTCCTTTAATGTATGTGAATATCTATTTAACATATAATACATACGTAATAATTATCCAGAGTTTATTTATTTGATAATGAGATTTCTGTATTCGTCATTTTCTTAAAATTGTTTTCTATTATTTAAAGAAAGATTAAAAAATATAATTGTAAAATCATCATTTTCTTACATCTTTCTTACATTGAAAATAATTTAACCTCTTTTTATTTACTAATTTTTAAAAGTAGCTCATATATTTGTTATCTTTAATAAATAATAAAATTTATTTGCAATATACATTTAAATATGATTTAATGCAGGTTTTAGATTCAAAAAGAAAATTAAAAAAAAAATTATTTCATAATTTTTATTATTTACCAATTCTTACGACCGGGATACTTTCTAACCTTCTGCAATTCGAGAAAGCAAGAATAGTCAAAAAAAGTTTGTGTGATTCATTAAATCCATTAATATATTCTATATTTATAGATTTAGCGAATGATAGGATAAATAGTTGTGGTCTGCGATATTTTTAGACCGCATAATTGACAGCAAAGTTAATCATTCCTGGGAAAAAAAATGACAGACTAAAAAAGAAGTTTCGGTTAATGAAATCATTTGATTAATGACGCGATCATCTATATTTACGTGAAAAACAAACGATTTACTCGGGCGGTCCCAAAATAAAAAATTCATTTACAATGTAATTCCATTTGGATGTCGCGACGCTAGGAAGGAAGGACGTAGAAAAATATCGAGAGATTTTTTTCAATTTTTTCGGGCGCTCCTCACTCGGAAGGGAAGAAATGGTTGGTTATACTTACCGATAAACTCAAAGGAGTCGTCAAGGCCCATTAAAGCAGGGACTTGCATTTTAATAATATAAATTTAGAAGGCTCTGAAAGGTCCTCCTCTGGGTGCAGCGCAGCATCTCCCGTTTACTCGTACCTCTTGATATATTCCCGAAAACTGAGACGAGAAAGGGGGACAGCATCCCGAGACTGGATTCTCGGATTTCTCTGGTTTCCGGAGGCTGCCCGAGGACCGATTTGTATTCGTTGCTTCCGGGATTGCAGTCCTCCCTTCCCGACTCGCGTCGGCCTCATCGCCGAGTTTTTATTTCATCGTCTCATTTGTATCCTGTTTTCGCCTATTTCACGCCGGCTGAAAACGGGACTCCAGCATCTTCCCTTTGTCTGGACCTCCACATGGAGGCGTGGGAGGCACGTGAGCTGACCGGCATTGGGATCCTCTCCACCCTTGCGTATCCCCCCGGCGAAGGGACGCGAAATTGCTTTCGACCTTGGGAACTCTCAGCCTATATCCGTCGCTTAATTAATTGACCCTGATTCCAAGGGGGTGGGAGTCATTCTCGAAGGCACAACGCGTAGGTCAAAGGCGCGCGTTTAACGAAAATATTGGCCGGGCGCGTGATAAATAGTTTAGTGGAATATTTCTTTGTCTCCGATCGCGGAGGGAACCGCAGGCTCGTATTTGCACTTTGTTTTCCTTTGCAAATGAGTAAATTATAAGCCGCGGACGATGATTAACGTTGACAAGGGCGGTCTTTAAAACTAATGCAATAACAATGCGCGCGGGCTGCATGCGTACCAACATAAGTATACACGTACCAAACTACCAACCTACCTACGTACCTACGTACCTACGTACCTACGTACCTACGTATCCACGTACCCACGTACCCACGTACCCTCGTACCCACGTACCTACGTACCCACGTACACAGGCTCGAAACTCTCGGTTTTGTCGAAAGTCGTATAACTGAAAACCTGTTTCGAGATTGACAGTTTACGACTCGTACGTATATTTTTATATCTTCATGCCCGTAAAGTACCCCACCGAAAAAAATTCATTATCGTAAAATCCCTCGAAGGGCCTCTCTCACTCTCTCTCTCTCCTTCCTATCGCCTGTAAATTATTTTCGCAAATCGAACCCTTTGATACTTTTCAAATTGTACGCTTGTAGATGCAATAATTTATTCCTCCGCGCCATCGACTTGTGCTCTCGAGAGCCTCTCACGAAACTCTCCTCTCCCTCCCTCCCTCCCTCCCTGCCTCCCTCTATATCTCTCCACCCCGAAGGCAATTTCACTCGCGAATATTGCCTGTAAAATACTTTATATTCCTCCGTTTATATTGTATTTCGTAATAGCTGCAATTTCATTACAAAAAATGAGAACTGGCAATAAACAGTCAACATAATTCAGCACGTATCCTAATATTTGACGTGACGTGTTAACAATGGAATTATACATTTTTAATGAAGGCGCATGCGTTGGTCCCGATTGCTGATCTACTTGCTTCTTTACCCGCTCTTGGGCCAAAATCTACTTTCCATACTACCAATGGTTTGTCCCTTTTCTCATTTCTTCGTCTTTTTTTCGAATTATCAAGCGACTTTGCTCGTCGCTTCGTCCTTTTGCCAAAGATCATTCAAATTTACATTGTAAATGTTTCTTTCGAAAACTGGTGATTTTGACAGAAATTTTAACACGAACTTTTTTCCGTATTATTAACAAACAATTCGTGTGTGGCTCCTTTCGAACACGAATCTCTCTCCTCAATTAGTTCCATGGATCTTTCGACTTCCTGCCTTTGCTGAAATTGCTATTTCACTTTGGTATCGATTCGAAAACACCTTGCAAAACGACAGAGCTCGAAGGAAACTTTTAATTTTAGCCAAAACTTTGATTGAATATTTCAATTTTGCATTTACTATACATTCCAATGATCTACTGTATGTTGACTTTGTGTAGTTAAAGCAATAATTGTATTTGTGAAAACAGTTTGAAATATTGTGATACAAGCATTTCGTCAAGTTCATTTATAAGCTCAGCATCATCGGTTGATTGATTTTAAAGAATTAAATTTCTTTTAGCATAGTCTCTTAAGAATAGAGGCAGATCGTTTAAACAACTCGATCAAACTTCATTTTAAACTGTAAAATTAAATTAAAAAAAAAGAAAAAAGAAAAAATTAGTAAAATATCTCTCTGTCAAAATTAAAAGCATTTGATTCGTTTGTTTTTGTTATTTTTCCTTCAATTAACATTTCAAAATATTAACCGAGAGATCTAAAAATACATTTACATTTTTTAAATCCACGCTCTTAGTATTCAAAATTATTATAAAAATATTTATCAAAAATCGATTTATCAAAAAGCGGCTTTAAAAATGAGGCATTGATCATTAGTTTTTTCAGTAATAATCCGTTGCAAATAAATACCAAAGCATAAAGCATCGAATAATAGTCTGGAGTTGATACTCGAGCCGAGGACCGCATTCACAATGGCTTTAAATTAAAAATTCGCGATAAAAACCGGCCAATAATAAAGGTAAAATTGGTGAAAGAGAGAAAGGGCCCGGAGAAATTGGCAGCCACCAGGTTGAAGATGCGATCCCTGGCATCCTGGACGAAAGCGGAGCCAACGCATTGGCGTAATTGCTCGGGTCGGAGGCGGAGAGTCACGAGTTTCGCATACCTCGTGTCACGAAGCGAGAAACTTCCGTGCACCTAAAGTACGAGGAGGGGGTGTAGGAGGGGTTGCGAAAGATACGAGCCGGCGGTGTATACTTACGCGCACATAAACCTGGAGAGAGCTGGTCGCCCTCTCTGCTGTCCCTCTCTCTCCGGTCGATAAGGGCCATGTGAGGACACACAAGGGCTCGCTGGCCCCGTGTCGGAGAGGAAGGGCCGTCGCCGTCGATACATCGCGCGCATCGTAAACCCCATAAGTACGCACTCGGGAAAAGAGCGAGTGCGAGTGCGAGTGCGAGTGCGAGTACTCTCGCCCACTTTTGTGTACACAGCGAGCGACCAGCCGGGACGGAAGCGGATATGGAGGCCATAACTCGCTTTCGCCATGCGCGCACGCGATATCGACGCGCTTCGAATTGATCTCCGACACTCCGACCTCTGACCCTTACCCCTAATTAAAACCCTGTTGTTCCCGCGAACTTACGCTCTCGAGTCGCTTTTGCCACTCGCGCTAGTGCTTTCGTTATCGACACGCCATTTAACTCGCGCAACGAGCTCGCCTGCGTTCATTGTCGGCGAGTGTTTACGCATGCGTGAATGCTCGCGGATAAAGCATTACCGCCTTTTTCCTCTGCGATATCGCGAGATATCTTAGGGATATCGATCCTGAACCGCCGCTCGGAACAAATGCATTCGTTCTCTTTTTTCTCTTACGAAACGCTCCCGAGACAAGTGCGGTTATCGCAATGCAAATGCAAATCGTTTCCTTGTACATGTATATCGAGCCAACAAAAGAGGGACCATCGTTTTTTAATTCGAGTCGAGAGCGAGAATCGCCCGTGACTGATTAAGCACTCGCAATAATGGCGCCAGTCGAAGATGAGGTTCTCTTCTCGCTTTTACTCGGAGATGAAATCTCGCAAAAGTCTCGCCATTTTTCCCGTCTTCGGCAAGCACCTGGTTTCCTATGCAACCGACGTGTGACGAGAAATCGTTTACATATAGAAATTTTAATTTTTATAGGATCTTGTAATTTCTCGGGGCTAGCGCGAGCTCATTTTTGCAAAAGGAAAATAGGTTTCTTTGTGATTCAAAGTGTCCACTTTGAACGGCGATATCCGTGTTTCTGAGTGCAAGAGTATTCTCTGTGTGTGTGTGCGCGCGCGCGTGTGTGTGTGTGTGGCCGCGTGTCACGATCGCGCGTGCGCTCAATTCTGTGCACCGCGGGAATTGTGTACTTTATTTTTTATCTATAACGATTACAGCAGCAATTTGAATAAGTAAACTGTTTTTGCCTGGAAAAGAGTGTTTTTAAAAGATTTTTAAATCAAGTTGTTTCGATTTATTTTACTTTGCTTATTAAGAAGGGTCATTCGCTTGAGCTATTTTTATCTTCGAAAGCAAATAACTTGTCCAACTCTTTGAATATTAACATTAGTAATTAGACTCGATGACAATAGCTTCCTCTTCAGATTCATTCCAACTCTTTTGAGTAAATAATTTCATGTTCATTGCGAGTATGTTTATAAAAATAAAAATCATACTTCCATGACTTTCACTAAAAGCTTATTTTCCATTCCCTCAAAATAAAAATAACAAATAAAAATCAACAAAATCATTATTTAAGACGTTTTTAATTTATAATAAATATTAATTGTTATGTAAAATATCAAATTATTCTATTAATATATTTAAATTTTAACAATTTAATTTCATAATTTTCGTAGGAAACATTTGCATCAACAGACAAATTACTTTTAAAAAAATTATTAAATCTATTATATTGTAAAAATTTTTGAAGAAATTAAATATTCAAGTAATACCAATAATAAATACAAGATTACTAACTTGTTTATTTAAGGTGCATATAATCAATATATAATTTTTTACATTTTTTATTATAGTTGAATGCTTATTAAATCACGTTTAAATCGACTATTCTATGTACACGTATATTTAAGTCATGATAGACTATTATATTTTTCTATATTGTCAATCATAATATTATAATTTTTCATTTGAAATAAATTAACAATGAAACTAATATAACAGTGAATAAAAATATCTTTAAAAATGTACTGTTATTTTCAATAATATATTCTTTATTATACCTTTTAATATTTTTAATATTAATCACAGACATTTTTACCTATTGAATTTATTTAAAAACAAAAGATTTTATAAAGTGATATTACGTAATAGCTAACATTATGTAATTAAAGATAAGAAATAATTTCCAATTTATTCATTTCGTAATTATTTAATACAAAATGCTATTCTAAGGCACATAGTATCTACATAAAAGAAATTCATGTTCGAAACGAAATTATCGGCATGTAACTTTAAAGAATTTTTTAAGGTTTCCTTGTTATTTTAAAAATTAATTTTATTCAAATATAAATTTTTTTTTTTAAATATTACACATTTTAAAAGAAATAAAAGTGAAATAGTTATTATTAATTGTAAAATTAAGTTTTATAAAATTGTAAATTTTTTTTTTAATCATTAAGAAACGTCTTCTAATATATATGTAATTGTAATTAATTAATAAAATATTTAAAATTAACGAAAATTATATACACTTTTACCATGCTTAAAAAGACACAAATCAGTTACATTTTAATTGAAAAATAATTTCATTCAACAATTTTTATGTCTACCGAATCATCAATCATTGGTTTAGTTTGTAGCTAAGAAAATTGTTGTTTATGGAACAATGTGAACACTTGTATATTTACATTTCCTTATATACTCTTATTAAATTCAGTGGATCAACACTTGTAGATTTACTTAAATCATCCAAATACGAAAATAAATATGAACGCAACATCTTAAAAGAGTGAAAAATGAATGTAATTATTTATTCAAATGGATATACGTTTTTTTATTATCTAATAATTATCTCGTATTAATCTTTTAAAAATATAATATTTGAAAATTGTTATTATTAGAGTTGAGATTTATATTGATTTTATTTTTCAAATTAATTAGATTTTTCAAAAGGTTCATTTATGCATCACCATATCTTGATAAACGGATAATGATGAATCGACTGACACTGCATACGAGTTTTAAATTATACTCATTAGGCTCATAAAACGTCTTCGGCATTTTATAAAACTTTATATCCAACTTTTATTATACTTTTTTAATTATGAACTTTATTAACATCAATACTGTTTTGAATAGAATTATGTAAGAAAGGATTTTATATGACTACATACTATTAATATAAAATTCGTGATGACGAGATTATTAAATGAAAAAACAAAGTTTTTTATTTAAATTTTCATCCCACTATCTGTCAAAAAACTTTATTCGAAATTGATTCAAAACTCTCTGAAGGAAGAGAAAAAGAAATTTTTTAAGGCTTAAAAAAAAAGAGTATATTATGTATCTTGAATCATTTTTCATTGCTGTTGATGTTTTTGTATTAAATGCCCTATTCGAAGTTGATGATAATGATCATCTCTTTCTCTCTTTCCTTCCCCTTTTATTTTGCGGTCATTAAATTGAGCTATCGGTTAAATACTTGAATCATGGATAATAAAACTTTTAGTCCTTTTATTGAATTGTAATTGAGTGTTTAGAACAATAATATTATTTCATTTTAGTATTACCTCTTTTATCATAAGCAATTAGTTTTTTTTAACTCTGTTCATTATTATTATATCTTCTTTTTTTTAAAGTTGTAATTCTGTTATTAATTTTAAAGTGAATATTGTGAAAAACACAAGTGGCTGAAAATTATATAAAATTACTTTATGTAGCCAGGGTACAACTGTGTGTGTATGTGCATATACATGTATATAGTGCAACTATTATAATGGATTAAGATGGAAATTTATATATCGACGGTGCCGTTATTTATGAGAGAATTAATCTTGTAAATTGAAAGGAGCCTTTTTATAATTAATTATTGAAAGATTGTTAAATGTATATATTATGAAGCATGGGTTAGAATGACATAATTTTAGCATTATGTAACAAAAGCTGATAATGAATACGTTGAAAATAAATTTATTACATTTATAGGTTATAAAAAAAATCATTTTTACGCAATTCGTATATCAATAATGACATTTTCATATAATATAATAATTGTTTCACAAGTGGTACTAAATGATTTGATGATGATAAAAAATAACTTTTAGTGCTTAATAAAATTGATAATATTATTTCAAAAAAAATTTTTTAATTAATTTAAATATTTTAAAATAAATAACAAATAGCAAGATAATAATGCTGGAAAATTTTCTTTTTGTATTAATAATATGTAAATTGAGGGCGCAATTGTATTAAAAAAATTCAAGTTACGAGTTGTAAATTTCTAAATAAAATTTTAAATTGTAAAAAAAAGATTTTCTATTTAAAACACGGATATTTAAAACTTTGTTAAATGTATGATATTGGAAGTTTGAGTTCCTTAGAATTTTTTGCACAAGACTATGTAAATAAAAATTTTATGTAAATTATAGAACATAAAAGCCCCGTTTTATTAATTTATTCATCCATGTAAAATTTATTTGCACTAAAACATTGATGCCGTATTAAACAAAATTATTTTAAATATAGATCAGATGTGAATTTTTCTATACACAAATTCCTTTGACATAAAAACGAGGGAAGGGACAGTCCAGTCCAGAAGTTTTCAAACAAGTTACAGAACACATCGAATGAAGCGATGAAACATGATAAAAAAGAAAAAAAGTAAAATAAGCATTGGTCGGTATTTATCGTAAGTTGCATAATTCATGAAAGGTGTGGAAGAGGTGTCGAGTAAAAAGAAAAAAGGGGAAGACTCGACTACTAATCCATCTCACACACAGCTTTACACTGTATAAATCGTGTTTAGTTATTGAAATGGCGGCGCGCGTGCGTGAAATATCATGTCCTGTCTCATCAGTGTCAAAGCGACGGGTATAAATCTCGCGAAGAGACGAGGGAAGAGATTTTCTCGGGTCGCAACCTAGACCCGAGGTCAATGCTCCATAGAATAGCTAACACCTAGGAAAAGCATAGAAAAACCCGACTGTTTTTCCTCCATGCCTGCGTGATTTTGCTCTTGATGATTATTCGTCACCTGTGTTCCACCTGCGGCACTAATCGAGACAAATCGAACGAGAGAGAGGGAAATAGGCGGTGTCGACATTATCCTTGTGCGATGCGTGGCGTTGCTTGAATTCATAATGACGTCTCTATCTCTCTCTCCCTCTCTCTCTCCCTCTCTCTCTCTCTCTCTCTCTCTCACTCTCTTTCTCTCTCCCGCACACAAATCTACTATTTACTAAAGTAAAATGTCCCCTTGTACGTACAATGTGCTGTGGATTTATTTTTTATAAGCGATCAAGTGTTGAGTGGAATGTACATTCCTCCTTTTGAAATTATGATCATTTGGATTTTTCTTAATCTTGTTCTATTCTGATCCTTGGATTTGTGAAACAGTGAATAAATAAATAAAGCAATTTGTTGTTGATTAGTCGAAATGTACTTATAGATGATCAGGTGTTTTTCAATTCACTGAATTCGGATTATTTGTATTTAGAAGTTGTTGGAAGTTCTTTTTCTTCATTAACACTTATAAATACATTTGAATTTAGCGTATAGTAAGAGTAAACTTTATTGAATGATCTAGACATTATAATGCGTATTTTCATATTTTCTTTAATGTTTCAAATATTCTTATCATTGAATAAAAATTGAAAAACAAATGTCTTTATAAAATTTAATTGTTGATAATTGACAATTTTTTTTAATACAATTTTAGTCATTTTAATAGTTAATAATGTTCAAGTTATTCTATATTTATTGAACTTTCACACAGTTTCAACAAAATTCAATTAAATATAATAAAATTGTCCCATCAAATCAAATCTCTAATCCAGGAATTGTTTTAAAAATTTTGACCAAACAAATGTTTTCACATATCATGAACAAAAACATAAATCTCGTTTTTTTGATCATTGTCACTCGTGTGTTCACGGGTAGACTTAAAAAAAAAAATCAAAATTCAGCTAGTTGGACGAAATAAAATAGTATTGCACGCGACACATTCAAAAGAATCATTCGATTGATGACTGCATTGATCGATAGATATACATTATAAAGATAGGGGAAATTTTATTGATAACGAGATGGTGTTGAAACAAAAACATAAAATGTTAAACAAAAACATAAACATAAGGAAGGGTGATTATGTCGGATGAAAGTTATCTAGTCGATCGATCGGTAACTTACGTGAGAAAACTAACGCGTTAATATAGCTTGTATATGGATGGAATATGAATGGAGTTGAATATGCTCTTTTAGAGACATTTGAATTTTTATAAAGCATAAAATCCTTGATAAGGAAATGTTTTTCAAAGTTGGTCTAATAGTTTTCATGGAACTGAATAATCTAAATACTTTTTTTTACGATCATAATGTAACAAAAAGATATTATAAAAAAAAAAGAAAAAGAAATTAATTCTAATAGAATAACTGTCAATTATTATTATTTTAAAATATCGCAAACGTGAGAATAAAAAGTTTGTAATATAATGTGAATCAAGTATTGTTTTTAAAAGATATATTTCCAACAACATTATATAATAAAGAAAGTTGCGAATTTACAAATATTCAAATAATTCATTTGGAGAGTAATACGTAATAAAGGAAAAATTGAGGATCTATAAAAGTTGTTCATTGCGTTTAATCTTTGAAGAATGAAGGTGTCTTAAAAGTTATGACTCATGCATACATAATACGAACTTATGTCTCTTGAGAATTTCTTCTATATGAATAACTTAAGACCGATGTATAATTAGTTAGACTCGGTTACGAAAAATAATAATTGTTAACATACTTTTTTATGTAATTGTGGTTGTACGCATATAGGATGGACGCAATAAAATTTTGATGTCTCAAGAATTGATTGCGAGTGTCCGTCAAATGGTCCAATTAAAGATTATAATCTCGTAAAAATAAGTTTATAATGGTTATGTAAAGTAAAATCATGGGCTCCAGTGTCGGACAGAAATGCGTATCCGTGTCTTCATCGCTTGTTGCTCAATTTTTTTAATAATGAAAAAGCGATTTTATGTACGCTGTAAATATTTCAATAATTGACACACAATCAATTCCTTCCATTTAAAGGTGTTGCAGTCGATGCATAAAGTAAAAGGACAGTCAAGGAGTTTGTTACAACACGATTTTCTCAAAGATGTTTGCGATAGGCACTGCGCGTGAACTTGTTTAAAACGATTTAGAATTTGGCAAAGAAGCGCCTCAATTTTCCAGCCGGTTTATAAGCGATCGACACTGGCCGGGCCCCGATAAATTTTCCAGAATCAATCTTCCTGCACTCGTCCTCGACCCAGCATCCTCGTCCCAGCATCCGGCCGGGAGTTCCCAAGAGGCGCTGGACCGACGAAAAATAGACGTTTGCGTGTTGCACGTGCGAACGCGCAGGATAAGGAATTATTTTGCGGTGCAGAGGCACCCGAAGTGTAACCGAGTCGAATGCGCCCGATTGGCCCAGCAATTAAACACTAATTCTAGGGTCATCGGGGCGTAAAATACGTAAAACCTCGTCGTCGGGGAAGTTTGTCTTTCTGGCGTGGGATTCGGCTCGATCGCCCTCGAGGAAGGAGTCGCTATCGATTCGATCGAAGGTTGGGGGGGGGGGAGCTTCGTCGAGTCGGGCTCCTGCACTATAAAATGATCGGGGCAAGGGAAATAAATAAATGTTCGCGACGGCAGCACGTCACTCGACAAGTGCCGGAGATTCGACGGAGACACGCGAAAATCTCGGGACACGCCCTCCTCTATCACCGAGGGACCCAATAATAAAACGAGGAATTGTTGTTATAGAGACCTGGACATTTGATATTCGTGTTGGCATAGAAGAGTTTTGAACTTAATAACGATATTAATCACCAAAATCGTAGCTTTTGTTTTACTTTTTCGAATGCTTGAACCAACATCGCTCGCAATTATTAAATACTAATTAAGCCTCGAGCATTGAATTTTGAATATAAATTGCGGCACATTCTTGAAGGACAATTATTGTTCAATTTACTGCATTTTATTTTAAATTGTTCGAAATTTGGTTATTAGAACAAAGCTACACACCGCGATCCAATTTTCGACTTTACAAATCGGTGGAAAAACTTTTCTTATTATTTCGTTAAAAACATCACTTGGGAAACGTTAAAAAACAAAATTGCCCTTGAGCGTTGGAGCATTTAATTATAATTCAAACTGATAAACGAACAATTTTGAAGGCCTTGCACGCACCTCGAGCTTATCTGATATACTCGCACGAGTATTTTCTCTAGGCGAATTTAAAAGTGCAAAATTGTAGTTCTGTTGTGCAGAGGTAGAGCTCAATTTTTTGGGTCCCGACCTAGGGACCCATTCCCCTTCATCGAGAAATGTGCGCCGCGAATAAATTTCGGAAATTAGCTCGTTTTTTGCGGCTCGAAGGGAAAAAGTCCGAAGGAGAAAATAAAGGCCGGAGCAAAGAAATCGAAAGTGTGCAGGCGGTTTCGCGAATTCCGCGAGCGGCGTAAACCAACGTTATTAATCATTTTACGAGCCGAAAGGCGAAACCGCGGCGAAATGCTGGCCGACACACATACCCGAGTAAAAGGAAGAACAAGGAGGGAAAAAAGAAAACCAGACCGATGAAAATCGAGACTGTGCCATTTGTAGTGGGGGAGAGCGCGAAATAAATTGACCCTAAAAATGTTTGACGTCGAGGGCAAAAAATCGGAGAAAAAGAAAAACAATGGATGCATTGTGCTCCGAAGTTATATAAATTGTTTTCGAAAAAGAGTTAGTATGTTAATGGATTTATCAGTGTTGGCTCCGATGTTTGGATTTTTTAATTAAATTTTATCTCGCGGTGTAATTAATGTTATTTCATTACAATTAGCTAAAACAATCTTTTATGCATAAAAATATTAATTAAGATGATTACATGTATTGACCTTTAGAATTTATGACGGGGAAAAACTATTTTTAATGGAGTTTTCCTAGCTGCAGACATTGATTATCCACAAATTTCATAAATTTACAAACTTACAAATAGCCTTTGAGCAATGATTATTCATACGTTTTTCCAAACAATAATTATTATCGAATTAAGCAATTACTAAAAAGGAACATTTAAATGTTTTAATAAGCGTTCTATACACCTTTTACATCTTGTGTATCATTATTCATATTTAAATGAAATAAATATATGAATAAGATGCTCAAAAATTAAATTAAATTTAATGGTATACTCTTGGTAAAAAAATTACAAATTTTTATTATTTTACAAAATACAATGTTTAAAGAATATGAATATTCATGTACAGCAACAAGACCTACATATTTATTCACGATTTTGCATGATTTCAACTTTAAGAATATAGATTGCGTTAATTGAAGGGTTGTAATTTTATTAAAAAAAAGTACATATTCAAATATATTATTATTAAAAAACAAAAAAAGTAACTCGCTTGATACTTAATATTTTATTGTATAATTTAAAATTTTTTCTTTTATATGCACATAAAAATTAACATCATTTATATTTTCCTTGAAATATACTTTAGTTGCATTCAAAATGTCATGCTTAAAATTTTTTTTCAGATTAATACATTTCATATCAGTAATACTTTCAAAGGAATATTAAATGTTTATAATAGATTTGATTGTAAAGTTAAATAAATTAAGAGCGGATGATATGAGAACAATAAAAATTTTAAAATGACTTTCAAGGGTTAATTAATTTCATAAATTTTACTATTCAATCTGATTCTTTTTTTAATCCATTCTTTGTACGAATTTAAGCTTACACGTGTTTTTATTCCGTCATGTTAAAGATTCGCGCTAAAGGTTAATTAAGAGGCTACTAATAACTCATTATTATTTGTTTGACAAGAAAAAAAAAATTGTCATCTAGTCTCCCCATATTCGAGTATAAAATGTTTTTCTATATCATTCCTTATGGTTGACTTATGAGGAATGTGTTTTAATGCTATAAGAGAGATTTTTCGAAATAATATAATAATCGTTAGTCTTTCTTACCCAGGACTAATTTGAGAATTTAATGAAAAGTTGCACTGGGTAATAAGTTTTCTATCATGTAGTTTTTCGGTAGACTAATGTTGCATAATAGTCTAACAACAATGCATGCGTAACAAACTAAATGCTAAGGAATACAATTATTTTTATAGTTAAACGATCTGTAAATTTACACGTTTTTCATTTTTTTGTTACAGGTATGTGTCACAACAGAGTTATTTTATTCTCCAATACCACTTTGCACGTGAGTAGCAATTCACAAACGATTCACACTGTTCTAGTTTATAATTTAAAAAATGAGCAAGAATCGTTGTTTTCCAGTTTAAGAGCCTGCTCGAGGCGAAAACGCGGAGCAAAAGGTCGTGATGCGAAGGGTTCGGTAACGAGTTTAAGTGACTCGTGATTGATTATCCTGGCATTTATTAAATGCGACGATTCTCCCGAGGTCCTTTAGTACGGAGCGGCACCTTTCAAAGTCGACTCGAGACCCGTTTACGCTTGTTTGCTCGCCTCGCCAGGATGCGGATAAGAGATTTCGTGGCTAGGCTTCTGCTCGCTTGGGTGGCTTTCCACCTCTTTTTGCACCTTACTTAAGTATTACAAAATGAGCCAACGAGGATAATCGACTTTTGAAGGTTGAGGAAGCGTTTTTATCGGCGTATTTTTTCATCCGTCGACTAGCTCTGGATACCTCGTGGTGCTGCTGTGCGATCTTTTGAAGACGGTAATTATTCGGGAAACATTTTCGAGTGATTACGAGTAGGTAATTATATAATTACAGGCTGCATTTTGGCGCATAATGTATTTATACGTGTTTTTATCCTGTATCGAACCCTCAAAACGCGTGTATCATAAAAGCGTTTTCTCGATAAACTCAGTAAAAATCATCCTTCTTCGGACAGCCCTTGTTTTATATCCCAACCAAAGCCATAATGGCTGAAAAATTCAGAGAATCTTGGTATCCGAGAAATTAATCCATTAAATTAGAGCACTAGAACTGCTTTAAACTCACATTAATAATCGTTTTTGAAAAGTTATGGCTTATGTCTTTTTGCACCCCCTTGCGGAAGTTGTGAATAGGACTCGCCCTATGATTTCCCAGCAAATGAGGCGAGAGAGAGGGGGGGAGGAGGAGGAGGAAAGGTTGATTATCTCGGAGATGACGCTACCAACGAGACCTTCACCTTCCTTCGTCCCCTGAACCTCCTGACGAATCGCAATCGAGATAAATCAAACTCGATATTAAAGTAACGAGCGTATTGTGGGATATATTGCTAATTGAACCGTGGCTGCCGGTGCTGTTGCTGATGATGACGACAGGGAAACAAGTGGGGGAAGGGCCCCACTGCTCATGATGAGATGCATTACGATGAGCAAATTTAAAGAGTGATTTACATGATTTACGTGATTACGGGTCCCGCTTAAGTATCTGGGATATAAGCTCTTATTGTTGGGAATTAGCGATATCGCGTGGCGGCGAGTTAATAATTTTCTCCCGAGTAATTTTGCTTTGCGCGCCGTTACTGTCTAGCTGATTTCGGGTGGGAACTTTCCTCAGAGTGAACCTTTTTTGTTTGTAAGAACGAATTGAGGTGTAGGGAAGCACTGCTTGAATTAAATTCTCGATATATTTTGTGGAGCTTTATACTTTCCAAGTCTGTCGAATCGAGAACCCTCTAACATTGGACGATTTTGTCACTTGCCTAACCTGTCCTTCTTTTACGAAAATGATTCGTACATTCGTACAACACAGACGTACTGTTTCTCTAATCAAAAATTGGAGATTCATAAACAGTATCGATGCATCCAATCGCAATAGCTCGATTTTTTTTAAAGTAGAATCCCTATTGCGTGCAAACGGGTCTAAAGTTGCGGTCCCACCAAAATCTCTGTGATCAATTAATCACAATTAACGCAATCGCAGGTGCGATCGGCTGGATTGTCCGTTAATTGAGGCGAAAAAACGAGATAATAAAGCAGGGCCGCTTCAAAGGCAGAAATTGAAAAGTCCTCGGCGTTGTGGCTGTCCTGCATAATTCATGACTCGATACGAATCTGCAAGCGTAATGACGATGGAAAATGAGAGAGGGAAGAAAGAGAAGGGAAGTCGCGCGAGTGACGCAACGTCGTCCCCGTCGCCATCGTGGCTCCAGAGTGCGAGACCCATGCACCTGGAACCTATTATCCGGCTGGTTAACAGACTTTTCGAGGGTACGGACGCGCACGTGCTCCAAGCTCAAGGAGCGAAGGGGGAGGCTCTCATAACGGATTTTCGTGGAAACGAGGCCTCAACCTCGAATCCCACCCCCGCCTCCGACGATTGTTTGGCGGCGCTTCGCACCCAGGAACAGATGTTTTTCGCGTAACCAGGAACTTTTTCCCTTGTTTTTCTGGCGTTTTGCCTTTTCACATTCTGTTTATGACAACTGGGGCGTCACCTCGAGAACATGGTTGATTCGATTGACAGTTCATCACACCTTTCACTCGCTGATCAATTTACAAAAATACAAGCATTTTAATGATTTTTATTGATTAATCCATTGAAAATAAGAAACGAATGAGCACTTGTATTTTAATCACACTTTATCTAAAACTTAAAAAAGCTTTATGATTTTATCACAGTCAATAAGATACTTTATTATGAATTGACGTATGAATTAGGGAAATGCAGGATTCAGCAAAGTTGATAAACCTTTTTAGCTAAATGTGTTTGTATTTATTAATAATAAGCTACGATATGTTAAAAAAAAAGAAGAAGAAGAAGAAGAAAAAATAGAGAAATTCGCGCTTATCCTTACAAAAATTGCAGATTATCATACAGGTCTTTGGTGTTTATCTTCCTTTTTACCATGTCAGACAATAACTTGTGGTGTTTATTTCGCAGGCTCACAAGCCTATGTAAACTTTAAAGAATACGCCTGTAAAGAATGAGTTAAAGAGTTTCAGCGAATTTTGCAAACACCACGTTAACATACGTTTCATTCTGGAACTCAATTTTAATTTTACATCGCGTTGCGGCTTCGCCCACATCCCAAACTCACCAAAGAAACGCGCCTCGCATTTCGTGCTTCGGCGAATCTTCAACCGATCGAAAATACGCAGAAGAGAATATCCAGCAATTAAAATATGTTCTTGCTCTTGGGACCGAGGGTGCGGGCGTTTAAAAGCAGCAGCTCCACCCCGGGGAATCCAAGCTCAATTGTACATGAAAAATTATATTTACCTACGTGGCGCGTAGCGGCCGGATGAAAATAACGAGCCAACCCTGGGGAACATTGTTTGGAAGTCGCGACTTTGATCTCGGGCCCCGCCGACGTGCATCGCAATTTTACGGCTCGCACTTTGCTTACCCGGAAAGTGCGACCCGGGGTCAGGAGGGCGACGGGACGTCAATCGCCGCGGTTCTGCTTGCTTTCGTATCGACGGATTTCCGAGGAAAATCGATCGTTTAACCGGGAGTTCCCGATTCCCTCCGCCATTCCCTTCCTTTTCACAAACGCCGAATGACGGAATAAAATATATATAAAATATCGAGCTGAAGTAAACTGAATGTGCATTGCTTTTTCTTCAGTGACAGTCGAATTAACAATTTCGAGAACATCCCTAGTTTGAACGGCGGATTTAGAGATACACGATGAATATTCAATTGCAACCGAGATTTCGTGCTTATTTTCTTTTTTGATAAGGTCGTCAACCTCCATTCGTTTAAACGAATAAACCAATACTTTGAATACGTGAATGGCTCGAGTCATTTTATTTTTTATTGTCTAGTAGGTTTTTATTGTTTAGTTGAGCAGTAGCTTCCCTTGGGAAACTAAAATGTTACGTAACCGTTCAATCGTGACCAGCGGATTAAAAATATTTCTTAATAATCATTTACTACCCTTCATTAAATCGTCATATACTATTAGTTATCTTTCCAATAAACTTATTTTCAAACTTTAATTTTCTATTTACTCGTACTAATCTTGAACCCTTGGATAATTATCTTGTGATTTATTGTACTAGATTAACATTTATTCATCTCAAAGTTTATTCGTTTTGACTCTGGTAACTACTCATTCGAAACTGAAAACTGCTCCCATAACTCCAGTTCAAACACGAATTAAGGAGAATGATTAACGCGATGTTGCTGCAGTAATTAATAATAACAATTTTCAGCTACAAACATCAAGAGAACGATGCGTAATTAAATATCTTATTTTTAATCGTAAAAGAAGAAAATTAGAGAATGAGATTTGTATCAAGCGTTAACAACCCTTACCCTCCGATCATATCAATCAAATGGCCGAAAACACGGACCTGACCGGAGATGGGCCGAGACCTCGATCAAGTTCTTTCTCCTTAACAAAGTCATTAGGATCGTTCGATCTCTCCCCCACCACCCCTTTTTTCGTGTAGAAAGGCAGGAGCAGGGTAATAATAAGGGTAAAAGGACAGGCGTTGGATCGCTCGCCTTGAGGGCGCCGCAAGAGAGCTCTAATGATCTCAGGGGTGTAATGTGTGGGGGAGGGGGCAGTTCTTAGGGGCGGGTCCTCCCGATCGATTAATCAGCGAATCTCGAAGAGCGCAGAAGCACGAGCTGCGGATTTCCACAAATCCACGGCGTATTTATTAAGTAGTTGCTCGGATCTTACTTTTAATGACCCCTAAGTACATAGTGCGCGCATGTAAATCATCCGAGTGATTTACCGAATGAGTTCGAGTTCGCTGGCTTTCTTTGTTCGCTCCAAGGCCAACTACTTTTCGTGGAGGCCCCGGTGAAAATTGTATCGCGCGTATTTACATCGATGGCTATCCTAAAATTGACTGGTCGGTTAACATGTGCGGTGCGAGACATTTTTCCACTAGCCTCGAATCGGCAAAAAACATCAGTTTGTTTAATGGCCTATTGTCTTGACAAGCGAAAAGCATTAACAGACAAACAAGTCTGATTTTACCCTGAACCAGCCTCGTAGAATTTTTAAGCAGCTTGATACGAGGGAAGAAGATTAAGCAAAGTGTAAAGCAAATGCAGGGAAACAAATTAATCCATTCATCTATTTACTAAATTTGATAAGATGGTCGAGTTTTTGTGACTTGATCAAACATTTTCGCAGATAAATCTTGAAAGTAAAATAAAAATTTTAATGGTATAGCGCACGCAATTGTCGTTCCAGGATACCGATAATCTTCTAATCAAATTAAAGCTTGGATTTTATAGAAATTGGAAGGAATAATTGAATAGTTCGAGATAAAAATGCTTGAATTAAAATTTGATAAAATAGTTCTCAAAGGATAGCACAGCTTGCGTTTCAAGCTCGAAATTAATAATCGGCATGTCAAAGAGCAAAAAAGCAGAGTAAGGGCGCCCGGACAAACGCGTAAACTTCATGACACGCTCATCCCTGCGTCTGCGGACCCACAAAAGCGCTGGAACTGGGTTAAATGTGTCCAAGCGGGTGTCTCATCGTATTCGCGATGAAACAGTAGTACCAACTCATCTAGAATACGCTATTTTTGCGTAATATCTGAGGGAGACGGCACGGGGCATCGCTCGAAGGCAAAGGCAATAAAAGCAGAGCGGCGGCTACCTCCGCCATCTCCGCCCCACCACCCGGCCGCTTCCCCCACCGCGCGGCCCGGCGAGCTCGTTCGATCTACGGCGCACGCGCTCGTGCGCGCAACAGCTGAACAGGGAGGCAAGATACGGAGAGTGCGCGAGAGGGCGGGAGGAGAGGAGAGGAGAGGAGAGGAGAGGAGAGGCATCGTTTACACCCGCAGAACAGCGGCGCGCTCGGCTAATGCCTTGTGCCACGCAAGATCTATGGACTGGCTGTAGTTTATATGCTAATCCGTAAAGAGTGTTAAATACTCGATCATTTATCACTCTGTCGCTTCACCTTGTTGCTCTGTTCCTCCTACCCGTACTTTCGCAGCCCTTTTTTTTACCCGCTTCTCGTTTTTACGTGGTCCCAGCCCACGAGCTGGACCGTCAAAACACCCCTGCGCGGTCTACGATTCCTACCTTTCTATGATTAACGCCTCAACCGTGTGAGGGAGTTTTTGGAGTGGTACCGGGTATTTTAAGGATTTCCCGAGCCTAATCAACTCTCTCAACTGACTTACATTGTTATACACACTTTTACTACTCGAACAATCATTTATAGAAATTGTTTTGTTTATTGCTAACACGATGATTAATTCAATAACTATTTTCCTTAAAAAAAGCTCTCATTGTTCTCTCCGTTTTAAAAGGCTTTTCTATTAAAATTTTTCTCTTGTTAATTTTTACTTATTAATAGATTTGTAAATTGTAATTAAAATCAATTTTCTATGTTTCTTAAAATGAAATTACAACTTTGTCAAACAATTGATAACTCATTTTTTAATATTACTGCAACAAATTATATTTACATTTTTATAATCACATTATATATACAAATTTTTCTGCAAATGTCTAGTTTTAATATATTAAACTTAATTAGAGCAAATAATTAGCCAAGTGTATAATCATCCAAGTGTATATAATTCAGGAAATTCATACTGAGAATATATATTGGTATTTAATACTTTTCACACTTTAAATATTTACTGCCTTTATAATTTCATTAATATAGCACTATAACTATAAATCTACCATGCGAAGAAAAATATTACATGCAACCTGAAATCCTAAAAGATTTACAGGTGTAACACTCTCTACAAGCCATTATCAAGATATTAAATTGCAATTAATGAAAACGTCAAATCTGTTTACATTTTCATTAAATTTTTCAGGATAATTTGCATAAAAATAATTAGTTTTTTATGCTCCCTCTCAGCAGTAAAACGCGAAATTCTTTTTACTCCACAACTTATAAGCTATATAAAATCACAGACGCGTAGTACAGCCTCACGAGATCTGTCGCTTCTGCTGTTTTTACGATCGTTGCACCTGTCATTCACTGATTTATCGAATTTTTTATGATTATTCAAAACTATGTTTGCGGGTACCACGAGCATGGAAGTATGGGGTTTATTAAATGACCGCACCCGCGAGAACAATAGTGATACGACTGAAGAACTGAAGAGAGCATTTATCCCTTGAGATTTATTTCCACGAATGATTGAAAGTTGCGCAGTTTTCCAATGATTTTTCGCATGAAAGTCGATTTGTCAAAGGAGAAGATTTTTTTTCGAGCTACTGACGTGAATTGCGCTGTTAATAAGATTTCGCATTGAATGATTTATTGGCGGAGAAAAAACAGCTGCAACATACACACGAATTGCATCTATAAAGAAATGTTATTTATTTTATTGTTCATTTTTTCGTTTAATATTTGATATGCAAGTTAAAGTAAACCTAGTTAACTTGTATTAAGTTTGGTCGAATACAGTCGATAACTTTAGTGCGGGGCTCCATTCCATCTGTACGTGAATGCAACCTAATCATTAGCTGCGGTGAAACTTTGATTTATCCGAGATAAGATCGATGTTCCCTTCGGATGAGAATTCGATCAAAACATTTCACCAGTCAAAAAAACAATATTAATTTCCAAAACCTAATTTAAGATTTCGAAAAATCATCGCAGCCAATGAAGCAAGCTCACCCGGAGGTGAAATTGTTTCCGACTCGACGCATGATGGGAATCAGTCGGGAAGAAGGGAAAATCCCTCGCACCAAGAGAGTTTCGTGGAAACCCTTTTAAATTCCCAGGAGAGTCGGATTTTTTGCCAACGTTCTCCCTTAGAAAAACCATTTTTTCACGACAAATCGAAGAAGATATCTCGATGAACAATGAAAGTCCGTCCCAGCCTCGTGGCGACACGGGGAGATCGTGTCCTGACCCAAGGTCCCAGGTACGCGTGTCCAGACGATGGCGATGGCGACGGCGGCGGCGGTGGCGGCGGCGGTGGTGGCGGCGACGACGACGACGACGACGACGACGACGACGACGACGACGACGACGACGACGACGACGACTACGACGACTACGACGACTACGACGACATTCACTCCGAATAAGACGGCAAGAGGTCAATAATGTAATTGAGGATTTACTGCTTGGCGGGAGTGAGAGAGTGAGAGGGGAAGTCGCCCAAAGGAAGAGATGGAGAAAAGGCGTTTATGGCATCTTCGGTCAATACCTCGAGATTTATGATATAACTTTCGAATCGGCGATGGTCAAACTCGAAGGCTACACGATTCCCTGACTGACGACTGACTGTGACATTTAAGTTTTTCGACGAGGACGTGCGGTCCTCGGGAAGTTGAACAATTTTTTCATCCGCACCGTAGTAATTTATAATTCGTGCGACATCTGCAGATTGCCTTCTATGATTTTACTAATTGCCTTAAGTTAATAACCGCGTTATTTTTTAGTTGGGAAAAGTTATTTTTTTGACAGCAAGTATCATTCGAGGGTAATAGCGTAATTTTCCCCTTCTTCGCAAGTACAAAAGTTTATTCATCCTTGAGAACTATCTTATTGCTGTTTCTTCGAAAATAATGTAATTTATGAAAATAAAATAATTTCATTTGAAGTTACTAATAATTTGTCAAGTTTTTTTTTTATTATTCATTATATACTTTAAAAGGAATCCAAGCACTCACAATTATTTTCTAAATTTAAATTGTCATTCATTCAGAGTAATGTGTGTATTGAAATTGGCATGGAAATAAATATAAATACCTCAATAGAAATGTATTAAAATTGTCAAAGCATTCGTTTCTGTGTTGAAAAAAATAGTATAAATATTAATACATAGCATAACGATAATGTAGTTCCGATACATCTCCTTTTTTAACTCAACAGTAACACTCTTTCTTTTGCATGTTGTTTTGTTTTTAAATGAATTGCTGTGCAAAGCTTTAACTTCTGACTCGCAAAATACGCGATTTTCCTATATTACCAAAGTGATAATTCCGGGACTTAAGTAGTCCTACCAAAAGGGAAAAAGAGCACTGGAAAAGTGAGTCTATGAAGGGACACGAAAGATCGTAAAAATTTCTGTAGAAATAAATTGAAAGTCATAGCTGTTGGGCAGTCGATGAGTCCAAGATAAGGCGTAATAAAGAGAAGTCATAACCGAAATGAGTACGAAGAACAAAGTGAGTAGGCGTAGGTAGAACATTATGGAATTTCAAATTTTGAACCGAACGCAGATCAACGAAATTATTTTTATGATTACAACGTTCCCAGGGCAGCCATAACATTATTGTTGCAAATTATAAATAATTTAGATTTTTAGGGCCTGGATAAAAACTGAACGTTCTTTTACAAATGAAATAATAATTTCACACGAAAAATTGACCGATGTCGGAAAAATTAAATTCTTAATATTGTCAAATGTGGTTTTTACTATGAGCAAGGCAAAGGTCCACCGGTGATAAAAAAGCACAAGTAATAAAAAATTAATTATTTTTTAACGTTATTACTGTTTTTATGAAGGATGTTGGCACGCATTTCATTAGATAAATTGAAAATGTAGCTGTTGCTCAAGAGTTTATACAGCGCAAATTGTGGCGATGACAAAAGTTTAAAGTCAATTGAAAATAAATTTAAAAAGACTTGAAAAAGTATTCATAAAAAGAGGGAGTTTATTAAATGTAAAAATTTATGGGCACAATAACCAGAGGAATAAAACAATAATCCGAACTGGTGTAATATTTTAGTGTTCATTATCTTGTTAAAAATTAAGAAGAGCGTGGTAAGGAGACAAAGGGGCGACGGCGGGAAGGAGGGGGGTGGTGGTAAAGGGGAAAAAACAAAGAGCTCCAATGAATAAACAAGAGGAGTTCGGGAGAAAAACCGAATCAATTTGAGCGCAGAGGAATGAAATCGGAAAAAAGAAAAGAAGCAAGGAAAAGCTCGTTACGTAAGCGGAGCGATGTATATATAATTGCACTCGACGGCGAAGATATCGCGCGCTCTAGCTAAATTTAATTTGAAATGGGCTTTTCATCGGTGGAGCGGAGAGCCATCAAGCGCACGGGTCATTAAAATTCATAAGTTATGGCCGCCGGTGCAGTCGAATCGAACGAGAGGAAATAAGAGGAGAGGAAAAAAAGGAGCGGAGAACCGCCGCCGCCGCCTTTCTTTCTTGCGCGCGCGCAGCATTCCTTCCCTCCGAAGAAGGGGTGGCTCTTCGCGCTTCGGGCGAAATTTTAAATAGGCGCCTTAAGTAGCTCCTTTCCCTTTCCGCCGTTCCGCCCTTCCGCCCTTTCGCCCTTTCGCCCTTCCGCCGATCGCTCGCTCGGTCCTCTTCCTCGGGACCGCGACAGCAAACGCGCGCAAATAAACATGTACGCGCACTCGAGCAGCTCGAATGTAAACACGACGAGTGTGGATGCTCCAAAATGTTGTACAGTGTCGAAACACCGTACTAATATGTCTCATTAAGCGGACTCTTATCCCGATTAAATTGCCGGGCTTAAATACATTCTGGCAATTAAGTACAACTCCGGTACAACTCCGACGTTTTCTATTCCGAGAACGCGTCATCGTAAAATCTTGAGGACAATTTCTTTCTGCTCGCTAGAGCATCTGGAGAACAAATTTCCATACACTTACGACATGTTTAATTAATAGAAATGTAATTACAGGATTTGACGGTAATTGCTGCTGTGCAAATGCTTAACTATTCTTGGACTCATCACTCGATATAAATTAAGAAAAGAATTTCGTGAACAAATTATTTAATTTACTGTGTCCTAATATAAACATATTGAAATACGTGCTTTTAGATTTGCGATTTTAGACGAATAATTTTAATCCATTAAAATTATTACAGTTTTGGACAATGTACCGAAAAATTCTTTGCGTGTAAAAAAATCGTTTAAAAATTAAATAAATTGGAAAAAAATTCAAAAGTGTAAAATGTAGAGTGAAAGAAGGAAAGCTACTAGCTTTGATTTATGATGAGTTTTTATTCATATCTCATAACGGTTATAAAATTATATTGCATATTTATAAATATTGTAGCACGTTTAAATATATTACGTTTAGAGTACATCTTTATAATTTTCATTTATTATTTATTTCAAGAAGAATGCATTTTAGAGAAAATCATTAATATTTATCGATAAATGGTATTTTTCTCGTAGTTTTTCACTATCAATAAAGTTTCTTCATAAATTATCGCTTGCACTCGAGGTAGAAGTGAAAGCCCGTACCAACACATCTAGCAATAAAGATCTCTATTATTAAGATACAGCCAATAAAATACGCGTGAGACCCTTAAGGATTGCAAAGGATCGGAGGATCAGATCCTTGCCAAATGTGAATATCTTGGAGCAGAATGTCGGAGAAAGATATGTCACTGCCTCTTCACGAATTGCTTTTTAATTTTTTTTGTTTATTGATATCGCTAAAACTGTAAAAATAAATTGGCTGAAGCCCTCCTTTATTGTAAGCTGTAATATTTTTAATTATGCAACTTGGAACAGGTGCCATTATTTTTGAAGCCTCTTGGATGGACGGGCGACTTTGAGCTTAATTCTTTCTTTCTTCTTGGTAAATACAATTCATTCAACCAATTTTTACGACGAGATTTCGTCGGAAGCCATAATGCTCGATCGAATAATTGGAGTTGACCTTGGGTTTCGTATCTTATCACGAGTCCCGACCTCGTCATCGCTTCTACGCCCATACCCCCATTCCATAGGTGCAGGTGTAGATGTTTCATTCGGATGTAGGCCTCTCCAATACATAAGGATAGATCCAAGTATCTCTCTATTTCTATCTTTATTTGCTATCCTTCTCGCCCCTCATGCTCCGTCCTCTTACTAATAGTTGGGCAAAGAATGAGAGAGGGCTTAATACAAGTTGGCCAAGCTCTCCGTCCCTTATTATCCAACCTTGAGCTTGATTAATTGCACCTGACCGTACTAAAGCCCATTTTCTTTTCGTCCTCTCCCCCTCCACCGGCTATTTTTCTTCTCTACTTTGCCTATATGCACCGGCAGAAAAACACTGCGTCTTTCTATTGACAGATGTTTTTTGGTTGTTCGAGAAATTTTTTGCTGCTTGATCGTGCTATATACAAAGTGAAAAATTCAATGTAACCATTTGTTTTGTTTTATTATTTAAGAATATTTATTTTGCGATTTCGTTAACTTAAGATAAAAGTAAAATAATATTGCTATTATTTAAATGTAAAAATCATATTGATTGCATCAATTAATAATCTTAATAATATTATTATTAACTCAACATTTAGTTTTTTTTTATTTAATATTTATGGTATCACACTTATGATACATTAATTTTGTAAATTGTAAAACAAATTTTATTGAGATAAATACATTATGTTTACGAAGAGAATATCGATGGTTTAAAAACAATCAACGTGATTAAGAACAAATTTCTGTGCCAATAAACGAGAATTCTAATACTTTTGGAGATAAAATAGCTTGGCGTGAATTTGTATTTTGTTTGACAACTAGTAAATTTTAATTTAATAAAAATCGGGTTCAAAATTGGAGTGTCAATCTCATTGGAATCCTCAGAGAAAAGAATTTAGTGTCCCTCGTCTAATGGCAAACCGAAATACATTCAAGATTCCAAACGAGCAAAAGTACCATTACCAATACATCGATACTCGAACGAAAGAATCTGGCAGGTATAGCATCCGGACGTCGAGAGAAATTTCTAATCCTGCGGAGTGAAAGATGCGTCTTTCTTCGACTCACTCCCTCCCTCGTTCTCTTTGGAAATCGAAAAATATTCGCGTGGGTGATCCTTTGCGCGCATCGGTACCTGGACTCAAAGATCGGCGTCGACTGCCGGTTTTTCGGCATAATTTATTACTTATGACGAGGCTCGCTCTCCCCCCCCCCTCTGATGCCCGATGCCCGGCATTGTTATCCTTGATTTGGGCAGCTGATTTCGGTCTGCAATCGGACTGGTTGCAATGACTCAAGGCCTCTTACATTAAGCTCGGATTTGACGAGAGCAATTCCCGACAAACAGCTCCCCCCCCTCTCTCTCTCTCTCTGTCTTTGCACTTTTCCATGTGGGCCTAACGTGATTATACGCATTTAACGTGCCTGCCCATCGGGAGTAATGTGGTGTGGGTAATCGAAGGCGTTTGTTGGATTGCAAGTATACGATCCGAGATGATTCGACACGATTCGACCTTGGACCACTGTTTTTCTCACTTTTTATGCGGTCGAAAAAAAATCCGTGCATTATTCCGGAAGGACGCCCTTCCTCAAATCCATTTTTCCGATTCTCCCAGGACTTTCCAGTGACGAAAACGATTTTTTATTTGACTCTGAATGATCATTATTTAGGCTTGAAACATTAGTCACAAACTTTCATTGCAAGATTTATTAGCGGAAATAATTAATTCAAAAAATTCATATAAAATAATATTTAACTGAGGTTAAACAATATAATTTCTTTTTGAAATAAAAATGTTTCATTTCATATGTATTGAAGCTACTTCGATTTACTTATAAATCTTCTTTCGACTAAAAAAAAAATTTCAATTGTCATTATACAAATTGATTAATCGATTAGAAATTTTTTGTTTTTAATAAATTATAAAATATTATTTTATCAATATACATTTTGTCCTTATTGCTTTGTAATTAAAAAACATGTATATCACCGTTATTTTTAATCCTGCAATAAGAAAAGAGATAGATTTGTTCAGGAAAATTCTAGAATACGATTTAAAGGAAGAACTGACGTTGAAGCGTTATTGTGCAAAGAAAATAGTCGAAGCAAACTCCGAACTTCACCTGACATCACGGGGCACAAGAAGTTTGGTGCGCATCGAAGGAAAATCCGAGGGATCCAAGCAAAAGAGAAAAAGAAAATGCACGCGCAAAGGAAAAATCTCGCAGACTAATCGACAATTCGAAATATAAATCTTTCTCCGAAAAAGTATCGCTCTCTCGCTCGATTCGTCTCAATCGAGATAAGCGTCCTTGTCTGCTGCGAAAAGACCTCCGACACGCTCTCGACCGTCCCAGAGCATCCAGGCAACCCCCGTAAGGTGCCAGACGTGCGGGGGAGGGGGTCCAGTCGGGGCGCCATCCACTCGAGCACTTACACTGCATTTCCCTATGAATTTTCGGGCGTGTCTATAGACTCGGGGAAAAAAGGTCCCTGTGCGGATGAATAAAGAGAGGAACTTTACTAAGGGGAGGGGGGAGGGAAGGAAGGAATACGCGAGAAAGAAGGGGAGACGGAGCTGGAAGACGGACTCGGCCGAGGAGAAGGGGATATCGCCCTTGGTGGGGATCTATATCTACCTACCCCATGCCGAGCGAGCGAGAGAGACGGAGCGAGGAGGAGGCCTCGACGCTCCAACGCAGGAACGGAACGAACCCTCGGGGGCTCATGGAATTCCGAGGCGAGAGGAACAGGCCAGTGTCGAATGGTCTCGGCCAATGCTATAACGCAACTCGGCGACCGCGTGCACGGGCGCGTCAAAATACTCCTTCCTTCCTTCCTTCCTCTTCCCACCCTCTCTCTCACCCCGATTCTCTTCCAACCCGATCGACCCCTGCGCGCCAAGGGACCACGACGAAGCTCGAGTGCCGGGGAGCCGAGAAATGTCAACGGAGGTTTAGCCGGTCGCGGTCCATCGACTCTCCGGAGGAGCAACTGGTTGCCCGGGGTTGCAAGTGCGTCGATGTTGAGTGCGACGTTTACGCGGTCGTGATACTCTGGATTTGCTCGTAACTTGTGCGCACCCCACCGCCAAGATGTTCCACCTGGACCCCGCGTACCAAGAGAAGATGTTCCACTCGTCGGAGGTCTGGGATGACGACGGCTTGGGCAAGAGTCCGGGCAGCGCCGGCAAGGGTGGCAGCAGCATCGGCGACTCCACCATGAATCTCCTCAGCAAGGTCTGTTCTCTTTCGCGCTCTCATTCATGTGGAAACAGCTGTCGGGGGGTGGGGGTGGGGTGGGGGAGGCTAGGATGCGCGTATTAGATACGCTCGGGGACACGAGCTTTTTGTCATCTCTCAATCCCCGAAACACAAAGCCTTTGAGCCTCGGCATTGAGCGGCTCCGGAATTATTATTTGCGTGCGTACCTGGAATTGGGGATAAATCTCCATTCCATTTTTATCAAGATTTTATGCGAAAAATCGGTCGGAGCTCGGTTACACCGTCTTCGGGATATTTAAAATTCAAAGGGGACGCGAGCAGGCAACCGTGGACTCCAATTTTTAAAATTTTTAAAATCCACTCTTATGTATCTTATCGTCCAGTCTCCAAGAATTTCACGTTTCAATTAAACCTCATTTTAAATTTAGATGATTTTCTTTACTCGAAACTTTTTAGGGAAAAGGGCCATTTATAATATTAAACTTAATTCTGCTCTCGGACATTAAATAGTATACATTGAAGCGTTTTATATTTTCCTCGGTTTACAATGAGCTGCTGTTTACTTCAGCCGTGAAATGAGTTCGAGTGATATCTTGGCCAGAATTAATTTTACGTGAAGAAAAAAAAAGAGGCGGTGATAAACGTATACTCCATGACAGGGATTCCGATAAAGGCGTCGAACAAGGACAGAAAGCCCAAAGTGTCATAAGGCGAGAGGGCGATATTTTATCTGTGCGCCTGCACGTTTTCAAATCACTAGATACGTCGAAAAAGGAAAAAAAAAAGAAGCGAAGATCGCATGTGCGTGTGTAAACCGAGAGAGAGAAAGCTGAAATAGATCGCGCGGTCCGGGAGAAGAAAAAAAAGTAATAACGCAGCTCTGCTTGTGCACTTAAAACGAGGTTTAAGGTTAAGTATAATAATGGCGCATATAAAAATTTTACGGAGCCCAGCTTCATTTATATGTTAAGCGCGAGTGCGAGATGAGGTCGGCGTCTTGAGACTCCGGGCACCTGGTGCTCACTCCCAATATTATTCCGATACTATTCCGATATTATTCCGATAATATTCCGATATTCCTTCGTGTGCGCTTGTCTATCAAAAAGCCCATTGGATTTTACGTGCGATAGTGGTGGACAAATAGAGACGTTTTACAGATATATTTAATGACCCCCCTTCCCCCGAAATGGGATTTTGATTTTTTACGATCGGTATACAAATTCGGGGCATTAGATTCGACCTTTTAGGGATTTATATTTTTTTTCTCGGAATTTCTTAAAGAATTGAAACATACCAAATGGGGACTGGATATGTTTACATTAATTTTGATACAGAACCAGTCCGTGCATTACTTTATTTGCTACTTTTTACAGGTTTTTATTAACTTTTTTCTAATCTTTAAATCGACCATTTTAAAATATATTTTATGGGATTTTAATAATTTTGGGATTTATTGGAGTATTAATTATACTGAGTTTATTGTTTTTTTTTTTTTATTTTTTATTTTTTTAAATTAATAATTGTTTTTGTGCATTTACGAATTCAAATTTCAATATTTATCTTAGATTTATTTTTTAATATTATTTTTGGATGTATAAATTGAGCCTTTACAGTTAAAATTATTCAAATAGATTATATTTCGGGGTTATACGTTTGTCTAATAAAAGTATTTATAATTAATTCCTCGAATTAAATTAAAACATTAATGTAAATTTTAAAAATAATATTAGTGATAGTATCGCCAAAAGTTCGTGCAATACTTATTCTACACGAATTCCAAAAGAATTGAACGAACGAATAAAGTATTAATTTAAATTCAGGGCTAAAGGAAAAAGAAAAGAAATTCGGTGTTAATATGCGCCGAGAGAAAAAGTATTCAAGGAAAAGAAGCATTTTAAAAGCTTAACCAAAAACACGAGCTTGGAATTGGATTCATTGAGAATGGTTTCCAATACAATTTCATCATCCTGTGTTCGAATGAACTTCTCTGAAGACTGAACATTGAACATTTTGTCGGTCCATAATGTTAAACTCGCATGCGATTCATGATTCATGAAAGCAGGAAAGAAGGTATCTCGAGAATCTGCGTTAAATGAAGAAAGCGTCGTCGTTAATCTTTTACTAAAAGTCCATCAAAAGCTCGGGCCCCTGACAAAGTCACAGCTGCAGTGCCAGTGGCGCAGAGGACCAGCAACAACGGAAGAGAAGCGGGAGGTCAGGCCCCAGACGGGACCCGTTAAGACCCCGTTAAGGTCCCATGTCTCGAAAATCAGACATTGGGCTCATACCGTAGTTGCACCACTCGCAGGGCCATGTCCACCAGCCATGATCAAGTGCGCATTCGAGATCTACTGCGCATCCTCCTTTCAGCGGGGGATCTCCTATACTCAGAAGCACTTGGCTTTCGAAATGCCGACACCAGCCCTCAATCTCCCTTTAATTGTCTTATTCCACATTGCTGATGCTGTTCTTGCTAATGTTGCTAAAATTCGCTAATGTCGCCTCTGAAACCGAGTGCTGGTATCGCGCAAACAATAAATAAATGCAATTGTCGCAGAAATAAAAAAATTTAAACAAGGGAAGTATTTATGACAGACATAGCCAGTACCAAAGTAAACATTTTTAAACTTTATTTTTCCATCATTCAATCAGCAACGCTTGAAAAAGAGAGAGAAGGATTAATAAAAAGTTGTGTGGATTGGTTACTACCTGCATGTAATTAATAGAAAGAATTAACATATAAATTAGATAATAAATGCTTCGAGAGCAGACATTATATTTTATTACGATTCAACGATATTGTGCAATCTTAAAGGTGATTGCAATTATTTATAATTTATAAATAATAAAATTAAATTATAATTCTTTTAAAAAGCACCCTAAGCAATAAATCAATAATAAATAATTGAAATTATTTAACCGAATGGCTGATCGTAAACAAAGATGATAGAATTACCAGATATCGCGAGTAAATGGTGAGATATTAAGTACACAGTAACTACCGTTCGAAAGTTTAAAAGGTTTTAACTTTTATGATTATTATTCATCGATAGACTAAAAATACCCTGGTATTTATTTACACGTGTGCTCTAAGAATCCTACATTACTCGTCGATTAATAAAACATCCCGGACCACTGTACTTTTTTTTACCTCCCGTTCTTGTCCTCCATGTAAACATTCGATTTAATAGGAGGCCGGGAAAGAGAAAGTAAGAGTATAAAAGACAAGGAAAAAGATTGAGCGTAAGGAGGGTGTGTTTTGTGTGTGAGCGTGTGCGTGTGCGTGTGCGTGTGCGTGTGTGTTTTAGAATGAGAGAGAGAGAGAGAGAGAGAGAGAGAGAGAGAGAACAATCGTAAAGTTTTCCGAGCTCTCGTTCAGTCGTTTTTATGACGAAATTGTCGAGTATCGAATTTTTATGGTTTATCAACTCATCGTTCACTCCGTCTCTCCGCCGCTCTTTTCAAACATCTGAAATCGATTGAATGAAAAGGGCCAGATTGTTAGTGTTTCAAAGATGTAAAGTATTAATTTTTATGCGCTGCCACTTTTCTTACATCAAATGTTAATGCGGTGTTTTAGTGTTGCCTTGATACTCCGATAAAACTATCAAGATTATTTCCATGTGATATATGATTTAAAGAAGTTGCTGAAAGTGAATCGTTGTTTCGTCTATGTAATTTGGAAATAGGAGCTGTGAGGATAGATACGGAATGGTGTAGCGATCAATTGCCAACTCTATTTCGAGTTTTTCGATTTTCCAAGCGTGTATTATTAATTCACAATAAAAACTTTATTAGAAATACACGCTCGAATGATTAACAAATCATAAATACTCATTTTCCACTTGTATTTTATTGTAATCAAATACTTGAGTGCAACTTTGAAAATAATACTCAGCCGTTCCTGCCAAAAATAAGATTTGCATTACTTATAAAATAATTTTGGATACTAACCAAAAATTATTGCCTCAAAGTATGATATCAACGCTCAAATATGTGTCAAATCTTTGAGGAGAAAAATACATAATATCTTTCACGTGAATCGCATCATCGCGAGAATAGCAACGCAAGAACTATCATCGTAAATCACGAGAGAAATAGACAAAGACGGCTAGCACATCAACAAACAAAGAACAAAACACGTTGGAAAGAGAAGGTGAAAAGGAGCAAAATGTGTAAAATCTTTATTTATATCACGGTTGTAAAAATCTTATATAGCACAGTTAATATAAAGAATATTTTTAGCAACATAGTCCCGCGGTATGCAAAGTGTATAACTACGACGTTAAACCTATGAATAATTCGACGTATATCATAGTAAACAGAACTACTCTTACTTAGATGTGTTTTTCTATGAAAAAACGACTATAATTATAAACTATTTGTTTTAACGATTAAATCTGCTTGATTAAATAATCCAATCTTTTTTAGTGGCTAGAGAGCATCGTGAAGTCTTAAGCGGTGACATAATTAATGATTCCTGAGAGACTCGACCGGTGCATTTAGCCTTTTTTACATCACGAACCAAAAGAAACAAATTGATATATAAATATTAACAGAATTAACATAGTTTTGAGATTGCAGCTGAAATTTAATGCATTACAAATATAGTTGCGCATTACAAACGTGAGAGATAAAGCTAATTTTGACAATTACATATAATCCTTCGAGAAAATAATTCCTGGGCATTTGTATGAGTAAGTTGTGACAAGTTTTAGTCTACCGCGAAGTGTCACCAGATTCCAGTAGTATTCTCGTAGTTAGTATAAATTACTGTAAGTGTGGGACTAATTTCGTACTAGTAAGACCACGAGCAATAGTAATACAATATTAAATTACAATGTTGGCCATTTTTATTGCGCATCTCATTCGGCTGGATCTTGGATATTGCGCAGGCATTAAAGCACAACTTTAAGCAATGTTAATATAATACAACAATGTTTGTGCTCGAGCAGTCGGGCAATATCAATAAGAACGATGTCAAGAGATGGAATAAGGAACGATTAAAAAAGACGAGGGTTCCATTGAATCTTGAAGAAATGGCGAGGGAGATCGAGGCGTCATTTATCAGGCATAACTCGGCAATTACACGCTGCCAGTCTAATTCTAGTTTTATCATGGCTTTCGGTTGCATAAGTACCGAGACAAGAAACGCACTCTCTATAGCACAACATCACGAACCGATTTCCTTCTCACTCTAGAGTATTTTGGCTCGGCTTCAGGCCAACGACAGGCGTATCAGGCCTCCCTCTCCCCCCTCCTCCTCCTCTCACCCTCGCTCACTCTCTCTCTCTCTCTCTCTCTCGCACACCCGCGCGTATAATGCACATTTAAACCCTGGAGGTTCTGCCTGTGCTATTGCGTGCCGAACGCAATATCCGTTATGCGACCCCCTCCCCTCCCCCGCTCCCTATTATCCCGACACTCACTACCAGTCTATCCTTATTATCGATTTAAAAAATATGCGCATTCCTTCATCGACGGAGTATGGATCTAAGCGGCAGTTTGTATTCCCACGAAATCTCGGGGTTTGATAGGTTAAGGTGCAACTGGTTTGTCTAGTTTCGTATTTTTAACCCTGTATATATTAATACGGTACGGCATGCAGAGGGTAATTGCCTTGATTATAGACTAGTGGCTGTAGTTACGAGTTCAGATATGTGCTCGAGCCAGGGAGTAACTTCTGGAATTGAATAAAATTGTTTGGGCTCGGGTGTCCAGGGTAGCTCTTTTGATTTGTTGAAATCCGGCGAGAGACGCAATGTATTCGGGATGCTGAACGAGCCTGACCGCCGGTCACGAGAGATCGCAAACATTTGGTGAAATCTCGACATTTCGAATGTAATATTGGTTATTATTGAAATTTAAATTTAAAAAGCAGCGCAATTGACATGTCAGAAGATTCGGCTAGGACATGGGAGAGAGAGGGGGTGAAAGAGAGAGATAGAGAGAGAGAGAGAGAGAGAGAGAGAGAGAGAGAGAGAGAGAGAGAGAGAGACTGTTTGAAAAGGCCTCGAGCGCACCGAGTAAAAGTCGATAACAGTTATTTCGTCCGGATGTCATTTAAGTTTAAACGGAATCATTTGTAATATTACGGGTGTTTCCGTGATGTTCACTCTAAAAAGGTCTACAATGGAAAGATTTCACGTACTGTCGCAAGTCGCACCGCTGTGAAGGAAACGAGAAAACAAAAAAACAAAAAAAAACAAAAATGCGAACCAAAGAGAAAAATAAAAATGAGTCGGCAAGACAAACGCCTGTTGTATACACTCAAAAACGGCTTTTTATGAAAAAAAAAGCAACAGAGAGATTAGTTTGGCGTGCTTCTGGGTAATTGGTCACATTTAAATATCAATCTGTGAACGGGGCTAGAGGAGAAGATCGAAAAGGGAGCGGACGCTCTCGGTCGGTTGGACTCCTGCAGCACCCGGAGGGTCATTACCAGGCGTTGGAGGGTTCGAACAGACCAACGGGTCTCTCTCTCTCTCTCTCTCTCTCTCTCTCCCTCATCCCTCTAGTTTCTTTTTGTTTGTGTATACGCGTGTGTGAGTGCTCCCGACATATAGAGAAATACACGTGCTAATCTGTAGATACGTGCTAAAAGATGCTGGGAGTCGTTAAGGATGCTCTTGTACAGCTGTGTCAGCGTGCAAAAGCGGAACCACTCAGACTTTAATCTTTACAATGTTATTTTCTTTGACATTTACATTATACGTTATTATATTATATCAATTGCCTTTTGGAGTTTCATTGTCGCGCGAAAAAAGAAAGAAAATCATCCACACATTCATTACTCCACAATATAGCATGTTTTGCTAATAATTTCTATGGGCTTGAAGATTTTAACTCATTCAATCAATTACATTATTGTAACGCTTACATTGTAAATAATGCGCACGAGAATTTGAGTTATTTTTTTAATATTTTCATAACGATAAACTTGGAATGTCTATCACATAAAAATCTAAACCAATGAAATATTAATTTGTCAGAATATCTTATTTTTGAAACCAACTATGGTTTCATAAATAAAATATAAAGAAAGATTCCACAGGAAAATATTTTTCACTTCGAACAAAACATAAAGCTTTCGAATCGAGTAAGCGCAATTTCAATATTGAAAAATTTCTTCTTGACAGTTATTTAGTAAAAGTTGATAGCTCGTCTGATAATCATAAAAAACTTTTATTTCGAGAATGGAATTATCAAATGCGAGAAGATGTTGGTTGATAAATGACATCCCTAAAAAGGCAGCAACGAGTCGGACGGCTTGCTGTTGGCAGAAGGCAATTTATTGAAGCATAACGTTGGGCATCAAAGTTAATATAAAAATGCACGAGCTACAGTCAAATGCACCCACACACTCATAGAGTCACAGGTAAAAATACATCAACAGTGCTCGCTTTGTGATAATCGGTTTCGGTTTAACCTGCACAACCGAGATCTCTATCCTTAAAAAGACAGAAAGATAGGGAATGCTCAGGAAAAGTGCAAATGGAACTAAAGGAGAGAGTAGAGAATGCAGAAGGACTCTGGAGGGAAGAAAGCGAGATGTTCAAACAAATAGAAATGTTGGCCTTTCCCTTAAGAGAGATTTCGCCGAGATCAACTTTTCTCCGTTTCGGTCTTTTTCTCTCCCTCTCGCTCCTTCTCTGTTTCTGAGGTTGCCGCTACATAACGCTGTCGTGTAAACACGCGCTAACTGCCTGCTTCACTCCTCTTCTCTCTTTTCTCTCTCTCTCACTCTCTCTCTCTTTCTCTCTTTCTCTCTCTCTCTCTCCTCTCCTCTCTCTCTCTCTCTTTCTCTTTCTCTCTTTCTCTCTTTCTCTCTCTCTCTGTATTCGTATTTCTACTCGGCGTTCCCGTGCACCTTTCTCGTGCATGTAATGCGTATGCGAGAACGAGCGCCAAGAGGAATATTTAGTCAGAATGACCGTATTTTAATTAAGAGAATGCTACCACTGATTTCAGAATTACTTATATCGATGGACTTTGGTTGGCGTGCTAACGCAATCAGGGAATTCAGCAAATTGGTCGTTTTTATTTAATGCCACGATATACATCGAGGGAAAATATTTCCTTGTAATAAGTAAATTGTCGTGTTCTTGGCATTCTAAATAATCGTGCTTAACCTATTTAACAATTTTTCAATTATCAAACGCTACAATACCGACTCGTGAATCGCAGAAGATTGAACTCGGATTCGAAAGTATTCAAAGTCATCATTTATCAGCAATGAGGAAATGTTAGTTTAACTTTATTACAGCTTTTGGAGTTAATAGTTAAGTCATTATACCGAATACAAACATTGAATGCACAGTTGCTCCTGTGTGTACATGTGCGTACTTACTGAACAGCTACAGACATGACATGAGACGGTGATAGAGACTTGGCGCTTCACGCAGGAATAATTTGAAAAGTGTGATAATCGAAAAATTAAGCGGATGAAGAGAAATAATGGAGGAATGTAGCGGGACAGTGAAAAACATTTAAAGATGAAATTGTGGAGACTCCTCCTTGGTAATAGTTATAGAAGCTTCGAGGAATCACTTGTCCATATTTGCCAATAATTTTCACTCGCTCGTCGTTTGATTAACTATGCAAACACAGCTCGGGACGCGGTGCACACGAATACGCACCGCATGCACTCGTGATTCGAGGAAACGTTGAGAAAATGATGGAGAACCGCGAGAGAAGGAGGGAGACGACGGCGACAGCAAAGATGACGACGACGACGACGACGACGACGACGACGACGACGACGACGACGACGACGACGACGAAAGATAAACGAACGCCCCTACACGTACGCACGAGGAGCGCGTGTGTCCGCTCGATTAGCGCGCGGCTGCGAGTTGTTTCGCTTCCTCGTTAATTAATAAGGGAAGGGGTCTTCTTATTTCTCCTTTTCCTCCTTTCTCGTCACCGAAACGCGAACGGTTTCACCAAGCCTCTTTTTCCCTGTGGACGATTCCCCCGGAACAATGACGTCGTTGTCCAGGTCGCGTGGGACCTTCCGCATCACTCAGTTTCCTGGTTTTCCGCTCGACTCGTGGGAAAGGCGTTTCACTAAATATAAAAAGGTACTTTTTCCTCACGGATGCATCTACGGTTTGGTTGCTTCCGTGGAGTCGCTAAGTGATTTTCGCAGACTCTCGGAGCGTTTATCGAAATAATTTGACGATTGTACAGAGGTGCAAACAATGTCTGCGGGTGAATTATCGCGATCGTGGCGGGCATTACCGCCCAGGGATAGAGGCTCCTCATGTTTTCGCGATATATTTTATAGGCTTTTCAATAATGAACAAATCGACGCGCCCCGAATGATATATCTCTTTTACCATATATTGATTGCTAAAAATAATGTGCATATAGTCAAAATATCTCGTTCTATAATATTCTTGTTCCACCTCACAATGAATCAAACGACCGTATAAATTACAGCTGCATAAGAAGTGCGATATTCAAAATACATCGGCTAATTTACAATCATCATCTGAAAAAAATTATTTATCCTTTTTTTCTTCCTCTCCTAAAGGCTCTTTCCCTCTCTCACTCTCTCACTCTCTCTCTCTCTCTCTCTCTCTCTCTCTCTCTCTCTCTCTCTCTCATTCAATCGCTCTATCCCTGTTTCGATTCGCTGCAGAGCAATGCAATGAAGCTCCGCAGGCGCAGGACATTAATACCTGAGAGAGATAGAGAGCGGCTCAACACTCAATATATATATGTGCGCGTATACGTATACGTACAATAGTTTATAGCCCCGCGAGATTCGATTGCATCTCGTCGTCGTTTGCTCGCGAGATATACCTCTCACGGTTATTTATGCCTTGATTTATTACGATCGAGACCCTTTGAGAGGAGAAAAGGTAAAAAAGGGCCACGGCGAGAGGAAGAGCAGTGCAAGAGACATTTGATTTGAAAGCGAGAAAGAGAGGAAGAGAGAGAGAGAGAGAGAGAGAGAGAGGGGGGGAGACAAGGAGGCTACGATATACTGTACCCAAAAAGCATCGGTGCCGGATCGGCATTGGCGAGGTGAGAACAAAATTAATGTGCGCGTTTCGAGTCACGATTTTCACTGTAGCTTGACAATAGTTTGACAGAACTCACTAATAATCCCAAAGGCAGACTCTAATTAAAGTAGAATATACTCGATCCGACTCAACAGCCCAATTGACTGATGTAGAGAGAAACAATTTATCAGTAACGAAAGGACTGTCCAATCGGAGCTTGGATTGCCGCGAAAATAAAAATGACCGAAGATCCTAGCAATAAATTAATTCAATGCAAACAATTCGTGCCGTGAAGAATCGAATTCTTTGTCAAACGCCAAAATAGGTGTTTATTAAAATAGCAATTAAGAAGGTAATATTGCAGTGAACGGTGTGGAGGGAAAAGGAAGGCTCATCGAGTCTGCGTTGATGAGCGTTGAGCCAAGGCTCGCTCATGAATCCTCCGATGGAATAATATCACGATGATTACTTGCGAAGGCGCGAGGCAAAAAGAAAGATAAATTTGATTTTAAAATAAAGGGCAGGGGGGTTTATTCTGGTTTCATTCTCCTCGGATCTTGGGTGCGTCTCGCAGCACCGATTTATCGGCAGGATGAATAATCCCGGGACCTCGTTCTTTACTCTACAGCAGCCCCAGTCCGGTCTCTTCATTTCATTAATTATTATTTCGTGGGCAACCGTGCGCGTGCGCGTATGCGAGTGCGAGCCCGCGACGCGTGTGCCATGGAAAGGGGAATTGACGATGATCGCTTACCGGCACATTAATATCGCACCCTCCCGAAGGTGTGGATATTAATTTGCTGCACTCGCGCGATATTCGCGCTTGTAATTTTATCGGCCGGACGCGTGTGCGCGCACTTTATTTTTCAACGCTTCAACCGAAGGGGAGATTTGCGCTTTATTTTTGCTTTTGTTTTTCTCGTTTCGCAGTGATTAATCGGTAATCGAATCCCCGAGCCTTTCGGTCCGGTAGTCGTTGCTTAATGCGAAAGCACTTTGATTGCCGCGCGAAATCGAGGCGATTTCGAGGCGATTTCGAGGCGACTTCGAGGCGATTTCGAGCTACCAACTACCTTTTTCGTAAATGCGTTTCGGACTCTGCATGCGAGATCGTTTTTCTCTTGTTATTACAAAGAAATAATAAGGAAATAATGGAAGAGTGAGACGCCTGATGGGAATAAACGCAGAGTTGTTACGCAGTCAGTTACTCTTTCTTATGCACATGCACAAATAGCGCAGAAAGAAAAAAGGGATTCCTCCAGATCGCTCGAAAAAGATATCGCCGCCTTCGTTCGCTTCGTTCGGTGGGAAGCTCCTCGCGCTAGAACAATTATCGATTAAAGCTAGTTGCCGGGCGTTTTTCTCGAGGAGGAGCGAGCAGCTTGTCTTTGCAAAATCGAATCGATGGCGATTATTAAAATACCTATGACTCCTCCGGAGCGAATAATGCCTCCTCGGCCATTGTTCATTTTTCCTCCGAGAACAATTGCCGGCCAATCGCTTTTTTTAATCACAGAGGGAGGATCGTCGAGCAATCATAACTCGACTCATCAGAAGCACCAAATTAATTCTGTACCGAGAAGCCGCATCCCATCAACGCACAGCTGCGTTATATTCGTGATTCTACCGAATCGCCGGGAGATGGAAGGGACATACCCGGGAACAATAGAATAGACGCGAGATTAAAGTCCGTCACACAACAGTGCGCAAGGTGCAAAATTCAAGCGCCACTTCCGTTCCTTATCCTTTTCATTGTTCTTTGCTCGGTTGTCGCGCTCGGACTTTGCAGACAACGCAAATTGAAAATCGACTTGATCTTGCCATCATTCCTTGTTTATGGATCATGTTTGCTTATAATTTCCTTTTTTTATGTTGCAGGTATGTACAAACCAAATGACTCTTGGTACTTGTGGTAAATTACACTTTTCTTACAGCACGTAAGTAGGAAATTTATTCTCTTGGAAGCTCAACTTCCTGCTTTTCTCTACTAATATTACTATTTAAATAGCTTCGACTGAATATCGTCAAGCATTATTTTTGTTATTGTTAAAAATTTGCCCATTTAGCATTTGGAAATTACTTTTAGTTGGACGCGTATTACGAATGTGCTTTTGAATAACCTTCTTTCCGCCTATTAACATAAAGCGTTAACAACAACAACAAACAAACAAATTTTATTTATATCAATAGTTTAAATACTAATAAATTACCTTTGGAGAATATTTTCATCACCTACGCGTACCTAGAAACATCAAGAGCAATTAATTTGAATTAAATTTAAATCCCTCAAAGATTAAAAGCTGAGAAAGTAGCAACGGATTTGCTTATTAACGCACGAATTTTCCGGACGTCAATTGACGGTCGAGAAAAACGTTTCACACTCTTGGAGATCCATCAGGATACGCACGCGGTTAGATAGGAAATTGTTAAGGCTAACGTAGGACGACATGCACGTGCTCGCTTTGGGCTAATTGACTAAGAGAATTATAGCCGGTGTAAAGTATGTGCGATTTGTTTTCACGAGCAATTCATTGTCCGTTTACACTTACTCGCGAATTGCAAGCAATGATAGAGGAGTTGAAGGTGAAAACGCGAATTAAAAATACGATAGCCTCCAGTATTTGATGTGGATAGTTATTTTTTATCTCGTTACTTTTATTTCATTGAAAAGGTGCGTTTTTTATTTCTTCTGTTATTAATATTTTCGCGACTCGACGTTCTCGAATGTTTTGCAATATCTCTAAAAGTATTTAACGAATAATAGGAGATTCGTGAATTTTTTATTCAAAAAATATTTCATCTCTTAAAAAGCGTTTATTAATACAGAGGGAACATTGAAAGGGAACATTGATTGGGTGTGTTTCCTCAGGTAATATCAGTTGGAAACATTAAATTTCTTTGTTGTGTAATGAACACGCCTATACATTGTATGAAATAATTGATAGACGCAACTTTGGCAAGCAACAAAAATGAATTACTCGTAAATTTGGCGAGAGAGCAAATACAGAAAGTGATCGCGTCGCATATAAAATAAAATAAAAGGAGAGGTTGATGTTGTTTTTCAACAGTTGTTTCAATGAATATTTAATGCCTATCATGCATGTGTGCGCTCACTACTCTCACAGGGAATAAAAAAGATAGCACACGGACGGAGAAAAAGTCGTATACGCAAGAGCGCTCGCAGTTAGGATTGATAAGAGGGAAGTTAATGGTCTGAGTGAACGATAGTAACGTTGGCGTGTTCCGGTTGTAAGTCAAATGCAATAAAAGGCACGCACAATCGAAGGAAAGACGAAACGCGCTTGCGCGTACGATTTTTTTTCTCGTCGGCGCCACGGCTTCGTCATTCTCGCGTGTCGATTTTTGTAAATCCAACCACTCAGACCAAGAATAATATTTCCTATTTTATGGATTACCAGCCTTTGATGTTTTATTTTTTTTTTTTATCTCGTTGCACGATATGGAGATTCCAGTCATGCAATCAGTCATATTCAAGCGAGTCTCAAACACTGATGTTGTCTCTCCATGTAAAGGAATGCAATTTATTAAATAAATAGTGCAGTGTGCTTGTATTATTATTATTATTATTATTATTATTATTATTATTATTATTATTATTATTATTATCATTATCATTATTATTTTAAATTCATCTATTTTGATTGCGAGCATTTGTTAATAATTATTAAACTACAATCAATTTTGTTATGTTAGAAATAGATGTTGAGCATTTGCTTTATTATTTTAGTTTTCGAATAATATCAGTATATGTTTGATTTACAATAAATACCATTTGACTGAATAATTATGTTGAAAAAGACGTTGAATTAAATGATTATTTATTCACAAAATATTGTTTCATTAGACTAAAAAATATTATTTAGCAATATTATCAAATAATAAATAATAAATATAAAAAATAAATTTTGATTGATTAAACGCAAAAATAATTTTTTTAAACGTACAGCTTTTAAGTAATTGTGATAAATAAAATAGAGTTGAATAGTGGTGTAAAACCTTATTCTTGCTTAGAGTGATTTTTGATTTTACATTAATTTTCAATAAGATTGTTTTCTACTAACTCCATATTCATTCAATGCTCAAGGTACTTTTAATTGTCATCTGTATAATAACTTCATTCTTTATTTCATGAGTCAGGTAATTGAGCATAATACGTTAAAAAAGGTAAAAAATTGATAAAAAAAGAAAATTTTAATGCGTATAATTCGAATAGTTAGACAGAGCAATTAAATGTAAAAAGGTGCAAGTAAGTGAAAGCGACAAAGTAGAAATGTTGAGATAAACAGGATAAAGAGAAAGACTCGGTTGAATACATTAGTACAAGCTCCAAGCCAATAGAGTCTGTAGCTTTGGAGGCCGTTTGGGCACGTAACAGCAGAGGTAAACAGAGCCGAGCCGCCCGGCTATTGTACTTTCCGAGGAGCGAGAGAGCGAGAGAGCGCGAGAGAGGGGGTTGGGGGAGGGAAAAGGAGAGCGAGCGAATGCGTGTAGCTGCGTATTTTTGGAAACGTGCTAATTGAAAGAGATTGAGCGTGTACGAGGGTAATATAAGCTCTTGGCCGCCCACCGCGATCCCGAGGTTGTTTGAGCTGGGCGTATAAATTCTCCCGCTGGTTGGTCCACGATCAGAAGCGAAAAATTGTCCGAAATCCGTGGCCGCACGTTGTTGTTGTACCTAAAAGCGGAAGTTGCTCGGGGATTCTGTGTTTGATCCAGATCGGGTACCAGATGCTGCGACCAGCCGCAGTTCCACAGCTTCCGAACAGGAGTTTTCCCGGAGGATTTTATATTGCCTTTTTAGCTCCGGTGCAATTGACATAACCTGGCTTTCGATCACCCGGCCTTTAATCCTGAACGCGATGGATTTCCTCTTCTGGATTATTTATAGATCAAGTCGAATAATAAAGTTAAAGGCTCGTTCGTGTGGAGATCTAGATCGTAATCTACTGAAAGTTATGCTTAATTAGTTGTAGTTTTAATGGGAGCGTTCATGAGCAAACTTTAGAATAACACTTGTAACTTTCAGTGAATTAATGAGCACGTCCACTTTCATTTCCATGCCAGAGATACGGCATTACTTTATATAACATATAAATAATAATTATGAGTATGAACTATCGAGACATTTTTCCGGTGCCGTAAATTTAAAGCCTACCCATGCAATCCAATTATATGTACAACGAACAAATCTTCAATTCGAATTCAGTTGTGCAATGTGTACGGCTTGACAAAAAAAAGTTTCTCGCGTGTAATTGCGTATCATGAGTCCCATTGAAATGAGCAAATATTTACTCGAGAGTAAGGATGAAGCCAACGGAATGTAAAAAAAGTCCCGGAACTTACACAATCCGCCGACGTCCTCGTTTGTAGTTGAATGCCAGGAGTTTGGAGATTATACGATCGGCGCAAACACAGCGATAAAAAAAAAGGAAGATTCACAGATAATAAATGATTGACCAATTCAGAGCGACTGAGAGAGAGAGAGAGAGAATCGGGGGAAGGACTTTGTGTGGAATTAAAGCCGCGTTTTAGGTGTGATATAAGGTTTTCAGCTAGGAGCATAAAAGTGTAGGTTGCGTGGGAGGTAAATCTGGAGGCCCAGTGGGTCTCCCTTAACCCCCCCTCCCTTCTACTTTTCCCTTCTTCTTTCTCCTCGGGGCTGTTAAGGGAGTTATCCGCGACAGTCATTATAGAAATTTTCTTCCTCCTCCTCCCCGTGAACTAAACACGAATGAGATATGTTACTCGAGCTTATTTCCTGGGAAAGAATAGAGTCGTGTGCGTTTACAAGTACGGAGTTTTGATGTAGAAAATTAGCTTCTGCTTGATATTTCCCTAGGTATTGGATCGGTCAACAGGTCAAATTTTATACAACTTTTGAATATTGTTTTTGGATTCTTAACTCTCGGGTGATAAATTAGTATTCAGATTTTTACTTTTATAGTACATAAAATGTTATGATGATGCGTAAATATGTGCGTTGTGGCAGTAAAACATCAAAAACGAAATCAAATTCAATATTATAAATATTTTTATTTCATTTTTCTCTGTTGTATCACTCTCTCTCTCTCTCTCTCTCTCTATCACTCTGAAATATTATTCATGCAAAATAACAACCTTATTTAATAAATAGCTTTTTGGCATTTTAATAAATAATCTAAACCATAAACTCGTGTAGATTAACCTAAAAATATCACGAGTAAATTCAAATAAATTTTTTCTTATTTATAGTATCAACATAAGTGATGAACATTTCAGAGAAATTGAAATTATTTTATTTTTAACAATAGCATTTAGTATTAAAAAAAAAACGATAGCTAATAATACAAAAATTATTAAAGTACTTCAATTTATTTGAATAATGTATATCACTTTTTATTTTATATTGTTGATTTTTTATGCCTTCAATTTTGTACATTAAAACTTAAAATTAACACGATAATAGGCTATTAATAAATATAATAATAAATAGAAAAAAAAATGTTTAAATCAAATGCATTCTTTTTTAGTTATTTATATTGTAATTTGATATTATAATATATATTACATAATATAATATTATGTTAAATTAATTATTAAGATATGTATTAAAATTTTTAGATGTATTTAAAACTATTTAATATTTACACGTTTTTACTTACAAAACTCGACATTTTTCTAAATCTATATATTTAATTTTATTTCTACAAATTAATGATTATTAATTAATATTATTTAGTCATTTGATGAGTAAATATTTTACATTTATAAATAATATTTTAAAATTAAAACTATTTTTCAGAAACAGCAATTTATGTATAATAATGAAGTATCAATTATTCAATTTCAAGAAGGTTACAATAATAAAAGATGTCGATTAATCTTAAACTTAGTAGTATTTTATTAATTTTATCTTCGACAAAGTAATTTTAATAATTTTTCTCGAAATTATACTTAAAATTTGAAGCTCAAAATACACGCTTATTTCGAACGATGAAATAACGGATCAGTTAGAGACGTCGAGTCGTAGGAATGATTTTAGTAGTTCGAGCCATAAATATATTATGTAAAAGCATCTACAGAAGAAAAATGATAGAATCGATTTATACCTGTCAGTTTTTAATCAATTTTTTATTAAGCTATTCGTTTTATAAAGCTTATATTTTTTCTTCTCACTGCGGCAATTTATAATCGATTCAATGATTCGATTAGATCTTCCAAATGGAATCCTGGATGATCAATTAATTACGTTTCATATCTTGTATAAAAGGTAGATGGGCTTATAAATTAAAATATATTGTACGAATATAAGATACATTACAAAGTAATAATTTACTTTTATTAAAAATCCGTCTATCCGCATCTCTCGAATAAATAAAAAACCAATTAACGGGCCGAGTAACTCGTGGAATTAATAACGAACGAACCAACGTGCCAGCCTTGCGCTTCGTCGATTGAATACCTGACGACGTCGCGACCCTTCGGACCTGGGGAATCGCACCCGCACCCGCACTCGCACCCACAAAGACAACACCCGTCTAAAGTTACATCGGGCTATCGAAATATCAACGCTTCCTTTCATCTTCCCGGGCGCTATAACGTCGACGACGCCGTCCGGGGCGACGACGGTGCGGCGTCAGGGGCACAATGCACCAGCCACCGCCACCGCTGCTCGATCCGTGTCGAGGGCGACGACATCCGCGGAGATTTGATTCCCCCTCGCCCTGCCGTCTCGAAAATAGCGCGAGCCTTCGTTCCGCGAATGCGCTGGTCGTTAGATATAAAGGTTGGAATGTAACTGCGCGTGCGGCCGCCTAGATTCGATTTATCATGTCGCATCGCCGCCCCCGCCCCCGCCCCCGCCCCCGCCACCCACCTCTGACGCTTATAAACCTCTTGGGCTCCCTGGACCCGGCTGGGGTTCATCGAGCCCTCTCCCTTCCCCTACGAATCTCGCTTTAATTATCGGAGCTTTTTTTAGGGCGATTTCGGGGCGAATCTCGGTGGTTGGTTGTTCTCGACGTTATTTAATGAGCTCGGGTGTCGGCATCGTCTCGGATTATAAAATTACAGAAACAAGAGCTATGAACGCTGGGCTTTGCATTTTATTGCACAATGGTATTTTTAATTGTCGCGGTGTTGTTTAATATTTTTAGTTTTTATACTCGAATCTTTGGACCCTCGTCATGCTTATATTTAGATAGTGCAATTATGACATATATCAAACGGTTGGAATGCCACGAATGATAAAATTTATTTATAAAATCTATTCTTTAATGTTCACATCTCTTTTGGCCGATCCAGAGTCCAAGAGCTTACCCAAACGCGTGCAATTTGATAACTTGGAATAAAATCTCCGTAATCCAGTTCAGCTGCAGATACTTGAAATGTGCACTTGTCGGGGACTTTATGAAAATGCACTTTGGCAAACTTTTATTATTTGGAATAAGGATACTTTTAATACTACAAGATTTGCATTTAACTATTACTTTCTCCACATCACTACCTTATTAATAGTATTTAAGAGTGAATTTAAGAGAAACTTTTAATATTTCTTTGAATGAGAGTTGTAAAGTGATTACACACGTACGAGTTACAGTAAAACTGATTTACAGTGTGAAATGTACATGCAGCTAAACATTTTTATTGTAAGTTTGCAAAATGTTCAAAAATATGAACATATAAACATTTCAAATGGAGTAATGGTCTATAACTTTTTAACGCTAGCTAAAAGGAATACGAGACTTTATTTCGTTAAATGCTGTTGCATGATAGTGATTTTATTAATTATGACAAATTGTAAGTGCGAGGTCCTTTTTCCAACAAAAAAACTTTACTTTGAATTCCACATTCAATTGTCCAACACCTCTTCAAAATAAATCACCGGCTCTTCCGGATTCATTTTAATTCTCTGTGCTAACATTTTGAGCTGCACTATCTAAACAAGAATAACCATTCTAATGTGCAATAAAAATACTTGGTCTAGCTAATAAAAGCAACTGCCCTTGTGAAAAAGCAGCCGAGAAGTCGAATCAGTCGTGGTCCAGTTGAGACGTAATCGGAAGGATCGCACTTGCAGGAGGTCTCCCGCAAAAGCTCTTCATCTTCCTGGGCACTCGACTCTTGCCAAGAGAGTGAGAGAGAGGGGGGGGATTTGGCGATATGCCAGTTGTCTCGCTTGGTTGTACGCGGGAAACTGAGGGCAATAATGCGTGCCCTTGTTACATCAGCCACAGAGAAGCACTTTGTACTTCGTGGTACAAAGTTGTCGGCCATCCGTTTTTTATCCGGTCTTTTGGTCCAGCTCCAGCCTCCTCGGCGGATCCGTGATAACGAGATTTTTTCGTTGTTGAAGTCATCGCGATTGCCCTTGATAACGATCTCACATCGCGGCAGAGCTTGTTATGCTTAATGCGATTTTTGCTTGTGTCTTGAGTTTGAAAAGCTGGTTCGGTTGCTTGGCTTTGCGTAATATATGGGGTTTGTGTAATACGATTTACAATCTTGCTCGTATACTTGGTATCGTTACAATGTATATTTACATGATGTGCAAAAAATTCAGTTACTTCAGAATTTAAACGTAGATGAAAAATGGATTACTTGTAATTAGAAATAGGCCTTGCGGTGGTTCGCGTAACTTATCATTAAAAGAGGATTTTTTTTTAATCCTTGCAGATCCTTTTTCGAGTAGTTTTGAATTCTTTAAAATTGCTCTTGATAATACGTTTCGTTTACGACAAAAATATATTATCTACGTATGGATTATGTATTGTCCGTTGAGTAATATTCGATTCGTAATCGCCTTCGATAATGCGAGTTTTTGCTTTTGTTTAACTTAAAGTTGTGACACACAAAATGTGGATAAGTTTTAATTAAAAAAGAAAGAAAGAAAAAAAAAAATGTGTCCATCGGATTCTACTTCGGCTTTTTTACGTTAAAAATGAAATAGTTGGCATTTAAACAAGACAGTCCGCCTAGATAATATGTTGGAAGGATACCAACTTTAGCCAACTGACGGATTAATGGTGTTTACGTTTGATTCATAGGGAATGCGTTTATTTATTTTGGAAGATTTCAAAGCACAACTAAATACACGATTTTCCCTGACCATATCTTTCTCCCCATCCCTAATCTCTGCTCGTGCAATCTCTTTTCAAATTCCCGTTCAATTTAATTCAATCAAAAGCACTGCTATCGGCGGCTCTAATTTGTCGTAAGTTTATCCCCGGTGTAAGCGATTGTCTCATTCGAGAAAATGGTTTTTCCATTTATCATCAAGGACTCGAGCGTGCATTTAATAACATTGATGAGAAAATCCGACCGCCCGTGGAAAGGTCGCGGAAAAGCCGAGAGCGGCGGTGCACCATTGTCCAGGTCGGCGAAACGACGGGTCAGGGTGAGGGACGCGAGGACGCATGTAGGACGCGTCGAGACGGAAGACGAAACTCGCTCAAAGGAGATGATCACCCCGGCAATTTGACGCTCGTCTATCTCTTCACCTCATCTGGGATTAGCCACTGGGACGGCGGGAGCTTATCCGCGGATACATCGGGGATAAAGCCGATTGATTTTGTCGGAGAAAAGACGGGCGTCTGAATTTTTCTGAATCCGCATTGTCGGTGTATTCTCTTAGTCTCGATACTCCGGAATTGCGAAGGGAACTTTGCAATTATCGTCCGGGTCCCCGATCGAATTGACACCGTCGGCACAATGACGACAAATGCCGTCATTAGCCCCGAACTTGGCGCTCGAGATTCTCAAGTTTGACGGGATAGAATGGGATGGGAGAGGAGGGATAGACCGGACTCTGCCACGGATAGGAAGTAAAGAAGAGAAAATTATACTCGCAAAATGGAAACGAGAAACATAAAATTATAACCGAGAGAAAGTAAGATGACCAATACAGAACAAATTTGACTTTTTTATAGTTTTTCAGGAACAGGTGGTTTTTAGGTAGTTTTAGCTGGTTCCATTTGATTTGGTCGTTAATAAACTAGTTCAAAAGTATTCAAAAACATTTTTTCAATCAATATCATGTATTAATTGAGGAATTATTCTATAATTTGTTAAATTGTAAATTTTGAAAGAACTTTTTTCAGTTAATAAATAAGATTGTACTTTATAATTAGATTTTTATAAATTAAATTAAAATTTATTTTACAGAATTTAATCTTGCAATAAAACATAATTCTTTTTAACAAAGTGTATTGTATCTTTTATTGATTTAGGATTTCAAAGTAATTTTGATATTCAAATTTTATACTTTTTTTAATTGATTTCGTGGAACAATTAGCTTGATCGAATTGAGAAACTTAATCTATCGAATTATTCCAATTAAATCCAATACAATTCTTTTTTTTCTTTTTTTTTTTTAAATAGCTATTTATTTTGTGAATCTATTTTTGAAATATCCATAAAAAATCAAACTATATACTTTCATGTAACTTGTTATTGCATTAAATGTTTAAAGAGCACGAGAAAAGAAAGTAATGTTCTATCGATAACATAAATCCACTAGCAAAATTTATAGTATCCTTTGTAACTTTGTCCGCAGTAGAAGTGAAAGGAAGGATATGAAAAAATGGTTGGCAATTTAAAATAAATATCGATAACAGTGAAGCAAACAGTAGAATCACAAGCTGCAATTAGGCGCGCGGAAAGTTTTATACGATTTTTAGAAAGGCTCCTCCCCCCCGCCCTTCCCTCATAATTATGCGTTTTAATCGCCTTCCTCTTTGACTGCTCGCCCGATCGCCAAATTGCGGCGATTGTTTTTTATGGCGCTTCGGTAATAATCATCCCGCAGCAGGCGACGCGATTCCCCGGGGAAGTTGCCCCGGTGCTTTGTCAGTGAAACCATAAATTTTGTCCTCTTAAAAAGTTCGATGCGACGCTATTTTTACGCCAAAGCACCCGAGATACAATTGCCAGAGTGTATTTTCTTCCACAAATGAGCACTCGGATTATTCATTGTCGCGGGCGAGGGGGAGAAAGGGGTATCTTTTCCTCCCCCTTGACTTTTCCGTGTGGCCGCGCACACTCGCGAAGCGAAAGACCGGGGCCATGGCTTATCCGAAAGGTAATCAGCCTTTATTACGGTAATTATGCAAGAACCGCGAGTGCAAGCTCGATCATTATTTGCCAAAGCTCGTTATATAAATATACCGACGGCAGAATTCTTAAAAAAGCGCTCAAACAACAAAATCCGCATACGAGCACAATCTAACATTCGTTCGTAGAAGTAAAAACAGGGAATAGAGCAAAAAGAAATTGAGCACATGAGCCTGTAAAATAAAAAAACCAGTAAACTCGCGTCCTTGGCTGCACTTGCGAGAGTGATAATGGGGGGTGTGCGTATGCGTGTATGCGCGCGCGTGTGTGTGCGCGCGCAAACACGCCAAGACGTATACGGGTGGGAATAAAATTTGCATGATGGACAGATTTTCGCATAAGGGTTTTAAAGAACCAGACGGCTTATGTCTCACTCTCTCGCACTCATTTGTTCACTAATATAGATGCAAAAAAGAGCGAATAAAGAATGTGCCTTATTTATCACGCAGGCAGAGTCTTAAGAAAATACGATTATTCTCGACTGTAATTGGAGATAATGCACGAAGATATGTTTATGAAAAATTATGCATTTGTTCAGGAGTTGATATTGTATAAATTTAAAGTGATTATCAGATAAGGAGAGAATTGCTTGCATCTGAACTGCAAATCTCAGATGCCATTAGTATAAAAATGTTTATTTGCTGCCACATTGTTTTGGGTATTATCCGTGTTTCCCGAGTCTCATAGTAAAAACTAAATTATATGACAAGTTGTTATCAGAAAGAGGTCTTGATGGCATAGCCACAAAGTTTACTTTGAAATGATTCGACATATACATTTTAAGAATCGTACAAGAACAACAAAAGCGTATAATTCGTTAGGAAAATAATACAAAAGTGCTTCTGCAATAAAAGTGACTTTGATTTCTTCCTTCTTTGCCTCTTGTATAAAAAATGATTGTGTAAATGGTCGCCGCGATTCGGCGATTCGTAAAAAAGCCCCCACCATCCTCGTCCCGGGCTTCCCCTCGATCGAGATAATTACAGCGTTGTATCCTCGATACTCGTATCCTGGAGGAGGAGAGGAGAACACACAGTGCCTGTATTATGGCCGCGCAATCTTGATATCCCCACCCCAGGTATCCACTCCTCCGCGCTTTACGAGCTGCCCACATCGAGCGCGGCTCCGCGGTTGGCGCTCGCCGATCCCTCGTCGACGAATGCGGGGGGACCCCGATTATGGGGATCGGGGCCCCAACTCCGAGACTCCAACGCCGGGATCTCGGGGATGCTTGGAGACATCTCTAACTCTCTCCAATGGTTGTTTCCAAAAAACGGGTTGTCAGCGGTATTGAATTGGCTTTCATCACCAGACCGAAGATTTTATTTACACGAGACTATTATACCTTTGGCTTCTTAGGTTGGTCCCTACCGAGTGTGATTTAACAAACATTATATTCTATTTAAAACATATTTTCAATAGAACGATTATTTTTAAATTTAATTACTGCTGCCAATGAAATTTCAAACCAATTATAAAATTTTTGGCAAAAATAACACATTCTACTACTTTTATCTCTATCCCTTTTTAAAACATTCAAAGATTAATTATAACTTAAAATAAAGTTTTTCGAAGATTAAAAGTAAAAGCAATTCGTTTTCCATTACGAATGCATAATTTAATTATATAAGCTATAATCTAGTTGAATTTCAATTTTTTATTATTACGTATAGTGTTGTTTTCTAAAACAGTACGATTAGATAACGGGACAAGGCTATAAACGAAGTAAATAATATTTTTACTCATGAATTTGAAAAATAAAACAGACATATTTTCGAAATTTCTGGAAAACGAGTATATTTTTATGATAAGCAGTAGGAAATGTAGTTATATAAATGAGGCATAAGAACTAATCCACTAAATCTTTGGCAAAGTAAATAACTTTGTAGCGAATGTTAGTTTGTAAATCCCGGAAGATTTATTGGTAATTTAAAATGTATCCATCGAATTGAACTCCTGAAAATGCGTACTTACAATTTTTATCAACGACATTGTTCAAAAGTCATCTCCACGTCAATTTTCCACTCAAGGGAGCAACGAGAGAGAGAGAGAGAGAGAGAGAGAGAGAGAGAAAACGCCGCTCCTGCCCATCAGGTTCGTTAGGCTAATTACATAATTGTCGCCACATTGGGAGGGCAGCTTCCGCTCGTAAAATCCTGGACTGTAGCATCAGCTCCCGTCTCCGGGGATAAACCTCGACGAACTATCCCAGGTGTTCCATTCTCGGTACCCAGTAGCAAAGAGGTTTTCCGCGCTTCCCAGCCGGAAAAGCTCCCACGAGGTCAGGGGGGACGGGGTCACTCTGCGTCGGGGGACTTATCGGATACCTGGGATCTGCGCAATTTGCGAGGGGCTATCGGTGCTCGTTATCAGCCGGAAGAGCGAGTCTCTCTATCTCAATCTCCGCGAGCGTGCGCATCGATAATTATTGCTCGTAAAAGGCAGCGACGTGTGCCGCCGCGCTCAGCTGCCCTTCGAGCCTTTCAATTCCCTCCTTTTCCTTTTCAGCTATTTTATCCCCGTCCGTCTCTCTCTGTGGTCACCCTCGGAAAGGTGGCGCCGGTTCCGGGAACCCGGGTATTACGTCCGAAACTTATTAGGCCGATGTCACCGCGGCAAATGTTCCTCTGTTGGGTACCGATCTGTGCTCGTATTGATTCGAGATATCTCGATTGTTGTGGAAAGTAATTTATCGCTCGCCCGATGTTGCACTGCTACAATGTTTTCATTATTCTCAATGGAAATTCAGTTGGGTTAAACCGTGGAAAGTATGGGTAAAAATTATGTTGTCGAATAAAATGCTCTTGTAACCTTATACCATATTCATTGCTTACGCAATAATCGCATTTGAATGTTTTGCTTCGCTCGAATTAATTGTATTTATTCAAACTATATTTAATACGTAACATTCAATTATCAGAAATGAAAGCGTTCCTATTTTTATTCACAGCTACCATGATTTTAGTGTTGGTCTCGTTAATTAAAGATATATTTAAATTTTTAGCAGCATGAGTATTTGCACTAATATTTAATATGTAGTAAACAATTAAAAATCCAATAAACTTGCAAATATTAAGCTACCAATAATAAAACAAATGCTTTTACGTCAGTTCAAAATCATAAATCTAACTTATACTATTTATTTTAGGCAATAAAAGTTCAAATCGGATTATTTTTCTTTTAGTAATCAGCTAGTATTATCGTTAACGATGTCGGAATACTAATTGCACAGAGACTATCTTCGCTACATTAACTTGATCTTTGCAAACCTTACTACAATTACTATAAGTATACAATTAAGTCTAAATTAGTAAAATGAGTTACTAGCTAAGTAAGGAATATATATAGTTTTAACGTAGTTCTGGGTAAAAACTATAAATAAAATATTAAAATTTTAATTCAATTTGACTTTGAAACAATACTAAATTGAGATTAATTACTTTCAAATTTGTAAATATACATTTATAAATTGCTTCAATATTATTATCGAAATAATTTATTTTTATATTGATTATTAATCTTTAAATATATTCAATTAGTAAGTTACTCTAAAAAAAAAAACTAAATTTTGTGTTGATAGTTAAATACTTTTGAAAAGAGAAAACCAAAATAACAATAACAATAACAATAACAATAATAACAATAATAATAATAATAATAATAATAATAATAATAATAATAATAATCCAATTAAATTAAAGTATTTTTGTATTTTGAAAAGCATTTAATATCGTTAAAATAGTTACAATTGTGCCAAGGTAATAAAGCGAGCTCTAATATTTAACGTACATGATTAATGAAAAAATAAAATCAGCGTTAGTCGTAAAAATCTAATTTTTCAAAGAACAAAAAACATAAATATTCTTCAAATGTCGACAATAAATGTTAATATGTACTAGAAAACATAATTAAATGTATTTAATAATATTTTCATTAAAAATGTAGAATTTAATGCGTAATTTGTCAGATAAAACTTTTACAAGTAAATCTCAAGATATTTTCTGCTTATAGTAAATCGTAAAGCGTATTAGTTTGTAATTATTGAAAAAAAACTACAAGGATTGTTGTTGGATAAGTATATGGGTCTGAAATTAAATCATAAATTAATAACAACTATACATTCTTATAATTTATTTTCAATTTCGTATTTTATTATTCAATTTTAATTATAATTAACAATTATTTTTGTTTTCAATTTACTTTTGAAATCTCAATTTATATTTAAAATATTGATCGTGGAATAAAAATATATTTTATTTTATAAAGTAACATAACGTGATTTTTTTTTTATATTTCCGGACGTATTACCTTACGTAAGCATTAAGAGTGGCAAAAAGTAAAAAAGTACAAGCGACGTAAATTTTCCGTTTTGACCGTAATTTCTCGAAACAAGTGAACTTTCACGAAATTCCTCGCAAGAATTTCCATTTCCATACGCATTAAACATAATAGAAAGAAAGCGCGTGTGGCCATCGAGTTATCAAAAATAATTTTCAACCGCGCAAAAGAAACTCGGCATTGCTCTCGTGAGAATAATTTTTTTAGCGCTCGCTTTATTACGTCCGAGCGGCTTATTAGCCGTACGTGTATAATTCCCATGTCTGTTAGTTTTCTCGCTCGCTCTTTTCGACCTTGGCTTTTACTAAAAATATCAATTCGAACGAGTGCCGTCGGCCCGCTGCTTTGCATATTTACGATTGCTAGTCTTATCGTCGGCCGCGCTCGTTTTTTCTCCTCCTCCAAGAGGGAAAAGAGGAAGGAACGCGGAATAACGAATAATAAGTTTCATTAGTCCGCACTGCTGCTAATATCATCTGGGGGAGTGGGAGGTGGAGCAAGAGAACAAGAGAAAAATAGAAAGAGAGAGAGAGAGAGAGAGAGAGAGAGAGAGGCTTTTGTTTAACGGTACGAGCACGTAGTCGAGCGACTCGAGCTCTGTGTTGGCAAGCACAGCCCAACTGTTATCTGCTTCTCCGTCTCTCTCTCTCTCTCTCTCTCTCTCTCTCTCTCTTTCTTTCTTTTCAATTTTCCCCGGGATGCATATTACACTTGGGTTTATTTTTTAAGTGTGGAAAATGTTAAGCGCGCTTTGCAACTTTGCATGCGTTACGAATATCTCCGAGTCCTTTTCCCCGGAGCTGAGCTACTCGTCTTGCTCGATCCGCCGTCCAGGAATAATTTTTAACATTTAAGAGCACCGGTTTAATTCGCACGGCAGACTCTGTTTTACCGATGCTTTTATTCGACGCAATAAAGGCTAATGCCCGTTCTAAATTTAAATTATAATTGCGGAGAGTTTGCGAAGAATGCGATAAAAATGAAAACCACATTTGCCACACTCGCTCGCGAAGCGCGGGAGCCTCGATATAAAACGCGCTTTACGGCATCGATTTGAATGAGACGCGCGACGATCGTCCACTGGACCGCGAAACAGCATCTCAGACTAAGGAAAGATCGATCGTAAAGCCACTCGAGGATCGAACTCCCTCGGGATTCCGGGCTTTACGACTCCTTGGAAATTAAATCGGCGAATCAAAGCGAGAAACACGCGATTAACATGATTCTCGATTGTGCTCCAACAGTTGGATGAAGGTGTTTGGTCAGATGCACAACCTAACAACTCCAACACATGGAGTGTGGCTTCTCATGCACATCCTTCACTCTCTGTCAAAAGTGGATTCCGGAGTGTTGGCGGTCGGTGGATCAACCAAACAGGTGGTTGACCCACCGAAACCGACTGCCATCGAAAGTTTATCCTTCTGCCCTCTGTCGACGTGCGGTCAACTTGGTCCAACTTTCGAGACCGTCTCTTGGGTCGCTAATGGCGACTTATCATCCAATGACCGCTTGGTGATCGATGATCCAACTTTACCCACGACTTTATCCAAACGAAAAACTAACACGAGCAGGTGGAATTATTGCAGATAACGATGAGAAGCTGATAGAAGCTTGGGGAATAAAAAAACAAAAATTCCGTAGAGCCGTAATCGTAATCGTGGAAACCCGTTCAAATCTTCTTTTGAATCCTCTTTAATGCTGGGCCCGAGATAGGCGCGGGAACAAATAATTGATCGATTCCCGCGATAATTATTCGGGGTAAAGCGGTTTGCATCTGAAAATGTGCGTGTATTGGCGAGGGGCGCTTAAAGCTCATTTCTGATGGGACGATCGAGCAATTATTTCCATAGGAGAGTGTGAGAGTGAATGATTCAATGTTTGTCTGTGTGAGTAATTCTTTGTGGCTGTACTTTGCCCTTCGTTAAGATTCTTAATGGTTTATTCTTGGTTGTTTGCTTGGCCTGGAAATTAAAATATTATCAGAGCATTGAGTCTTCAAATTGATAGAAATATTTATATTAATTTCTTGTAATGATACCTCAAAATACTTTACGCAAAATTTTATTGACAGCGAATGACATATTATTAATATTTTTAAAGGATAAAATTACTCAATCACAAAAGTGTTGAAATTGCAATTGATGAGATCAGGGGCAATAGCTTTTGCCTGGAGCTCACATTCAGAGGTGGTTGGAAAAAAATATACCTATGAGCGTGTTCCAACCAAACTAAATAACCTCTGCTCCTCATCCTTGTCTAGATATTAAAATTAGTATCCCGCATTAAAGAAGACATTGTAACAACGCGGATTAAAGGCGCAGACTCGTTTTGCGCGGCAAGAGAGAACGAGATAAACGGGAACTGGAATTCCCGGGAAGGGGTGGACCTATGTATCGCCATTACAAAAGCAATTAGACGCCTTCGGATTAGATACGGCGCATCGTACATAACAAATATGATAATGCAAGAGGGGAGCGGGGACGCCCGGGGCTTCGGCGGAGGAAAGAGGGATCCTCGGCCACGGTCGGGGTCCTGGAGTCGCGTGCGCGCACCTTCCCCTGGTCGACCTTAAACGCTCTCATTAATAATCGGGCCTAACTAATCTGCCTGTCGCTACGAGCGTACGAATTTCCCCGAGTGGTCCCCGATCTATCGCGTTTGCGCAGTCCACCACTCCCCATCCTCCACACCTCGACTCAATATTCATTTGTCGCTTTTTGTGTTGCAGTTGTACGAAATCAACGACGATCCGAAGAGGAAGGAGTTTCTCGATGACCTCTTCAGTTACATGCAGAAAAAGGGTGAGTTTATTGCCGTCATTTATATCCCATTCATTTCAGTCACTGACAATTATTTTTTCGATATTGTGCGTCTTATTTGCGATAATTTTTTATGGCGATGGTAGCTCGTGGCCGATCTTTCTGCTTTTAATCCAAATTCAGACGCGGTGCAACCAACTACTATTTATAAGAACATATGGACACTTTGTTTAAAAATTCAACCCTTTCATGCAACATTTTTTAAACACTTTCAAATGCTTATTAAGAATTTCAAAATAACAGGTCCTCGAGGTGTCTCGAAGATCACTGCCCGGGGCGGGTAAAAAAGTAAGAACCCTTTCGGAGAAAAATTATTCTGTTTACGGGAGGAGCCACCTGCTTTGCCAAAAAACTGAATTACTTTTGAAACATAAAAGAAACTCTTGGCTACTTGAGACTCTGTCATTATTACGCGATTCGATTTTTGCCTCACTGGTAAAAGTTAAAGCTTGCAAATTAGAATTGCGATAGAAATATACAACGATCGAGTTTGAATAATAATCACTGAAAAAACAGGTGAATTCCAGCAACGAAAATCGTCTTGAATACCCGTGGCAATTGGTGCGGAGCGCAGAGATTTAGTTACTGGTGCTCGGCATCATCGAATTAGCAATTCAAAAATCGTTGAAAATCGGTCGAAAGCGATGCTTGGAAAAGAGAGGCAATCATCCTGCGCATGAGCCGTTTCTATTTGAATGACAATGAATAAGGTGAGAGAGAGAGAGAGAGAGAGAGAGAGAGAGAGAGAGAGAGAGATAAAGAGATAAAGAGAGAGGATGGAGGTGCGCACGTGCCTTATCACACCTGGAGAGTCGTCGGATACGCTTCCTCCGGCAATTCGCGACGGCGGCACTCGAATGCGTTCCGGGCGGAATACAAGGAATACGTTTCAGCGGGGGCGAGGCCAAGGTCCTGCCACTTTTAATTATTCCCTCAATTACACGTCTCGAGGCATTAACTCGGGAATTAACATAGCGACGATGCCGGCGGAAATAACCTCCCGGCTTAACGCATCCTTTGTCGCACTCCGCCTTCATCGGGGCATCCATCCCACCATCGCCTCCTGGGTCCGGAGTTCTCACGAGCCCAGGAACTCGCGATGCGGGTCGCACACGTGCAAAACGTCTGCTCTCACCGGATCAACCCGAAGACGCGGGTCAACCTGTTGTTCACCATCTCCTCTCCAAAACTTGCCTAAACAACTCGAATCTCCACTTGTCTTGCCGGGTCTATGCTTATTTTAAGTCGCCACATAACTTCTGGTGCACCTGACTTTATCCAGTCGTTTCAACTGTGCCTTTTACAAAGTAAAATGCAGTAAAGTATACGTCCGAAGACGTGAAACTATTTATTATTATTAACTATGATTAAATTTAATGTAACACGATTTTGCACTCTAAGAAGTATTTCAGGCCAACGAAAATTTACATTTTGATCAGATCTCTAATTTTATTCGTAAGCAGCCTTACATTTATGTAGAATGTATTTTCATTTTTTATTAAACTTTTATGAATACACCTTGATATAAATTTTATAGGTATGTCAACGATCAAAATGATGAAAAGAAGGTGTTTTACATTTTCTTAATATCCCGAACACATTTCAAATGATACTGACTATGAGCATTTTCAAAATACCGAGAAAATCATGTCGATTTCTGAATACAACGTTTTCGTGTAAATCATTACGAATTTGCATATTCATGCACCTCGTGATTCAGTCATCAAGTAAAAAAATTTAATTACCTGCAGACGGACAAATCATCAATTAAGATGAAAACCGAGGAAATCTTTGGTACATTACACGTGAGTTTTCAATAAGTGAGACGAAATATGGACGCGAAAAACCATACGTTATAAAAACACTTACGAGTTGGGTCTAGTGCAACTCGCTCATAAATAACGCGAGCTCACCCACTGTTCGCACGCGGGAAATTCAAATGAATATCGCATGCACGCGAACAGTCGTCCATCAAACTATGTGTTGGTGTAAAATATTGTAATTTGACCGCGATAGATGAGGGATTATATAAGCACATCGTAATCAATCCAGCATCCAGTGACGAATGAACGTTTGCAAAGTATTGAATTACCGGAATATCCTCTCGCTGGCCTCAGCTTACATTTTCTCTTGTGATTTAATGATATATTCCCAGTCAAATTTATAATCGAGCAATCGCACGCTCATTTTTGCAATGCTTTAATATATATATTCGTGATTTATGCAGCGTTTTGTCACATCGTAATAATTGAAGCGTCAAACTGTATCCTACACGTGGAGTGTATTTATCTTTTATGAAACATTGTGTGCGTATATTTTACTAGAATCATTAAACAATAATTTTCAATCTTTATTTATTAATACATTTTTTTAGTCTTTTGTATACATTATAATTGAAAATTCTTGATTTGTGTACGTTGTCGAGTTCTTTCCTACATTTAATTTTATCATTCGGAATTATTGAGTAATATTATAATGGTGTTTGTACAAAAATTATCTTAAAACATTCAATTTTAAGATGCAAACACGTAAAAGCGAAAATTCCAATATAAACTTTTGAATTAAAAAATAATTCAAAGTTTTAATTAATCGATGTGCTGCGATAGAACATATGAACAAGTGATGACCAAGTAAAATAATACCGTGACTTCCAAGAACATCTTAACCCGAAGGTTATTGGTTTATAATCAAATCAAATAATTACTCAACTAAAATAACGTAATTAGAATCGAGAGCGGGATTCCGTCAAATATTATCCAAAATAAAAAGCCCTCAAGAGTGTAAGCCCTCGAATCTTTGCGGCATTGCGGCCCGACTTCAAAAATTCATAAAATCCGGTTTCTTCTTCTTTTCGAGCATAGATAAATATAAGACTATCGAGGCTTCTTTCCATCTTTCTCTTTTTTTGTTTTCAAACCCCGGTGCTGAGTAAACGAATGATTCGTCAAATTTTTGACGCTTCTTTATAAATAAATGAACATTTAGAAGAGCAAGGAGAGAGAGAGAGAGAGAGAGAGAGAGAAAGGGAAAAATAAAGTAAAGTAAAGCAATCGTCATGCATAACTCGTATAATAAATAGTTACATTAAATGTAGTTTCTCAACTATAAATTGTGATCTAATATAAATTATCTTTATTAAGAGTTAGTTAAACATTGTTTGAAGAAAATTCATGTTAATTACATTTAAACATTAATAATACTTTACTCGGAGAAGCCTATAAATTTAAATAATTCGTTTGAGAAGATGTAAAACAGTATATTTCTCACTATAGTTACAAATGAATATTGTGTTTTTATTTGCGATTACATGGGTTTATAAATAATGAGGCTCACTTAGTTGGGCAAAAATTTCAGATCTTTAGAATTGCAATGCTAAACAAATCTTTGATTGAATTATTAAGGTTTGATACTTTAATTTTCTAATTTAAATTTTGATTATTTCTTGATAATTGTTGTTTATTAAAGCGACCGACTGATTATCATCAGATTTCTCAGAAGAAGCAAGAAAAATCCGTTCGATCCAAGTCAAGCATTGGTAGGACAAAAGTATGTCTCTCTTTTGGCTCAGCCAAAATTCTGTAAACAGCCTAAGGAAATCAAGAGAATGCGAGTGCGAAATATAATCCGCGATCCAATTTTCTCTAATTATTGCCAGAGTTAAACGGCTCGACACGTACAATTATAGCAACTCTTGGAATGTAGGCGCGAGATGCTAGGAGAGATAGAGGAGGATAGGCTAAAGAGAGCACGCACCTGCACGAGAAAGGGAGAGAAAGAAGGAGAATGAATACGTTGCATCTTCAAGTGGTTGATTGATGGAGAAGTCGCCATATTTATAATTAGAGGCCCCGCGGTTTGGTTTCCGGTCCCGGCGCCGAGTTGGAATCTGAAAACGAAAGCTGCGCATTATAGTTTATCCCACTTTTCCGAGTCGAACCTCGTCAAATTAACTTGACACTCTAATATGTGTATTAATAGATGTATGAACGTGACTTAATTACAATTCATTATGCTTGCCGGAATACGCCAGCATTTAAATGTAAGGTTCCGAGGAAATTACAGGGGTTTTATCACATATTTTGTATTTATTTGAATATCAAATTGGCCCGGCAAATATACATTTTTCAAATAAAGAAGAATATTTGTTATTTTTTTAAATATTGAACAAAATGTGAATAAATAACGTGAAGCTGCATTTTATAAGTTAGTGTTTATTGCCATTTATTCGTCACGAGGTCGACCACCTTATTGACACTTGTATTATTCAAATTGGTAACAAAAATCAAAATTAAAATATCAGATGATGAGTTAGAGAAAGATTTTATTTTCAAATTAAATTATAATAATTTTGGATATTAAAATTGATTTTTTGACAATGCTTTTGAACGCCATTTCATTATCACTTTAATCGTTATGTCATTAATGGCTTTAAAAACGTCGTAATACATATTTGGCACAAAAAATTAAGAAAATACACAAATAGTTTAGTACACAACTGTAAGTCATATGATTAACCTCGTATCAATTAAATAACAATTAAATACCAATTTATAGTCTGTAGCATTTATTTATAAATTTCTCAAGTAATTTATTAAAATAAAAATTATTTTAAACTATTTGGGAGATTACTATCTTTATAATTAAATACAACAATATCTGATTTTAAAAAAAATTAAATGAAAAGTAAAAGCTTGGTTATACTCGTTGGATATTTAGTATTTGTAAAAAATAAAAAAAAAAATTTAAGAAAAACGCATATAATGAAAATAGTAATTTAATATTTTAATATTATGGCATTATATTATTATTTAAATATCATAGTAATATATGTAAATATAAATTATAACTGCTTTATTCGACAAAGAAGAATAAAGATTTTTTAAAAGAGTTGCAATCTTTATAACGAGTGCAATTTATTTTCATTTACTTTTTTTCGAATTGCGATAATGCCAAGGAAACTAAACCGAGCATTTTACGCAAAATATTTGCTTGTAGATACAATTACTTTGGTGAATTAAGATCCATTGCTTGCATAAAAAAGGTAAAAAACCAATGACTCATCTTTCCGTTTCTTTCGTCAATTAATTACTCACAAGAAGCACAGGGAAACCAAAGAAACGTCATGACGTCGTATACCTATAGGCGTTGAATAATATTATATTATAGTCCTTCTTCCTTCCTCCGCTCTGCCAGCCCTTTAGTCCTTGCAGCTCCAATTACGATTTAATTTCGCGATTGCACCGGTGAGTATGCGACGGATACTATCACTCGCGCTCCTAAAAAACTGCTGGCATTACTTCTGAGAAACTCGATCGATCTATCGATATCGCAAACGAATGGGCACGCGTATCATGGCATACGAGCGAGTGCGTGTGTGCTCGAAGGCGTCGGAAAGAGAGATAGATAGATAGAGAGGTAGAGAGAGAGAGAGAGAGAGAGAGAGAGAGAGAGTGAGAGAGAGAGAGAGAGAGAAAGAGATTGCGCGGCGGACAAAGAGGGGGGGGAGAGGAAAGTGCGTGTATCGAGAGATTGAGAGAAAGAGAGAAAATGAGAGAGAATGAGAGACAGGCGTTCAGCATATATTTATCGTTTATGCAGCTGCTAGCACCTTTAAAACATTTCGAGGTCTATCTCTCGGTTATAAATCTCAAGCCGTTTAATATGCAAATCTCTCGCGCGAGAGCCTCTTCCCCGGCCGTGTGTACCTTTTTTCGGCTTTGCTCTTTTTATCTCCGGGCGGTGAGGCCGAGAGAGTCCGGATAGAAAGAAAGAGGGATAGATGAATCGACGGATAATTTGATTATGTCATTAGCTGTAATATGTATTACCTGCGCTGCAGGCGAGTGAATATGCATGCGGAATTAATAATTTTGTCGGGGATGGAAGCGAAGAAATCTCCACGTATATTTGTTAAGTATGAAAACAGAGCTTCGGGTAATTTTACACCTCGGCTTTAAATGATTACAAATTTTTTATTAGTGCAAATAAATTGCAATTAGTGACGTAATGCGTGCGCATAATTGCGGGCAAATAAAGTTATATCAAGAGCAGGTTTCAAAAAATTTTTTATCAAAATCTTTTAAAATATTGATTGGCAATAATAAAAAAAACACGTTTTTCGGTCAACGATAACGTGCATTACAAATTAAATCTTATTAATGTTACGTATTGCGAGTGTCATGAAATTCCCAGCAAATTGAGCAGCAGAGGCCATAATAAAAAAAATTAAAAGGATGAGAATGAAACGCAATCAACAATGCAATGGGAATATGTGAAAGGTTAGAGAGAGAAGAAAGTGCCAACTAATTTGTACCAATGGTTGCGCGACATACGAGTCACTGCTTTATCGAGGTATGCGTATGGATGGTACATACGCAGTGAGGGGAATGAATTTTTGATCCACCTCGCGACGGCTTTTACGATTTATCGTAAGGCAATGATTACGCATGCGTACGCGAGAACGACACGAGACACCCGAAGCTTTTGCACGAGAAAAAAAAAATTTGCATTTTGCGCTATTCCAGTGCGCACACTCTAAATGACAGCATTCAGAGTTGTGGATCCGTAAAAATCCTAAAAACGCGTCATTACTTCGTCTGCGGCATTTTGTCGCATTAGCCGAAGGGACATATTCCGGGGCATTCCAGTGCGATTCACTCTTATCGCGAGGGGAGCTGGGCGGTGAGCGAGTGAAGGAAAAAAAAAGGACGAGTGTGTCGCAAACATCACTTAACGCTTTAGCGACTGCACGTGACGTCTGCATACACACGAAGGCGGCGACCGCATCACCATCCTCGAGGCGAAGGAGGAGGTGGTGGTGCGGGACCGAGCCAACCCGTGGTTACGTGCAATTATCCAGAGTGCGAGGGGGATGGGGGAGGGGTCGAAAAAGCCTCCAAAAGTGGGCTCAATTTTCGCCTCGAAGGCGCTTTCACCAGCGAAGAATGACAGTGTAGGTGCGTTTAGGCATTTAGGTGGCACCCTTATCTTGTGTAATTTCGCCTCTTCGATGTGTGTAGATATGCGCCTAGACATTCCGGGAACGCCGATCTAATACCGCTTTAATAGTAATCGCTTTTGGGAAATTCCTCCTATTTTTGCAGTTTGCGTTTCGGTGAATCGAGCAGTCCTAGAGAAACCGCAACCACGGGATAATCTGCGCGACTGTCTTGGTCGAAAGGTGTAGTTCGCCCGGGAACCCCGAGGACTCGCGTTTAAGGCCGACTGCAACAATGCGTTTAATTAGGAGTCGTATAAACGGGAGTCGGCGGCTGAAGATAAATTAAGCTGCGCTTTTTAAACATTGGCGCGAGTGCGCGGAGCCAAGGGGTTGGCGGGTGTAAGCTGAGGTAAAGTGTAAACCGAGGGCACAATGAACGCCCAAGGAACTCTCGCAGGCGCAGATTTAATTTGCGCGATGGAACAAAGGCGCGTGCGTCGGAGTCTGCGCAAAGAACGCGGGTAGCGAGGATTTTTCTCGTGTTTTGCGCCAGAGTCACGCGTGCTTTTATTGAGTCGCGACTTTGTTCGCGCTCGAGCGCCTCTGTAATGTAACGCCGCGGCGAATTAACTTGTCAGGCGAGCGCGTAATGAACTTTGCCGAGTTAATGTCCCTCCTCCCCTATCCTATCCCCCTCACCTCCCCCGCCCCGCCCGCGAAACGCACTTTTATAGCGCACGTGCGCTGCGAAAAGAAAAGCCCCACCTCCTCGATTCAGGACTACTTTTTAAAGGATCGTTCGGCGCGCAAAATTATTATTTTGTCGCGTAGCGGTCGGTGCATGTGTTGACTCTGTTGACTTGTATTGAAGCGTGGAGTGTAACGCCGCTTCGAATTAACTTGTCAGACCCGCGCGTAATGAATTTCGCGACGTAATGTCTGCCGTTCTTTCCTTTATTTTTCCTCCTCGTTTCTTTTGTCCGGTGGGTTCAATCGCGGCCGGAGGATAAATTGATGAGTGACATTCGCTGAGGTTCGGGTTCGAGTTCGGGTTCGGGTTCGGGTTCGGGTTCGGGTTCGGGTTCGGGTTCGGGTTCAGCAAGCGTATATCGTTTTATTTTTATTAACGTGGATGTTAAGGCCGGTGTGCGCGATACTCCTCTGCTAGTAAAAACAAATCCGACAGCTTACCTTCTCTTTTTAACGATCCTGTAATTTTTTATAATTTTCAATTAAACGTTATGTTTACTTGAATGTCTTCCTGCTCCGCGTGCACGTGTAATGTACTCTGCAGGAATTTTAATTAATCCCTTACGTGCATTAATATTATTTTGTCTTTCTTCATAAATTATACTGAAATGTCAAAGTAAATTATGATTTTCGAATATTATAAAGCCGATTTCCAGTATTAATATTAATATTTAAATTAAATCGGATATTTCGAGTGTAACTATACTCCTTTAATGTTGGCCAAAGGTTAATCGATGGGAGAAAAAGAAAAATTTTACTGGCGTGTTCATCTTTCATCATCGAACGATTACGTTTTATGCATAACATTTAAGGTTAATTTAAAAAAATTTCTTGAGATATGTCATATATATTACATAGACTTTAAGTATTTCTTGGATATATTTTATATTATTTCTTTCGACATACACTGTAATTTTCTTATAAAACACATCATAAATTCTCGAGTAATAAAAAGCACTTACATCGTATGAGCGCATCGGCAAAGTATTTGAGAACAAACAAGCGCGACCACGATCACTTAAAAAACATTCCATTCCAAGTTCTAGTTAAATTGTTTTTGTTTTACGTGGCAATAATTACAAGTAATATCGAAAAGTCATTAAATTCGGCATTGACGCGACTAATCAATCGAGGGTATCGTCTGGTAACGATGTACAAAGGAGCAAAGTATGCAGGTTCATCAACACCGACTTTGGTCTTACTTTTCATTTTATCTCATTACAATTCTCTCTTTCTCTCTCTCCCTCCCCTCCCCTCCCCTACCCCTCTCAATCTATCTCTATCTCTTTCTGTCTCGGTTTTGTTTTAAAAAAACGATGATAAAACTTTAGAAAAAACATTTCCAGCCCGGAGGAAATTACTTAAAATTATGCACATTTTTTTTAATAATTATGCATTAATAGATGATAATTACTAGAAAAAAAATGTATTTTACTACTTTAAATAATGAAATATAATTTTAGGTCAATAGTGATTTTTATTGATAAGCATATTGCCGCAATTTTATTTGAAAAATGATTAGTACATATATGAAAAGGATTTTCCATTTAATTACATAGATAATTGCATAATTTGATTTTTTGTTATTGTATAATCGATTGTGTAAATACACTTCAATAACATTATTTGTGTTGTTTTAATAGTCTTTCTGTGTAAATAAATTGGAATGAGTTGAATAAAAATTTCAAAAACACAGAGAAAAAATAAATTTACAGTACTTTCATTTTTTTAAATAATTTTTTTATTCTATTTTAAATACATTTTTTAATATTATTTTACTTTTATCAAAGAGTTGTTAAATTTATAATTTTTTACACTTTGAAATTTAAAGCATAAAATAGTATTTAAATTTATAAAAGTTAATCAAAAAATGCGGATATTTAAGTTGGGCGTTAAACGTTGAAAGGCAGGAAAATGATTGATAATTGTTAGAAAATAATATTATCGATTCATGATTGTAATAAGAAATATATTTTAAAGTACTTGGTATTTAATTGCTGAAATAAAAAAAATATTCATTTGTCAATTTGTATACTTGAGTATTCGACACGTTAAGAAAATAGATTGTCGGACAAAAGTTTACTCGGATAATAAAAGGTGAGGGAAAGAGGGGTGGTGGATGCGATTATCGTGCTATTGGGAGTGAAAAGCGCGGAAAAACAAGAGAGTCAGCGTGGTTGTAAATCTTGTGTATTTTGTTTGCGTGGCCCATCGAAGGGAAGCAGGAAGCCTCGAACGTGTAAGTAAGTCTGAGGAGCAAAAGATTGAGAAAATCTCGAAATGAGCTCCCCTCCCATTCCTCCCCTGGATTTTCGAAAATTTCGCGGTAATCGCGAAAAGTTGGGCCAAGTCTAAAATACGAGCTAAAAATACGGGGGCCGTTCGCCATTCTTCCGCCCTTAAGCTCCTCTAGGAATACACTTTATGGGCGGCGCGACTCGTAGATTACGTCAGTTCGCGGGGATGACGTCTTAGCGGAGGTCTCGGCGCGGACTTCCATCATCCGGGGGCATTAAATCTTGCCGGGGCGCGGGCTGCGCGATTAATTGGACCGTCGCAAGATGGGGTTTTTGGCCCCCATTATCCTCGACCGATTGAGATCGCGATTTCTGTCGGAATCGAGCGCCATTTATTTATACCGGCTGCAATGCCACTTGTGCGGGAGATGTCACTTGATGGAGTAGCTAAAACCCGAACGGGCTATATTTACAGAGGAACGTGACGTAAGTAAATAAGTAAGTAAGCACGCATGTGAGCTGAGGATCGTTGGGTCGGGTTGATCATTGCTCGATCGTCCGCTCTCTAGACTTTCTCTCCCGAACTGCACTCCCACTCGGATTATAAATAAGCGATTCTTTTCTTCTTCTTCTTCTTCTTCTTCTTCTTCTTCTTCTTCTTCTTCTTCTTCTTCCTCTTCTTCTTTTTCCTTCTTTTTTCCTCCTTTTTCTTCTTTTTCTCTCTTTTTTTTCTCTTTTTTTTCTCTTTTTTTTCCGGGTAAAGGCGAAATTTCGATGTCAACTTTGATGATGTAGTACTCGAATTTAGTACCGAGAAATCTGGCAGCACGACCTTATTGCTCAAAATTACAGGCTCGGCTCCAAGAACCGCCGGCTGTACCGAGTAAATTTTTAGTTGCGTTTGTACACAAACTGTAGAGGAAATTGACAGGGTTGTAGAAAATTGTCAAAAGTGCTATTAGCTCAGTTGACTAAGAATACGACTCGCGATGCTGCTCGAGGCCGTTGATTACCACGAAATCCCCACATTGTAATTTCTTAATCCCAGCCGGGTGCGCTAGACAAAATACGAGTTGCTAAATACAAATTGCCAAAGTCCAGCTCGGACGATTAATTGGCAGCCACCGGGCAGCGAATCTGAATCGAGGCCCACCAGGGAGCGCGGCAGAATTGCGGATCGCCCGGCGAAATTTCAATGGCCGCGGATTACACGCCGACCTCGTCCCCAGGAGTGAAGCCGTAAAATCGCGCTCCCAATCCTTTCGGGCTCTCGGTAATCCCGAGCCGTTAATCCTCGGCGGAGGTATCCGAAAGCCAGCGGGGGCGGGTAGAAGCCCACGCCGCCGAAATTCGCTTTCTCTCTCGACTTCCGAGAACCCGTTGGGGGCGTTTTACGATCCGTTCGTCATTGAACTCGACGCTCGCCACTCGGCGGAGAGATTCGATGACCGCACGGATGCTGTGCGCTTTTTTTCCTCTCGGTCTCCGGCCTTTTCTCGGGGGCGTTCGAGAAAACACGGCACTCGTCAAAAGGTGGGGGTACCTTTTTTCTTTTCTTTTTTTTTTGCTCTTCCGGTTGATTGTTCTCGAATTGCACGGATGATACGACATTGCAGGGATGATGTGGAGGTGGTGGTAGTGGTAGTGGTGCTGGTACCTCGTCACGACAAGTTGTTGCACATGCCTACCTTAATACTCTTCAAACTTTAATAGCTCTCAACTTTAGGAATTATTTTTCTTTTCTTAACCTCTGCTTTTGTAATTCAATTTTTACCCGTAATAACACAAGATATTGGTACCGATGCCTCACATCCCTATTCTTAAGAGCCGTTACACGTTTTTTTACGTTGACGGGAGATGAATATTTAAATGGGATCTTTCCTATCAGCGATATAATACTTTGTACTATGTATTTGAGGCTTTCCTTGTTCCCGCTATGCATTCGGATAAAGATAAAGATTAAGATAAGGGTTGTAAAGACGGATATTTCCCAAGCTAAAAGTGTACGCTGTTCAAGTAAATTTTCGATTTTATAGCACAATTTTTCGCAATTTACGTAACAGCATAAATGATTTCTGTGGAAAGTGCAATAAATTAAATGATCTAAAGTCGTAATAGATAATGGATCATTTGATCGATCTCAAACGATGTTTTACTTAAGTTTACAATTTTTCCCAAAGTTTACTCTTGTAAATTAATACGGATCACTCGTTGTTTATTTCAATAAAATGCGTTGTTAAGAGAGAAGCTGCTCTGTAAAGAGTTTTAATAGCGCAATTCACTTCATAAAGCCAATATAATGCCAGAAAAACATTTGCAATTCCTTTTCCATAATGCTTCTTAATATGCACTGAATTTCTATTTTTTCGTTATCAGACTCGTAAAAGGAATGCCATTTCATCCGAACTACGGAATTATTCAAATGATGCACTCGAGATTCACGGCGTCGCTCAAAAGTAAAAGCGAGAGAAAAGTAAAAGTCAGGCAAGCTTTCCACGACACACCCCGGTGGTCAATCGTAAACCCAGTCGTAATTTGCTATCAAACTTTTTTATTTTCTCGATCTTACCTCGTTACAGCGCGCACACGGTGGGAAGGAAGAAGAAAAACACCTGCAAAAGGGGGACGAACGGACGCGAGTGGGCAGGTACAAACGTAGTTCGTAGATCGTTCGATGTGCGCGTTAAATACGGAAGGAATTTATGAAAAGCTCCTGGGAGTCGAGGCGGTAAACGGAAATAAAATGTAATGGTCTCTAAGTAGACTGCCACTGGAAATGTGCACCGAGTAATGGAGGGAGGTTCTGGAAATTCGAGCGGAGGCTGCTAAGTGAAACTTGACTGCTGAATCGAGGATCGGAGATGAAGGATTGAGTGCTGTCGGCTTGGGAGTGCGGAAATTAACAAAATCTTGGAAAACGCGTCTATAATGTTCAGCTATTTAATATTTACTCCTTACGTTGTGAATTTAAAAAAAAAAAAAAAAAAAAAAAAAAAAACGAAATCATTCAAATTACATTCAAGCTCTCTACATTGCTTATTCATTAAGATTTGTCATTGTCAAGATCTGATAAGTACATTTATTTACAACTAATTGAAAAACTTTTTCAATGTATTTATAGCTTATCAAATTTCAATTAATTCAGTTTTTCTGAGTAGTATTTATAAACTATTGGAAAACTTGGTGATCCGCAATTGTGAAAAACCAGTTAAAAATTAATTTATAATCATATATTACGAAATAATTTTTATTCGTAATCTTTGTTTTTTGTGAGAGATACAACTATATACAATTTTATTGAAATAATAATATAATTGTTAAAAATAAAAAAAAAATACTATTGAAATAATTTGATTCTTTTACGTTTAAAATAATTTGTTTCTTAATAGCGGAATTGTGTTTAATACGAAAAAGATAGTCGATTATTCAAGTCCATAAACTTTCCGACACGTCCACTTGAAAATTATTTGATTATAAAATTATGCTCAATCAAAAGAATTGTACAAGAATTTCATTGAAAATTGCCTCGTATTTATTGTAATTATTTGAAAAATAAAAGGGTTGGAAAAATAAAAAGAGTAAACGAAAGTTATTTGATAAAATTTCAAATCACTTCATCCCCGATTAAGAATAACATTATTACATAATTACTAATAAAGAACGCCAAATCAGTATCTCAGTTCTGTAGCGGTGCTGGAAACTGTGGATACTCCGATCCCTAGACACGCGAATCTCCGAAAAAGCCAGGGTAATGTGTCTCAGGAGACGTGTTGCGGTGGGTCAAAACGCGGGAAATCAGTAACACGATCAATAGGATCCAGGATCAAGAGGATCGATCTCAATCGCACACGGTAGCCGGATTCTGCTGGCGGGCACCGCACGGCATCTTGTCCACGGGATTTCGGCTAATTTACGGCGAGTAGGGTAGAAGGGGGTGAATCTGTGTCTCGCAGTCGCGGTAGCGATTTCTCCGGCCGTTCTTTCTTCCTTCCTCTTCGTGCACCTGTACCTATACCTGGCCTCGAGAAGCCTAAATTTGCGTGTTTGTATAATCGCGGGACGGGGGGGGGAGGGCGAGTTCCCGGGCTCGTGAGTGCCTCCAACAAAATCGCGCCGATAATTTCTTTTGAATTTCATAAGGCCCTCCAATAGGAGTCTTCGACTTTCTACACTTTAGGTATTTTTCCGATCGACGGAATCTTTGTTGGCGCACGAACGATATTTATTAAGGGCCTTTGACTATTATGCAATTAAAACTATATCAAACTAGAATGTTAATCATAATGAATCGAGATTTAAAATCGAATAAAAATATAAGTATAAGTAGTAAGTTTAAAAATTTCATAGACAAGTTATGTCTTAGTTCCGAGTCGTCGGTTACAAAGCATCAACGACGCTATTCTCATCGAGAGTTTTTCGGCATTAAACCCGCTGATATCGACATTCGCTTTCCCCGGCTCATCCCTCATTTTGTTTAATGTCTCGAATAAGGGCATAAGGACGCGTGTATTCCAGACACGTTTCCACCGCAGAAACATCGCAAAAGCATTTAGCAGAATGACGTCTGCAAGTTCATGAGTGACGTTGCTGCTCGGTTTCGCGAGCTCGGCGAAAGAAAGTAGACAAAGAAGAATCATCAGTTAGGAGCTCGTGACGTAATTGTCGAATTCTTGCTCGGTCCTTATTTGCGGTATCGCTCCCCGGGTGGAGTTGCCGCTCGACAAACACACCCCCGCTTGGTAGCTTGAATTAGTGCCGGTGGTAGTTGCCGGGCTGTCAGGAGCGGAGGCTGTCTGAATTAATCTCCGAGCGAGTACGGAGAGTTTTGTCTCGACTTACAGACCGGCGGTGGTGGCGGTGGCGGCGGTGGCGGCGGCATCATTTTTCTAGTTTCGAGTGCGGTATCCCATCGCCCCTTTTCTCCCTTTGTTTAGCCCGAAGCTTTAATGTCGAGCGTCGGGTGTTAAAAGCGTTACATTATTGGGCGGGACGGTTCGTAAGAGTTTCGGTCGAGAAAAAGTGTTACACGCACGTTGGGGGGGGGGGTATTAGGGAGAGGCGAGTATTAGAAACCGAGTCGCGTCATAGGTCTCACTCGATTTCGCGGCAAGCCCCGTCTCTGACCTCGTAGCCGAGGAGGCAGTAGACCCCCACCTGGACCACCCGCACTCGATAAGTCCTGGCGCGCGTGGCCTCGTGATTTACGAGTGATACCGCACGGGGCACGCGGGAAATCGGCAAGCTTTCCGTGGGTGAGTGGGTGTGTATGGGCGGAAAAGCGGAGGCAAGGCGAGATGAGTAATCGCGAGGGGGCAGGGGGGAGGGGACGACGGGAGCCCTTGGGGAGCGCGAGGGGGGGATCCTCGGCGTGGGAAGGTGAGTTACGAGCGCTGCGGAGGACTGCCGACGGCCGCTGCACCCCGAGTCCGGGCTAATTTGCTTATTAATATTTCACGGCGTGCCGATCGCTCTGGGGGTTCGTGATATATATTGCCTTGCGCCTCGCAGGCCCTCCTCGTCCTCCTCCTCGTCCTCCTCCTCGTCCTCCTCCTCCTCACCTTCACATCCCCATCCCTTTCCTTCACATTTCGGGCTGCTTTCGTTTATCTTTTTCCCCTGATCGATGCTTTCGATGAAACAGCTCTTAAGTACGGTTTAATAGGAATAAATTAGGTGGTTATATTAAGTGAGCCAACTTTTATTACTAAGCTTATGGCTCAGCTTGAAGGACGTCATATTTTAAAGCTTCTTTATTTTATGTGTTATTTTAAATAGGCATCTCTCACCTTGATTTTAACCCATTACCACGCGCACCTATTGATGAGTACTCGTGATCCTCTTAAAACTTATAAGTAATTTTATTGAATAAAATATAATGAGGTGCTTTATCTAGCGGATTTAGTTGGTACGTTACAGCCTATAGTTGTCAAAATTGTTATTGATAGTGTTGTATTAATAAAGTTAGCGCATCAATAAAAGTTGGACAAAAAGAGTTTATTGTTCATTTCAGTATTATCTTCATATACATACACATATATTTTATAAATAAATGTAATTATTCAATATCTTACTTTGGGTAATAATAAAAATTTTATTATCATCCTCTTATTATTTATTAATGCTTTAGTATTACCATCTAACCAGAATTCGATCGTAAAATTGGCCAATCAAAATTTGAATCAAAATTATAAATTGGAGTTTTAAATGCAATTTCTAAATGATGATGATGATTAAAAGTAAGAACCGTGACATTTCGGTTTTTCACTTCGTCAGTTTTTCATTATTACAAAATGTGTGAAAATGCAATTTTATCAATTAGGTCTCGAGAGATCGAAGTGCCGCTTAAATCGAATTCCCGTTCCGGGACATGGCAGAACGCATACTTCGAGATCTCGAAAAACGCACGTGGACCCGTCGTCCCTCCGAATAAAAGGAAACGACTTTGTTTCCCCTCGTCGAAACAAATACTCCATTACGACCTTCGAATTTGTCTCCGTAGCTCAGGCGTTTTCCCATCCGTCTTTCGCAGCCACTTTATTTTCTCGTTTTCTCGTTTTCTCGCGGCTCGAAGATCTATGTACTAACCCTCCTTCGGCCACGCAATCGTTTGCCAAAAGTTATTTAGGGGGAGGAAGAGGAAGAGAGGAGGGCAAGAACGAAGATTAAGCGGATTTCGTTAACCGGGACGCGACGATTATCTTTGTTGTTGAGATATTGTTTGAATTTTTCTCTTTTGTCTTGCCCGAGATTCCTCGATGACAAATGCCGCGAGCCTTTCTCTCTCTCTCTCTCTTTCTCTTTCTCAACTCGTTAATTTTTGGACCGCGTCCGGATGCTGTGAAGCGGATACACTTGTGAGTTGCGTTGGCTATTGTTACGTTGCTGTCAATTAACGAGGACTCGGTGTTTACGCACCCGTACATTTTCTTGGCTCGAAATACCGCGGGTGGAGTCTCTCTTGAGTGATATATTGAAATATCCGAGGGCAGATTCCCAACTGTTTTCACTTTGATAACAATGATGTTCTTGAGAATGCACCTTTCTCTTGCTTTCATGTTGGACGACGCGAAAATTTCAACGAAACTGACTCTTATTTTCTCAAAACTAACTCTTCAAAGCGAGAAACTTATTAAGAACGTGTAAAAAGATAAATTTTCAAGAATAGCTTTAACAAAATGTAAGTAAAAATATTTTTTGATGAAGTGTGGGAACTTCGCGTAAAGAATTGAGGCTATAAAATTATATTTCATCAGGCGTTGTCTATTAAATTCGTCTCAAACATACTCTGGTATTAAATTTTAAAGATGTGTTCGGCTTTGATTATTTACGATTTTTAGGCAGTAAAATTTTTAATTATATAATTTTATCCATCGACAAAAATTTTAATAATATATTCTTAATTTTCTCTTCTAAATATTAACTCTTCGCGAATAAATGTCTTGATTTTATGTCATCATAATTTTCAACTTTTTAACTCAAGTTTCTATTACTAATTTATATTTTGTATCAATTCTAAAGAAAAATTACAAAAATTAATATTAAGCTTTAATCTTTTAAAGCATATAAATTAAATGACTTAATTATGAATATAATTGATATGTGTACATAAAAAGACCAATCAAAATTTTTATACTTCTATCTATTAAATTAATTTTTACGAAATAATAAAAAAACTACATGTTTTTACATCCTTACAATGAATAAACTATTTATATACTAAATCCAAGAATATTATTTAAAAGCATTTTTGTAATATAGAAAATATTAAATGATGTTTTATTTGATATTTTATCCTTCATTTCATGTATTAATAAATACAATTTATTTTTTATTGAATTATGCAATAATCAAATTTATAATAACATATTTTTTTTACGATAATGTGACAATTTTATGAAAAAATTAATGCAGAAATTAAAATTTTTAATTACACTTTGTTTTCCAAACAACTGGTAAAATAATTGTTATCACGTTAATATTTACGTTTTTCAAAGAGAACAGATCCCTAAACAATAAATGCAGCTTATCATTTTAGTCTGAATAATAATATCTTTAGAGCTAAATTGGTAAAAATAAATTGGTATATGCTGTAATGATTGAAAATTGTAAATATTTAACACAAATTATTCACATTGAAATGTAACTATACCTTTAATATTTGAGTTTGGAAATAAAAAGTAATAGAAGTAATGGTTTGATGGAATTGTTAAGTTTGTTTGATAACCAGATCGCATCGGTTACTTTTGAAAAATTCGCGTTAATAAGTTGACCCAAAACTCGGTTGACAAATAATTATGATTTTATTTTACATGAATATTGTGTTTTATCGTGTTAGAATTAAATGTTTATTAGTAATTGTGGACAAGAGTAATAAATATTTTTAAATGTATTAAAAGTAAATTAGATGTCCTTCAATAATAACACCCATCTGTTGGTTGTTAAAGTCTAGAATTTGCAGAAAATGGAGGCAAGTTCAAAATAGGATGTACATCACATGTTGGTTTAGTTCATAATGAGCATGTGCAAACATTTTTGAGCAGATCTAAAGGGAAGGAACAGGGTGTGGTTGCCATTAGCAGAATTGAAATGGCGCGAATCAAAATTCTTGGAGAGATTTTGATTCGGAGTTGAAGGTTAAAGAGGAGCATTGCGAATTTGGCCGAGCAAAATCCACTGGCAAAAAAGGTATCCACGCGGCATCAATCATCTCATTACAGCCTGCAATCGTAAAAAGGGAAAGGGAAAGGGAAAGGGTAAGGGGAAGGGGAAAAGGAAAGGGGGAAATGAGCACAAAAACCACGACGTCATTCCTCGTACACGAGGATTTACAGCTACACCGGTTCTCTCTCTCTCTCTCTCTCTCTCTCTCTCTCTCTCTCTCTCTCTCTCTCTCTTTCTCGCGCGCTCCCTCGCCCCCGCCTCATCAAAGAGGCACGCGGCTTCCACCTCACTTCGACTCTTTGACTCGAATGGCTCATCCCGAAAGCTATGAAGGGGTGATGGCGGTAGACTTTTTGCCCCCATTACGCTATAGAGCTTTTACGCGGGCAATATAAAGCTCGGGACTTACTCGTACGCGCGCTTTACGTCACATCAAAGCCCGGGCACATTGTTGGCAAGTACTTATACGAGTAAGAGTGTCTGGGAGGCTGCGCGGCTTTTTGGTCCTTTTGAGCTCTGCGGAGATGAGACCGACGCCACCGTCGACGTCGCCTATTGAAAAGAGATGCGCCCTCAATGCGGACTTTTTCGTGCAATTACCGCGGCAGTAAAACTTTTTCGCTCGTTAAACCTCTTTGATAAATCCGGACTCCGGCTCCTCTCCACACTAATTTTACATCTTCGGATTATATCGGCTAAATTTATCACGGCAAATAGTTACAATTGCAATTACGGGGGCACTGTACATTGTCTTGTCATTACAAATGTTTACTCTCTTAATATTATACATCAAAGTTTTATCGACACTTTATAACGCGTATCTGTTTTCTCGCTCTTTGGGTTTCTCGTGGATCAGCCACATGTACTGGAGTGAAGAAACTTTCATGAGAATTGACAATCAATGGAATTTAACGAAATTGTGACATTTTGTTGGATTTAATTAATTTAATTAATGTCCTTGGACAAGGTAAACCTTATGCAGTTAGAAATTATTTTAATTTATAAGAAAATAAGGCATGATTTATAAGCGTGTAAGAAAATTGTTCAAACAGTGGTATTGCTAAAAAAAGTTTGTTTTATTACTCAACTCATTGATATTTTACAATTATTAAATTTAGAAATTTAGATTTTTAAGAGTATCAAAATTTGTCCTCTATCGCTAGGATATCGAAAAAATTGTTAAAAATAAAATAATATTTTAACGTTTATTTTTTAGCACGTGAACATGTGCACATACTAAAAATGTGTATTTAAAGGCAAAGCTTATAAGAAAATAAATAAATTATGCTCTGGACAAAAATGCAAGTTGATTGGATTGAGCGAATGATCATTCATGCTGCAGTGTCAGTGAATATGAGAAAGATGATTTAAGAAAAAGGCCAGAGGTTTCCAAGGCTCCCATCAATAATATCCTAGAAAATAATCGACGAATTCCCGGTGGAAGGGCAGAGAGGGAAGTCTATGTAATCCGATCCTAATTCTATTCAATAAAATGCGGGCCAAGTGTTCATAAAATTTAATTACGCACTTCTTCACTGTCTCGCGAGTACACTTGTTTCTCTCGCTCTCAATAAGCGACTCCCTCGTATCTCAGCCGGCGATAATGAACAAAGCGAGGTGTAGCGTGGGTGGGACGTGGGGACGTGGGGACGTGGGGACGTGGGGAGGGGGTGTTGGGTTTAATGCGGATCGTCACACGTGCAGAGCCGGTCAAGTCACGGCGCGACCAAGCGAATCAAACCACCTCGTAAAATCTATCAAAGGACTCGCTCCGAGCGATTATTAGTTTAATGCCCACAACGACGCGCGCGCACATGTGTGTTGGTGGCGGCCGTTTGAAGTCGCGCAGTTCACGCGAAATTCGCCCTCCGCCGAGCGCGAAAAAGCGGGGGGAAATCGCCGATTCGAACAATGTCGGGCGATACTTTCGCGGACGGGCCCCCGAGTTTTTCGATGGGCCGCGGCATGGTTAATCGCTCGCGATATTTTTTGAAGATTTTATCGTCGGCGAGACATGCGAGACGCGCGCCGCGCGCATTTATAATGCGATGCTTCGCGCCCGGCACTCGCTCAAAGGAATTTTTCGCTTGCGCGTGTGCGTGCGGGGCTCTTATAAAAGCCCCTTTAAACGTCACGCGCTTTATAACTTGCTCGACACGACTCGCGTCGCGTCTTCCCGCACCGGCTTTCGGTAATTTACAGCCTCCCCCTCCCCTGCCACCTCCCTGCCACTGCCGCCGCCGTCGCTCGAGATCAGAAAAATCTACGCGAATGGCATTTATCGCAGCTCTTTTATTTTATGGAGCCCGCGCCTTTTCTCTTTATGTAATTGTTGATTTACTCCTGATTATTGAGTGTTGTCTCATTTTTACGAGTCGATGCCAGCTCTCGCCCGCCTCCCCTTTTAATAGGCTCTTTCTTAGGATTCTGCGGTCTCTTAGCCTCGAGACGTCTGCGACTTCTCGAAAGCTTAAGCGATAACAGTTCTATATAGAATCGAAACACTCTTACATTTGCCGTAATTTATAAGCCCTTACCTCAAATCGAAACATTTTATCGCGAGAGCAATCGTGATATTTCAAAGAAAAACGAGTCGAGTTTCCTCTGGCGCTATTCGGGTGTCAACATTCTCTCGTGGCATTTCCACCTGCAGCCGAGATCGCCGTCAACCCATTCGATCGCGTGTCCGTCTAACCGACGATTCGCACTGATGAAATCGACATTGAAAAATGTTTCGCACGCGTGCCTCGACCACCCAGGTCGCCAAATTCCGCGGGGGCCCTCCCCTGCGGATCATTCAGACCATTCAGATCATTCTCGCCCAACCCCCAGATCCCAGCCGCACCCTTGCTCGCGCGGTTGGGAGGGGGCGGCCGATCGCAGGCGCTGATCAATCGAATCTGATTTATTGGGACGACGACGATGATAAAGGTGAAACAATGTCGAATTACTTGGCGGTAACTCGAGCCGCCGTTAGACCGGGACGCGAAAAGCTAACGAGGGTACGATACGATCCATCACTGGTGAGAATTGATTTCCCTTTTTGAATAATCGCGTGTCGCTTTGCATTTAGAGCATACCAATTTTATTTCTTGGGAAGTGGATTAATAGAGAGAGAAATGGTAGCTCGAGCCGATCGATGAGAATTATTTCAGCGGTGCAGTGTACAATCAACATACCATGAAATTGAGATTTTTCAATTATCCCGCAACCAATGCTTTTACTATTTATAATTATGATCGATCGAAGACGCAATAAAATATAAAAAGTATATTGGAATAGAGAAATATACTAGTTTGCCTATTTCCCGTGACAAAAATACACCAGTAGGAATCTCTTTACCCCGCCATTGATGTTTATTTTTTTTTGTCAATTGCCAGTGAGCCTTGGTGACAAAAACTGCAAAATAAATTGTCCGAAACGAGATAATGCCAAGTCAAAAATTGGATACGTTCAGTTTTAATTTATTTCATTTGTATAAACCTATTTAATAATGCAAACCTAACTAATTTTTATGCTTCAAAAGAATAATTTTATTTTTAAATATTTATAAATACTAAAAAAAATATTCAAATAACTGGTGATTAACAAGCGAGATAAATTACTATACTTTATCAGTGTACAGATTCGTATTGATATCAATACATGTGCACGTATACATAAATAATTTGATGTATTGCATTCTAAATTTAAAGTAAAATCTGAGAAAAATTGTAAAATTAAATTGATACTTGTATTTTAAATATTTGAAAAAAATTATAACCTATACGCGGGATTATAATTATTAATACTTAATAATACGTCTTTTAAATATATTTGTTAACAAAGTAATTTATTTAGTGAATGCCTTGAATATTTTATTCTAATAATTATTTGTTATTAGAATGCAGTTATAAAATAAATTTTATCCAATTTTAAATAGTCCCATTAATAATACAGAGAATATTTTAATTATGGATAATTACATATAATAATTATAAGCAATAATTATTAATGTTAAGTGATTTTTAAATATTTTTTTTCTAGTGTATTATACCAATACATAAATCTTGTTTCTCTATATTCACAATTGAAAGATGTTCGTAGTTTCAAAATGACTCATTTTAATTGTTGTAATATATAAATACAAGAAATGTATTATTTTAATATTTATGCATAAAAAATCTGTATACATACTTATATAAATTCATATTGAAGTTTCTAAAAAAAATTCTATAATTTTGTTTCCATTGCAAATGGATAAAAAAAGGTGTTTTAAAATTGTATTTTCAATAAACAATATTTTTATTATAACTCATGTATATAAATTCAATTGAACTTTGCAAGAAATTCATTAATTTTTAAATTTTTGTTTTGGTGTCACTTGTTTAAAAGCACGAAACAAAATGTTACAGTAAAAACTGATCTTATAGAACTATTCTGTCACGGAAAATGCGGGAAAATGATGGAACGAGTAAACTAAAAATGGCTTCGTTCAAAGCCGGGGGTTGAAGTCCACGAGAATGGGATTAGACTCGGTCGTGGGTGGAGTTATTGGCTCAACAGGTGCCCTTCATCCCTTTTTTCCTGTATCTCACAATGGGGTGAGATTTATTGTGCCATTGTGCATTAAGTGGAAGATATCTCGGTGACAGAGATTTCGATGCCTCAATGCAAGAATGCAAACTTTCTAGAAATCGAGAAGTTTTATTGCAATAAGTGAGAAGTGCAGATTGATATATTTATTGGTTAACTGAAAGCGTGATTAATGAACTTTTACAATAATTTAGGATGCCCCAAAGCATTATATTTTATATTCATTAGTATTCTAATTTTACCGAATTTCTTGAATTTATACACTTTTATATATGTTTATATTTAAGGAATGTGAATTGGTAATTTCAAAGGATCCATGTTTATTTTATTTCAACTGCTACAGAAACTAAATAAAAAGTGTGTCCCATTTAAAAATATTAATGGAAAAATTCGCATAAATAAAAAATCGATTATACCTTCGTATTTCGGTGAAAAAACATTATTCGTGCATTTCATTTCTATGACATTGTCAATCTTGCAATTTTATCATTCGAGGTATAAAATTAACGGGTCCATACAAAGTTATTTTGTGAGAACTATGACGCAGATTCATTATTAAAATTAATACTATTTTATGCCCATGTTAAGTCGTAAAATCGAGCTAACAGACGTAGAGCCAACCAATTGAAAAACGTACAACATTGTATCCTTTTAATCTCCGAATGACAATCTAAATTATCGTATTAAAATCCGTAATATACGGCCGTGAATCTATCAGAAGCAGTGAAATTTTTATATTTCCAAATTTGTAATCAAACAGTATAATAATGTCCGGCGAGGCCACAAAACCACCAAGTCAATAAAAATTTCGGCACTGTTTCATCCTTCCTTCCTATCCCCTAATCTCGTAAAACAAAAATCGTTCCAATAAAAAACGCGCGGTCCACGGTCTTCCCATCCCGCCCAGCGAGAGGGGAACGGGAGGAGAAAAATGAAAAGGAGAAAAGAAAAGAAAAAAAAAGAAAAAAAAAAGAAAAAAAAAAGAAAAAAAATGAAAAAAAAAATCAGGCATATCTCATCTTTATTGATATTTATCGCGCAGTCATAATAATCGAGAGCGCGAATGGCTCGATCGAGAATCTGCCATTTGGCTGCGAACTAAGTATCCATCCTCCTTTCTTCGCCGGTGCGAGAATTTCCTCCTCCTTTTTTTCTGCTCCTCATCTCCTCTCTTTATTTCTCATTCTTGTTTTTATTCTGCGCGCAGCGTTTAACGATGCACTCAATCTCCCTTTTCGTCGTTCGCGTTAAAATTAATCCAAGAGCGAGCCACAAATTTCGCAAAAGGCGTCGGCGTTGAAGACTTTTATGGGAGACCCCAAGGAAGCGAACCGGGATCCGAACCTCCTCCTAAGGGCATTTGGTTTTTCTTTTATGCAGATTCTAATCCTTTGTCGCGCGCTCCTTGCACCAGAGTCCTGCTCCGGCGGCTCCTCCCAGGATTTAAGACACATCTTCGAGACTGCGATCGCGCCTTGGGAATTGAGTTCACTCGTCTCTCATCCCATTATTTGTCGATTCTAATTCATTGACTCTCCCAGGACTACATTAAACTTGAAAAATACCTGCGAAATGAGATCTACGACAATAATTTCACACGTTGGTAAATAACGGTTAAACCAAAGCTTGGAAATTTAAATGCTATGATACTTTGTTCGACCATTGATTGCAATGGATTGGGTCATTCAATTGATGATGAAATAGCGATTGCCTATAATTTTTTTAGTAGAAATAAATAAAATTCGTAACAATTGGCAGAAAATCTTTGTGAAATTATAAATCCTTAAAACATCAACAATTTAATGTTGGCAATGAAACGTTTCTTTAAAAATTATTTCACAAGATTCATGAATTAAAAGAATAAAAAATCTTTCGGAGGTGTAAGTTTGGTGAACACTGATGCTTAGGATTATTTTTATTAAAAAGCGCTTAGAGGATAGTTATCGCGTAGCTTAGTTTCAGTAGCTTGGAGTGCAGCACAGCACAGGACTTGAAATCATTGCCTGGGAGAAAGAGGCAGGAATACATTGTATCTCACTCTTGCATCCTACTGTAAAGGGGGAAAAAAATGCAAAAAGGGGAAAAACAGGTAGCTCATCCTTTTCCAGTGCGAGCGCGAAATATTTCGTTCCTCGTAAAATGTGTCGAAATTCTTGTTCTTTTGACACGGAGAAGGCTTGTAGAGCAGACCGAGAGGGAGGTGTAAAAGCTTAAAAGACTTCCTTTCCGGCTGCGCAGAGGCAGACACGCGCGAGGAATAGACAAACAGTTTAACCCGCGACGGATCGTAAATTACTTCAATATTTCCGCGAAATCCTAACGAGATTATAAAGCACATTGTAGCGCTGTTGTACTCTCGCGTCTCCCCCTCCCCCTCCCCCTCACACACACACACACACTCTCTCTCTCTCTCTCTCTCTCTCTCTCTGTGTATGTGTGTGTATCTCTCGCACACACGCACCCGCCTCTTTCTTTCCACGTGCGTTTATAAGCCATCTGCAACATTTCTATTTATACGGTGCACTCGTTGCTAATCTTCAACTCTATACCCCCTCGACTTGCCCACGTTTTGTTTATTTCGGCTTAACACATTAGCCAATCCCATTACCAATTTTGCAATCTCATGTTGTTGTTGCGAGCTTGAAAATTAGGAAAATCATTTTTTTTTTTTACTTAACAATAACAAGGTTTGTTAACGTACTGAGCGAAAATTGCGTTGCATAAAACTCGAAACGTCTTTATTACTACGAGTATATCGATTTAGACAAATGTCGATAGTAAGGTGTTTTATTAAAAAAAAAAAAAATGAATATTAAACGATGGACATTTTTTCACAATAGCTTCGATTCCAATAACAGTCAGTGCAAAAAACTCGTCAAGTATAGAAAATTATTAATTTTCGGGTTAAAACGTTTAACGCATGCTAAAGCTTTTTCTATTCATAAAACGAATATATATTTTCATAAAATACATTTAATTTTTTAAATATACAATTATGATGCATAATAGCTAATTCACAATGTATATTTTTGAAAAAATGAGAACAAATTTAGACCTTCTTTATTTAAACCGAAACATCTTAGCTGAAACATTCTTACACGAAATCCTGTGCAAGATTGAGAATGTAGGAACAAAGAGGGAACGATTTAAAATCATTCATCTACATGCCATCGCCTCTCATCATAACAGCCAAACTAAATTCAAAAGTCTCAATAAATTCTCTCATTCTTCAAAATCTTTTTCCCGCTCTCATCTCTCTCTTTCTCTCTCTCGTCCTCACTTTTTCTCAGTCTCTCCATCTCCTCCTCCTCCGTCTCGGCACGCGGAGCAGTAAACGTCGCGTGTATTTCATATGAAACTCCACCCCCACGCGCGCGATGCCAATTTCGCTTATCCCTCCCTTTCCATTTTCGTATACAATGTATATATACGTGTGTTAACAAAGTTAACTCTCCTGTTCCCCCCCCTCCCTCCCCTCCCCCCCGCCCCGCCCCGCTCCCACCCCTCTCTCAATCTCTTTATCTCCCTCTAACTCTCTTTCTTCATTTATAAAAACGTGAATGTTCTTTGCTGGATTTCGAACGTTTATTAAGATGTTCTTGTATAAATCATTAAATGCTATATTTTACAAAACTAAGTTTAACAACTTTTTTATTCATAGTAAGTTTATCATTTTATTTTTCATTCAATATTGCTTTGGAAAACTTGAATAGGAATGTTTAAAAGTAAAATTAATTTAATCAATGAAATTTATTCAATAGAATAATAATTATTCAATCGATAGAAAAAAAATTCTTTTTTAATATTTTAATAAACTATCTTTTATTATTTGATGCAATTCATTTTAATTGAAGAAAATAGCAAATAATTACAAGTCGAATGTATTTGAAATATAGTTTTTGAGTTTTATAATATTTTGATTACATTTCATAAGCTAAAGTGGATCAGTGATAATAGTATTATTATGAAAATTTGTTGCTCAGAGAAATTTAAATTGTATACATTTCTAAATTGTTAATAAAAAGTTGTTTAAATCTCAAAAAAATAATTGAGCTTTTGAATTACAGAATATTTAAGCCTGCTATTATAAGTATAAAACAATGGGCCCCAACGATCTTGTTTGAAGTGTTGTTTTTTTTAAAAACCAACTACTTTTTAAAAAGTAAGCTGTCTGTGGAAAAATACTCTCATACGCATAAAAATCCGAGAACATAGTCTTGTCCGCTTATGATGTCTGTCCAACGATTCCAACATGGTCGGTACTTGGAGAAAAACTTGTTTTCTTCTCCGATGCATTTAAATGCAGTCGGCGACGATCTCAAGAGTTTACCCGAGGATCCGCTGAAAAAGGAAGAAGAGCCGCAGGACTCGTTGGGAATCGCGAGGAGCAGTAAACAAATGCCGGGGCAAAGAAGGAAATTGAAAAATACGAAGGATAAAGAGGAAAGAAAGAGAGAAAATAGAACAGTGGAGTTATTGTCTCGGCGGAGGGCGAGTATCGCGAGTCGAATCGTAAACTGGAAGAAACAACGGCGGCGGCGGCCTGGAAATGCCTAATGAAAGGAAGGGGACCAGGAAAGAGGGAAAAAGGGAAGCAGGAGCCTGGTACGATTATTCGTGAGCAGCCGATATTCCGCCCAGGTGTACCTGTGCATGCAATCGGTTTTCCGTTTTACCCCGACTCCTGGTGCACTCCGATATGGTCAGGACTCCGGAGATATCCGATGAGGCTTTTCTTTCAATGCACACTCAAGGCAGTGACCGACCATTTTATTTACATAAAAATGGGGGTTGTCGCAAGCTCGAGGTTTGCCCATTAAACCCGGCTAATGCTTGATGTCGAGTGTACACACTTTGGAATATGCTTTGGAATATTTTCAATAATAAATAAATCATCGGCACTGGGATTGGACACTCGGCTTGTTGCTCAAACCTCTCCTCCATAATTTACCGGCATTATCTCATTAAATTTCACATTAATAATTTACATACATTAAAAGCGCGGTTGAATTTATTTTACTTTTTTCACAGAACTTCCCGATTTATAATAATTTTATTACTGATACCCTTATGAAAAAGTTAAAGAGTTAATACGCGTGTGTCGTAAGGTTGACCAGTAGTAAAGCGCGGTATAAGAGTAAAGTCCATGAGAGCAAAATCCAATTGTGCACATGAGAATATTATAATTATTAATAGTGTGTCGCAGTAGGTTAAAAGATTATAATTTAGCAAGTTATAAATTACATAGAGTCGAGTAATAAAAAACATTTGAAATACACTTTGTCCGTAATGGGAGTTTTGAAAATAATTTTTAACAATAAAAGCCTCGATAAAACGGGGAAAATTGGGGTAGAGGGAATGTGAGCAACAATGGCCGAAGGTGAGAATTCGAAGCGTAATTTTTAAAGCTAGAGCATTGTTTTAAAGGTTAGAAAACGAGCTACAGACATGCTTGGAAGTACATTTATAAAATAAAATAAAATATTAAAAAAAACAAAAAAAAAAAACAAAAAGGAGTTGGCGACTTCAAAATGCTTTTAATTACTCCTACGCATCTCCCGTGTATTGGGTAGCAGGTGTATTGGGCAAAATGGTAATTAAGCAGGAGAGCAGGACTCAAAATGAAGGGAAGCGGATGCTGCAAGCCTCGTGATGTAAAATTTGTAGGATTCTGGGAAAGGATGAGATGAGATGAAAGCGGGATTTAATTTAAAAAATTTCGACCAGATCGGCCACGACTTCCCAACCTCTCTGCACGTTTTATGCGCCACCATTTCACCTTGTACGGAGACAGACCAAGAAAAGAGGGGGGGGGTGAAGTTCGTGCAAAAATCGAGTTTATTGTAGCTGGAATCATTCGAGAATTAATGGAATTAAGAGAATATCTCGGGAAATTTCTTTTATGGATTTAGCAGGAGTTGGGGCAGTAATGCCAACCGAAAAAACTCGCGTTACCCGAGAGTGTGGTGATTAGTTTCGCGACCCGCACTGTAATTATGCGCAACTTTCTCGGTGACAGGACAAGACAAATTTTTCTTTATCTTTTTTTTTTTTTTTATATTATTTATTATTCGGACATGATTTTTGTGACCTTCAAGTTGAAGCTGTAATTCGTGTTGTTAATTCGTAACTCGTAACCTCCGAGTTGAATAATTTGTAAGGAGCTGTAGCGGCGTCTATAATTTGGAACTAAATAAAATAACTTTCATGGATTTTTGGGAGGTATTTTAAATGGCTTACAGTGTGGTCTTGCTCCTTGATTTATATGGTATATATAAAGAAACGTTTAAAAAGCTTATAATTTTCGAGAATAATGTTGAAAAATATTGTTACCTTACACATGTAAAATACGGAGTAGTAAAAGAAAAAAAAATTAAAATAAATTAACAATATTTTTCTTATATTTGAATTTTCTTTTATAAAGGAAGGGGAGTGAAAAGTAAAGAAATATTTCGATTTTCGAGAGAAAAAATCGAGGACAATTATCATGAGATTTCCAACATTATTATTATCTGTATGTGGCTGTGCTTTCTCAATCTCTTCTGAAAATGACATTTTTCTAAATGCACACGACGAAAGCATCGTAACTCAACTTTCAAAAACAATAAAAAAATGAGAGAGATGAAAAAAGGTTAAGAAGAAAGAGTACGAGAAAAATGTCTTAGGACGTCCAGGTCTCTCCTACTCCCTCTCCACTCCACTCATCCGCGGACCCCTTCCACCCTCCTGTCAAAATAACCCATAAAATGCAGCGTTTTGTTCCCTATACCAATTACCCCGTCCTACATTGTATACGCGAAGGCTCCACCCATATTGTATGCTTGGACATATTGCCCTCTCACTTGGAATCGACGACGCGAATTGCACGCGGCGTTTATACGACGTCGTACCTCATCCCCGTCGACTCTCGAATCGTGCGAGTACACCGCGAGCTGAGGATTCCGCACTTGGAATAGCACAAGGTGTACCCCAGCAAGTCGAGGCAGAAGTTGGCGACGGAGATTAAAGGCTTTCCCAGACCCTTGGATGCGGTGCCCTCGATCATTGAGTTGACCACTTGTCTCTTCTTCCTCTTTTACAAAGTCCTTGCAATTCGTGCCTGGGGACTTTTTATTACGCGTATGCATAAGTTGTTAAATTTGAATCGACCGAAAGAAGGCGAAAGAGCAATCAGCCTGATTGTTATTGACGACGACGTCCAATCATTGTGATGTGGTCCATCGACGAGTGCGAACAAAATCGGTACATTATTACTCCGCGACGTAGCCGCCATGCAAAAAGGACAGAGAAGAGGGTCAGAGGAAAAGAAAGAGAGAGAGAAAGAGAGAGAGAGAGAGAGAGAGAGAGAGAGAGAGAGAGAAACCTCGACGACCATTATAAAAATAACTGCTGATTGGACGCCCTACCAAGAAAAGTCATAATCGCATCCTCAAATGCCGCTCCCTCTCTCATTCTCTCTCTCTCTCTCTCTCTATCTATCTCTTTCAGGATCTACTAGCTGTAGGGTTTCAATCGAAAAATGAAATAGGCCTGGTAAAACGTCGCTGTGTGTCAATGTGTTTTTTACCTTTCTAACAATATTCTTGCAAAAATTTTTGAGGTGAATGCTCTCTATATTGGCAAGTCATTAGAAATTCATTAATAAAGATAATTCTTTAAACAGTGATAGAGAAACTTTAACCAATTTTTTGGCTCGAGGTGAAAATCGCTGTGAATTAATTTTACGCGAGAAAAATAAAAATTATTTCAACACAATTGTCTCAGATAAATTTTCAGCCATACTTTTACAAAGTCATTAATTACTGAAGCAAACGGCGAATGCGAAATGAGTTAAACTATAACACACATCTATAAAAAACACGAGGGCGATGATTATTTTTAATAATAAAATAGAAGGCAATAAGAATTTTGAAGCGGCTACTTACATTTTTATATTTCGAGTTTACGAGTAAAAAATGTAAATAGTCGTAGAAAGCAAAGGAGCAAGTACGGAACAAGTGCACACGCATGCAATTGCGCACGAGTTTAAGACTCAATGGAGAAATCGATTTGCATGTAATTCAGAAAATTATTATAGCGCAATAAAAAGAAATGCTTGAAATCTGTCGAGAGCTCATAAGCTGGCAGTCCATGTTGCGGACCGATGGCATGAATGCGAATTACAATGGAATTGCCCAAGGGTATTTCCCATGGGCATTTGATGGTTTTGATGCCGACTGATTCGCTCTGTCTGCCTGTCTTCTGTCTGTCTGTGCACTTTCGTCTCGGTCGCCTCTACTTGTCGGTCGACGGGTGATGCACAATGAGGGACATAAATCCCCACCCCCGGTATTTTTTATCCTCCAGGTTATGGCGGTAAGGATCGTCGATGCGACCTTCGAGATTCGCTCAATTGGCTCCGGTGGATTCGTCAGTATTTCTCGGGGACTTCCCATCGTATAATTTCATCTTCGAATCTATATTACTTTTATATTGTTTTTGCTCCTTTCTTTGTCTTTCTTCTTGTCCGCCCGGCCTATTCTCGTCTTTGTCTGTCGTCTTCCTCCTCCTCTTTAATAGCGCCTGCCTGTTATAATTTACAGAAAATGAAAAATAAAGCGTTTCTCTTCGATTGCACCTGTCGTGTGACTTGTTTTCTGGGTCATGACAGATTGCAAAGTTTATGGTTAACAGCAATTGAAGTTTTTCAATTGTTTGTCACTGGCTGGCGAAAAAAAAATAAACGCACATAAGTGGTCGGTGATGGATTTGTTATAACGATAAATAGCACGAGTAGAAAATATGTAAATTAACACGTACAAGTGTTGTTCATAATTAATGGCAGGCATTGTGTACAGGAAGCGGTATAATAATTTGAGTACTTTTTCCAGCAATAGCTCTGGTTGAGTTTAGCAATTATTATAAATATTTCAAATGCTAAATGATGTTGATGTGCCATTTTAATTCGTGCGGTGATATTTGTCAAAAAAAAGAATTGACATTATTCTCATATTAAAATTCTCATCTATCATCATCATCATCATCATTATTATTACAGTGATAAAAGCAGGAATTTTTTCGCCAACAAAGAAAAAATTTTGAAATAACAAACAAACGGCAAACAAGATTATTGCTCGCACCGATCGGAAAGATGTTAAAATTCGCGAAATTGTTAAAATTCAAAGTTGACCAAGCCAATGGAATTGCAATTGCGAGGGGTAATGGTAAATTAGTAATCGAAAGGGGCCAGGCCCCACCGAGTGCAATAATAAGTCCCGCACAATATACATTGTCTCGTTGGCAAGAAAATATCCTGCATAGGGTATAATTATGTAGAGACCCTAAACATCTCTATAAACCAAGTGGGCATCCTCGAAAAAAGCTGCAAAAGTGGCCCAAGATTCTGGGGAAAACGGGCAGGGACTACTCCCACCCCCACTCGGAGTCTAATAACTGCCTCGTGATATATTGCGTTTGCTCCCCGCGACGTCGCACATTGATAGACCGTGGTCATGTGTGGGTGAGTGTATCGAGCCGCGCATCCACCATTTTCCGCCCCTCCTCTTCCTCCTCCTCCTCCTCCTCCTCCTCCTTCAGCTTATCACTCCTCCGGTCTTTACATCCCGTTCGCACGAGCGCGGCATCGGGGCGGGAGGCATTAAAAAAGCCTCCCCATCCGCTACCCCGTGTATATATATCACGAGTAATTGCGGGGCCAATAATAAAGCCCGAGGGGCCAAGCCTCTTCTCGATAGCCCAAAATTGCTGGTTCCCCCACCAGGTCGGGGTCTCGCTCGGTCTCGGTGCTGCCCGCGAGCACAAAAATGGCGGCCGTTCGAGCCCTTCGTCCTCGATGGCGGATAAACGACCCCTTCCCCGCTCGGGCGCTCGGCTCTTAAACCTCCCCCCGACTGGCCGCCTGTGTGCGTGCGTGTGTGTGTGCGAGAGTTAAGTAGATGCGAGGCGCATGTATTTTATGCACCGAGTCGGCGTGTGTGCAGCGCCGCGATGCGCCCACCGGTCGTTATATCGTGGAAGTCGAGGCAAAAATTGCGCGATGCGCGCCTCTATAAAGGATTTTTTTCAGCCCCGAGGGTTTTTTTCCTCGATTACGGGGCACTTACTTTCTGCGGGTTCGAAAGCTGCTGCGGGCGGAATTATCGAGCTCTCGATCGACGCGGAACACGGCTCTTTTATAAATAAGTTAAATAAATGGTCGTTAATACCCTCCTTGTGGTGCACGGTGCGGGTGTGTGGGTGTGTACGTGTTGCGAAACTGGTCTGGTCTCGTCTGGCTCCACTCGACTCTAACTACTTTGGGCCTTTTATTTTAGCGAGATGCATGCCTCCAATAAATTACATCTCATTCAACCCATATTATCTTTATAATTAAATGCATTATTTATCAAGGGTACGGATAATTAATTCAGGCCAAAACATTGTCTCGAGCGAATTATCTTCAAGGTTTCCTTTTGAAAAGCATTTAAACTATTCGCTGCTCTGGGCCGAGCGATGGCCGTTCCTTCCCTCCAACTCTCTAAATTTGTCAATTAATTTAGAATAATTTCGCAGGCTCAAAATTCATGGAACTCGAGCGTAACTCGCGTGGGCAATGTCGAGGAGCGGAAAAAGTTACTGCCTCCGGAGCACATGCCCACTCGGTTTTGAAATATTCAGTGGCTCATAAAATTTATAACAATTTTTCGCAATTATGATTAGGGGTATTGACGAAAACAAGTTGCGAATAAACGTAAAAACAAAGTATACTGATTTTTAAACAATTATTGCAGTGGCGTCGGTATCAAGCACGGCATCGCACGCGAAGCCCACGGTAAAAACGGAAGTTGGGCTGGTTTCCGTAAAACGCGAGGGAGTGTCGAGGTGTCAAAAGCCGCGATGCACCTCCCTGTACCTCCGAGGGGTGAGAGTGGATACACATCTACAGCTAGGTTTTAAGTATCGCGTAAAACCCTGGCGCGGCCGACGCGAATTTTACGAGGTTTGCCCAGTCAGGAGGGTGGGTGGGCAGGGGGAGAGCGTTAACGAGAGCAATAACGAATTCGCGACTATCACGCGAAGGAGCCCAGCTTTTATGGGTTCGCGAACTGCGGCGTGTCTCGTTTATTTACATGGAACCCAGTCGGTCCACCCACACGCACACGCGGCTGTATTACGTGGAAAATAGACTGGAAGGGGTGGATTCGGGAAGGGGGAGTTGTCGGCGACTCTGCATGATGAAATTGCGCGCGGATGTGCCGTATGTAAATATTTCAAATTAAATCGGGAAATGGTCTCGGAGTTACAGTTTCTTTCTTTTTTATTTTTTTTTTTTTTTTAATTACACGGCAGCGCTATCCGAAGCGTGTTTTACTGTGCGGCATTATTATGCCCACTGTCATTATTTAGATTAACGAGGGCTGCCTTTCTGAATTAATTTAACTCTCTGCGAGCAAAGATAATGCCGGGAGAAGGTTGTGATTAGCATTTATTAGAAAATCAATGAGGCACTCGATCCGGGAGGAGAACGCAACTCGCTCCCTCCCGGATATCGCAACCTCTGCGAGAGTGTTGAATACTCGCGCGAGTAACTGCGCTTGATAAACTAAAATAAATTAAAGTTGACAAGGCCCAGAAGTCGACACAATCAACTAACGTGAACTCTCTTTATTTGTTTCAGGCACACCGATCAACCGATTGCCGATAATGGCGAAATCAGTGCTCGACCTCTACGAGCTCTACAACCTGGTCATCGCCCGCGGCGGCCTCGTAGACGTCATCAACAAGAAGCTCTGGCAGGAAATCATCAAGGGCCTTCACCTCCCGTCGAGCATAACCTCCGCCGCCTTCACACTGCGCACCCAGTAAGAAACGAGCTTTTTTTCTCATTTTTCTCCTCATTTCGCCCTCTTCCGCACCCGCACCCGCACCCGCACCCGCACCGTCCAATCGGGCTCCCGGATTCTCGTTCGCGCCACGATTCCGCGAACCCTCCCCCGTCCCTCGAGCTCCGTTTTCGATTTGCCAAAGTAGCACAGCCAATTACCTTAATGGCCAATTTTTCCGAGCTCTGCGCGCTCGCCATTGCACGCGAGATCGATTTTCAATTTCATTGGGTCGAGGCGAGCCGACGCTGCCGAGGCCTTTATGCTTCCGCCTCCACCTCCGCCGACATCGACGTCGACATCGGCGTCGGCGTCGGCGTCGGCGTCGGCGTCGATGTCGATACTGACGCCCCTCTTCCTCTCATTACCGCTCATTGCTATTATTCGAGTTCCCCGGGTTTTCCTCTCCGGGTTCACCTCCGGGGCACCGCGACTCGTAATATTCGATGCGGCCCAGATCGTTTTCGCAGCGGTTGGGCCGGAAGTGCGATCGCGCACTCTGTTTTCCTGGGCATCCTCCCAATGCCACGTCAGCTTTTTACTTTGCTTTTGCTGTGCTCAATCAATTTATTAAAAAGTCCCACCCTTTCCGATCCGCCGCTTTTGCTTGTTATTGCATCGATTATTCATTCGCTTAACAAATATTTATTATCCAATTTTCTCCCATTTACTACTCGACAAAAAATGGTCTCTCATTCAAATTGCATGCCTTTTGAGTAAATTCATTTCCAAAGAAATATAATCGAATTTTTAATTATTGAAAAAGTTGAAAATGATGTTTATTTAAAATTCGAGAATATTTTTCAATTAAATCAGTAAACATATACATGAATACAAATAAATGTATGTTTAATTTAGTTAAATAAATGAAGTGTAATATAGATGAATTTAATATCTAAGAAACGATATAAAAATTTAGGTAAAAATATAATTCCACAAATTTGTCGTTGAAAAAAATTAACGTTCTTTAATGTAGTGTACATTCAATCATCGTAAAAGGTATAAACCATAAATATGTATAAAAAAACCATTGTATATAAAATGTATTACAATTTAATATTCAGTAAAGGTGCTTACAACGGATTGCGAATAAAGTGTCGCCTATGAATCCCTCCAAAGACCGAAATTATGGATTACCAAAAAAGAAAGAATAAAGAGGAAGAAATCTTCAAAAGCACATATCAATAATACTTAGATATCAATTTTAAAAATATACGAGTGATTTCACGGCTCGAAGAGAAGAAGAAAGGCAGGCGCGCAAAAGGAGCCGTGAAATTAAAAGAAGTACACGATACGTGTCCGATGATGCGACTCTGAGAGAGGCGGGAAATTTGAAATGTACGTCAATGTCGACGTTAAAAATGTAACGGTAGTTTGTCTCGATCTATGACGACGAGACATTTATAAAAGTCGTCCAAGTCGAGGAAAAATGTACGAATAAAAAATGCTTTATCGGGGGTGGGGGGGGGAGCCTAGTGCCCACCCTAGCGCCCTCTGACTGACAGGGCGATAATTAAGAGCTATCTTTTTTGTTTTCATTTCCTCTTTTCCGGGTTTCGGTGGTCCAGCCAGGATGGGGTGCTCGTTGATTGAGAGAAAGCGAGAACAAAGAGCTCCTCCTCGATCTAACGATGCGTTAGGACAATCTTAGGCTGTCGTAAAAGCAGAGGTAATGAAAGAGATCCGGAGGCATAAGAATGAAGGAGTCAGCGAGACACAGATCTTCCATTTTCAGTCTCATCAAAGCTGTCTTATTTCTCCGATCCCACGAAATTCAATGATCGAATCTCCTCCCGTCCGGCTGCTTCGGGGAAACACCGTGAATCAACCCAAGCCACACAAGTCCGAGCCTCTCTAGGGATATTTTATCGTTCCATCCTGTATACTTACGGGTCTTTTCGCGGTTTTCGCCCGGTGCCTCGGCTTTTAAATACCCTTTCTACTTCTTTTGTAGTCGCGCCGCTCGCTCTCTGTGTGTTTTCCTTTCCCGATGGATATTTTAAATAGTATGTCTGCACCCACGTAAATGTACGGACTGGGAGGGAGAAGTCACGTACGCATAAAGAGGCCTGGCTTTAATAGCCTTGATAACGCTGTACAAACACAAGAGAACCCCATGTTTTGGAAAATGTGGAAAACCCTTTGGGTTTGGAGGAAGGCACAAACTCGTCTGTGTTCATTCCTACTTTCACCGAAGAATGAAAAGACCAAGTAAACTGGGGGAATTTCTTGGATTCGGTTATGTCACTACCGCCAAGTGCTGGGATTTTGTTTGTTTTCCTTGATTTGGTTCCTCTCGTGTGTTTTCTTAATTTTCGTACGAATTTCGCGATTCGGCTCAATGTCGTAGAAAACAGTAATTGGACAAAATTCCCCGAATGACATCTTGACACGGAGTTTTATTAAATTTGAAGGGTGACATGTTTATTTGCAAAATTTGAAGATCTTTCATGGGTTTAAATTAACTTTTATTGACAGTTTGAAAACAAAGTTTCCTTTTTCAACGTGATTTTTCACTCATTAGTTTCTATTCAATAAAAAATAATACATTCCCGAACATTGACCAAGTAAAAAGTATCTTTTTTACCGTCAGTCATTAAGAGGAGCAAAGTATGCTAAATTTGTATCGATTAGCGTCGTTTGCAAAAATTTAGCTAATCTCCAATGGAGGAATCATTTTATCTATTTTCCTCACATTGAAATAGAATTTAGGTGGTTAGACGAATTTGTATCCCGGCCGATTATGCACTGGGAATAAGATTACAAGGGTCCTCCTTCCCGCCCATCACTAGCTGCACAAAATGCCGCAGCTCAACCTGTCATAATTAATTCGTGAATGACGAGGTCGAAGACGAAAGGCGGAGGATGAAAAAGGAAGAGGGCAAAAGGGGAAAAAACTCATGCAGAAAGCTACGTCGTAAATTCGAGGGTCAGAGAGCAAAAGCTCTCGAAATTCCCGGGCACGGCGTGGATGGCGTAATAACAGCATCGCGAGCGGCACCTGAGACCGAAAACGATCGAAAGCACCTCCTCGTCGATATCGCCGCTGGAAATTACCTGTCTCGCGCCCTGTGCAACGAGGTTACGGCCCTCGGGAGAGAAGGAGCGGGGAGGGGAGGAGGGGGGGGGCAAGACTCCTCCGGATAATTCGCGAATGTTATCTATTTCGACGTGTGGCTCATCGATCGGTCCTAAACAAGCCTCTCGATGTTGTTGTTTCCTCCAGCATTCCGGGGGGGACGAACGATTTTTACGGGCGAATTGTTGTAGTTTTCGCTCGGGGGAGATCGATTTCTTTCTCGAGCTTCAATGTCGAACGATTGGAGACTGCGATCGACCGAATCGCGTATGCCGATTCATGTCAATCCTACTGCATTGCCTGTGTTTTTTACTTTAACCCCGACTCCCCTCTTGGCCTTCCAAATTTTGTAAAACAACTTTTTTTAGCGAATAAACTCTCATCGAGGCAAAGTAAGCTTTACTCACGGTTAGTTACGACTACGTATAATCGCGAATTTTTCGTCAACAGCACAAGGCATATTCTAATAAAATGAAGACGGGCGCGTTTGCTGCGAACATTCTTTCAAATGGCAGTCAGTAAGGTCATCTGAGCAAAAACGATAGATAAAAAAAAATTTAGATAGAACATTTTTAATAAAAGCTACGGCCGATGGCTCTAGAGTGACACACAGAAGTAACGGTACATCCCCGAGGACAATTCAAAATGGCGTTGTGCGTAGGTCTAGATGCAAAGCTCAGGATAATCGGTCTGTTTGCCGAACACACACACCCCTACAAGTACCCAACCACACAGACGTAACACGACGTCGTAAGGAACATCGCGCACACGCGTGAGAGCCCAGCGCACATATACATAATGTGCCCCAGGCCTATAATTCGCCCGGGCGTCGTTTCGCTTTTTACGATTGTCTGGCTTGGACGTTTCTGACCTGAGGGGGTGAAGGGGGGCTCGAAATATCGAAAGGCGTCGCTGAGCCGTCGGCCGAGCACCACCGACGGAGGGAGGGACGCCCGGATTATTATACGAAAGTGTGTATCTTTTTATGCCCTTCGAGGGTTGGGGGAGAACTTTAATTAAGCCCTCAGTGCTTTTTGCCGCACTCCGTATGTCGTATCTGTTGGGCTGTTTGTCTGTCTGAATTTGTGAATCGCTCTCTCCGAGTGTCTGACGGACAAATTTCAGATGAGATGGAAGCTTGATTTCCTTTTCGACTCTCGTGTCCAAAGTTTTCTGCCCTTGCATTGCATATTTGTATATTTTGTACATACATGTATGTCACTGAGATAAACTGGTGTTGCGGGCAAACAAAAATAACTATCGAAACAATTTTATGCAAAAATTGTAGCTAACTGCCTTGAATTGATTATCAGATGGAATTACAATTTATTTCACTCTTTCAATTTCATTCTACTGATCGGATCATATTTATACATTATGCATATTAAACGTAATATTTAAAACATTTGGTAAAGGTATGTTTAAAGAATACATCGTGTTAAAAATACTATCGAAAGTCATGTATCTACCTTCAAAATTGATTATTTTTCACATCTTTTTATATTTTCGAAGAAAAAAAGCGTGAATTTCTTATACATTTCTATTATTTTGTACATAAATAACAGTGATCTTTTAATTTTTTTCATATTATACTTTGTGAGAGTAAATAAATAGCTGACCTAAATTGAAACATATTCTATACAATTCAATAGTTACGTAATGTTAAAAATATTTAATTTCATAAATTTAATCATGTTTTAAGCTTAAAAATTATGTTGAGGAAATGTCAGAATAGACTTTTTTCATTAACACTTCAAAAAAATCAATTCAATTATACATTTTAATACATGATTAAATAAAAATGATTCTATAAATTTTACGGTTTTTCTTTTATTTCTTCAACGTATGTATGTCAAATCGGTGAAACGATGTATTTGAGATTGTTGATACTTATTATGGAAATTGAATAGTAATTTTTCAAGTGAGCAAACTTTAAGATTAAGTGAGCAATACATACAAGTATTACTCAATCGTTGAACAATGTATTCTACTTTTTTCACGGAACAATAACGCGGATCTTCTTTATGTATCGGCGAGGCTTCCCTAATGGACTTAGAGCAACGGAACCTCACTCCAATTAACTATTTTTTACAATGTATGTAAATATAATATCTATTTCATTATTTTACACAATAATGTTCAATATTTATCAACATTTATTGCCTTGACGATACCATAATGTTCTTGAAGAAAAATATAAATACTTGTTATTAAATTGAATTAATTTACAAATTAAACATGATTAGAAGGATATTTGTATATATTTAAATATTCAACTATGATTTGCCAAGGGCAATGATGCACGAACTTAATTATCCAAATTATCAATTTGAAGTATTATAACTTGATAAGATAATTAATTCCTTTATTATATAGTTCAATGTTACACCCTAAGTTAAGTGAGTCGTTAATAATTTCATTACTTTTAAAAAAAAATTTCATTGCAAACTCTCAACTTTTGCTAGAATAAATTACAAAAATAGAATGTTTAATTTAAAAAATTAAATTGGTGAACATTAAAAAATATTTACATGTGTTAATGCTTTTATTCCACTAGTTATTAGTTTTACAATAAAAAATAATTATTTAAATTATGCCTTTTAAGAAGTATCTAACTATACACTACCCTTGCTACAATGTAATATTTACAAAAGAATGATAATAATAGAGAGTTTTAGTTAATTGTAAGAGTAATAAAAATTTATATTTCTTGGAATCAACGTTTTGGATAAAAAAATTTTCAGGCCTAAACGGGTCGTATCAATTAAGATTTAAAATTTCGCTCTTGATGATACAAACAAATAGTACTCGATTATGCGTGAAAACACAAGTCACCTACTAGCGATTGTAATTAAATTTAATCGTAAACAGACATGCAAACTTGAAAATCCGACGGTTAGCCTCGTATTTATTTTCAATCAGTAGCTTTGAAACTTATATCTGCTCGAGTCTCAGTAGAGTCTTAGACGATTTTATAGTTAGAGCGACATTCAAGAATCTTTAGACTCATCATAAATAGAACACAGTGTAAAATTTGCTAATTTATCAACGGAACTGCAGACGCAAATCAGTGCAAAAATATAACTTAAATTTCTTTTTGCAGGTACATGAAGTACCTGTACCCGTACGAGTGCGAGAAGAAGCGCCTGTCAACACCAGCGGAACTCCAGGCGGCAATCGACGGCAACAGGCGCGAGGGTCGCCGGAGCAATTACGGAGCCTATGGTCCCGGAGGTGGTGGAGGTGGAAACCCTGGCCCTGTAGACGGTCTTGTGCACCAGCGCAGCCCGCACACACCGAGCTCACTAGCATCGCTGCACGCCCAGATTTCGCCCCTCTCCCTGGTGACGGCGGTCCAGCAAGCTGCTGCGGCTGGAGGTCAGCACCAGGTCGGCCAACAGGGCCTCGTCAACGGCAGCGCGGCTCACACGCCTCTGCCCCACCACCCACATCATCCCCAGCACCAGCAGGGTTCGTTAGGCCAACCACCCAATGCAGGTGAGTGACGTTTGACCTCCAAAATACCACCCCTGTCAAACACAGACAGGCTATTCTTGAGACAGTTGCTTAGGATTATTCGCTCGAGTATAGCTAATTTTTTGTTTGCTTTAAATTAAAAGGCTTGAGAATAAATTAATTGGATAAACACAAGGTGTATGTGTAGATGAGAAAATTTGAATTGAGGTTTGTAACTGGGTTTTTCTATTATAAATAAATGAGAAAATTAAAATTATTATTAATGACTAGGTGTCAAATTATGGATGTCTTTCTGGAAAAATATGTGTATAATATCCTGATATTAAAATCACACAATTATTTAGAAAGGCTACTTTTTATCTTTGACCAATGTAATTATGTCTGTACATATTCTTATACTTGAAAATTTATACTTACGACCATTTGATTTTTTAAAAATAGTAATCTATTATGTATATAATCATAATTAACCAAGGATTAGCCAAAAATTTTAAATTAATCGCATTTTAACGTTTATTCCATCTTTCATGCCAAAGCGCGCCTCGGCCCAGCAAATGTAATTGCTGCGTGCGATAGGTGAGCGCAAGTAAGAAAAGCAGCGCATCCATTTCTAACCAAATGAGAAATAAAGACAGAGATTAAACGAGGGAAACAGCGGATCTGTGTTGGTTTAAGCTGATTGACTTTAAGCTTATTTTGAGGTGGTTGAACCGCGCGGGGGCGGACTCCCCAATGATGCGGGATGATCGGGACTACTCGAGCGGGAAGCTCATTCTGAAGGGAACAGAAAAATACCGAGGGAGGAAACTACGAAGCGGAAAAACGATGGAAAGGGAAGGAAGAGAGATGAATAAAAGAGTAAAGAAGTAGATGGAGAGGTGTAATTGATTATGCAATTCTAAAGGAGACAGGCGTTAACGGATAACTCGTTAACGAGCATTCCTGTTCCCTCTATTTTCTCGCCAGTGCACCCTAGTTTGTTCATTTTTGCTCATTCCCTCTCTTTTTCATCCTTCGTCTCTTTCTCATTTTCGAATGCTTCAAGGCAATATGGATGAGCAGTAGTTGCAGTAGGCTATACCACCAACTTCCCTCTCTACTTACGCCCTCTACTCAACCCCCTTTCTTCTCCGATAGTAGTTCCTATTTATTTACTTTTTTTATTTAATCATTGTTGATCATATAAGATGATATTGCATTATTAATTGTTATTTGGCTAAGACACTTAATTTAAAATTGACAAAAAATTTTTTTAATCAATATTGAAATCTCATTGTAGGTGCATACTATCACTTTTGACATCCATTAAAAAGATAAAATATTATATATATGAGTCTTGTGTAATGCCAATCAAAAAGACGAAGAACTTCTTAATGTTGTAAAAATAGCATTTACATTTTAGACCTTAAGCTAAGAATTAAACTAAGTATTTTCACGTTTACAATAAATTAAGAATTCGAACACGATTCAGGGTAAACATAAGAATATATAAAAATATATTTGGATAGTTTTCTTATTATCGATGGAAGGGCAACTACTGCATGATAAAAAACTATTTGATAAGTTAATAGTAAAATGGTAGTAAAACGAATCGAGCAGTCGATAATAATAAAATTAATAAAAGTTAATATATAATGGATAATAAAATTGCCCCACAGGTATAGCTCCGGACTTTGAGGTACGCATGGCCGAATACGTGAAACACTTACAACGCGAAATGGGGAGGCGCGCCGCTGGTTCACCCCCAGGTCTGATGGGCCATCGCCAGGGCAGCACGTCACCCCCTGCCCGGTCACCCTCGCGCGAGGCTGCCCTCTTTGAAATGTCGCGGCTCACCCTATGGAACATGTACAACAACAATTTGCACCCAGGCATCGGGTACCCACAGGCCGTCTCACCCCAGCCAAGCTCCCACTCGCCCCAGGCCCAACCGGCTAGTCCTGAACCACAGAAGGAGGCCCTTGATCTGGGATTAAGGTAAACTTTTATCGTGTTGTTTTGAATTAAGAGACATTAATCGAATTAGTGTATGAAATGTTTTCAAATGTGGAGAAATAAAGTTGATCGACCAAATTAATGTTAATGGAATTCATTCGTTAAGATCAGATTAATGAATTATCATTATACTGGTCTGACACTCAATATGCTTCCTGTTATATTTTTAAGTTAAACAATTGAATTCGTTCATGATTATAGACGATTTATTGTAAATACTATATAATGAATATATAATTTATTGTAAATACGAATTATACCTTGTAGTATAAATACGAAGTGCATATATTATTATTAATTGCTACAAATCGTTCAATAATAAAACTCTAAGCACAATGGAATAGGATTTTCATGTTGTAAAATATAATAGTTAAATTAAGTATCGTGGAAAATTTACATACTTTAAGCATTTTATTACATTGAGCTTTTTTATTACATCGTGATTGTAAATTGATGGATTTTTAAATGAAAGTCAATGGCCAATATTTTTTTATATTCTGATTTATCTTTTATTTCCGGTAACGCATTTTTCACATTGGGTTTATTGAATTTTATAAAACAAAGTCACAAACTCCTGTAAATCTTTACTAAAATCAATGATTATCTTTTCGTACGAATATTAAAATTCATAACAGTCGCTCCATCAAACGGAATGTAATAATTTAATAGACTAATTAGAAATTATGAGGAGATGTTTAATTAGTGGAGAAAGAGTTGATAGAAGCGCAGTAATGTATACAAATGTGATACGGATTATTTCCGAATTGAAAGGTCAAGGGTTATTGCAGTTTGCAGCAATGCAGCGGAGCTAATGATCTTTGGTGTTTTTTAGATCATCTCCAAGCTCATCGTCACCAGCTCGACAAAGTCCGCCATCGTCCGGCGGCAGCATCGCCATAAAGCGAGAGGTCGAGCACGGCGGACTTACTTCCGTCGGGACGACGTCGAACAAGAGGCTATGCATGGACGAGGACAGCCACGTCGAGAACAACGTTCCCGCCCTTCCCGGCACACACATCAAGATCTCAAATCGAGGTTCGTCGCAGCATCCGTTTACTTCCACCTACCCCTTTCACAATATTATTAGTTTTGAATCTTTTTTTTGAATCGGGAAAGCTCTTTTCTCGGTGTTTGAAGAGAAGTTTCTTTAAGGTTTAATTGATTGACTGGGAGAAGATTGGGAGTATCGCTTAGAAAAGGGTTTTCTTTTTGTTTTTAAAGAATTGCAAAGTGGAGACACTTGCGAATCATTGGGGGTGAACTAAAAATACGGTGTTTTTTCCAGGCGACGGCCGCGACAACTCGCTGGTGGTTAGCATGGAGCTCAATGGCGTCATGTACCAGGGTGTGCTGTTCGCGCAAACGGACGGCAGGACCAGCCTCGCGGCCTCGACCAACAACAACGAGACCAAGACCTCCTCGCGCAACGTCGTCTCGTGAACGACGCGACCGCCTCCACCCCGAGCTCCGCCCGCTCGTGTCGCCACCCGAGGTGTCCGATTACGCCCCCATAATGATCAGCCCCTTCCGTCCCAACCCCTGCCACTTCTCGCGTCGAGCGGACCGCGGAACGCGACGAGCGAGGAGAGGAACCACCCCGAGACGAGGACGCATTGATTGTACGACGCTCCTCTCTCCCACGCTCTGTGTCTCGACGTGCATTATAATTATATACGGTCTAATTAATTAATTACGTGTACTTAGCGACGTTGTCTGGATTATGTATATGTATGAGAGCGTCGTTGTACGCGCGCCAATATGTACACGGATACACATGTATATGATATACGTTTGCGCCTACATTCTTCTCAATTCTTTTTCCACGTTTGTTAGGGAGCCTTTATATACAGATTGATATACATCACGTAATGAAGAGGTAGAGCCGCGCGATTATTAATTATATTGTTATAGTGTGAATAATCAACGTATGCATAATGATTCCTGTGTGCAATGGATAAGCACCTTTTCCTTTTGACTGCTTTAGATCTTTATGGACCTGTATTTTTATTTTACTTCTTCTTTATGTCCTTACAACTAAAGTAAAGAAATTCAAAGACGCCCTTTCCCTACTTTTGACTTCTATTTTAATATCTTAACCACTACATGTTTCGCCGAGTGTCGGACATCCCTCCGACTGTATCTCGCACGATTTTGACTAAGAAAGGAAATAAGACGCTTCTCGCATTTTAGACGCTCTTTTAACTGCCTTTTCGTTTGATATTTTTTATTATTATTATTATTATTATTATTATTATCATTATTATTATTATTATTATCATCATTATTATTATTATTATTATCATCATGATTATTATTATTATTATTATTATTATTATTATTATTATTATTATTATTATTATTATTATTATTATTATTATCATTATCATTTTCTCTATTATGTACATTTTATATTACGTAAAGTAACAAACTTTAACGAGATTTTATCATTATGGACTCGCACTTGTGAAGTAAAACTTTCATTTTAACAGAAATGAGCCTCGTGATTTGGTGAAAAAAAATTATTTTTAGAGGCTAACATGAACAGGCAATTCTTTTAAACCCAAGGTTAAGAAAAACATTTACTTTTGTATTTCTTTTTTTCATTTGTAAGGATCCAGGGAAAGAAAATATCTATACACAAAAGACAAAAGTATTTAAAAGAAAAAGACAAATTTTTATTGTTCATAGTTCGAAGATTAGCCAAAAAAGACTGTTATATAAGACAAATATTACTCTAGAAATTAATTCTTATTACGATTTAACTATTAAAGATATTATCATGTCATTTATAATAAGAAATCATTTTACCTATACTTAACTACTAGCGATAGTTAATAAAAAGCTACCACCACAGCATTTTTTTTATGTTGGCGCGCGAATAAGCGGGAGGCCTAATAATATTATACTTTGTAAGTTTGTGGTACATTTTTACTTTCTTTAGAATATTAAGTTTACATAAAAATAATAATAATATATATGTGTGTATTGATATATAAAATTTTATACAAACTTTAGTAATAAAATATTCATATAAACGTACTGCTCGTCTTTGATCAAATATGCGTTCAAGTTACTTATTTTTGAATACTAATTGCCTTTTATTACTATATTTTTTATATTATTTACATTATAATTAAAATAAAATTTAATTAAACAAACATTGATTCGAGACACCTTCCATGTTGTTGAAATATAAAAGGTTGATTAGGATTCGTAAAGATGTAGTGTATAACATTGATGTATAATTCTTAAAATTTTCCGATGTTTTGACAAGAAGTTCTTTATCCTTATCAAGGATGTTTATTAAAAAAAAATGTTTTATAGACCTGTTTACATAAGTGTAATATAACAAGTACAATTAAAAAGAAAAACTACCAATTGTTACGTACAAAGACCTTTAGACCTACGAAAGGTGATCACTGCAACGTTAAATTACAATCAGTACATAAGAAATTACATGCGTCAGTTGCACTATCATATGAGTTATTAAATTCGTAATCGGTTGATAAAGTTTATTAAAATTATGCGTGTCCTCTTGGTGGTTGACTGTATTTTATATTCATTTTTATGTGCAACTTTTCCGACAAAATTCTTATTTTATGGTTGCCTTTTTGTCCAGAATTATAATGTTGTTCCTAACTATCTTGTGTCAATACCCACAAGAGTGTATAGCGACTATGAAGCTATTGTTTTTGTCCTTATCATTTTTATCGATCTGAATTTTAAGCTATGTTTAGTTTAGCTAATATACAAGGCTGGACAATCATTAATTTTGTATTATAAACAAAATTATTTGACTTCTATTTTTCCATTTTGTCTCTACCCATTTTAATAACTGAGTCAAATTTTTTTTGTTAATTGTCAATATTAAAAGTATTTCATACCGTTTTGATCTTTCTGCGCATATTGAAAAATTGTCAGAATATGGTAAAGAGGTCATAATGTGCAATTTATCAATATTATTTTTATCGTTATGAATGTAAGTTAACCGATTAATATTTTTAATTCATTTTTCAATACGTCCCTCAAGATAATAATCAAGATATAATTATTACTTTTGAGAGAATAAATTTAAATAATTCTATTTTATTTTTATCGAAACATTGAGAAAGTGAAAAATGTGAGAAAATGCGAGGCTGATCTATTAAATTATAAGTAATGTTTTTTTTCTCCGACAATGTGTGAATGGATAAAAAAATTAAACGTTCTATTTAACTGTTTGGTTCCTGATACTTATTTATAATAAGCTTGTGTTATTTATTTTTAATAATCAAACTATCTAAGAAATTAATAAAATTATTGTTTTAAATTTGGTGAGTGAACTTCATATAATAATTATAACTGCTAAAAGTACTTAAAATGAATTCAATATAATCTTTATTAATATATATTAAAGTATCATTTATATATATAAAATAAATAAGCAGTATGTAATTATGTTTCTTTTTTAATAAATTAAAGCAGTCAGGCTCCAAGTCATCAATCACAATTTTTGTAAAAAAAGATGTAATGAGAAATTTTATCACGATACTGAGAATTTGTTTATAAAATATCTTGTCAAAATAAAATAATTATTTTTTAAAAGAAATTTTATAATTTGAATATCGTTGAATGCAATATGGGCATGGTATAATGCAATACGTATATAGAAGATATTTGACAGTTTACTTTTATTTTTCATTTTCATTGGAACACAGATTTATTTTGTTGCAATTTAATTTTAATGAGGCTTGAACAAATTTTAATATTTTTGACAACAGTAATGATGGATGTAGCCCGAACGAAACCAGCGATATAGTTTAAAACCAGATTTGGCCAAACACGTATACATATTTTATAAATGCATGTGCGTACGTGCGTGCGTGTGTAAACACATATAAAATTATTATTTTTATTTAGCACTTGCGCCACAAACTTACAACATATAATATTGTAATGATGAATGTGTATATATATGATATCGATCGACGAGAAAAAAAAAATAAATATAAAACACCGATGAATTTAACTATATTGTAGACTCTCCTCAAACATAGCAGCTTAATATTTCTCTGTAAATCTATGTAAACGTGCCCCACGATCATGAATAAAAATGAACATACTTTTATGTCTTTTATTGTTTTATTTATGTATCCTATTATTTTTACACTTATATTACAAAATTGAAATTTTATTTAATTTATTTATTCTACAAATAAAGTTTATATGAAGGTTAAAAATAATTGAAATACGACAACTATATAAATAAATATTTTATTAAAATATTAATTTACCATTAAGTTGTATTAAAATTATCTATAATTTCTACTAGTTTATTTTTTTCACTATCATTAGCAAAAGCGTAATTAATAGTAGATTTCATTAAATTAATCAGATCATTTTTATTTAAATTAAAATATTCAGCAACTAGTAGTAATTCCTTTGATAATATTGTGTCAAAAACACCTTTATCATCAGTCTGAAAAAAATTTTGTATTTTAAATAATACATAATTCAATGATTTAATAATCAATGATTCGATAACTTACACATATACAAATAGGATGATTTGAATTATATAAATATTTAAAATGATGTGATTCATAATCTAAAACTGTTTTACATTTGATATTGGATGTTAGACATAGTTCTATAAAATAATATTTTAATGAATATAAGAAATTAAATTTAATATTAAATATCAAATTTTTAAATAATATACAAACCAACTGGTATTTTAGAATTTAATAAAGCTTGATATAATTTTTCTGAACCATTCAAATTTGGATGAATACACGTACCATGCCCTAATCTGTCTGGTTTAAAATTTATAATATCTAAACTTTCAACTTCATTTGCAACCTTTAAAAATAAGAGATTCATACATTACATTTTGTTTTTCAAAAATATTAAAAAAGTCAACACAATTACAATACAGATAATCATAAATATTACAATAAAAAATTTATATACAATAAGTTACATAAATAAAATTATTGTTATTATAATTAAAATATTTGATAATTTTAACAACTGAGTTTCGTCTGTGTACTTGCATAAATTATAGTATTTTAAATAATATAAAATAATGTTCATCATTTACAATATTTCATATATTTCTGAACTTTAAAATAAATAAAAATTTACATACAATGTTATCATTAGAAAACAAATATACTTATTTAAAAAAATATAAATATATTTGAACAATCTATTTTTATATTAAAAAAAAAATAATATTTATAAAATAGATAAATACATGTGATGTACACACATATGCATACATAACCTAATTTATATAATTTTGTTATATTTTCTTGTTTTATATAATAAATCTTTTATTAGTATTTTTTCTTAAGAAAAAAAAAATATCCTTTGTTCAAATAAATGTTTTAAATATAATTTACCTCGGCACAATGAGCAGCGATTTTTAAACCAGCTTTTCTAGCTTGCTCCAAAAGTTCAATGAAAGCATCTCCTTTGGTTGGATCTCCACTCAGGTCTATACCAGCTATAATTTTACATTTGTCATACATTTCTATTGCCAAATCAATATTTTCTTTTGCTGTCTTATATCCTTGTTTTCGATTAACAGATATTAATAATTTTACAGTAATACCTAATAATTCTGTTTGACACGATCTACCATTAATAATGTTAAATGTTTACATTTTTTAAGTTCAACAATAGTTTAATTATAATATTAAACAATCAAATATAATTGATTAAAATAAATTTTTTTACGAACTCAATAGCCTTTAAAATAGCTAATATATATTCTTTTTTTGTCATTCCACTTTCTGCTCGAGGTGTAGTTCTTAATTCCAAATAAACAACATTATCTTCATAAAACTCTTTAATTGTATTATAAGTTGCAATATAGACAGCTTCAGGTGTCATTGTCACAGCATGTGCTATAGAGAAAACTTCAAATACCCTGTAAAAAATATATTTTCAGTCTTTTAAATTAACAAATTATAAAACAAATTAATTTATCAATAATAAATCTATTTATCATGGCAAGATTAAAATATATTAAAATAATTATTTAATTTTTATATTTTTTTAGATTCATATCAAAATTACTTAAGAAATATGATGTAAATATAATACAAAATGGAAAACTTCTTATACTTTTTTATCACAAAATAAAATAAACAGTAAATGAAAAAGACATATCAATCAATATATATTACTCTTTTAATGATTTGAAGTTAAAATTCTGGCACTTTTCACTTTCTCCTGGATGCTTCAGTTCATACAGTTCTTTTAAGGTCTGTTTGCTTAATGATCCATTCAAATGTGCATGTAATTCCTTGAAGTAAATGTAACATTAATTATATATAAACAAGGAATGGAAAAAGTAATTATAAATTCTAAACTTACAATTTTTGGTAATTTTTGACAAAAACTATAAAAGTTTTTATTATTCTTCATTTCATAATTTTTATTTTTATTCATTTCTATCGATCGAATTAATCTATTTAAGTAGTTTAAAGAATTATTTTTCAAATATTAATAATTTTAGTCAATTTAGATAAAAATCAATATTTAAATTATTTGTGCTAATGTTTATGTTTAAATATTTATTAATTTTTTTTTGTTTTTTAAATTTTAAAACTCATATAATATCCCATTACAGATAATTTAAATACCCAATATTAAATATATTTAGATTAAAAAAATTATAAAATTAAAGTGATTGTCAAAAAGACCTAAAGAAATTATCTAATACAAGTTACAAGGATAAAAATAATTTATATTATATTTTTTATTATATTTAGAAATAAAACATGTAAAACTGTTTAATATTTATTGAAATTAAAAAATAATGTATTTATTTGACTAATAAATTGTTATTCACTTTTACATCAAATAATTAATGTGAATCATGTGGAAGCTTAAATCCAACAAGATTAGCAGTTTCTTTTATATTTCGTTCCCCTTTTCCATTATAAATACTATTTATTTCTTGATATTTTCTAATAGAATTTAGATAACATGCATAATTTTCAGCTAAATTTTGTAGATCTTTTCTAGCTTTACAAAAAACTTCTGATGTCTCCTTATGATCTCTAATTTGTTCTATAATATATTGCATCACCATATTATTCTTTAATCTATTTTGTGAAGAAGTTTTTCGTATTTCACTTGCTAATAATCGCAATAATCCAAGATTTTGTTTCATTCTAATAGTATTTTGTTGATTTCACTAGGCTCGAATAAATTCTGGATCGTTTTCACTGAACAATAAATCTGGTGCTTTATCCCAAAAATTTGAACAAACTGTATCTAATTTGTCTTTAGTAAATATATGCAGTGAAGTTCCACTAAATGCATTTGAATATTCAAACGTATTCTTTAATTTAAATTCAGTGACATATGGTTTTAACTTGGAAATGAAATACACAGTTTTTTTGAGCAAGTCATCAGTTGTGTAGTATTCAAGTTCAGACCAACTGTTACCTAATAAAATACAATTATGTATGAAAGAGCTCCAGTTTGCATATAAAAAATTATTCATTAATTGTTTTGAACAATGAGGCATGAATACAAGTGTACTGCAATCATTTATAATTCTTTTTCCCTCTTCATTAATGTTGAGAACTTGTAAATTAAATTGTTTCAAACATTCAATTTCATTTTTAGTAAATAATGGATCATAGATAAAAACATTAGAAGAATAATCTGATTTAATAGATAGCAATGCAGCCAATTGGTATTTTGATGAAATATGTTCTGAAAAATTCCCAAGACCGTAGCAAATAATATCAGTAATACCGTTCAAATCTAAAGTGTGTAAACTTTTTCTTAGTTCAGTAAACAATGTATGATAAAATTGGGATTTTTTAAACGTATCCAAAGCAGCATTTGTTTTATTGATTATTTCATCCACAGAATCATAATCAACAATTACTTTTTTTCCCTTTGATTTTAATTGAATTTTATTATGATGTCGTGTTTTATATTTAACCAGTTTAAAACCATCATTTTCTTCACTAATCATTACTTAAATTGTAATTTCAAAGTTACATTTGCACAAGAACAAAATTTTTAAATCAACTAGAAGTAACTTTTACAACTATTATATTTTAAAAAATGCCACAAATTACTTTATTAATACCATACATTTATTATTGTTCCTTACCAAATATTCCTTAATAACGAGGATAAAAAAATATTTCCAGATTATGGTGTAATAAGTTATATAGAATACTATATTATGACGAGAACTTACGGTATTTATGCGCAAGAGAACTCGTCACATTAGTGTTATGTATACATTTATCAAATGTAAAGGGGGGCGGGGCGGAGGTCAACTTTAAATGGGAGAACAGGCAACAAACGTGCCACGACTACGATCAAAAATTTTAAGTGCCCTGTACCTTACTGTCGCCCTGATGTCCTTTTTGGTGAGCCGATCCTGGTGAAACGAAACACGTGATGATATTATTTCCAAGCACAATTGTAATGGTCCGGCAGTACCCAAGAAAAAATCAAAGAAGATTAGCAGTCGAACACTAAAGCTTGCTCCAAAATGTATTGGAGTTGGGTTGCAGCGCGAGTTTGAATTTTAGGAGGAGTAGTAGGAAGGAGCTTGCTTAAACAATCGAACACTTGTAATTTTATGCAAAGTAAGAATGTTTATTCAAGGATGTCTACACTACGGAGGATAGCGTCAGTCTGTCGCAAGCGTCGACTTGCGAGCATCATGACGCCGCGTCCCTTCTTCTGATATTTTTATTATTTTATTGCTCTGCGCATTTTGGCAATGCGCACATCTGTAATCGTTACATAGATTATAATTTAACAATTAAATAAAGGATGATTGGTGACCATTACAATTATTATTGTTATTACATGTTTCCTTGTTATCTAATATTATTCTTTTTTTGAATTTACATCTTTTTGTTTACGTATGTTTTATGTCAGCAACCTGTCATTTTTCGGTAACAAGACCTGTTGTTACGGTCTTAACCTAAAGTTCGCATTTACATGTGTGACTATCGTCGCCTGGACCGATACATCCCTAAAGGTATTGTGATTCGCACAGAACATCAGTAAAAGAAGTGAAAGCCCCGTGTTAAATAAGGGAGACAAACATGGGGGCCAAAAAAGTCTTCTTTCTCTCTCGCACTCACACATTGCCACTAGCGCCTCTGGCGAGTGCATGTGAACTATAAAAAAATTTTTTTTGGCATGCTTTAAAATCCATTGAAAAAAAATTATACATATATATATATATATATATATATATAGATAATATACATAAAATATGAAATAGAGGTAAAAGATAGACTAATATGTTAAAAGACTATGCAAAATATAAACATAGAGTCTTTTACATATTAGTCTATCTTTTACCTCTATTTCATATTTATATGTGTATATATATGTATATATATGTAAATTTTTTTTCAATGGATTTTTTAGCATGCCAAAAAAAATATAAAATTTTTATGCTAAATTATGAATATAATTTAAAAAAAACACATCCTGTAATGTGTGTTAATATATATTATATAATTAAAAAATCATAATTTTTTTTAATAAAACAATAATTATAATTAAAAACTTGTACGCATAAAATTGAAACTATTAATCATAAGATATATTTATATATTATATATATATATATAATTTAAATAGTTGTCAATTGTATGCGTACAAGTTTTTAATTACAATTATTGTTTTATTAAAAAAAATTATGATTTTTTAATTATAATTTAATATATATTAAACACATTATAGGATGTGTTTTTTTAAAAATAAAGTATAAAAACAAAATATATTATATATATATATTTATTATAATATATATATTTTTATCTTTTAATTACAAAATATATTATACACTATTTACACTTGTTGTTTCCTCCTTTATTTTGTATAGTGGTTTTGGTTTCCATCTGAAAATAAAAAAAATATTATAAAAATTTTAAATTTAACATTAGTTTTAAAAATATTAATATTATATATTTTTATATAAATTATAAATAATATGTTGAAGAAGAGTATTGAAAAATCGCTGGAAAAGGTCTTCAGCTTTCACTTTTATTGCTATCTTATCTTAATAAATGAACCTTTTACCTGACCTTTGAAATGAATTTCAAAGGTCAGGTAAAAGGTGGAAAATCAGTTTTTCAAAACACTTCTTGTTGAGAGCTTACACAGAGTAGATAAAAGTTTTGTGAAATTAAAATGTCTTTTGCTACACCAAGATATTCATGTAAAGTTCCTGGGTGTTCTAATGCATATTATACTGGCATTACGGATCCTGCTTTTAAGAATAAAAGATTCCATTCCTTTCCAACTAAAGATGAAATTCGACAAAAATGGAAGAAAATTTGCAAAATAGACGTTTCGGCATATCTTCCTGCAAGATCAGGATTGCATGTATGCGAGGATCATTTTGAATTGTCTGACTATCGCAATGCAGACAAGATATTCTTAAACTGGAATGCTATTCCAAAAATAAAGTGTAATGCAAATGTAAAAGATGAACAATTTGACGTCCATAACGAATATGAAGAATTTGGCTTACAAACTTCAAAACTATCAGAACATTTTAATAATATTCAAATTGAGGCAACACCACTATAATATATAATATCAGACGAGGATTTAAGTCAATATTTTTTTTTGTGGAAGGAAGAAGATGACATTGAGGAAGAAAATTCAGACCACATGATGACAACATATTATGAAGAAAAAGGTACACATTTAAATGATAAACAAAAAAATAATGTACAAAGTACATTGCAAACTTTGTACATGCAGAAAGTGCATAGAGCAATTTCCCAAAAATTATCAAAATTAAAAAAAAAATTAGAAAACAAAGAAGATAAAATAAAAGAATTACACCGAATATCGAGCGAAAGATTTTTGGATTCCATAGAAAATAAATTAAATACAATTTCAAAAAATTTTATTAATAGTTTATTAAAAAATGCCGGAAAACGCCCGTCGTCGAAGCGTTGTACCATTGATGAAAAAGTTTTTGCGTTATTCATGTATAAAAGAAGTCCCCGTTTATATAAATTTTTAAGATTCTATTTTTCTCTTCCGTCTAAAAGAACATTACAAAAACTTTTATCAAGTATTCCATTAGAAACGGATAGTTTTTCATTTATTAACGGCTGGAAAACAACAATACAATCTGTAAAATCATTATGGGGGGATTTAAAAACAAAATATAATTTAAAATACCTTGCTTTAAGAAATTTAAATCAAGATCCACTGGAAAATTTATTTGGCCAAATACGACAGCATGGTGTAATGAATATTAATCCAAATCCTCATCAATTTATTGCTGCACTAAAAACATGCGTAATAAATAATTTATCTTTTTCCAATAAATTCAATAGTAATTGTGAAGCAGATGACTGCACATTAATAGAAAATTTAAGATCTTATTTAATAAATACCTCAAATAATGAAGAAAATGATGATGATGATGATAATGATTTTGATGATGATGATTTGGATGATATTCATACCAATATAATTGATAATGAAGAAAAACAAAGTGAAAGCGTGGATGGAAGTGCTGAAAAATCTGACATGTGTACTCCAATCATGTTAGACGACTGTAATGACACCACTGAAAACAATGCATTAAATTATGTAAGTGGGTATTTGTTAAAAAAAGTTAATAAATTTGTTGAAAATTGTTTAAATTGTGAAAAGGCATTGTTTTCAAGCGAACCATCCATACATAATCGATTTAATGAATTCAAAGAAATACATACTTTTGAAAAACATTTAATATACTGCAGTAAAAAATTTTCCAAATTAATTGATAACATTCATATTGAATTATATAAATATCTTAATGAAAATGGCTTTAAGTTAAATTTTGACAATCAATTTCAGAAATATTTTATTAAAAGTAATAGAGAAAATTACATTTTCTGCAGTCAACATAATATTTTAAATGAAATATTAAAAATTTCAGTGCCGTTTCTAATATACAAATATTGTAAAGATACAAATTTAAAAAAAAACTTATTTCATAAAATCTCTTGGGTATCAAAAAAATCTTAAAAATTTTTATTTTAAACCAGTTTTTATAAAAAATTATTGTATTTTAAAATTTATATGTACGTTTATAATATTTGTATAAGGTAAAATAGTAACTGTATATAAAATATGATTCAAATAAAATATTCATACTAAAAACTTTATATACTTTTAAAAAAAAATTAACTATTAAGGTAATTCTAATTATGTATAATTATTAAAATCAAAGATTCATTGAAATAGATATTAAATAAATATATTGTTTGAATCATATTTTATATTAGATCACTTGTATATATATATTGCAATTGTTCAACGCTAAATTGTATTATGCAAATAAAATGTTTATAATAATTAAATGCATATAATGTATATAAATGCGAAAACTTTTTTATATTACTAAATGTATATAAAATGTATATAAATGCAAAAAAATGTATATAATTATTTCTAATTATTAAGATTAAAATAAATTTTGATAAAGTACTATGTATTTCTTATTAAAATTACCATCTAATAAATACAAAAATATAAACAAAAATTGAAAAACTTTATAACCTATAATTACATATTATATTTATATTTATATAAAAAAAAATTTTATTTATAAATATTTAATTAAATTAAAATGTTTATACTTACCTTAATCACTTCGAAAACTATTTTTTTTCATCTTATAGAATATTTAGCAAGAATCTTTATCAAAAAGATTCTCAATTCATTTAAAAAATCACGCCTTGTATTTATAATTTCACAACACATAACTTTTCTACGAACTGTGAAAAGAATCGAATGAACATATGTGCTAGTCATCAGGACCGGCTTATAAAAAGGGATGTATGAGGGATACAGTACTGTATAACAAAATAAGTACAGGGCTCTTATATTATTGAGTCGTATGCATGTTAGTTTGTCGCCACTCCGCCCATTTAAGGCTTCACCCCCCTGGTGATTCGTGACCTGACCGTCACACAATGCGAGAGATATTCAAAACTTCTTGCGCATCTTTCGTAAATGATCTGAAATTATTTGCGTTTTAATTTTATTCATTATAGTTAATAATTTAGATATAGTTATTAGCGCGCATTCAGTGTTTATATTAATAACAAATTTAATTTTAATTTTATGTTATTCAAATCCATATAAAAATTAAAAAAATTAAATTAATAAAAAGAAATAGAGGAGGAAATAAATTTAACAAGGGAATAGTATACTAAAAGAAGATAAACAAAAATTTGAGGTATGAAATTTCATAAATTTAATTTCAATAATATTTTAACAATTACATGAATAAGTAATAATATCTAATAAATATTTATATTCATATAAAAATTTATATTTTGTTGAAATAATCTTTTATCTTGCTGTTTAATTAATAATTATTATTTTATAATAACCATATTATTGGTTTACATATTTTATCATAATAGTTTGTACATTTGAAAATGATAAATCATTTTCTTTTTCTTATATTGTTGTTCTAATATTAACAATAAGTCTTTTATTTAACATAATAAACATTTTTATAACTTCATTTAAATTATATAAAATGTACGCATATTTTTTCATTAATGAACAACCTATTGATGTATTTACAAAAATGTATATATAAATTTATACACTTATTTGATATAATTATGCACACTACTTTTATAATGATATTATGTAATGTAAATATATATTTATTTTTATATATATATATAAGGAATGTTAATTTTTTATATAATAATAAACAAATTTGTTTCTCTGTAAAATAAAGGCTAATTTATTAATATTTACAAAAGTTATTTACAATAATTACAAAATTACCTGTCAAATAATGAAACGACAATTTAAGTTTATTATTATCGGTTTCTTAATTTAATAATTAATACTCTTAATACAATATATTTATTAATTATTCTTTTATATAATTATTCTCCTTTAATAAAATATATTTATCTGTCATTTATTATTTTATTTATAAATTATCATTCTTCAATTATTCCGTTTATTACTCTATCTAGTGAGAGTTAATTAAACGAGGCGTGCGCAATATGTAAAGCGCGGGATATTCAAATAAAGAAAGTCTACTTTCTTTATATATATTTAATTAAATTATATCATTATCATGCATATATATATAATTATAATAAGCCTGATTTAACAATGGATAGATAAAATTTATTAACTTTTCTGTTACAGTTTTTTAGTTGCCCAGTAATTCTTATATCAAAACAAAAAAAATACCAAAAAATTTTAACAAAATAACATACTAACATTAACATGGTCATCTTAAAAATCTAGGAAAAAACAAACAATAAAAATTAATCATAATAAAGAACTAATAGTAACTGTACAACAGAAAATTTTTGAATTTATTAAATATACAAAATAATTTATATTTTTAGGAATGTACACATACTTATATTTATTATTTATTGTACGTTTGTTTGATATTTACAAATAAATACTTAAAACTATTATTATACATACTATATTTTAATTGAACTCATAAAATATATATTACAAATTAATGAAAACAAGTTTATTATTACATTATTATTAGCATTAAAATTCAATATAATATGTATAATATATTATATTTAATTTGTAAAATTTTTCTATTTACAAAGTAAATATATAAATGAAAATTGTTTTAAAAACAATAAAAAATCAATTGACATAAATAAATAAATAAATAGTTTTATTTATTTTCATTTGTATTTATTTATAATTTAAAAGCATATAAATGACAGAAATTTTAATGTTTGTGTAATATTGATTATTTCACAGCAAAGATTAGCGCTTCCACTTAAAGTGCTGGAAAGTTTAATGTGCTGGTTAATGGAAAAACGTTAGTTAGAAATTGCGCACAATATCTAACTGTGTGAGTGGAAAGTCAATAGTTTAAATGGACCTGTGGGCACGGCACGACAAATCGCTGATTGAAATTAAATACGAATTTGACTATACGGGCGATAGTCAAGAATGATTTATATGTCTGTGGTAAAATATGTATGTATTTACGTATGGATCTAAGAATCCCCTGTACGTCAAAATCTATCTATATTTATCATATGGAAGATGTGAGTTGATTGAGTGTGAACACTCGCCATCTAGTGATTGAATCATGAGATAGATCATTCCGAAATTATCACCTCGGCAGACGTAAACCGATTGAGTGCGAGCAATCGCCCTTTGGTGGCTGAATCGTGAACTCGATCATCGATGGTTAATCGCGGGAAATTGAAATGCGGAAACATTTAAACTTAACAATCATTTAAAAATTTCAAAATTATAAATTAATACAAATGAAACAATTATAATTGTTTTGGCCAATGCTCGTTGGCCCATTTTTTAATCAAGCTCGAGTCTCGTTAGAGGCTTGCTGAAGAGGAAGGGTGGTGAGGTGACATAGAAAACTCAGGAAACCAGGGTGGTTTAAATCGTTTCCCAATTTGTTTAAAACACTTTACAAACCTGGCTAAAAACTCTCGCGTGGGAGGAAAACCCGCCTCGGAGCTGGGTTGATATCCGGTGTTTGACGGTTCTTCCTAGGCGAGGCCGTGCGGGTCACCGTCGCTTCGAGCATCCACGTCTCCCGAGAGATTCTCCACCCGCAAGTCGGCTTCTCAAGACCTCGCCTCCGCTAACCCAGACTCTGAATTATGTAGGTGCGCCGCACAATGATACCCTCGCACACCTGCCCAACCGCGATACGCCACAATTTGCAAGTCGAATCGCCGCTTACAATCTGTACTTTTAATAGCTTGCCGCGTCGGAAGAAAGCTCTACAGTGTTCTCTTCGCCGCACGAAAACCAAGTGAAGTCCTCAAATTTTCTTCGAACGCGTCGTGGGTTTTCTTCAGGCCTTCGGCCCATAAAACTATAAACCTGGGTCCTTCCGTAGGCACAAGTTGCCTTAAGTCCCTACGAGGGACTCGGGTAGCATTTATTGCGGCTAAATCACCGAGTCCCGAACAATAATTATTAATTTTGTAGCGTTCGTGTAGTGTGTGTGCGCCAAGGCGTGGTTGGCGAGAGATTCCTTGTAAGTCGTTAAAGCGTAAGGAAGCCGAAAAGCGGATTAGGGGTTCGTACGGTGGTAGGCGTACCTGCGTAGGCCGAGTAGTGAGAAAAAGTAGTTAACGACATGGAGAATTATCGGTAAAACCCGTTAATGAATAAAGTCGTTAAGTAAGGGTTAATTGTAATGGCGAAAAAGAATTAAGTTGTGTACATCTGCGCCAAGAACACTTTCACTTTGTCTTCGGCTCTCAACTGCGACTGAACTCGGCGAGATTCGCTGTTCATACGAGAGTGCGCTAAGTCGACCGCGTCGAGTTTAACGTAACTTCCTTATAACCCCACGCGACGTTACATATGTATTATTAATATTATTATTGTGAGAATAAAGATTCACTATATACCTACATATATATATTCGTACAGTGATTTATCGGCACACCCTATCCACTCTAGAGACTAAAAATTGGTGACCCCGACGTGATCCGGAATCGGCCGTAAGTGAACTCGTGAGTGTGTAGTGCGTCTTTGTACGAACTTTTGTACAGTCTTGTTTCTCGAGGAAGTGTAAAAAAGGAATAATGGAAAATCAGGGCGATCTCGCATCCAACGCTGCGCAGTCTGTGGTGAATATTCACGCGGCGCGACTGTTTCGCCCACCCGTATTTCTTGAACAGCATGTGGATGTATGGTTTGGCTTGTTGGAAGCACAGTTTTTAACGGCTTATGTTACAGACGATGATATGAAATACAGTTACGTGCTAACGGCGTTGAGTGAAAAAGTCATAGCGCGGCTATTAGACGTTTTGAAATCGCCGCCGGATCACAATAAGTACGACAATTTGAAGAAAGAAAATGATCGAGCGCTTTACCGAGTCCGACAGTGTTCGAGTGAGAAAACTTTTAGACGGCGAGCAAATAGGGGACCGGAAACCATCCGAATTTTTCGAGTACATGAAGGAGCAAGCTGCATCTTCGATGTCGGAGCAATTCCTATTTGATGCTTGGAAGACGCGTCTGCCGGTTCAAACGCAGACGATTCTCGCAACCACCGACGGAGCATCAATAGAAAAAGCGGTAAAATTGGCGGATCTCGTGCACGAGGTGAATCCTCCACGACAAGTAAATGCAGTGGGTGAAATGTCTGCGCTGGAGGCGAAGATCGACAAGCTCACCACACAGCTGAACGCCCTTGAGTGCGAGCGCAGCCGCTCGCGCCCGCGAGCCGTCCCGCGTCGCACTGCCGGCCGCCTGCACACACCGGCGCGTGCTGACAAGCAAGAAGACGACGACGAATGTTTCTATCACCGACGATTTAAGGACTTTGCAAGGAAGTGTCGGCCTGGGTGCATTCATTACGCGAAGTTCTCGGGAAACGATTCGCGCCGTCAGTGAGTGCGGCCAGCACCGACGGACTAACAACGCGCCGTTTGTATGTTCGCGATCTCAATTCGGGAAAACCATTTTTAGTAGACACGGGCGCGGATTTATGCGTTTACCCGCGTAGATGGGTAAACAAAAAACTTAAAGTGGACGCATATGAGTTGTTCGCGGCTAATGGAACGACGATAAAAACATATGGGACCGTACCGTTAAATTTAAACTTATCGTTGCACCGCGACTTTCGGTGGCCTTTTGTCATTGCCGACGTGAGTTCGGCGATAATTGGTTTCGATTTTTTAGCCGAATACGGTTTATTGATAGACCCGAAAAACAGACTTTTATTAGATAATAATACGGGTCTGTCAACACGCGGACGAAGTGCCGCAAACAATAAAGTGCCGCAGGTTAAGACAGTGATCGGGGAGTCGGTATATCACAGACTTTTAGCGAAATATCCCGATCTGACGAGGCCGCCCAGCTTTCGAAAGGAGCCAGTGAAACACCAGGTGGTGCATCATATCGAGACGACACCTGGACATCCCGTTCACGCCAAGCCGCGGCGTTTAGCCCCCGATAAATTAAAAGCAGTCAAGGCGGAGTTCGATTTTATGCTGCAGCAAGGCGTGCTGCGCCCCGGAAGAGGTCCCTGGTCCTCGCCGCTCCATGTCGTCCCGAAGAAAGATGGAACTTCACGACCCTGCGGCGATTACCGGGCGTTGAATGCGCGCACGATCCCGGACCGGTACACCCCTCCGCACATCGAGGATTTCGCACAACATCTACATGGTAAAGCGTTATTTTCTAAGTTAGATTTAGTTCGCGCATACCACCAAATCCGATTGCGCCCGCCGATATCGAGAAGGCGGCAATTATTACGCCGTTCGGATTGTTTGAACCGATTAAGACGATGTTTGGATTGCGTAACGCAGCGCAAACATGTCAGCGCTTTGTAGACGAAGTCACGCGCGGCTTAGACTTCGTTTACGCATACATCGACGATTTTTTGAAAGCGTCAGCAAGTGAGGAAGAACATGTCCAACACTTGGAAATCTTATTCGCGCGACTCAAAAAGTTCGGAGTGGTAATTAATCCGGCGAAATGCGTTTTTGGTGTAAAAGAAATTACTTTTTTAGGATATACTGTTAATGCGAGCGGTATCGCACCTTTAAAAGAACGCGTCGACGCGATAAAAGATTTCGCACTGCCGAATACAATTAAATGTCTGCGACGATATCTCGGTATGTACAATTTCTACCGTAGATTTGTACCACAAGCCGCGAGAATTTTATATCCATTAAACCAGTTACTGGTCCGTTCGAAGTCCGGAAAAGAAGTCATCGAATGGAGTCAAGACTCCCGTGATGCGTTCGCGGATTCAAAAACAGCACTCGCTAAAGCCGTTTTACTTGCACATCCCGTGCCCGGGGCACCAATAAGCATCGCGGTGGATGCGTCGGATTTCGCGGTCGGAGGAGTGTTACAGCAATGCGTAAATAGAGTTTGGCAACCGCTAGCCTTCTTCACGAAGTCGCTCTCGCCGCCGGAAAGGAAGTATAGTGCATATGATCGCGAGTTATATGCGATGTATAGCGCGGTAAAAAAATTCCGGCATATGATCGAGGGAAGAAATTTCACATTATATACAGATCATAAGCCTCTGATTTACGCTTTTCACCAAAACCTGGATAAATGTTCCCCGCGGCAATTCCGTCATCTCGATTACATCTCGCAGTTTACCACGGACATCCGGTTTATTAAAGGTAGCGATAATTACGTCGCCGACGCGTTTTCACGAATCGAGGAGATTTCCGCGACGGTAAACCGTAATGACCTTGTAGCGGCGCAAAAAGACGATAATGAGTTAAAAGAATATTTGTCAGCGGGAAGGTCATCTTTAACGTTAAGGCGGTTGTATTTTCCCGACGACGATATATATTTATTTTGCGATACAGCGGGCAATGCTATACGCCCGTTTGTCCCGGTACAATTACGACGCGAGATTTTTAATCAATGCCATAATCTGTCGCATCCCGGCGTACGAGCAACACAGCATCTAATCGCTTCACGTTTCGTTTGGCCAGGAATGAAAAAAGATTGCAAGGAATGGACAAACGCGTGCATTCCTTGTCAAAGATGTAAAGTTACGCGGCACGTTTCCGCTCCCGTTGAGCAATTCGCGGATCTCGCAGCGCGTTTCGAGCACATCCATATAGACCTTATCACAATGAGTTACTGTAAAGGGTTTAGATATTGTTTGACCTGCGTGGACCGTTTTTCACGTTGGCCGGAAGCGATCCCGATCGCGGATATTGAAGCGACCACGGTAGCATCAGCGTTATTGTCGGGGTGGATTTCTCGTTTCGGCGTGCCGGCAAGGATTACCACGGACCAAGGCCGCCAGTTTGAATCTGCGCTATTCGCGGAACTATGTAAATTGTTAGGTACGAGACGAATTCGTACCACGAGTTACCATCCTCAAGCAAATGGGCTCGTTGAACGATTTCATCGTCAACTTAAAGCGGGGATCAAATGCCATGATGGTGCGGACTGGATTTCCGCCTTACCGATCGTGTTGCTCGGTATACGATCCGCGATCAAGGAGGATTTAGGACCGACTGCAGCAGAATTAGTATATGGCACCGGGCTGCGTTTACCTGGCGAATACTTCGCGACCAGCGAACAAGACCCGTCGTCAGCGTTTGTAAAAAACCTTAAAAACCGCGTGAATAATATGAAACCGACGCCTGTAAAGCGACACGGAAATAAAAAAGTCTTTATTTTTAAGGATCTGATGTCATCACCTTTTGTTTTCTTGCGCAGCGATGCGGTGCGCGGTTTAACGGATCCACCTTATGAAGGCCCGTTCAAAGTAATTCATCGCGACGACAAGTCATACGTAATTGACATTAACGGCAAGAAAGTTCGCGTTTCAATTGACAGATTGAAACCAGCCTTTATGATAGCGGAAAACATTACGCAAGAGAACCGAAATATCGGTACGGCTGGTGAAGATGACGAGGATTTCGAGCTGATTGTCACGAACAACGGCGGTAATACGTCTGCATCGTGCGCGGTTCCAACCGCGACTGAGCAGCACGCGGTACCGGCGAATCTAAATGTAAGGAGCGAAAACACCAGTCGCTGGCAAACGCGCTCCGGTCGTAGAATACGTTGTCCTGAGCGTTTGCAAGCGGGTTTTAATTAAAACAAAATAAATATTTATTAATGTAGCGTAGAGCAAAGTTATATATGTATTGCGTTGTCACTCGTGAGGGGGTGATGTAGCGTTCGTGTAGTGTGTGTGCGCCAAGGCGTGGTTGGCGAGAGATTCCTTGTAAGTCGTTAAAGCGTAAGGAAGCCGAAAAGCGGATTAGGGGTTCGTACGGTGGTAGGCGTACCTGCGTAGGCCGAGTAGTGAGAAAAAGTAGTTAACGACATGGAGAATTATCGGTAAAACCCGTTAATGAATAAAGTCGTTAAGTAAGGGTTAATTGTAATGGCGAAAAAGAATTAAGTTGTGTACATCTGCGCCAAGAACACTTTCACTTTGTCTTCGGCTCTCAACTGCGACTGAACTCGGCGAGATTCGCTGTTCATACGAGAGTGCGCTAAGTCGACCGCGTCGAGTTTAACGTAACTTCCTTATAACCCCACGCGACGTTACATATGTATTATTAATATTATTATTGTGAGAATAAAGATTCACTATATACCTACATATATATATTCGTACAGTGATTTATCGGCACACCCTATCCACTCTAGAGACTAAAATTTATTCATTTATATAGTTAATCTAATTATATTGTATTAAAGTATTAAAATAATTTAAATTCAATTTGATTAATTTCGAAAGCGACGAATATTTATTAAAATTCATAATATATTTACAATATATTTTATTCGTGTTTTAAAAAATATTGTATTTAAAATAATTTTAAATTAGTTAACTGAAACATAATCTATTCATTCATATGGTTAATTTTATTATATTGTTGTTCGGGATTCTTCCTGGGTTTATGACGTAGGTAAACCCGTGATGAGTACCTCGCAGAATAACTCAGGTCTGAGTCGAGTCGACTTCCGTGCGCAGCTGATCGGTCTCCTCGAAGACGACCGACGGCGTGGGCCTGGTTTATGGCTTGATTAGGATCTGCAAGGCGGGAAGGTTTGTCACCGTTTTGCATTATGCATGTAAGCCACTCCGGTGTGCACTTCGTATTGTAATTATTTATTTATTATAATTGCTTAGCATAATTTTTATAAAAGTTTGTAAATGCGAGATCAGTTGTTGCGATACCCAATTCCTCGGGCGATACAGCGGACCGGCACGAGGATTGTTCTCACTATATCACTCTCGATAGACGCATAGGCTTTGTATCGAATCCAGGGCGTGTGGATCGGTGGCGTCCTCCTCTCACGCGGAACCTCCTGAGGTGGCGATGGTCTGCACTCACTAGGAGAGAAAGCGGCTTCCCTTCAATAAAACCTGTCCCCGGATTTTAACGGAGTCGCCAAACGAAGGATAAGTAGAAAACAATTGTATTAAAGTATTAAAATAATTTGAATTTTATTTGATTAATTTCAAAAGCGACAAACATTTATTTAAATTCATAATATATTTACAATATATTTTATTCGTGTTTTCAATATTATATTTAAAATCATTTTAAATTAGTTAACTGAAACATAATCTATTCAATCATATAGTTAATTTTATTATATTGTATTAAAGTATTAAAATAATTTAAATTTTGTTTGATTAATTTCAAAAGCGACAAACATTTATTTAAATTCATAATATATTTACACTATATTTTATTCAAGTTTTCAATATTCTATTTAAAATAATTTTACAATAGTTAACTAAAATATAATTTATTCTTATAATATTTGTTATTGCGTCAAAACCTATTTAAAAAAAATGTTAGCTCGTGTATGGATAGGAGTCGTGGCATTTGAAAATATTTCAGGCGCGAAATTTAAAATGGTACAGTTAAAACAATCATGTTTAATCACAATATTATTAAAATATAAGAGAATACATGATATTATTACTATTATGTATATTTATATAATATTTGTAATATTCTGGTGTATTTTTGTATGATACTTTAATAATATTGTAATTAAATATGATTGTTTTAACTGTACCATTTTAAATTTCGTGTCTGAAACATTTTCAAATGCCACAACTGTAATCGATATGGGGTCAACTTTTTTTTTAAATTGGTTTTTGATACAATAAAAAAATTTTTTAAAAAATGCCACGACCACACCAGAGGCGCTGGTACTAATACCCAATAATACATAAGTGTAAGAGAGAGAAAAGATAAGACTTTGTTGTCTGATGTATAACATAGAATTTGACTTTCTCTTGTGTTCTGTGTGTAAAACAGTTTATATTTTATGTTTAACAATTCAATTTCAAACTCAATTTTCTATATATAAACAATATTAATATAATTATTTATTTAGAATACATATGTTTTAATATTTTATATGGAAATTTAAGGCAAATTCATTTATACAACTTTAATGTAATAAATACTGGAAGTGACTTAAAAAAATATGAATGATTAAAACGTAAAAGATAATGTTTTTTATTTGTTTTTTTAAGTGAGTGAATTAATTTTAAGCAATGAAATCTCGATTAAAAAATAAATTTTAAGCAATCTTATAGAAAATAAGTTATTTTTTTTGTTTTATTTTAGCGACAGATTTTACAATGTCAATTATAGATGATATTGAGCCATTATAATTTATAAAATCAGGTTTCCGAATGACTTCCTGGATATGATTTTTTATGAAATCAATTGTCTTTGGTTTAAGTCTATGTGCGTTATGAATGTCTGTGACTTTCAAGATATCAATAACATTTTCTATACTTAAGATACTGAAAAGTTCATCTTCGCAAATCATCATGAATCCTTTGAGGTCATATTTATCTGAAAGTTTAAGAAGCTCCATGGCTTTTTTTTAAATATCATCCACACCATCGGTGTACATATAATGGATCATCGCTGTGACGATTTCGGACTTGAAATCAAGAATTTTTATGGAATTTTCCTGAGTTTCCTTCATCTTGTGTAGAAACATGGCTTTGAAAACGAGAGTTCGGGACGCGAGGACGATCCTGTGCAAACGAAATTTTACATCAACTTCTAAGCAAATGTCACTGAAATCCTCATCTTTAAATAAAGTGCTAAAATCCTCGGATAAATAATTGGTTGTATTTTGTCCATCGAGCTTAGATAGATCTTGGCTATAGGTTACAACTACTCCTGTATTTGCTGTGATCAGACATGTGACATGAAGAGTATCATTTTGAAAAAACATTAATTTTTTATTAAATAATTTATCGCGTTCAATAAATGTTGAAGAGCCATATTTTAGAGTTTCTGTAAAATCTATCGCATTTTCAATATTGAATATTTTGTGATCTGTGCCATCCTTTTTCATTATGGATAGCGTATATTCAAAGGTGATACTTGAACATTACATTGAACCACTTGTAGATAGAGACCAATAAAGTCTTTTAAGTCTCATCGGACCCATGTGGATACAATAAAATTTTCCATTTTACATCAGGTGTTAGAGATGCCTTAAACACCTGTGAAATCAACCAGAATTCATAATTTGTTTTAACATATGATAAACCATTAACATTCAATATATGTATCATTACAGTATAAATATAATAAAAAATTTATATTTATTAACTGAAAAAGTAGAAAATGAATTTTATATGGTAATTTACCTACCATAATTGGAAATGTATGAAACGTAAAAATGTAATATTACAACTATTGGTCAATTTTTTAGTCGCCCTTACTTATTTTAATTTTATTGTTTTTCTTTTATTTTACTTTTTTTATTCAATACTATTAGCACTCAATTTAATATTTATAATTCTATAAAACATATCAGATGATGAAATATAAGTCATAATTATATTTGTATTATTACTCAATGCTTATTAAATATATTGTAAGCGACGGATTTTGCGGATGTCGTCGCCTAGCCGAAAAGTCGGCAATAAAAGAGAAAGCGAAACATCTGCACGGGATCGTCGGGGAAACTACCTGAACTATCAAGAGGACGCATGGCAATGCGGAAAAAGATGGTCAGACTCAGTCTGGCTTTCGGCAACAAGGGTTGTTTATACAAATATCTTGAATAAAACTTAGCTGCTTATTCCTTTAAATACTGATTTTAATAGTTATTTGTGTGTTACCTCACCCCTTGTGATTGTACTCTGCCGACGGGAGTGAACTTTTATTGTTTTTCTTATAATATTGAAAACACAATTCATTTATGATTTAATGCATGACAAAATTATTATCGACAGTAGTGAAAACGATTTGTTCTCAAAAGTAAAAAACACGAAATTTTATTTGAATTCATTTTTGTGAAAAATGACTTAAAAATTAACCAAGGTTCATAAAAAAAATTATTGTTACCGAGGATTTGATAGCTTCGTTTATTTCTTGAGAATTTAGACTAATATTTCTTATGGTCCATTGAAATTCAGTCGTCGTTTTTAAATTTTTTTTGACACCAATGACATGATATTGGGGTATCTACTGTTTGCTCATGAACTTTTCATCTATTGTTACCAAAAATCTGTCCAATGATTTGGAATTTCTAATGTAGATAATAATTTTAGAAATTTAAAGAAATAATAATCTTTAAAAAAATTCTGAAAAATGATTCAATGTAAAACTCGCGTAACACGTACTTAAAAAATAAATTTAAACATGTTCTGAGATCTATACGAACATTTAACAATCAATAAGATTAGTATAAAATTAAAAGGTTTGTGTATTTTACCTTAGAAGATTGAACACTTTAAATATTAGCATTTTAAAAACAATTCTAAGTATTGATAAATATATGGTAAATAAAAAATTATAATTTGAATCAATAGAAACAAAATGTAACAACTACAAGAAAAAATTGATTACTAATTAAAAATTAATTAAATTAAACTATAAATTAAAAATATTTTTAAATTCGATAAATGTAATAAATTAGAGAAATATAACATTATAATTAATTTGGAAGGTTTTGTCAGTAAGGCAATGTAGCGTTCAATTATTTCTGATTCCGCACAATAATCAATTCTTCGAAAAAAAACTTTTGAATAAAGGAATATTTAATTATTGTTGAGTTTACACATGCTTCGGTGTATGCTGAAAGTATGTGTAATACTCTATCTTCCTTTTGTCTCTCTGCTTTTAGCTATGCGTCCTTGTCAAGACCTACCAGAGCCTAATTGGTCCGTGGAGGTCACGTGACGAGAGACGCAAGCACTTCCAAGAATATTTCAAATTTCGAAGCTACGCGCATGTATATTAAATCATTGTTTTTACTATATCAACCTACAGCTATTAGTCTGTATATTTGTTTGTTCTTCATTGTTATAAATAAAGAAGTTTAATAGATTATAGATAGAAATAAAGAGCAGAGAGTGGCCAAGTTAAATCTAAAACACAAGTGTTTTATCTGAAACCTTTTTAACACCAAACTCAAGTAAATTCCAACAGGTTATTGGCCCAGGCACTCTTCCACAGCATCAAACTTTTTTATAATTGCAAAATCCAAAACCCACAAGGACCAGGATACTTTCACAGTGTGAAAATTAAGTGAAGTGGCAATTGTAATTATTGAAAAGCAGAGCAAAGTGCGTGAGTTGGTGAATTAAATAAAATAAATAAAAATTAAAGAAGTGAAACTATACCTGGTACGAGTAAGTAAAGAAATAATATATAATTTATATATAAAGTATAAGCGTGCTTAAACTAAAATAAAGAAGGAAATAAAATTAGAAGATAAGTAATATTATTGAAAATAATAAAGATGTAAGCAATAAAAGAGCAAATGCTCGCATTGCTATAAGTTTGTAATTATTGAGTTTTGTATTTTGAATTATAAATTACAATTATACAATGCATTTGTATAATGCATGTATATTAAATTACAAACAAATTATTAAAATACAAATTAAAGAAAAAAAAAGGAAATAATAATCTATTGTTGAATAGAAAGTATATGTTCAGTCTAAGCGTTACTAGTAGTCGGATCCCGAAGGTAAGACTTCGTCGTAATGCTAATGCATTTTTAAATTCTCAGTATTGCAGGTAATTAAGCCTCGCATTGACCGCTTGCCGAATTAGAGTAGTAATTTAATGCACCTATGTCAATTACCCTTACCCTTTAAGAATTAAAATTGTTCTCGGGTATTTCCCGACTTTTTGGATTTTTAGTTTATACATGACAATTCGTATAATATTTATATTGATATTTATGTTTTAGTTAGAAGTCATTAGGAAAACAAACGTTAGTTATAGTACAAAATGTTATCTTCGTTTCTATTGTCGGGACAACTTGTCATTTTCCTATAAATATATGTGTTCATGTAATTTAATTCAGATATACTTGTGAACCCGACGCATCCACTTCGTAATTTCTTAAAAATAAAATTTAAGTATATACAAAGAAAAACAATATACAACAATTGTGTTTTAATAAGATCCCAACCAAACAGATGCAGATCATTAAGTTGCCGAGCATCGTGATATATTATTTATTGCACCTTTGAACATGGTCCTTCGAGCCGGATCTTTCTTCGTGAAAATCGTTTGAAAATAATACAAACGCTGTGGAAGAATTCGCAAGTGAGTGATCGGGAAGTATCTCCGTGCCAGTGATTGTGTAAGAAAAAAGTGTTTAAGATATAACTGTTCAAGGAATTGAAGCTGGACGAGACACTAACCTTCAACAATCAACTTGATTCAACGATATATCTGGCACGCACATGAAAAATCAACATTATCTTCATCTTCTAATACTGAAGTGTGAATCCTGAATTAAAGTTTGAGTATTAATCTTGAACATCGAAGAAAATAAATTGTAAATCGATTGAGATTTATCAGCCTTGGAGTAATTGAAGACTGAAAAAATAAGAAAATAGGCATCACTCAACTGAGACGAGCTGAATTATTAAATATACAAGGAACTTCAAAATAACAAAATCAAGACGCTGTCAACCAATTCATCGACAACAGAGCAGCCTTATCGAGCCCGGACTAAGGATTCATCGTATTGGTAATATTAATGAGTCACATTCCTTTATATTATTATTAGAAAAAACTGTCTACGGGTTATATAACAAAAAAAAAAAAAAAAAAAAAAAAAAAAAAATGACTAGAACTGCTTTGAAGGCTCTCGTGCACAGTCGAGGTGTTATGAAGGCACAGCTCACTCGTATTCATAAAGTTTTAACTTTGGATAAATTAGAATTTATCGCGGAGTTAGAATCGCGTAAAATAAAGGTAGAAAATATAAGTAATTCCTTTAATACATCTTAGCTAGAAATCGAATTAAATGAAGAGAACCCGTGTACTGAGGAAGAAAATGAGACAGAACGTATTAATTTTGAAAATATGTATTTTGATTGCTTAGATACGATTAATAACAAGATTTATGAATTAAAACAAAATATAAATAAAGACCATCATGTACAACCTAATTCGATTAGTCAAAATGCTAATAACGTAAATCACTTGAATGGATTATTATAAAAAATTGAGCTTTGTTCGTTTGACGGAAATTTAGTCGACTGGCATGCATTCTATGATACCTTTAAGTCGCTTGTACACGATAGTAAGGAGTTGCTCGGAGATAAAAAATTTCATTATTTGAGAAATGCCTTGGCTGGTTCTGGCGCAACGATATTGACTTCACTTAATGCCTCGGAAGAAAGTTATGTAGTTGCTTGGGATTTATTAATAGAGCGTTATGATAAACCGCGTAGAATTATACATACGCATTTAAATTCATTATTAGAACTACCCGAGATTGTTAAGGATTCTTCTGCTAATCTCCGATCCTTGATAGAAAAGGCACAATTGCATGTAAGGGCTCTAACGGCGCTTAAATGTCCTACAGAGCATTGGGACATAATTTTATCGTATCTTGTCGTTAGAAAGCTAGATAAGAACACGCGTAGGGCATGGGAACGTACACTGGATAATAAAGAAATGTTAAATTTCGACAAGCTCATAAAGTTTTTGAATACGTCTTCTCGTGGTGTCGGTGTAGAACAGGATACTACGGCAAATAAAACTCAAAATTCAATTAATTCCAAATCTAACAATAAAGGGAATCATTCGTATCATGTAAAGGTACAACAAATTCGATGAGTTTTTTGTAAGAATTCAAATCATTTGATATATAATTGCGATACCTTTTTACGGCTCTCTCCTCGTGAACGTTTTGATGCAATAAAACAAAATAATGCATGTATTAATTGTTTAAAAATCAATCATATAAGTAGTAAATGCTCAGCTAAGGGCTGTAAAGTTTGCGGACGGAAGCATAATGCATTATTGCATTTTAATATAGTTTCAAATAGTGAAGTAGATCGCGTAGCCATCGATGATTCAAATAATGCTTTAAGTTTGGCTACTAATGCGGAAGAAAATAATAAGATAAATATGAAACGTACACTAGCGGTAGCCGTTGATTCTGAAGTTTTATTAGGGACCGCCCGAGTAATAATTCTTGATTCACAAGGCAATGAGCACGAATGCAGAATATTGCTGGATAGTGGATCTCAATTAAATATCATAACTGAAGGTCTAGCTAAAAAATTAAATTTAAATAAAGAAATATTAAGTATTCCATGTACTGGAATAGCGCAGTTACCGACAAAAATAAATTGTCTTGTAAAAACAATCTTAAAATCTAGAGTATCGTCCTTTGAATCTCAAGTTACCTTTGCCGTATTACCGGTCATTACTGATACACTACCTTCGCGATTGATATCAAAATATAAATTCGGAATTCCTGAAAATATTCAATTAGCTGATCCGGAATTCCAAAAACCGCATTCCGTAGACGCGTTAATTGGTAGCTCCCTATTTTTCCAATTGCTTAGTACCGGTCAGATAAAATTAGAAAATAACTCTATTATATTGCAAAAGACGCTACTAGGTTGGATTGTGACCGGTGAGATTAATAGCACAAATAATGGTAGAAAAAAATCCTGTAATCTTGTTATTTTAGAGAAACAATTGAATAGATTTTGGGAGATCGAAGAGCCTCCTTGTATAAAACATTTGTCCCCTGAAGAAAGGGATTGTGAAACTCATTTCAAAAAAAATACGCGTCGCGATCATAATGGCAGGTATGTTGTCAAACTGCCGTTCAAAACTAATATAAATCAGCTCGGTGATTCATACAATGTGGCTTTAAATCGTTTATTAGGCATCGAGCGAAAATTAGCAAAAAATGTTAAATTGCGCGATGAATACAATGCATTCTTGAAAGAGTATGAAGAATTAGGGCACATGACCGACATAACCAGCATAGATTGTAAGAATTCGGGTTATTACCTTCCACATCATTGCGTAATTAAAGAGACGAGTGAGACAACGAAACTTCGCGTAGTTTTTGACGGTTCCGCGAAAACATCAACAAATATATCCTTGAATGACGCGTTAATGAATGGACCGACTATACAGGATGACTTAATATCTTTACTTACGCGTTTTCGATTGTACCCTATTGCACTGACCGCGGATATAGAGAAAATGTTTCGCCAAATTAATGTCGATAAGGATGACGCGAAATTTCAGAAAATTTTATATAGGTTTAATGAAAACGAACAAATAAAAACATTTCGCTTGAATACGATTACGTATGGTCTGACAAATTCTCCTTTCTTAGCCGTAAAATGTCTTCAACAAATTGCTCTTGATGAGGGCTCGAATTATCCGTTAGCCGCAAAACGCATACTAAAAGATTTTTACATGGACGACCTTCTGACGGGAGCAAATAGCTATACGGAAGCAATGGAATTAAAGGAGCAGTTAACAAACCTTTTAAATTCAGCAAGTTTTCGATTGAGAAAATGGTTATCAAATGAACGTAATTTAATTAAAGACATGTATATCTCCGATTCCAATATACAACATATTAGTTTAGATTTGGACCGGACGCAAAAGGTACTCGGCATCGGTTGGAATCCGACAGCAGATATATTTAACTATATAATACGCGAATTTTCCATGTCAGAACGGGTATGTAAACGAACTATTCTGTCCCAGATTGCGCAATTGTTTGATCCCTTGGGATTGTTAGGCCCTGTCATTTCTTATGCAAAAATATTTATGCAAGAGTTGTGGAAGGCTAATTTACATTGGGATGAATCAGTTCCACAGGTATTGCAGACTAAATGGTTAAGCTTTAGATCGGAATTAAGTACATTAAATAAATTCGAAGTAAATCGGTATATATTATTAGATAATTACAATTCGATTGAATTACATAGGTTCTGTGATGCCAGCATGAAAGCATACGGTGCTTGCGTTTATATAAAAACGAGTACAGACGTTGACGGTGTTGTTAATCTTGTATGCGCGAAATCGCGTGTAGCACCAATAAAAACAACAACCTTACCACGCCTTGAGTTGTGCGCCGCGGTTCTATTATCCGAATTAGTCATGTTCGTAATAACTACAATTGATATAAGTTTCGATAAAATCTTCTTATGGTCAGACTCGACTATAGTATTGAATTGGATCAATACGTCGCCACATTTATTAAAAACCTATGTAGCCAATCGCGTAGCGAAAATACAAGGCAACACTAAAGGGGAATTATGGCGTCATGTTCCTACGGGTGACAATCCGTCTGATTCAATATCGCGGGGCCAAACACCTACACAGTTTCTTTATACATCCCCTTGGTTACATGGTCCTCATTGGTTACTTGATTCATCCGATTCGTGGTCCAAAACACCGATTTTTAATACGGAAGAGATGCCTGAACAGCGTCCCAAAATCTCATTAATGACTATTGCGTACAATTCAAATGTGAGTTTGTTTGAAAGGTTTTCTACTTTAATATCACTGAATCGATTTATAGCGTTGCGTTTAAGACTAATTAAACGCGTAAGAAATAAAATAATGGTTACGGGTGAGCTAAGCGCGCAGGAAATCAAGGAAGCCCACCTACGTTTAATAAAATTAATTCAACCCCCATCCCTTTTAAGGGATATAAACCAATTAAAGAATGGTCGTATTAGTAAAACCAATAAGGTTTTTAATTTAAATCCCTTCCAAGATAAGGACGGAATAGTACGTGTAGGCGGTCGGTTGAAAAACACACCAATAAGCTATGACCAGAAACATCCTATACTACTCCCACGATCTCATTACGTAACGAAATTAATTATTCAAACCGCGCATGTAAAAAATTGGCATTCAGGTGCTCAAGCCACCTTAAATTACATAAGGTTGATGTATTGGCCTATAGATGGTAGAAATACTACGCAAAATATTGTTCATAAATGTGTGCGTTGTAGAAAATTAAATCCGATCGTTCCAAATTATTTGATGGGTAATTTGCCAGAAAATCGCCTGGTATTGAGTAGGCCGTTCGAGAGGTTTGGTATTGACTATTGTGGTCCCTTTTTTATTATGGAACGGAAGGAGCGTAATAGGCAAAAAGTGAAGTCATATGTAGTTGTATTTGTTTGTCTTTCAACTAAGGCAGTGCATTTAGAGTTGGTTACTGATTTGAGGGCAGAGAGTTGTTTATCGGCAATTAAGAGATTGTTTGCCCGACGCGGAAAAGCTAACCATATTTCCACGGATAATGCAACTAACTTTGGAGGTGTTAGAAATGAGATTCTGGAGCTCAGAAAAACATTATTATCACGTGATCATAATGATAAATTAACACATGTTCTGGCAAATGAAGGCGTGAGCTGGCATTTCATACCACCTCGTTCACCACATTTTGGAGGAATTTGGGAAGCCGCAGTAAAGAGCTTTAAGAAACATTTATATAAGGTTGTGGGAGATGCACTTTTTACTTATGAGCAGTTTAATTCCTTTATTATCGAGATCGAGGCAGTTTTAAACTCTAGACCTATAACCTCGCTATCATCCGATCCTAACGACCTTTTACCTCTAACTCCTGGTCATTTCCTGATTGGTGCCTCATTAAAAACATTAGCTGAAGAGAATTTCACAACCATTGTACAGAACCGTCTGTCAAAATGGCAGCACACACTTAAATTAAAACAACATTTTTGGCAACGTTGGCAAAGGGAATATTTACATCAGCTGCAATCAAGAAGTAAATGGCATTTGGGTTGTGCTGAAGAGATAAAGGTTGGCACTATGGTCACTGTCAAGGAGAAAAATTTACCACCCTTGTGTTGGAATCTTGGCCGCATTATTGCAGTCCATCCCGGAGATGATAACATTACGAGACTGGCTACAGTGAAAACAGCCACCGGTACTCATAAAATAAGTGTTCGAGATCTGTGTCCATTGCCGACAAATGATGATTAATTAAAAATATAGAGACCTTTAATAATAATTATATTGTATATTTTAAGTTCTTGAACCGTATCGTTCAACCCGGGCGGTATGTTCAGTCTAAGAGTTACTAGTAGTCGGATCCCGAAGGTAAGACTTCGTCGTAATGCTAATGCGTTTTTAAATTCTCAGTATTGCAGGTAATTAAGCCTCGCATTGACCGCTTGCCGAATTAGAGTAGTAATTTAATGCACCTATGTCAATTACCCTTACCCTTTAAGAATTAAAATTGTTCTCGGGTATTCCCCGACTTTTTGGATTTTTAGTTTATACATGACAATTCGTATAATATTTATATTGATATTTGTGTTTTAGTTAGAAGTCATTAGGAAAACGAACGTTAGTTATAGTACAAAACGTTATTTATGATATCTTCGTTTCTATTGTCGGGACAACTTGTCATTTTCCTATAAATATATGTGTTCATGTAATTTAAATCAGATATACTTGTGAACCCGACGCATCCACTTCGTAATTTCTTAAAAATAAAATTTAAGTATATACAAAGAAAAACAATATACAACAATTGTGTTTTAATAAGATCCCAACCAAACAGATGCAGATCGTTAAGTTGCCGAGCATCGCGATATATTATTTATTGCACTTTTGAACAGTTTAAAAACAAATTTGTTAAAAATTTCAGACTTTAGAATTTTGTTTTTAAATAATAAATATTAAGAAAACATATCCTAGCTTAAAAGATTCATATCTTTAAAAAAGTAATGATAAAATAAAATAAAGCAGTAAAATAAATTAAAACTAAATATAAAATTGAATCAAACTAATTATAGTGTATTTGAGTGAGAATTATGTGTCACACTGGTGCTCGTCTCAACTCAAAATACACATATAGTTAAAATAAATGATTGTTAAAGTTACTCTAACTTGCAAAACAGCAATAAAGAGGAAAAAGAATAGAAAATTAAATAAATAAAATATTATATAGTGCAGTGCACATAAGAAATATAATGATCAAAATAATTAAATCAAAATAATAAACATAAAGAAGTTTCAAACCATCATGATTAAAAATGAACAATCTTAAATAAATAAAATAGAAGTAATTATAAAAAGTTTAAAATTTTTTTTTAAATCAAAAGAAATGAATGTATCTTTAAATACATTAATATAAAATACATTTAAATAGAGTTAAAATAAAACAAAGATGTATATGTATATATGGATATTTGAAAAATACAAATAATTATATGTAAAATGAAAATTAAATTAGATGTTTAAAGATGAATAAAATAAAATAATTTATATATAATTGTATGTATACTTAAGAAAATAATAATAAAATAAATGAGAATAAATTTCTCTTTTTAATAAAAATAAATAATATAAAAAAAAAAAAAAAAAAAAAAAAAAAGAATAAACACATTAAAGCCAAATAAAACACATATTCTAAAATATTAATAAATTTAGATAAATTACACAAATAAAAGTAGTTTGTGTAATTAAATCATATAAATAAAGCTTAGGTTGAATATGAAAACTAAATTTTATTATGCGAACAAAAATTTCATATAAATAATTTAATAATTACTAAACTAAAGTACAATAAATGTATTAAAATAAAGATGAGATCACTATGGAATGTAAAATTTGAATAAATTAAAATTATGATGAAAACAATAAAATTGTAAACAAAAAGTAATGAATTAAAGTATAATTGAAATTAATCAAAATAGAATATAATTGTGTTGGCTAGGATATTTAAATAAAATAACCTACGATTTATTAAATGAAGTAGATGAAAAGTTGAACTAATAATATTTCATAATAGATTTATTAATACATATAAAAATTAATAACAATAACATTTACAATGTATTATATATAATCTAAAGAAAAATTATAACAAAGGTTTATATATATATAATACTAAATGTAAATTTATTATGGAAAAGATTAAGATGATTATGTAGATGTGTAAATAGTTAAAATTTAAAGTATAAAGATGAAAACCGCGCACAAGATAAAAACAATCATCTGCAGATAAAAAAAAGATTAAAAAGATAGTAAAGATATCATGGTGTAAATAAATGTTATAATGTTTCTTTCCTCGTTACAAAGGGGGAAGGAAGAAAAGAACAAATACGTTAATTAAAAAATTCAAATTGATTTTATTCGCGAGGTTGAAGTGGTCTTACAAAGTTGTCTTCCGCGAGAAGATCACGCAAAATTTCGTTAATACATTTTAGCAATGCGCATTAAGTGGGGGGAAGGTATAATCAACACCCTACGATTAAAAATAATCAATTTAGGCTCCCAGTACTCACGGCATACCGCAACACTGACGGCGTGTCCGGGGCAGTTTTTCTCTGGAGTCGGCGATTTCGCAACAGCTCCTTCCGGGCGACTCCACCAGGTTCTTTCCTTGGAGTTGGCGATTTCGCAGTAGCTTCTTCCGGGGCAAGTCTAGGTGAATTCTCGTGCCTCAACCGGGGCACTCTCGGAGAATCCTGGGAGATGTTGTTGTCTCACATCCACGTAACAGCTCTAATTATTCCAACAGGATAGTCACTTACACTGTCGAAGCGATGATCGCAAAAGAAATCGAACGAATTCGTATCGCACACAATTCCGATGATCTTCAAACCACGGCGACTCGGCTCCCAGCAGATCAAGTGTACGGGAAGAAGGCTATGCGCGCAATCTCACTATTTTTTAAAGCCAACCGGGCTTTTTTGAAAATTAACCCCACCCCCTTCGCCGGAATTTCAAAAACTCTTTTTCCTCGCGTTTGTTGACGTCACCGGACGTCACAATGTATATATATATATATCAATAAACAAAATAAAGAGTTGAATTTCAAACTATATATACATACATATATGATAAAAATTAAAATAAAGAAAGAGAAACTAAAAACACATAAATGCATAATAACAAAATAAGATAGTTGTGAATGATTGATTTCACTTTTATTTTTAATTAAAAAATGAAGTTAATTATTTAAAACATATTATTAAATAATAATTCAATAATAATTAAATAATAATTAATAAAAAGAAGAAAAAAAAGGGGAGGATATCTCTAGAAATTTCATATCTTTTAAACTTAATGAGAGAAATCGAAGAGAAAAATTGTTCAATGTTTATAATAAAAAAAAAGGTTTAGCAGGGAGAAAGAGTAACAAAACTTATATCTAATGTTATGAATATTAACGGATTTTAACATTAATCAAAACTCTTTTGTTTAATAGAATCTGTTTCTCTCCTTCCTATAAACATATGAACATGATCCTCACTATTTTTTTTTTAAATAAAGAAGTAATGAAACAATTATAATAATCTAAAGAAGAAAATCTAGTTGTAGTCAAATTAAATATAACTAAAACATAAGATAGTAATTCAACATATTTTGATGAACATGACAAGTAATTTAAATATAAACATTGTTTTTTATTTTTTTTTATTTTTTTTTATCATTGATTTCATATAGAGATTCTGAAATAATAATATATTATAAAAGGAAAACAACAACGATGGAACAACATGTGGAACAAACTCTGGCACAGGCTGGTGAGATGCTTAAGAGCATGATGAAACCTGATAGCTTGCAGCAGGAAGAATCACGAGAATTGATGAGAGAAATGTTAGTCAGTATTTCTAAAATACAGGCTGACATACTTGAATTGAAACGCTTACGTGTTCGTGAGTTGGAATCACTGCAATGCTGTGGGTCTCTCACAGGTGCACAAAGTGTAACGGATAAAGAAGTGGTGGAGGATATGGAAAATATCCTTCTCAATGTAACAAATGACGATGTGTCAATGAATACGGCATCTATAGCCGATAAAGATGAAGAAAATGTGGAAAAAAACAAAGAAGATGAAAATCAAGCTAAAGAAGTGACAAGAAGAATAAAGAGGAAGACAAAGATCTATAATTCTGATTTCAGGCTGTCTCACAAGCGTGACTTTGCTATTTGGGAAACTAACATGAGAGCAGAATTATTATGCCAACGGCTTATCTATATAATTGATGACAAATACCCGGCACCAAAGAACAGTACATATGAAGAACTTCAAGATGATAAAGATGTGGCTCGTACTAAAATACAAGCAAGATTATCAGATCGATATCATAAGCTGGTAATAAAAATTACTGAGCCTAAAGAAATGATAAAGAAACTGAAAGAAGTTAAAAGGTCAGAACGGAACGTTTCACACAGAAATGTTCGTACTGATCTTTATACAATTAAGATGAAGAAAGGCGAAAAGGTGGTAAACTTCATAGACAGGTTTGAAGCCATAATCACAGACTATGAAGCTCACGAAGACGCCAAAGAAATAGATGAAATGGAAAAAAGGATGAGCTACTACAGTACAGTTGTACGTGTGTACCCACAACTAGAACACATGAGTTGGGCCAGGAAAGGATTACCTGAATCAATATATGAAAAGTTGAAAAATTTTACTCTTGAGTTTGAAGCCGAACAAAAGAGTAAACAACGAAGGAAAGACCGGGATAATGACGAAAATAAGCAATCGGGTGCGATGTTTGGAGCAAGTAATAATCGATGTCACCGTTTTAACTCTCCACAACATTATGCCGCGAGTTGTCCCTACAATAATACAAATAAATATTTTTGTTATTATTGTCAAAGTTTAAGACTCACAAAGGAGCAGATTGTTTTAAAAATCCAAACCGACCTCAATCAAATAAAAAGCTATCATCTCGCCAACCACAAAATCATTCAGGCCAGAAAAATCAAGAAGAAAATAAAGCCAGCAAACCAAAGATGTTTGGAGTTGTAAAAAAGAATTTTAAGAGGAAGCAGAAATTTCAAAAGAACAAAGCGGAAAAGGCAGCAAACACCGCTCAAAACGACTCCAATATACAAGGTAATATTTGTTATAAAGATGTCAATAATTCTTATGTTTCAGAGATAATTGAGTTCATAGTAGACTCAGGTGCACCACATTGTAAATAAATCAATACTCCTGCAAGGTCTAAAGAAGTGTAAAGACGAATATATCAAAAGTGCTAACAAGAATCAGTATGCTGATATAAGGATTGATGCAAAAGGAAATCTGACTTTATATTCAGATCCAGAGTCTAAAACAACAATCACCTTAAAGAGTGTTATGGCAGCAGGTGAAATAACTAATAATTTATTGTCGTTACGACAATTAGCAGGTGCGGGTTTAGGAATAAAACTCGATAATGAAGCATTGGAAGTCTACAACAAGACAACCAATGAGATCATCCTTGAGGGGACATACGAAATACCAAATTGAATTGTTCGCCTCCAAATCAAGAATGATAAAGAAGACAACACAGATGATATAGAATCAAGACTATATTTCTGTGAAGTTAGAATTATTACAAATTTGGAAGATAACTCATCAAATGAGTTAAAATCAAATGCAGATGGATAAATGACATCATGTTCGGAGGGAGGACATGATGGACAGAACAAGATGCAATTGTCCAAGATAAGTTCAAAACCAGATTCTCTATCTGAAGGGATGTTATGGTATAATAGATTGGGTCACACATCACTGAACTATCTAAGAAAACTGAGCCAAAAATCACAGCCATTAGAAGGTATTATATTTGAAGACAAAATACGAGACTGTGAAGTTTGTATCACTTCAAAAATGGATAAAATACCATTTAAAGAAGCAAGAAAAAGATCAACCCGACCTCTGCATACAATACATACAGATATTATGGGACCAATACAACCAAAATCTTATCCAGGTCAAAATAAATACATAATAACGTTTATTGATGACTGCTCAAGATGGGCAAAAGTATATGCAATTAAGTCTAAAGATGAAGCAACAGATGTCTTGAAAAATTTTCTCATTTCAGCAAGAAATCTACTGGGAAAGGATGAAAAAATATGTTACATCCGATCAGACTAGGCTAAAGAATATGTTGGAGGAAAATTTAAAGAAATTCTGGATCAAAAGAAAATTGAGATTGATTCTTCAGCACCTTACACACCTGAGCATAAAGGTGTAGCTGAAAGATTCAATCAAACGATACAAAAGAAGATACGATCATTGATGACAGACTCAGGTCTACCAAACACTATGTGGGCGTTGGCAGCAGAGGCAGCTGTTCACATCTATAATTATACACTACATAGTAGTATTGATTATGAAATACCAGTAAAGAAGTTTAACAATGAAGCAAATAATCATTTCAAGTACTTAAGAAAATTTGGGCGTGTTGCATACACAAAAGCACACATTCAAAAACAAAAATTTGCTCCAAAGGCCATAAGAATGTTTTTAGTTGGATTTAGATCTTCTTGCTACTTATTGTGACATCCAACAGCAAGGAAATTTATAAAATCCAGAAATATAAGATTCAATGAAAACTTAATGTATAAAGATGTAAAAGATCTTAAAATGAAGGCTAATGCTAATGATAAAGATCATGAATCAGAACTTGAAGAACAAGATGAAGAAGAAGAGATAACCTTAAAGGATAACGAAGAAATGCAATCACATCAAAGTGAATAGATGAAAATACCAAAGAAGCGGGGAAGACCTTGTAAAAGGAATTCGGAAAATAAAGATGAAACTAAAAGGATCAAAACTATAAATTTCCGACCAATTACAAGAAACATGACCAAAAAGGATAAACAAGATAAAACACCGTCGATTAAGATTGTTAACAAAGCACAAATTGACGATGAATCAGCACACTGTTTGTTAGCCAAAATAAACCATGATCTTGTAAATTATACAGAAGCCATAAATAGTAAGGACAGTATTGAATGGTCGCAAGCTATTAAAGAAGAATTAGATTCAATGACACAAAATAATGTTTGGAAAATAATACCAAGGCCACAAAAAGAACTGGATGGTACAAAACAAAACATAATATTCTCAAGATGGATATTCAAGAAAAAAATAAATAGTGACGGAACTATAAAATATAAAGACGCTTATTAGTGCGTGGATTCAAGGACAAAAGCACGTACGACTTGAAAGAGACATATGCACCAGTATCAACGTTGCCATTAGTACGTTTTTTGCTATCCAACATAAATAAATACAATCTGCACGTTTGCCAATTGGATGTAAAGACGGCTTTCCTCAATGGCATTATGGAATATACTGTGTAGATTTAACATGGAGAACTGCAACCCTCATAACACATCAATGGTGACCAGACAAGTTCATAACAGAAATAAAATTTCTGACACACAAGCAGGAGAAAATGATAAAGATGAAATGACTAAAAAAGAAATACCTTTTCGAGAAGCTATAAGAAGTTTAATGTATTTAGCCAATGCAACAAGACCTGACATTGCGTATTCAGTAAACTTTTTGGCTCGAAAACAACACCAACCAACTATTGAAAATTGGAAAGAAGTAAAGAGGATTTTTAGATATTTAAAAAGCAATCCAAACATTGGACTCGTGTACAAGTCACTAAAAGAAGATTTAGTAGCATTCACAGATGCTAGTTTCAGAGACTGCGATGACTCAACTTCTACATCAGGATATATTATATGTCTATATGGAGACACAGTGTCCTGGAGAAGTCATAAACAGACATATGTGATACTGTCTACATGTCAAGCTGAATATCTTGCAATGAGTGAATCATGTCAAGAACTGATCTCTCTTGATAAAGCCATCAGAAACATTACTAGCAAAGCATTATTGCCTGGGATAATCTGGTGCGACAATAAATCAGCTGGAGACTGTACAAAGAAAGATGGCAGTCACAGGTTGAAAATGTTCGACGATCCTATAGAAGAAATTAAAGAAGAATTAAAAGAACGAAAAACAATTGGAAGCCGAAAACACATGGCGACTACATAAAAGAATGCGTAGGACAAAAACGTATTGATGTTCAGTGGATATCCACCAAGGAAAATGTTGCTGACATAATGACGAAGCCATTGCCATTAAAATCACATAAACACCTAAGAGATAAATTACTAGAGTGTAGTAATGAATAATTAAAGATGAAAATAAGACTGGTAAAATTTTTATGTTGCAGGTAAAATAAAACAGGACTAAAGAGGGAAGATCAAGCAATTTCACACCATCAGGTGAATACGATGAAAATAATAAAGAGGCTATGATATTACTCCAACCGGAGAGTAAGAAAGTTTTTTTTTATGATGATTTGGACTGGGGGTTTTTAGTCGGTCGACATTGAATTAAGCCAACCCGACACTACAAGACGTTTCAATGAAGGAACTCTTGTGGGTGTCTTGTTGAAAATTTTACCTCCTTGACAACCTGGCAACTTTGGGCATCCAGCGAAGGGAGGGAGTGTTGAGTTTACACATGCTTCGGTGTATACTGAAAGTATGTGTAATACTCTATCTTCCTTTTATCTCTCTGCTTTTAGCTATGCGTCCTTGTCAAGACCTACCAAGCCTAATTGGTCCAGGGAGGTGACGTGACGAGAGACGCAAGCACTTCCAAAAATATTTCAAATTTCGAAGCTACGCGCATGTATATTAAATCATTGTTTTTACTATATCAACCTACAGCTATTAGTCTGTATATTTGTTTGTTTTTCATTGTTATAAATAAAGAAGTATAATAGATTATAGATAGAAATAAAGAGCAGAGAGTGGCCAAGTTAAATCTAAAACACAAGTTTTTATTTGAAACCTTTTCAACAGTTCCAACAATTATCAATAACTATATTTTATTCTTTTAATAGTTCATCTGTTTAAGTAAATAGTTACTAAACAGAAAATTTTTTTATCTGTAATGTTAATAATGTTTTTACTAATAAATTATTAAGATATGCAAATGATATAAGAACCTTTAAAATGAATTCACCTTTAAAATAAAATAAGCATTGTATAGATATTAATATATAAACGTTAAAAATACTATTTACTTTATTATTATAAAATTAATAGAACAATTTCATTTTAAATATTTGTCGTTCACTCTATTAAGGCGATCCTAGTGAATGTACGTAGATTAACCGAATGGAGAAATCATCAAATTTTATTATTAATCAAATATATATTTTCTAACTAACCGCCACTCCGGTTTTTACATAATGTCTGTACAATATTCAGTAATAATGCAATATATATTTTATAAAGATACATTTGTAATGATGGAAATTAAAAAAAATTTTTACTTTTTACTATTTTTATATGAATACAGTGAAAATATATAATAAATCATGACACGTGTAAGCAAAAGTAATAAATGTGGTAATATTTATTATTTTTTTCTCTTTTATTTTATAACATTAACATATAATTACATATATTATATAAATTTTATTTTTTTAATTGTAAATTATAATTTAAGTGGAATGTAATTATAATGAAGTGGAATGGAAGTATCGAAAAAAAACTTATAAAATGAAATCATTATTTTACGTTGGTCAAATGTATAGAATTAAATAAATTTCAGTTAGTTGAAAAATTGAAGTACAATAACCAGAAAATACAATGACTAAGGATTTAAAATCTAATAAATTACGCAATTAATATGTTGTTTTGTACAGGTTAAATAAAAAATTGTTAATTATTAATAAAAATACATATTAATAAAATAATAACAAGTATTTTTGTGCTTTTATCATTTTCATTACTTTAGCGAAAAATCATAAGCTTGAAATTTGAATATCATTGTTTCAATCTTAGTTTATAATAAATTTAGAACTTGTACTAGAAACTCAATATCATAAGCTATTATAAATTAGTTTAACGTATTAGAATTCGTAATGAATATCGCTCACCTTCAAAAAATTTACATCGATCTTGCTTATAATACGTTACGTACATATTTTACATGTTTGTTTTATTATAACTAAAAGTAAATAAAATATTACAAAAAAACTTAAATACTACATTTTTATTTTGGAAATTCTCCTTTAATTGTCGATTACAACTGGCGAGTCATCTGTGTTTTGCTAAACAGAAAAAAAAGGTTATTTACAAATTAGATTACTTTTAAAGAAAAAATTTGAATTATTTAGAAAATTTTATACTATTTTAAATATTTTGATCGTTTTTAAGTTATTTTATTGAAAAAGATTAATATTATAAAAATAACAAATAATTAATCCAAGTTAATCTACAAATGAAAATAAAAAATGAATAATTTTATATTCAGTTAGGATAATAATGTTTACATATTTTGATATCATAAAGCTCTCTTTAATTTTTTAATTTGCACATATTGGTAATACTTAAATTTTAATTTCAAGATTTTTTATTCTTCGTAAAAAATTAATTGTTATTTTTGGTCTATCCCTCGATATTAAATTATGTGTTTCAAAATAGCTGATAGCTGCTTGAACATTGTCGAACAATGATTACAAGTCAGAATACGAAAAAAAAAATGCATTTTTATTCGTTTTTCGAGGGATCTACAAGATATGGACTCACACTCACGTGTCCCCCGACCTCTTCGACGTAGGGGTGCGCGGCGATATACTCGAGGCCCCGGGCGATAGCCTCAGGGATGGGGGGCGGTGTCGGGAGGTGATCACCTTCGGGTCGAAATCCGTTCTCGTCGGCGACGTACCGCAGGTGGTACGTGTGTCCTTCGTCGTCGGTGTACGAGATCTCGCCGTTGGACACGATGACATCCACATCTCCGACGTGTTTCACCGTCCCCTGCTCCTGTACGTTTATCCCATTGTCTGAATTCCAAACGTTAAAAAAACTGCCATCCGGGTTTACCTCCGCATCGTGTTGGATGATTCGAGCGGTTGCCACTGTATTCTCAGACCTTGGACCATGTCTATTGGATTAAATCAATGGATCAATGGATTAGATAAACAAAAATTCATGAAAAATTTTAAACACGAATTACTTTTAATTGAGAATCGTGATAATTGATACTTTATTGTAGTATTTCTCTAAATATTAAGTATTAACTCAAGCAATTAATAATTATCAGCTGACATTGTATTTTTATTGCAATAATTATAATTTAAATCAATTTTATGATTTTGATATTTATATGCCTGCCATTCATTTTATTTTTGAGAAAAATGCTTTCTTACGTTGTATTTATTATTAATCTGGTATAAAATAAGTAATTTCAATGTACATTAAACTTGAAAGATATGTATTACCTGTCGAACTAAATGAAACTCCAATTATAATTTAATTAAACGATAGACACTTATTAAATTCAAATTTTTTACATTTCTTGCATGGAGTATTGAGAATACTTAAAGAAAATTTCTTGATTAATTAATTATAAATAATTTTACCTTGCTATTATATCTACGGTTTCTTCATGATCGGCATGATTTACATTCTGATGGACCAAATCGTGATGAGTGAAAGTTTCTTGTGCTATAAAATAGTTTATTTGTAGAAAATCGACATTTAAATTTCTTATCATATGATAGTATCATTAATTACAGCAAAAAGAGAATAAGAGAATTACATTAGTTAATTTATTACAAATTTGTAATTTTATGTTGCAAAATGAGATGACGACTATTTGTAAATATACGCTATAATTATACTATCTAGTATAATGTATGCTATCCAAATAATTTATTTTTCATCGATTAGTATTTTAAAATTGAAGTAATAATTCAAAAAAGGTAAAAATAACAGAAGTTATTAACGCCTTAAGGAGCTCATAAGTTATATCGATGAATCAAAAGATCTAATAATTAAAAAGAAATTAGCGTTCATCTTTAATTTTTCATTTTTGAATGTTGAAATAGCATTGAAAATGAATATAAAAGTTATAAGGTTTAGTTTTATTTAAATTAAAAAAATTAATAAATATAATGCATTAAAAATTATTAGTGAGATATATATATATATATATATATACATGTACGTATAATGTTTTCAAACAATTCATTTTTATTTCTTTTTTGGTAATGCATCGTATTCAACACGAGAAATTGATGATTTATTCCTTTAACTTAATGTGTAGCAAGAAGAAATTATGAAATTGTTATTAAATAAATAACTAATGTATGTAATATTGGTTTTTGATTAAAATCAGCATGTCTTAAGAAACAAATTTTTTTTAGAATGATATTGTTTTTTGTAATATCAAATATATATTAGGGTGTCTCGGTTAATCTCGGATCGACATGAGATGGAAATGGCATACTTTGATGGACCGATGGTTGATGAACTGTTTGGGGATGAACTAGGGTCAAAGTTCGTTGTTGGTGCTTGACGTTGGAACTGGTGTGAGACGGTTGAGGATGCACATTAATTTGGTGACGCGCTAAGGGCTGATGGACCGACCGATGGATTGTTACTCGATGGAGATTGTCCGGTTCCTTTGTTTTGAGAATATCCGCAGAGGTGGTTGCCACGAATAATAATATCTATACCATGAAATTATATTGATAAGCCGACGATAAAGGCCAGTGTTTGTTTATGAATTTCTAATAAAATTGGTATGAAATTGTTTATCAATAATTTAAGGGTGTAGGTAAGTGTGTATTAATTGAAAAAATAACATTTCCAACTGTTTTTTCTTATTTTTATTTTTAAACGGTAGTTAAAGTTTTAGTTTCAAGTATTTCCTAATCACAAAAAAGCCTCCCAACTTTATTATTTTATTAGTGAATCAATATAAACATTTCATTGAATTTTATGTTATCATAACTATTTGTTACTGATCTATATAAATTAGAAATTTTTTAAATATTTTTTTTTTAAGTTTTTTTTTTTTAAGTTAATTTTTTTTTAAGTTAAATTTATTGTATTTTTTTAATTATATTTTCTAAGTAAGAAACTATTGTTGAATTATAAATTAAATGTGTAAATAATTATTCTTATAATTCATTAAATAAAATTATAAACAATTACATATGTGTCAATACAAATAATATACCTTATTATAAAAGCTTTAATAATTTGTCTATAAATTTAAAGAATTTATTATAATGGTATAACTATTAAAATTTGTCATAGTCAATACTATTGTCGGTTTTTATAAATTTGAATACATGAATTAATTTTGCTTTTTAAGAGTATCCTTCAATAAGAGTTTATACGTATTTTAAAAATTTATAAATATTTCTAATGAATACTTATTGCTAAATACAAGACAATAAAAAAAAATATTTTATTTATTGTTAAGTAAACTCGGTTGATCTGATTTATAAATTAATTATAAATTACCACCGAGCAAAAAATTTTTTTGTATATTATACATTATATATTATACATAATATAAAAAAAAAATTATTTTTATTTCTTAAAATTAAATTAAGTTACCTTTTAAATTTTATTATTGAATTAATCATTATATAGAAATAAAATATAAAGTAATTATGTATAATTTTATCAGTACCAATATATTGGTTTAAAATATTACACTGTGTCTTTTCGAATCTTATTTTTGATTAATTTATAAACTGTAATATTGTTTTATAAAAATTGTGTATAACTCCGAAAACTTTGATTGCATAGTCTATTACAACAAAAAAATGTATAATTAATTTTAATTATTTAATTTCAACTGTAATTATTGTTTTATTACAATTGAAATTGCAGATATAAGCTATTTTTTGTCTTTGTTTACCAGAATATGTAATTGACATAATAATCATTACGTGCAATGGATGAAGAGTAATATTGCTAAAAATGTTTGAATTATTTTATATCAGTTTATTGTTTACTTACCGAATAGTATAGCATTGTGGGTAACTTAATGGTTATTTGGCTATTTAGAAGAGATCGGTGGTTGAAATAAAACTGATTTAATCCGAACATCACCGTGCGTTTTTATACCTCGACAAAAATCTTTTTTTCTACTCCAGAGCAGGTTTGTTGCATCCAAAATGCCTATGAGTTCGTTAATTCTTTTGATTTTGAGCGATTTGGACGTAAAGGTCTTCTTTTTGGGCCGTTTCAACACAAAGTAAAAAAATGCCTCGCACGTCGACACTTGAACACCTGACGAATTCATCTACTTAGTTAATTTTTAAAATTGTATATGATTTTGAATAAAAAAAATTTTTTTTAATCTTATGTAATTGAAGATAAAAGTTTTTGACACAGAAAAAGTGAATTCAATGTTACATAAATTAAATAAATTTTTTTTTTTTTTTTTTTTTTGTTACTGTATTTTCGGCGAGGACGAGTTTTAATAGCTGAGGCGCAGAAGATGAACGAAAGTGAAAGGCAAAGATTTTTTTCTTCTGTGAAGTGCAAACTGTCAACCTTGGATCTAAAGATTTTTTATTGGTTTCGAATGATAAAGTGGATAGGCAAAGGCCCTTTTTCATACATTTCTAAGCGTAAATACTTCGTTTTTCAATATCTTTATTCAATGATTATAATAGTGGTTTTTATTTATTTAATTATTATTATTGTCCGAATTTTTTAATGGTTTTGAAGATAAAATCATTTTAAAAGACATTTTTAATGTGTTCTTGAAATCGATCATAAATTTAAAGAACTAGATAGTAAAAATTCTGAATTTCATTTATTATGCCAATGTTGAGAAGATTCATCGAACATAATGTATACTTTATCGTACAAATTTCTCTTTTTTCTCTTTTGAGATTTAAATCATTTTAATTATTTTTTTAAAATATATTCAATTATTATGAATATTGCAAACAATAGAATTTATGATGACAATTATAATTCAAACCAAATAAACTTCCTTTCATAAAAGTTTTATAAAAATATAAATAAAATATAATTGTAATAATTATTACATTTAGGCCACTAAATTATTGAATTCCCGTAGCAAAATTTTATTATTATTACTGTATCTAAGATGTTACAATTCTATAAATTATTATTAAAGTTATTAAAATTCAATTGATTTAATAAATTGGGAAATAGTGAATAAATGAAGAATTTATATATAATTGAAAGTTATTTTTTTATAACTACAAACTTTAATAAACAATATCGAATTAAATAACTTGTGTTAATTTATATTTATATGTGTGTATATGGTTTTGTTTTTAAATTACAATTTTTATTTTTTATAAAAAAAATTTATATTCACATAAAAAAAAGATTAAAAATATACTTTAAAAATTAGTGTAGTATATTAATTTTTAATATTTAAGAATTAATAAAATTTTTAATTTATTCAACATTAATATTGAATAATGTAAATATCATACTTAAAAGTATTTAAAAATTAAAAAATTTATCAAATATCAAAATTAGTCATTTTATTTTAAATAAATTAAAAGTTGAAAATAAAATTTAAAAAAATATAACATCTAAAAATATTGCTGATTCATTAAACTATTATTACTTTTGTGAAAATTATATTATTCGTGCTCCTTAGATTTAATACGTACATGTGATATATGTGAAAAATATAATTAGTTTTAATTGTATATAAAACACATTAAAAAAAAACATTAATTGATAAAAAATATGACTAAGGGGGCACGATATTACTATAACAAGAAAAATTTATCAAAAATGGTATCTCGATAATAAATTCAATGAAAACATTTAAATAAAAAAAAAAAAAAAAAAAAAAATGAAACCAAAGCACTGTTAAATTTTTAAAAATAAGAGAGGAGTGGAACCATCTTTCGTCAGGAAATTTGAGTTATTACCTGAAATAGGCATTTGTAGGTGTTGATATAAATCCTTTCGTTTTATGTTAGCCAGGATTTTACACACACTGATTGTGGTAAATTAATTATCATTTCAATAAATTATTCAAATCTCAATGAATGCGTAAATCCTTGCGAAAAACTTATTGATAAAAGAATTTGAATTAAAAAAATTTATATAATCTTTTATATACTAAAAGAATATGAATTTTTAATGTATTTTCTAGTAAGATAGAGAATATCTTGATATAAAATAAAAGTTTAAAATTTTTTCAATTTTTTTTTCAATTTTTACTAATAATTATAATTTCATTATAATAACAGTAATATTAAAAATTATGTTTGAAATAAAAGTATTAATAAATATTACTTAATAAAAATATTACACTTATAATATATATAATTTTATTAAATTTATTAAAATTATTATAAAAAAACTTTTAACTGTTGTATTAGAAGCAAAAAGAAGATTTCACTTCCTAGGATTCTTCATCACCTCGTAGTTTTCTTTTTATTCTCTTTAAACTTTATTTCCTAAAAAAAACCTAAATGTTATTTATTATTCTGATCACGGATTTTAATATTTATCTGAATTTAATAAGAGGTATTGAAGTTTTTTAATTTAAATATAAGAACTTGATTTTCCACAATAAAGAATTTTAAAAAATTTATCAAATAAATTATATTCTATCTTTGATGGAGCCGCCTTAAAAAAAATATAAAAAGAAAACTTAGATCTATCACCCTCGCATATATAATTATTAAATTGTATATTATTGAAAAAGTTTCCTTGAAAATCTACTTTTTAGATTACCTTTTTTTTATACCAATTAGTTTTTTTCCAACCCCTTAAAAACTTTACAAAAAGTAGCAATGAATTTTTTTAAATACTTATTTTTATTTGCAATAATTATTGAAAAGTTTTATTTTAGTATTATTTGAAATTTATACTAAATTTTAATGTAAATTAATTAAAAATCTAAGAAACAGAGAGGGAGAGAGAGAGAGAGAGAGAAAGGAAAAGAGTGAATTAACATGTAAAATATTAAATAAATACAAAGTTTAAAAGTAATATAATTTTGAATCAATACTATTATATGCACATCAAAGAAAATATTATTCATTAGCGTTTGAAGCATGAAACAAAAATTATTTATATAAATATTTAAGTATATTAGTAGATGATAAAGAAATGTATTAGATTTATTTTAATAAATATTCTGTCATTATGTTAGTAATGATAAAATAAATAAAATAAAATAATAAAGAGTTTTGAGCAGATAAAACTATGTATAAAAATAATAGTTTCAATATTCTCGTTGACTGCTCAAAAATGTTTATAAAAAACATAATTGGTGCTTGCTTATCCATTCAATCATCCATATAATAAAATAACACATATAATAAAATGAGGTCATTTTAGTTAACACATGTATTATTGCTTATTTTTTTATTCTAAATAATTTCTGTAGTCTATAAGTAATACATCTTTATAGTGCATTGAATAATATTAGATAATTAATTTCTTCAGCTCTATAAATAATATATATGTTGGGTTGTAAATTAGTTACCAATCATACACTGCTTGTTGTATCGGTAGTACATTTGATAATGATATGATTAAAGGAATATAAATAAAAATGCGACCGTTTTGATATTGAGATTCACACTTAATTGATTTTCTTTAATGAAAATATCTGATAAGAAGATTTATACATGTGTTGAGATATATCGTTTTTTGATATCTAAGCTTCCTTTTGTTCGACATTAACAATAATGCTAGCAAGTAAAAGGCGGGTGGTCAGGAAGTTTACCATGCACCCTACCTGATAAACGGAAAACCCACCAATATATAAATTCAATAAATATGGGGGGATTTTTCGGCACTTAGATCTTTATGACGCTACATATTTAAATGATGAATACGGACATCTCAAGAATTCCATCTACCAAGAATTAAATCTATGTAGCAACAATATATATATATAATTTAAACACTAATTTATATATATAATGTGATTTAGTTATTCCTGATTAATTAAATTAAATTGAGTTACTTAAATGCTTACTGAAAGGTTCATTGATATTACATGCGATTTCAAAAAAATAATAATTTTTATTTAAATAATCTTATACAAAAATAATGTGTCGGATCCATTGTCATTTATAACAGTTTTTATCATAGCTATAGAAAATCAGGAAAAAAGGTAATTTGAGCTTTAATTTATAAATTAACAATATCTATGTAATATGAGATAAAAAACATTTTTCGATGGGCTTCTTAAAAGGAATCGTTATCTTTAGTTACATCTTAATCATTGATAATTTCTTTCTCTGTGGTGTCTTTAACTTCCTATTTGCAGTAGAGTTAAATCTAACAATTAACTATAAAACTCCAATGCATTATAAATTTAGAGAGGAAATTCTAAAGAATTATTATTAATAAATTCAAAGACTAATTTTATAGATTGGTTTTATAATTTCGTAAAAATTAATCAAGAAACTACAGTGGACGTGATGACAGAATTTTACTTTACCTTGCGAAAAAGTAAAATGCCGTACCTGTCGAATTTTGCACTGCCGAAATAATTATTTGCCGTTATCGCGTATATACGATGATAATTGGGTACAGTAATAACGGAAAATTTAAACGCTCCCGAATTTTCCGGTATCTATACCGAGTACATTATTCAGTCAAATTTTTCGGAATGTGCGGACTTGGGTATAATTATTTTACTGTTTTCCCAGTGAATAGTGAATTGTTGATTCAAATGATAAAAATGTAAGAATTCATATCGCTAACTGACATAAAAACACTATTCTAAGAAAGCCTCGAGCTCTAAATGTTAGAAAATGGTCCTCTCCAACGGTGTAATAAACCCAAGCAGAATTAAAGGTAGGAATTATTAAGATTAAAAGGTTTGTACGAGTCCTGAATCAGCCGAGTGTTGCTGTCTTGATAATTGGATTTGCAGAGTTAATATGGAATAATGATGTCCTACCTGCAGATAAAGCTGAAAACAATAATAAATCTAAATAAATTATGAAAATTAAAAGTTAAAAATGATCCAATGGGTGCGGGTCGAATAAAGCAGACTTATTCATATGTTGATTTCGTCGGCGTTTCGATATCCTATTTATCCTATTTAAGGTATCCCTTATCCTAGACATGACGTGCTTCCATAAAATACTAAATAAAGCTTTTGGCTTTAGCTTTGTAGTTTATTTGTAAAAATTTGTCATTGTCTTTTTTTGCAATTACAGAAGTTACTACTTTATTATTTATTTATTAATATTCGAAAAAGCTAAAGGGAATATATATTTATGATGATAATATATAACAGTAGTAATTAGTTAAAACAGTAGTAATTAGCATGATTGCAAAAAATTCGTCAATGCAAACTAAGGTATATTAAATAGTTAAAAAATACGTATATTTATTAAATTCATAAGCAATCGCATTTTATGCTTCCAAGTATTACTCGTAATTCGTACCGATAGTTCTTTAATATTGGCATTTGGTGAGAATTGGCTTTTATTTGAATGTCGCGGTCAAGTGTAGCGCTCGGGGTTCCGCGTGTCCCCGCGTGTCCCCGCGTGTCCCGCGTGTCCCGCGTGTCCCCTGACTTTTGAACTTTAGGCCAACGGATTTCCTTTTCAAAACACAATGAATCACATAGCAGAGGTTTTATAAACACAATCTCCTCATGCTTGCCAAATTCCAAGGAAGAAAAATGGTACAAAATGACGGCACTGAAGCCAGTGTTCCGTAACGAATACAGGATGTGTAACGTAAACTGGTAAAATGCATCGTAACGTCACAAACTGTAAAAATCGTAAAACTGACATAGGCCACACGCACCATTAGATCTCCCACTCTTCTTTATCCACTCCAATTTCATTTTTTTTGTTTATATTTTTTGCTCTTTGTCATTCGTCCACACTAGCCATCTTCGTGTTCCAAAGTATGTGTATTCATAAATCCCTTTTTCCGATTTTCAGTAAACAGGTTATGTGCATGTATGTACAGTGTACGTATGTATTTGCATTTGTGTTTCACCCGTAACCTGTTGTTTCCCTGCGTTTTCATCGCGGAAGTCCTCACCGGTGATCTTGAGTGAGTCCGTGGCAGCATCTACAAGGCTTTTAAAAGCGACGACTGATCGCTCCGTCGCCAAAACCGAATGTTTTTACGTCGCAGTATTGCAAAAATATCACGAATTTCATTTGAAGGAAACGATTTTTCATAATACAATATCGGGCATTTATTATTATCAGGACTGGAAAATAATTTCCGTTTTCTGTTAGTATTCTCTCTTCAGACTCAATAATTTTCTTTTTAATCGTGTAACGAGTCTAACTTGCAGCTTATAAATCGTTATATTAATATTTAAATTGCAATTGTAACTTTATTATTTTATTATTGTTTAGTGTGTTTCATAATGTCTGAGCAATTTTTGGGATGCACTGTTTCGATAAAGTGCATTGATGACTTGGGAAGCTACCAGGGTCAGATTATTGCTTTGAACGATCAAAGTGTAACACTTGCTAAGGCATTCTGCAACGGTGTGCCTCATAATTCTCCCCATGTAACATTGAGGTTTGATTTTTTCATTTTATTATTAATTAAATTTAAATTTACTCTTTGCAGAAATATAACATGAATGCAATACTAAGAGATAGTTGTTCGATTTAAAATAATATTTTACTCAATAATTCACATTGAAATACATTTCATAATACCTGTTTCTAAATATGCTTATACGTGTAAAAGTTTCTTTATTTACTCAAACAAATATTGTAAATAATATAAATTATTTACAGGGCTAAAGATATATTAAATGTAGACATAGTATCTGTAGAAGACCCAGGTGTATCCCAAAGAGATGTACAAGTACAAAATAAGGTTACTGTAAAAAGACCAATAGCTAAGAGAGCTGGCAGATCAGTATCAGAATGTTCCGTGCCAGTTACTCAGTCCCAACCCACTCAAATACTTCAAAATGTGAGAAAACCATTACCAGATGTTCAGTCATATTCAGAAATGTCAAATTCAAATGGAAAAATTGTACAGGGTATGAATTAAAATTTATCTAACATTTTAATTTCATTGTATGTATAATTTTTATAAAAATCTCAATGAAATTAATCACTTTATAAAAGATTTATTTAATTTTTGACAGTATAAATTATAAAATTATCATAAAAAACTTCATTTATAATAAACTTCATATAATAGGTCAATCAAGGATGTCAAGAAAGAAGATGAGCGAGAGAGATGAACAAGCCTTTGGCACACCAATAGATCAGTCTTTACACCAAGATTTTGATTTTGAAAAGAATTTGGCTTTATTTAACAAAGAGGTTTGAATCTAAAAATATTTTAATTTTTGTTTGTATAAACAAATTTCAAGATATAATTGTTGAAATAAATTGTTCTAAAATTGATTGTAAAATGATATTAGATTATACAATTTTTAGAATTTAAAAATCTATTGATTTTAGGCTGTATGGCAAGAAATAAATTCTAAAAAGCCTGATGTCGTTCAACAGTTTCAAAATCGAGGAGGTAATAAGGCAAGATATAGACACGATGAAAATGTAATAGAATCAGAACCCACTGCTCTGCGACAAATCATTGTAGCTAATGCAGGTCCAAAGGAGTATGTTACAGATGATGGTTTAATAATTCCCAGTATAACATTGGATCTTCAACGACAGTTAATTGGTGCTGCAGATCGACTCGGCATTAGTTGGGAACGAAGGGTTAGTGAAAAAAAATTTGAATACTTTAATAACTTTATGAATTTTTGCTATTAATAATTTTTAAAATTTATATTAAATTGAGTAATAATATATTAAAATGTGAGTTAAAAATTGTTTTACAATTGTTTAAAAAATGTTAAAAATATGCTAGATACTTAGTTTTACAAAAAAATTAAAAATAACCAGATACAACAATTTACTTATTTACTTTGTACTCTTAATCAAAAGTCTTTTATTTTATACACTTTTAATACAATTAAAATAATTACTCGTGTGTAGATCATTTATAGTTATGTAAATAAATGTTAAATTTCTTGAAAATCATCCTAATGTATCTTTAGATAAATCCACAAAAGGAACATTACAATACAGAATAATATTAATTAACAGGTGGAGTTGTTAGGCCGAGCAGGCACGGAGATAATCCTGCAATTACTAGGTGGAGCTCATCGACTGAATCCAAATAACGCGCACCAGTGGCCGACGGTGGTGGCGTTGTGCGGCCCCCATAGATCAGGTGCTGCAGGTATCAACTGCGCACGTCAACTCTCAAGCCACGGCGTGAAGACGGTCGTGTACGTCGAAAGCTCCGAGGATGTGTTTCTGCTGCAGGAACTGGCACTCTACAAATTGACCGGACATCGAGTTGAGACCGAGGTGAAGAAGCTGCCGGTGGCGACGGACCTCATAATCGTCGCTCTGTGCGAGGAATGTTCCTCGAGGACTGTGACTCCGGTAGCCAAATGGGCTAGCAATAACCGGGCCTCAGTTCTGGCGATCGAGCCCCCGTCCGATGGGACCCCCGGGATCGCTTGCAAGTACAGTCTCGTCTCGGGGTTGCCACTGTCGCACTGTCTCGAAAACGGAAGACTCTACCTGTGCAATTTGGCCCTCCCCAGCAAACTTTTTTCGGATGTCGGCATCACTTACAGGTCGCCTTTTGGACCCAAGTTCGTCATTCCCCTGCATCTCAACAGCTCTTAGCGTTGTGGCCCCAATTAATCAACTGGCGGTGGATTCACGGATTGTGGAGGTGGTTTAAAGAGGCCCTCGAGTCCTTAGCCAACCATTTCAGCGCTAGTCACGAAGTTTCGTGCGTAGCTGGCTTTCGAAAATATGTCTACCTTCTGTGGTGCTCATTCCTTGGATAGAATATTAATATATTGAATCGGTCGATTAGTACGTTGACTTTTAAATCGTAAATACTTTATGTTGACACTGCAAGCCACGCGTTTCGATTCTGATACTACAATTGCTTAATTCAAGCGAATGGATTTTATGAATCAATTATAGAATTAAATATGTAATCTACAGAAGAACTCAAGCTTTATATTCTTTAGTACTCAACATAATTTTAACTCGAGTGCTTGTGAATGTTTGAATTGAGTTTTCTTTTTTTCACTAGGGAAGTCCTGTAATACCTTTCTTATTTGTACAAATTTCAACTAAATCTATATCTTTATAAGATTTACATAGTACATGATATTCAAAATAAAAAATCAGCAACATTAATTATTTGCTAATTGTTTTTTTTTATTTTCAGTTCTAATTAATGATAATAGTTTAGTTAAAAAATTTACTTTTATTTAATTAAATTTTCAAATTCAATATTGACAAAATTTACTATTAATGAGTGAAATATTTTAAAAATCATACCACCTTTTACTTTTTAAAACAAAATTTTCGAAGCATTAAATCTATGAACGTGTGCAAAAGATGTAATGGAATACAATAACTGATTCATATTTAAATAGAATATACAAGATTTGTATTCATATTATAGATTAAGCAAATACATGTAGTTTTCTTGCAGCATTTTTTATGGGTTTTAGATGATAAGACTTGACTTATTAATACTGTAAATTATAAAAAAGTCAAATTGATTTATCAATTTATTCATGTCAAGAAATATAATTCTTGATAGTGTCTGGAAATTAATTTTTTGCGATGTAAAACCATAATTTTATATTTATGTTTTTGAAAGAGAAGTCAATGTCAATTTTAATTGCACTATAAAAAATTATTCACATTTTATACATAATAGTCAAAAATATTTTCATTCAACAACTGATTTGTGTACGTTTTCTTATTAATTTCATATTAAAGTAATATTATACTCTTTTTAATTCTGCTTGTTTATCCTTTTTTACAATGTAATTTATTATTGATTGTGTCAATCAAGGGTATTTTTAAATATATCGGAACAAACGTTTATTGGCATATAAGCAAAGGAAAAATTATTTATTTACAAATTAATGCATAATTTTTTAAAATCTTTGAGTAAATTTTTAAAGATAATCATGTGCTCGTTCATACTTCTTTAAGAGTATACGTAATTATAATCGACGAGAAGACAGCGATGTTCTCTTTCTTTGTCGATACTCTGATAAGTTATGTACGTTTTTCAGTCATCCGACTATATTAAGTACATACTTTATCTCTTACTTCTACGAAGCTTATAGTACGCGTTATCATATTATGATTTAAAGCCGTTGCTTATCTCTATCACGAAGTAGTTTAATTTTATATTATTCTGTGTATTCAAAGAGTAAACCACCGATTTCCGTTAACGAATGTTAATAAATGCGTCGTATTAATTTATGGATGCAATGTTTGTAAAATTATGAATCTTTTGCTCAAGTATTGGAATATTCTGTGAAGGTGTTAAAATGTTAAAGTGTTAAAAATGAAAATATTTTAGGTGTCAATCAAGTGGATTTTTTACATAACAGTGATGCGAAACGCTATATAATAATTGTTTATTTTTTTCCATCCTTACGTATTTATTTTATAATTATCCATTTTATTTAATGAAGTTTTATTAATTTTTTATTTGGTGGTGTTTAGTGATAAATTTTATATAAAATATGTATTTACAACTATTACTCAAAAGCTAGTGTGTTACATATGATTACATGAACTAATAGCACGTCCATATGGATAAGAGGAAAATTTGAAAAGTCAAGGTGGGTTTTTACTAGCAGAAATTTGTTTCTTTGATTGCTCGAAAAAGAAATTTTTTTTATAAAAATTTTATACATTTTTTTTTACATAAATAAAGAATAACTAAAAGTCTATACATAACTATAAGTAGAATAATATTCATTAGCAAATATTGATATTCAAATTTTCTTAAACAAAAGATCTATTTTAATTTCCATTGTCAAAATTAGTTTATTAATTGTCATTTGAATGACTTTATTAGATAAACATTCTAAGCTCTTAATCTATCTTGCAAATACTAAGTGAAGGACAAAGAATTTTTTTCATTACAGGAAATATGAGCATATTTTTTAAAAAGAAATAAAACAACAGATAACAATATAAATTTCTTTAATAATAACAAACAGATTATTTAAAGCAAGTTACATTTTTATAAATTAATTGGATAATTAAAAAATATAATATTTAATTATATATTTAACAATTACTTAAACAGTTGATCAAAATGATTTTAAATCAAGTAGAAAAAGAAGAAGAAAGTATCATACAAAATATAACATTCTCAGTATTATCGTTACACTCATTACACAAAATTTTTTTAAATTACAAAAACTGAATTCCAGTATTGACAAACCTTAAGGAAATAATGCCAGGCACCTTAACGTATCCAATGTATGCTTGTGTGGAACCACCACAACCTAGGCGAAGAGCACATTCTTGGGCTCATCATCATCACTTTACAAACAATCATAATGCCAACCTTAGACCAGCTAGAGTGTCTTTGGCCCATCCTCCTGGAGTAAGAAAATATTATTTCTTTCTTCTACCTTACCCTTAATATTTAAAAAATATTAGTTTTATTATTTATTTGCTCATGAGTAAGTTAGATTTTTTTTTTCTTTTTATGCAAGTTTTCCTTTAATTTATACACTACAATCTTGTGTCAATGGTTCATTCAGATAAATTTTTAAATAGCTCTAATGTCATTTTAGTAATATTTATATAATGTGGGTAGTATTTAATTTATCTTTAAATAATTTTTTAAATCAGTAAGAAATAATAAAATTAAAGGAATGATTATTTTTGTATAAAATAAAGTATAAGTATTTAAGGAATTTTTCTATGTTTTTATAATTAAATTATGGTAAATATTTCAAGCATAAAGTAATTATAAATGCCAAATAAATAATAATAATCTTTAAATACTGTTTTAATGAACGTTTTATTAAAAAAAATAAAAAATGAATATTATTTCAGAACTATTAGATTTAAAGTTTTATATTAATGATACGTTCCTTGTAAATTTAAAAAAGTAAACGAAACGCGATAAAATGAAGAAAAATCAATATGCAAATTACATTGACATTGAAAATGATTCCAGTATGATTAACAATTCAGAAACGCGACAAGAGACTTTTTCAAATGTTTAACAGTGTTGCCGAAGGCAACTGAAATATTTGGCGGGTCTTGTGTTCATCTTAAATGTATTTAATAATTTAATAAAAAATTAATAAATAATAAATCTATTTCCATCATTATTAAATACCAGCCCTGCGTATAATTCAACCAAGATAAACTCAATAGTATTGATATGCATTAATAATATTAATAGTAAAAGATCCGATCAGATTTTTATTTGATTTTGAATTGTAATTAAAAGATAGCAGAAAGCAATTTGCAAGTTTAACATCAAAACGAAATACCATTGAATTATCCATAATAGTACAATTAAAGGTATTCCTATACTAACTCGCAGTCCGTGTACATTCTTTGCGCGTGCCAAAGTGTGTGTGCGCGCGCGTATGAATGAGCACACATGCGTAAATGCACTTAAACGCAGTATTCCATATGAATGCGAATAAATTTTACGATGTAATAATAAAAATGGCTTTTTAATTAACGCACGATTTTATTATTATCGAGGTTTTCATTCATTCGCGAGTAAATTTAATTACTCCAAGAGGAAGTCCCAACCTAAAATCCTAACCTAAAAAACTAAAAATTTGATAAAAAACGTTCGGAGTCGTAAATTAAAGGATTTTGCAATATTGAATTAATTCTAGGTATCTTTGAATAAAAAACGCGCAGGCAAAATCGTATCAATTCTAACAATGGCAACGCTGAATCACGTAAAAAGGGGAAAGGTAGCCATCTTTAAAATAGGCAACATATGTCACATCCGTCTCTCTCGCGATATTCCGTGACGTAGTGGGGTTATTGGTAAGGCAAAATAGGTTTTCTTGATGACACCCGAGAATCGTAATCGCAACTGTGAATTCTGTTATTAATTTTCCTAAGCTGGGGGAGCCAAAGGGGAAAGTAAAAAGGTGGAGCAGCAAAACACGCGGTAGTCAGGCGAAAATTTCGCACTCGCAGGTCTCGTTAATGGCAGAGGAAAATGTGTACGGCTACAATCCGACAGTCGGCGCCGACGGGAACGACGTATGTAAAGCCTTTTGACAGTTTGACAGAACTTGCAGGTTGGATTTTACACCAGCGAAGGCTCATTTCGATTTACTTCAATGCAATTTTATTCCTTTTTTCGCTCAATCTCCTAATTAATATTTTAGAACGAGACTGGAAATGTCGCCTTAATTTTCTCTTTTATATGACATTTACTCTAATAATTTGTCCTCACACGAGTAATTGTTATTTTACCATTTGTTCTAATTATTTTATAATTTTCAATTTAGTTAACTAGGTTTTTTATTTTCGAGTGGTAAACTAAAATGGATAATCATATTCTTTGATTATAATTTATTGTTTTCATTTTTATACTTTTATATACTTTATATATTTATATATACAAAAACCCATTGAATATTTTTTTTTTTTTAATGTATTCATTTTTTTGTTTTTGTGTTTTTTAAAATGTTCATGCATTAACCTTTGAGATGCTTTTACCCTATTTAACACTATAAATTTTACATGATTTTTTAAATTTTTATAAATTTGTATTTTTAGAGAGAAGAAGCTACAAGCAGGTTAAGGTTACGTGTACAAGCAGGACATAATTTAGCTAGGAAGGATATTTTTGGAGTGAGTGATCCATACGTTCGTATTGAATTAAATACTGTTAATGGCAATGAAATCGTGGATTCTGTATTTACAAAAACAAAAAGAAAAACGCTCAACCCTAAATGGGGAGAAGAATTTATATTCAGAGTAAGTTATAGCATTATCAATTTATGTAAACAAATAATTATTTAGCTGCTTGCCTTATATTTTATAATCATTTTAATGTTTACATTAGGTTAAACCACTTGAACACAAGTTATTGCTGCAAGTATTTGATGAAAATAGATTAACAAGAGATGATTTTCTTGGTTTGGTTGAATTGACTCTGAATAATTTGCCAAAAGAACAAGAAGGTCGAGTCATTCCAAATAAACAATACATTCTTCGCCCTAGAAAGTATGTTACTTGTATTTGCATTTATATTTGTATTCTATTTTATTAATATTGTATTTTTTAAAACTGTATTCAAATTTTAACTTTTAGTTATAGAATATTGATTTTAATATTTTTTAATAATTTAATTTTTATTCAAGTATTTTGAAAGTAATTTATAAAACAATATTTAGTGTATTATGTAAAAAATGTGAAAAATGTGAATAAATTAGAAAGTTGATGATTCATTATAGAATGATTTGTTTTTAACTTCATATGTAAGAAATTTAAATAAGATGTAAATAGTTTTAATAAAAATAGTTATTTAATAATATAATATAGTTATATATAATATAATATAATATATCATTTGTAATTCAAGAAATTCTTATATACAAAATTTGTTTATTAAAATATTTAAAATAGAATAAACAGTTGTGCTCAATAATAGTTTGTATATTTCCATATTTGCTATATGAAAAGCATCAAAATTTATTTTATGTTAACGATACTTATTTTCAATTTATAAAAAATGTTTGTATATAACAATAATTTAATCTTAAATATATAAAAATATGCAATTATTTAATATATGAAATATAAATTATTACAATTTTATCATTTGATAGCAATAATAAAATGTGCTTTATGCTACCATTAATTAATCTTAAATTACATATTTTGTTTAATACTGTTTTGATAATTATATACTACAATTTAATATAATCTATTTTAAATTAAAAATATATGTGTATTTAATTAACTTTTTAAATATTATAGTACAAATCAAAGATCCAAAGTAAAAGGCACATTGGAAATATATCATGCATATATACCAGATTCGAATGGTGCTGTTGATACTGGAGAAGGAGATACAGTATCTGATTCTGGAGGTTGGGAACTTTTAGATCAGCCAACACCAACTTCAAATCTTACTCCAGAAGAACAGATATCTGAGGTATAAATATATATATTTTTCATTATTTTTTAATAAGTTATAGATTTTTGTAAAGAATTTAATTAATATTATTTGAAATAAAATAAAAATTGATAACTTTTATTAGTATATTATGCATATATTTAGTAAATTTTAAAATTATAAAATTTATAATTATATTATAAAATATATATAATTATAATACCATTCTCATATTTTGTTAAAAAAATTTTATTCAAAAAGGAAATTTATTAAAGACAATGAAATCAATAAAATTTATTTGAGATATATGATTCCAATATTTCTGTTGATTAGTCTAATGGTCCATTACCACCTGGTTGGGAAGAAAGACAGGATGCTAATGGAAGAACCTATTATGTTAATCATATAGCTCGTTTTACGCAATGGGAACGGCCTACTGTTGCGTAAGCAAAAAAAATGAATATTTATATTAAATAGTTGATAAATTTAAGTTTATGTTACACAATAAAATTAAAATGTTATAAATTTAATTGATATTATATTTGATTTATAATTTAATCAATATTTTTATAAAGTGCTTAACATGCAGATGAAAAGATATATTAAATAATAAATTAATTATGTTTTTATAGAAATAGTGCACCTACTGGAGGTGTAACACAAGAACAACGAAATTTAGATACTGCAGCAACAGAATTTCAAAGACGTTTTCATATAAGTGTAGATGATGCAGAAAGTAGACAAAGGACTTCTGGTATTAGTATCACACCGGTAAAATGAATATTTATAATTAAATATATAATTTTTAATTTATAAATGGATTAATAAAATAAAATAGTAAATGATTGGAATATGTATATAAGCAATATATTTATATTTATAATATTAGATCATATAAAAAATATTTATGAATGTCAAAATAAAATTAAATTATATAATATCAGAAGAATATTTTTATATTTTAGACAAGTAGTGATAATTGCAGAATATATGCATGTTTATTAAGTATATTTAAAATAAAAAATAGTAAAAATAGAGATTGAAATAATAAAGTAATTCATAATGTATATGACGATTTTTAAACTTAAATTTTTAAATTAATTAATTTTTAAAGTTGTGTGATATTTAGTTGGGTATAATAAATTTTAATTATACAGTATAATTATTTTATGGTGATCAAATAAATTGATTTTAAATACTTTAATTTTGTTTGTACTTCTTCACGAATAATATCATCAGTTAAACTTTTGTAGTTGATTTTAATTTACATTTCAAAATTCATTGACTTATTTTATTTTTGAAATAAAAAAAAATTTTTATTTTAATTTGTTTAAATCAGTTTTTAGATAGTTTTTAGATATATGCTTTTAAATATTATTGAGCTAGTTAAAGTTTTGATTATCAAACTTAAAGTGAAAATACATATTAATGTAATAAATAAATAAATTTCAACTATTCTAAAACTATGTAAAATTTAAATTTTAATACATTATTAGATTTTAAAATATTTTCTGTATAGTTTTATTATAGTATTAGTTTTTAAATTATAAATAGTCATATTCTTCATATGTATAGAACGATGACAGTGTAGATAGTCCAGCTGGTTCTAGACGATCATCTGAACAGGTAATTTTTTAATACACTAAATTATTAAGAAAAAGTTAAAGTTAAACTGGAATTAAATTTAAACATTTAAATTATATTTAAATACAAAAGTACTTAACAAAATGAATAATAAAATATATTATGAATTCTAATACAAATAATATTGACAATTGCTATATTAAGATTTTAGTGGAGAGTCCAAAACCCTTAAATGGTGAAGGTTTACCACCAGGTTGGAGTATGCAGTTAGCACCGAACGGCCGAATGTTCTTTATCGATCACAATGAACGTGCTACGACGTGGATTGATCCGAGAACAGGTAGGCCAAGCTCAATACCTTGGCATAATGTACCATCTGCAACACTCAGAAATGATGTCGATCAGTTGGGTCAGTTGCCTGAGGGTTGGGAGGAACGAGTTCACACCGATGGCAGGATCTTTTTTATTGATCATAGTATGTGAATTGTAATTTTCAGTACATTTTTTTTAAATAGGATTTTCAAACAATTATATAAAATTTTTAATTTATTAGATCTTTTTTATTTATAATCGATTCATAACTTAAGATTTAATTTATTTATTTTTATTTATTTTGTTTTAATAAATTGATTTGTTTTGGAGATAATTTTAAATTAAATACAAAAAATATTTTAATAAGTTAATATTAAATACTCTTATGAAAATTATATACAAGTTTAATAAAACTAAAATACATAATCTTCTGATTTTTGAAGATCAGTTATAATTATAATTCATTCATTTTTAAATATATAGTTTAAGGAAAAAATCTGTTAAATTATACATTATTAAAAAATTAAAAAAAATGTTACTTAAATATAATTCATTATAATAGTCGAATTATTTTTTAAAAACTATAATAGTTAAGTCTTGTATTTGTGTAAATTTTGAATTTTGTAAACATTTTTTAAATTATAAAAGTTAAAAATTGTTGTTTTTTATAATTCATAATTTACTTATTTGTATTAATTTATGTATAGATACAAGAACAACTCAGTGGGAAGATCCACGCATGTCAAATCCTCAAATAGCTGGACCGGTATGTCGTTAAATTGTTTATTGTATTCAAACTTGAAAACTTATTGTTATAATTATTTATTACTTCAGGCTGTTCCATACTCAAGAGATTACAAACGTAAATATGAATACTTAAAGTCGCAATTAAGAAAACCAGTGAGTAATATAGTTTTTTCATTGTGTATTTTTTATATAAATTATTTATAAATTTGATTTTATTTATTTAATTTATATAATATTGTATTATAATTTAATGTTACATATGTTAGTCATTGTATTAATGTTTTTCAGAATAACGTTCCAAATAAATTCGAAATAAAAGTCGGGCGTAATAATATTTTAGAGGATTCTTATCGTATTATTAGCTCTGTAAATAGGGTTGAAATTCTTAAAACAAAACTATGGGTAGAGTTTGAAGGAGAAGTGGGTCTCGATTATGGTGGACTTGCTCGTGAATGGTTTTTTTTATTATCTAAAGAAATGTTTAATCCATATTATGGATTATTTGAATATTCAGCAATGTAAGTAAATTGATAACATTTAAGCAAACTAAATAATGTTAATTTTATAATTTTTTTTTATTAAGTTTTACTTTTTATACAGGGATAATTATACTCTACAAATTAATCCATTTTCGGGAGTGTGCAATGAAGAACATTTGAATTATTTCAAATTTATTGGACGTATAGCAGGGATGGCTGTGTATCATGGGAAACTTTTAGATGGTTAGTTTTTTTTTTAATTTTATGCTTTAACTTGAAATATTTATGTTTATATACATTATTAACAAGCCTTTTAAAATAAATTTATGATGTACGAAATATTAATATATTTGATTTTTAATTTCTATAAAATTTTAGTATTTGAAAACTGAATTAATAATGCTAAATACTTTTAAATTTTTAAATTAAATTTTTTATTAATTAAATTTAAATTAAATCTCCACATTACCAAATATAAAAACAAAAATATTATGATATTAATGATATAAAATAAATAGATTAGTTTCAAGATAAAGTGTGAAATTTTAATCTATATTAATATTTTGTGGTATTGATCTCGTATAATATAATTTTGCGTAAGTAGTATTTATAATTAAGTATTATTAAATCTACGAATAAAGATTTAAAGCATTAACTACAAAAAATCTCATTCACTTTTACCGTGAAAATAAAATAGTAATAATTTATGATAAGGTACGACTAATATTAGTTAAGGCACGAAAGTTGCGGTTTCGTAATATTCAAAGTTTATATGAAAATAGTTGATAAAGTTTATTTTTGAGTAAACCAGATAAGTTTTACATTGTAGGATTATTTCAAGTTATCTTCTAAAGATAAAGTATAGGTAAACATTGCGAAAGTTTTACGATCCCGACTACGTGTAAAATCTGTTAAAATAATATCCTAATTTGATTTTTTATTTTAAGTCAAATTTATAATTTTAAAATTGTATAATAATTATAAAATTTTTGATAATGCGAGTGGATATTATGTGTCTTGAAGATTCAGTGAGCAAATTATGGCTTGTTCTAGTTGACACAGTTTTGGTTTTAAATATATTCTTGGTTTTTTTTTTAAAGAGATATTAAATTAAATAAAATAAAATTAAATAAATGATTTTGTTGATTGGATGAACTTATAGCAATCCTTAGTGATTTGTTTATTTTTTTACAATTTTTTTTCATAAATTTCGTGAAGCATAAGCAATTTTTTAATGTATAATTATTTTATTGTATGTACAATTTTTAGCCTTTTTCATACGACCATTTTATAAAATGATGCTGAGTAAAACCATTGATCTGAAGGACATGGAGAGTGTCGATTCAGAGTATTACAACTCTCTTCTCTGGATTAAGGAGAATGATCCAAGTGAACTTGAGTTGACATTCTGCGTAGACGAGGAATCCTTCGGTCATACATCTCAACGCGAACTAAAGTCCAATGGTGCCAACATTCCGGTGACCAACGAAAACAAGGATGAATATATAAGTTTAGTAATTCAGTGGCGATTCGTTTCGCGTGTCCAGGAACAAATGAACGCCTTCCTCGAAGGTTTTAACGCACTCGTGCCTCTCACTCTTGTTAAGATATTTGATGAAAACGAGCTCGAGCTCCTCATGTGTGGCATTCAGCACATCGACGTCAAGGATTGGAAGCAAAACACCCTCTACAAGGGTGACTACCACGCGAATCACATTACTGTACAATGGTTTTGGAGAGTCGTACTCTCGTTTAATAATGAGATGCGTGCAAGGCTGTTGCAATTTGTCACGGGAACATCGAGGGTTCCGATGAATGGTTTCAAGGAATTGTACGGCAGCAATGGACCACAGCTTTTCACTATAGAAAAATGGGGCACGCCTGATAATTATCCGAGAGCTCATACTTGGTAAATTTTCATAATTTATTGTAATTAAAATAAGTTTTATAAGTCGCCTATGATTTAAGCCTTTAATTTAATTTCCGAATAATTTTTTATAGGAAATCTAAGCTAAATGTTTGTTGTGAATTGGTAACAAACTTTCACAATTTAATTTTATTAGTTTTTTATTTGAATTTATTTTTTTTAAATTAAATGAAATAAATTATATTATTTTCGTGAGAATAAAAAATTAGTGTTAAAACTTTTCTAAAGGTACAAAAAATGCTTAAATAAAAAATATTTGCTTTATGTACAATATATGTCGTAAATAAGTTTTATGCGTTTCTTTGAAATTAAATTTTATTAATTTAAATTAATTTGAAATTGAGAAGAAATTGTAAATAGAAATTTACTTTTATTTTATTCAAAACTCCATAAATAATTGGATTCATAAACTGCTACCTTTTTTTCTTCATATATTATGCTATTAATTTAACAGGATTAAGTGAACATCATAAGCATTTAAGTAGCTTAAATTTGACAAAATACTAATATGTTTTATTGAATATATGAGAACAATTTAAATAAATTTATATTTTTTTATGAAAAATTTTAATTTTTGAAATTTATTTTGTATTCATTTAATATATTTAAATTTAAAATACCTTATGGTGTGAATTTTTAATAAAAACATATTTTATTTTATAATTTTCCATTGGAAATATTGAATGAAATGTGGTGTAAAGCGAAAGAATTTAAAACATATTTGTATTGATTATTAAATTTTTATTTGTTAATTTTCGTGTTTCAGTTTTAATCGAATTGATTTGCCGCCTTACGAAAGCTATCAGCAACTCAGGGATAAACTAATCAAGGCAATCGAAGGATCACAAGGATTTGCGGGAGTGGATTAGCGCGAAATTCCTTTTCTCATAATGATACCTGTAATATAATGTATATATGTATACATATATGCATATTAGATGCTATTTTTTTCTATACATATATATGATATTATTTTATTTTTGTTTCAAAAAAAAAGATGATTTGATAATGCATACTATCATTATCGATTGTTAAAAGTGGACGATTATGAAAAAAGTTATGTGCGAGAGCAATAGTATTAATGCAAGGAAAGATAACAAAAGGAAATTATAACGATATATATAGCACATATTGGTAAAATTAACATTCATTAAAAAATTTCGGGTCATTTACGATTTTTGATGCATTTACAAATGAAGACTCGCAAAACATAATAAGAACAAACTTTTGATGATTTATGTCTGAGAAAAAAAAAACTCATTCATTGACTTAGAGTATATTTGATATACATAATTCGTTGTACACGAGTTGTAGGAATAGTTGAGGAAAAAACTTGAAAAATGATCAAGAATAATTATTTAAAAAAAGATTATGATAAATCTAACGTCAGGTACAGCATATGTAAAGAAAAATTTCTAAGTGATATAGTAATTGATAAGGAACATAAAAGTGCTTCATAGATTTACCAATCCGATTATCAAATTGTACATATATTTGTAACACGAATGAAAATTCTAGTTGACTATGATATACCTTTTATTAAGTAATTTTAATTTAAAAATTTTTTGTATTTATTTATTTATTTTTTTTTTTTTTTTTTTTGTTTTTGTTTTTGACGAATCCATTGCGCTTTGCGAAATTTAGTTATTAATATGCAATGATGAGGAATCATATCAGAAATATGTTTACAGAATTTACGTTTGTATTGCAATTTTCTATGTTAAGATGAAATTAAATGAGCTCATTTATTGATGAACTTGTTCCCTCTTAGTTTACACATAGAGTTTGTTTCAAAATAATTTGAAGTTTTCAATTCACTTATATTTCCAATTAGGAATGTTTTTAAATTTTAAATTTTTAATATAATTTTATTTTTCTTTGAATAAATATTTATATAAATATGTAAATGATTATGTATAATTTTTTTTTGTATTACAAAAATTTATTAAATTAGAGTAAATATTTCTTACAATAATACTAAAGAAATTCTAACTTAATTTTTATTTTACATTAACTTAATTGTAGATAGTATAGAATTAATATAATATTTTCTTGGAACAAGTCAACATATTCGTATCATAAGTAATTTAGTTAGCACTACTGAAAGAAGTATTTGTTTAAAATAAGTAATTCTTTTTAATATGATTTTACGATTTCTTAATAATTTACAAATGTATTCATTTCCGCTTTCTTATATAATTTTCAGTTGCAAATCAGCACTGAAATGAAATTAGCGCGTTCGCGCGCGCATATGTATATATATATGTAGATACACGAATAATTAAAATGATATTGATATGATCAATTGTTAAATTTTTAAAATCAAAATTTATTTTATAATGCTTGTAAAACACAAAAGGCATATAAATTACGTAATTTTGTAAAGTAAATAATTCTATTATACTTTTCTTGAAGTAACCAAGTTATTTTAATGTTGACTTCACATAAAAACATTGTAAAAAAGTATTTTTAGTCGCTTGTTTTTAACATTATTTTAGAACAAAAATAATTATTTATTTATTCACTACAAAAACTTTATTAAATTACAAAGTTAGGATTGTTTCTACGTTGATTACATCACAATTTCTTATTCAAGTTTTACTTACAATTATGAACATTTAAATTTGTGATTATTAACTTTTATTCTTTATATTATTTAGAATTTACGTTTTGATTAATCATTGTTTATTTTTTATTGTAAAAAGGTATGAACTAGTACAATACATAAAGCAGGGGATTTATAAACATATACTCTTATTTGAAAAATAGCTTAATTCATTAAAGAAAATTTATATACATGCGTGTATAAATATATGTACATGCATATTTAGAACAATATATGTGTGAACATGTAAATATATACACTTTAATGTATAAATATATTTGAAAATTGAAAATATTTTATAGTTATTAAAACGACAACGAGTTTGACGAATGCAATGAACCAACAGTGCTTGAACGAACATTGTACGATATGATAATAATAATATAATTTTAATAAAGAAAAAATAATTCTAAATGCAATTATAAATTACAATACACTCATTTCTTCAACTGTAGATATCTATATTTTTTTTAGATTTAAAATATTTTTACTGTTTAACACTAGAGTAAGTGTTAAAAAGCATTTGATATTTTTATGAAAAAAATATGGGCATTTCGAAACAAAATAAATTGATTTTAGAATGTTTTACCTTAAAAGTTTATTCATAAATTAGTTAACATTTTTTTTAATTTAGGTTCAGCATTTTTGTTAAAATAAGTTGCTTTTTAAAAAATAAAAAAAAAGTCGGAATTAGAAGAAAGTCCTCAATCTTATAATCTATGTCATAATTATGTATATAATATTATTAAAAAATTATTGTAAATTCTTTGTACTTTGTACACATGCACTTGAAAGCGATCCCGTTAAATTTAATAAAATTTTTAACATTAATTTGAGTTTTTTGTAAAATATTTATTTACTGTTTAAATACACATGTTAATTATTCTATTATAAAATTTTTTTTTTATAGAAATTAATAAGTTTTAGCACTTAGAATATAAAATTGGTGTGATGTTATGTAACAATTTTTTTTATATGACATCGCAAAGCAATTAAATTTAAGAGATAAAAAATTCTACAGTATATATTGCGCGAGTAAAAAAAAAATATGATATGAATTTACTTAATATGAAAGCAGAAAAAATGTTTTATATATTTTCTTTACACCAATTTAAACATGCAATATATTTAATTAAACATACAATTATTTCATTATTTTATTTTCATTTTTATATTGCTCACGTACGAAATATTAATGTTAGTATTTCGTCGAGGTCGAAAATATATCTTAATATTATTTTTTACTTTTTAAATAATATAATATTGTAATGATATTTAATTAATTTTGCAGTCTATTATTTGAAAATAAATGATAAATTAGTAATTGAAAAAAATTTAAATAATTTTAATCACTTTTATAGAAATTATTTTATAATTGCTAGGAAATAAAAAATTTTGTGTTGGTATAAATAAAATACTTGTATTATTTCAATAACATTTTTTAATTGTATGTAATTCTTATAGTAAAATATTTTTCATTTAAATTAAATAAAATTTCTTTACAAAAATTATTGATAAAACAAGTTTTCTTTTGCATAAGGATTGCATTTTGTGATGAATAATGAAACTTTTATATAGAGATGGTCATCAGTATGTTAACGTATATAGATAAACGAGGTCAGTGAAATATTGCAAGTATATAAATATAAAAATAAACAACTCAAAGTTCTATATTTACGCAATCAAATGAAAGAAGAATTACTTGTAATTAAATTTTTACAATTTTCCACCTCTATAGTTTGTCTTTATTCCTTTTTAAGTCAAACTGAGAGCCTGCGTATGTAATTGGAAAACATTGCGAACTCTGTTTAAACAAAGCGAGCGTAAGAAGTTGGCATGAAAACTATGCAGAAAAATATGTTTATTTTCCTAATAAGAGTTACAAAACTTTTAAATATATACAGTTCAAGTATTTAATTATCAGAGTAAAAAATGAATTTGTTACGATAAGTCTTAATTAATATGAATATTGACTTTGTTTTTTCAAGGGTTTTATCTACGACAAATAAAATTATATAATTTTTTATAAGTATTTCATAAAAATATGTTTATAAATTGTTTTGAAGTTATTTATAAACATATTGATAAAATAATTAGTATGAATTTGTATCCAGAAAATAAAGTAAATTTACGATTAGTATTAGAGTTTTCATAATATTTAGTATTGATAGCTATTTATGATTTTTACAATATGATATTTATTATTTGGTTGATATTACACGGATAGTACTAAAATTATTAAATAGGTAATTACGATTTTCTATCATTTTTATCGTTAACTTAAATGTCGTTAACAGTTTAAATACAATTTTAGAAATAATATTTAAAGTATTAAGATAGAAATTTTTTTTGGTAATATATGTTTTTTTTCATAATTTTAAAAGAACCAACATAAGCATATGTAAAGAAAGGTATCTTATTATTTATAAAAATGTATGAAATACGTTAACAAGCTTTATAATGTATAATTAAAATTAATTTATAATTTTATTACCAAGAGATTAATTTTTTCATATCATAAACAAATTTGTTAATTTTCATTATACAATTTTTTTTTTTTCACAAAACAAAATTTTCATAAAATATATAATTTTGAATAATAATGTTGCATAAATATAAAAAGTAAATAATAAAAAAATAATAAATAAAATATTTAATCATCAAAATATATTTTTATACTTAATTTTTTGATATTAAAGTATTTTATATATAAAGCTTAAAATTATTGAAACTTTTATAAAATATTCATATACAATTTAATAATAAATGTTATAAAAAATAGAATTTTAGTTCACCGATATGTGAATTTTGTATGAATGTAATTTTTAAAATTTAAAATCTGTAACTGGGCACAAATTAAAAAAATATTTTATATTTTTAATAAGAAATTTTTAGTATCAATTTAATTTAATATTAATTTATAATAAAATTTATGAACAATATAATCTTTTTTATCTAAAAGTAAATAATTTTTGATAATATTGAATATATCCAATAGAACAAAGTATTTTTTTAGTTTACAAAAAAGATCCGCTGGTGAAATATTTTGTGATTCATGTGTCTTAAATTGTATTTAAACTTTTAAGTATGCACATATTTAATAACACACATTTAATTTTATTGACAAATACATCGAAATAAAATTTATATTTTTCAAAATATAGGTTTTATATTGATGCATCTTATATAAACAATTAAAAAATATTTTTTTGTATATTTAGGGTTACAGCATTGAATAAAAAAGGAAAAAAGACAAAAAATTAATACAAATAGGTGGGTGCGTGCCTTGATTCGATCAAACAAGCTTTCAAATAATTGTAAAATGCGAAAAGAGCCTTTTTGTTTAAAATATGCGTTTTAATTATTGTATATATCATATATATACATGATATTTGTCAGAGAAGCTTTATGCTTTTCTTTTTTTGTTGAAGAGCCAAATCAGCCTTGAGATGTTAAGAACAGAATTAGTGTCGTTAAGGAAATACTTACATCTTTCTGCTTTATTCACATTGCATAGGCAAACATATTTTTAACAATTGTAGATTATTGTGCTCAGAATAAAAAATTTGTAAGCCCATAGTATTTAAAATTATAATATTGAAAATGTATTTAAAGTATCTAAAAAATTGATATCGCATTAAAATTATTTATACGTTTATATTGACAAATAAATAACGCATAAGCTTAAATTTAACAAAAATTTTTTATTAATTACAGGAAATATATAATGCAATTTGTGGATAAAATAGAAAATTGTAAGCCTCATTAAATGTATTAAGGAAATATTCTGCTATCACATGTATACTTTAACGAACGCATATAAGAAATAATCAAAAAAATAATGTTATCTTTTATTATTTTCTGTAATAGTTTATATAATATTATATATAGTACTATATACACAATAAAATATTTAAAGATTTTTAAACTTATATATTTATTAGTTTACAATTTTATATCCCAAAAATATTTTACTAATATTTAAATTATTGACTAATTTTCGGAAAGTAAAAAAAAAATTGTAAAATATAAATATTTAATAAAAAAATGTTTTAAAACACAAAATAATGTTGATCAAATTTTATAATTTTTATAGTAAGTGCATACAAAATTTTATGAATATAAATATTTTTAATAAATTGTATGTATAAAATTTTTAGTATAAAAAGTTAATGTACAATACAGTTCACATTAAATGAGGTTGCCTAAAAATCGTTATTAGTTAACCACATTCATTTTTTAAGAAATTATTTATAGTAAGTAATTTCATATTTAAAAAATAATAAAATTTGAAAAAAATGTTTATATTGTTGTAAATAAAGATTCGATTTAATAAATTAATTTAAGGAATTTATTGAAAATTTTTTTTGTCATGAAATAATGCAAAAGTTAAAATAAATGTTTAGTTTAACAGTTATACCAATAAGTTTAATAATCAATATGGGGTAAAAAATTAGAAAAAATAAATTGGCAATGATACTAATCAATCGATTGCTTAAATACTATCGGAAGCTTGCAGCTTAGAGGATATCGTGCTAATCGATTGATCGATCGATCACAATCTCCCTGACATCAACAGCTGATGCGTATTGATCGATAGCGATCGATTTACGTATCGGCATATCGTCGATATTCAAAACAAATATTGAGTGACGCCCCCCACAAGTTGGACAGATTATGAAATTTGCGAAAAGCGGGAAAAAGGATACTTTATGTCTTTAAATTTTTTATTCGAGTTTTTACAGTGTTTTTAAGCTGAAAAGCTTCTTTCACAACCAAGATAAACTGTCTCGGCTGAATATAGAGCTGAAAAAGGAAAATGAAGGTACGGTCAGGTAGGAGATAACGTTGTGACACTCCCAAGTACCATATTATGTATTGCTCAAAGTAAAATTTATTTCAAATTAATATTAGAAAATAGATATTTGTATGATTGTAAACATTTATTTATACATTCATTATAAAAAATATAAAATAAGTTAAATTTTTAATTTAGTATTACGGCATGCGCCGTTAACCGATTTCATTTCTTTAAAATATACAATGAATTTAGAATATGATACCAATTTGTACATAGTAATTATTACGAGAAAATCCTCATCTTCGAGAAAAGAGGAATAGTTGAATCCACAAGTAAATAGTTCAAGTAAGATTATGGGAACTGCGCCGCCTACACGCGAGGATCACCAACTTGATAAGGAGCCGCGGCGAGAGGAAAAACCCGTCAATACCCGAAAATATGGAAATTTTTGTCAATAACGTAATTATAAATCCGTAGTAGGATTAAAATGATTTCAACATATACCAAATACCCACGAAAAATTACATTAAATATGAAAATGCATATATAAATCAAAAGTACAGAAATTATTATAATCCAAGAAACGTCAATGAAAAAAATTAATGTTGAAAAATAAAGGACTTGATAAAAATTGATTATGCTATTAACTCTGTAGCTTAAAACAAATTTTTAACAATTATTATTAAGCAAATATGTTATGAATGATGCATGAATTGCTAAACAAATTACATAAAGGATATACATAAAACAACTAATAAATGTTATGTTGATTAAAACGAATAATACATTATTGATAAATAATTTCTAAATCTAAACATAATAAACTAATATTACAAAATGTAAGTAACAAATAATAAACCAACAAGCAAGCGTTATTTCCTTTGAAAATAATCAACAAATCATGGATTATTATAATTTAACAATAATCAATTTTTGCTAACCATCTCAATTGACTAAGTTTAGAACAATCGAAAAGATATAAAGGAGAAGAAGAGACTTTTTCGTGCATCTTAGGACACAAAACTGATAGGATCCCCTGTTCTCTCATATGACTCAATATATGTAAATTAGCATAAAAAGGGGTAAATATTGAATAATTCAGTTCAGCTCGGTTTAAAAAAAACAAAAAAAAACAAAAAAAAAACAGTAGTTTTATGCTCAAGTTCACTTCATCACCAGTTCAAGGATCTTTACAAACTGAACCTTTCTAATGTAGTGTGTATTTGGATAAAAAAATAGTAATCATAACTTAATGCTTATTACTTGAAATGTAATATACTGATTAGCTAAAATGAATATTGATATAATTAAAAAACATCGTGTATTTATTATTTAAATTTTGTTGTTAAAAATATTTATTTAATGGCGTTTTGGTGGTGTGTATTAAAAAAGCAAATTGTTTTAATGTTTTTAATGAAGGTATTTTTTCATTTGAAGGAATAACATTTACTTTTAGCTTATTATCAGCTTTAGTTATAATTTTATATAAATTAAAAATAAATATTTTTATAATTAAAATAATGAATGTGAATATTCTAAAAGTAAATAATAATAAAATAAAGCTGATATTTTATTTTGATTTTTTAGTTACTTTCCATTAAATTCAAATGAATGTTGCATTGAATTATAACTTTATCAAAGCTATTTTATAAAATATTTAATTTACTTTATTCGTGCATTTATTTATTATTAACATATATTATGTTATCCTGTCAAATGTTATACGTAAAAAATAAATTATCAATATAATTAATATTTAATTGAATAAATATCTAAATAACAAATAATAACACAATAAATAATTGCATTTTAATAGTTCTAAATTTTTTTTAAAGATTTCCATTAAATATATTTTAATTATTTACATATTTTTTCATTCAATTTTTCAAAATATTCTTAAATTATTAAAAGAAAAGAGACCAAATTGTATTCTTAAAAAGCATTACAGTATTAAATGTACGATGTATTGAATACACATGAGAAGTTGCAACTAAAATTTTAATAGTAGTGTTTAAAATAGTGTTGAATTGAAATTTTACTTGACCAATAAAAGCAAATATTTATGTTGAATTAATGAAGTAAAACTTATACATTTCCTAATTCATAGTAGATTACATGAATTAATGGAGCGTTAATTTTCTTACGTGAAAGAGAGAAATACGTATAAATGAATTTCGCACGAGTTTTGCGTCGAGCAGTAGAGCACTAGATTGTAAAAACCAATGAGGAAAGGTAGAGGAAAATCGGTTAAATCGGTTAAATCGGGTAAATCGGGGGTTAAGCGAATTCAAAATTCGCGGGAGGGACGGTTCGTAAGAGCTCCACGAGATGTCGGGAGAGGTGGGATCCATGGGTTACCGATGCCGAGGACCTCTATACGAGTGCGAAAGAGACAAGTGTTTGACAGAGAGTGAGAGAGAGAGAGAGAGAGAGAGAGACACACACACACACACACACACACACACACACACAGAGAGACAGAAAATAGAGGCGAGACAGCTGTCTTGAGGAGCGTGTGGGTGAAGACTTGAAGCGCGTCTGTTGATCCACCGTCCTGAGGTGTCCGTGTTCCTCCGCCTCCTGCAGGTGCATCATCTCGGCACCGACGTGACCCGCTGTCCGTGGGCCACTTGGCTCATTGAGCCTACAGTGACAGTACCTGTGCGTGGGTGCGTGCGTGCGTGCCAAGTGTGTGTTGGTTATGTGTCCGGCTTATCCGTTGTCGGCGTCCTCCTCGGGAAGGGTGTCACCATCCACTCGGGGCTATCGCTCCGGATGATCCTACAGCCGTGGACACGCTCGCCTGCTTTGTGGTTAGTAGTTTGCGTTTAGTTGCTCTGGTAATTTTTTCCTCTCGGGCGACAGTTGGCCTTGGTCGCCGAACCCTTGGTTTCGCTGGTTCCACCCCCTCCTCGAGTCACTGCTCACCCTTAGTGGATGGCTTTTATTCTGCAGAGGCTCTAACGGTATGGAGGTGTCGTTGCACTCGCGGGGGAGGGAGTGGGATTTTGTTTACAGTGGGGGTTGATCCACCACTTTTATTTTAACCCCTGGCGACCCTCGCGCCACGATTGAGACTCAAGTGCGTTGACTTTAAAAATGTGTGCGTTTATTAGGGAAACAAACTGTTGAGTGGCGACGAATTTGATTCGAAATCAAAATGCGTGTCTTTGCGAATACTTGTTAGCTTTCTTTGTTGCATGTATTTTTCTTCTTTTTGTTTATGTGTCCCACTTTCAGCGTATAAAATTTATCAAATAGTTTTATTCTATCGTTATCTTTGATTTAATTTCGCTTTCATTTTAGAGATAATCCTAAAATGTGAAAATTCTGGAACATCGGAAACCAGACATTATCTTGCTTTCTAATTCAACAATTCACTGTATTTAATTAATTTCTGTTTTTTCCGATAACTTCATCGATAAATAAGCTATTGTAATGATTAATGAAATAAATTTTTAAAGTTAAGAGTTCAAATTACTTCAAATTAACATAAATAGTTCAATATAATTTGAAAGTGAATATACTCCTATTATATAGTAGTGTTTAGTTATTATTACTTTGATCGGTTGTCTTTTATTTTTAACAAAAAAATATAGAAAAGCTCAAATTCAAGTAATTTAAAGACACTTATGCTTTTTGATAATAAAATTTCTTAATAAAATATTAATTATTTAAAAATACTTGAATCATTGAGGATAATGAATGAAAAAAAATTTTATGAATAATTTATTGTATAATTTTGCTCAATATGATAAAAAATATGCATATAAGAATAATGTCAGCATTGTATTGAATAATAAATATTTTCTAAATTACATTGTAATTTGAAAATCATAGTATCATTATCACTTTTAGCTGGGTATATATCTGAAATTTCAGTTAGTGAAATTAAAATTATAGAATAGTTTAATTATATAATATTGGTATTAATATTATAGATTAATATATCATTAAAATAAATCTATACCCATAGAATTTATATTATATAATAAATATTATATGACACCTATACAAAATCAAAATAATTATGATTTTAAATATTATAATTTTTATATATAATTTATAATTAAAATAAAAAAGTTAATTATACCATTTATTAATCACGAGACAAAAATTGTTACAATAATAATAAAATTTATTATTACGTATTATTTTCAAACTCTAAATATATTTTTATAAATCTGCGATATAATCTAATTGAGTTCATACTTTGTTAACTGTATTAATTTTGCAATATACTGTAGAATCTGCTTGAAAAATAAAAATATTATATTGTATTTAATATTATAGTAATAAATAATCGTCATAATAAAAATAAAAAAAAAAAAAATTACTTATTTTCAAAAACTCAGCTATTAAAAGGACTTTGAAACATAAATCACAATTTATCAAATTTTTTATAACTACTCTCAAAATAAAAAAAGTTATCTACGATTCATTAATTTAAAGCGACACATTATTTCTTTTTATTATCGCGGATTAGGTTAAAGGAAAAAAAGAGTATTTAAGTTATTTTCATAAGTCAGTCAGTGGAAAGTAATAAATACAGGGGGTTCAAAGGCCGCGGGAAAGGCTATCGTTTGCATTAATGCGGACTTTGAACCTCCTACATTATAATACAATGTCTTCCATGTAATGTGAACTTATTGGATTTTTTTTTTTTATAGTAATCGCACAAAACTATTTGTTCATGCTCAGAATTTAAAAAAAAAAAAAATATCCCTATCACTTTTATCCTTGCATATAAATTAATACTGTAATAATAACGAATGGAAGATAATAATAACTTTCGATTAATGTAGTTTGACTATTTACTTTTTTTTACTATGAAATCAAAAAAACAACTCTCACTTTAAATAAAACATTATTCGAAGAAATTTTCCAGAACTGAAGTATTAGAAATGTGATGAAAGCAAATCGTAATATTATTTAAGAAGAGCAAAAATGCTTTTCATTTTAATAAAAAAGCAACAAATATGGTTTAGTGTTTATTATTATCCAATATTATCTATTATTGTTATTTTATTTATTTGTTTAGTTATTTTTTTTTTATAAAAAGCATTATTATATATCCAATTTCTGTCTTTTTAATTTTATCGTACGACGTATACTTTATGCAAAACCTTCGGGAATAAAACTATTTTTTCTAATTATTATTTATTATTTTATAGTAACTTGTACCTATAACTTTAACTAGTTAATTAAACAAATTTAATATTAATACAAAAATATCTTCTTTTTTTCATCTCTGACTATATTGAAACAATACATTTATTTTCTTCAATACATTTATTTACTATAATTGTTATATTATTTCATTAAATGTTTTTTTTGTTGAAATATTATTTAATACACATTCTATTTATATTGTATATTAATAGCATACATACTATTTTATCTTTGTTAAAACATTATTATATTAAAACATGTTTTCTTCTCCATAAAAAAATATAATAATTGTTTTTTTTAGAAATACTAGTTTTAATAAATTCTTCATTTTCTGTTAGTGAATTTTTTTTGTATTCTAAAATATTTTTATTGAAACACAAAGTTTAATACTGTTTTTATAATTATTTTAATAAAAAAATTTTAATAAAAATTTATTTTTGTATTGATATACTTTATCACTAATTAATGAAATTATAACGAACTTTTGAGTGTTTTAAATTTTTTATAGTAAAAAATTATTTTGCAAAAAATTTTTTAAAATTATATTACAGCATGTTGTATGTGCCTCTGCAGATACACGTTTATATAGTTAAATAAATTTGAATATATACATACATAAAATTCAGAAAAATTTAATTTCAATATCTATCCAATGGAATTCTAATTACGATCTATTGAATACATGATGGAATTATATAAATCTTGGATGAATTATAGTATATTGAAATTAAATATTGTTTGCATTATATAAAATTTTTTTCATATCAGTTAAATAATATAAGTAATATAAGTAACACAATCTAATTGCATTTGATAAGTAATATAATCTTAAAAATATTGCAAAATTGTATTTTGTACCTGAATTGTTTTTTAATAAGAAGAAATATTTATCTTTATATATTTCAGCATTTTTATATCATATGATAATTAGTTGCATTATTTTATTCATTTCAAGTTAAATACCTCAATTTTGTTTTATTGATGAAAATACTATTTTTATTATTATTTTCATTATATAGTCTGATTGGATTTTGAATTATAGCTATATGCACAAAATTGCTTGGAAGCGATGAATTTTCTTTATTATTTCGAAAGTTCAGAAGGATACTTCTTTTGATAAATTTATTTAGTGAAAACTGTATATATTATGTAGCTCTTCAAGTCATGTCTTAAAACTTTACCCAAATTATATGATATTATAATTTCCTAGCACTTTGTTTCAATTTGGATTCATTAAAAATTCATGTTTGATCTAATCAATTTTGTGAAATTTGAATAAAATTTTAGTAATATGGCTCATGATTTATATTTTTGTAGAGATAAATACAAATAGTATCATGCTTAAAATTATCAATATGAAAAATAGCAAATGCCAATAAGATCATTAAACATCTTTATAAATACACAGAAATAAGTATGGAAGTTTTATACAATTTTAAAAAGAACTTTAAACGATTTTTTTTCTGTACAAATAATATTAATTGAGAAGTACACGTTATTTTTTAATTTTCTTTATTCATTATTATAATCATATTTTAATTATTTATTAAAATAAAATATGTTTTTCTATGTAAGACGTGGATTAATAAACTTCAAAATTAGTGAATATATATGTAATTCAATGTATATTAAAATTTTAAAGCAATTATTCTATCGTTTCAATGAAAATATTTATTAAAGTAATTTCATCATACGTATACCCTGAAAATTATAATTTTATATGAGCTACAAAACAGAGCTTGATTTCCTTAAAGATCTAAAAATAACGCAAAGAACTTATAGTAAATAAACATCAAATTTTATAATCATGGAAATTTTGCACGCAAATATCTTGTAATTAACATGTATAAGTACATATTATATCTATACGTTTATCCTTAACATTAAAAACGTGGATTGTATATTTTTAATAAAATTTATATATTTTAATATTCGTGTACTCTTTTTTAAACGATTAAATGGGCTTGTCAGCATTAACACGATTAGCCATAATATATATGTTTCTAAAACAAGATTTTCGAAGTATATTCACTAGTTAATAACATAATTTTAATTTAGTGAAGTAGGTTAAATTTTTTCTTAATAACTATTTTCCTTAGTCAATTTAATAATTTAAGTATTTTAGAAACTTAATTTTATGTTTCAAGTATGTTAATGTATTGGTATAAATATTTAATTATTTTCTCGTACAATAGTACACATGCACTTTGTAGAATTTTGTTTATGCGGATTTAAATTTTTGTATATTTACAGTATATTTTCCATGTGTCAATGAAATATTAATTTTTTTTTATTAATTTATTTACTTATAAAATTTTTTATGATATGAAAGTATAAATATATCATTGCAATAAACTAATTCAAAATTGGAAGACTAAAGTTTTTATTGATTTTTTCTTTATTATATCTTTTGGATGTCATAATTGTATGATAAACTAAGTCATATTCATGTCATATTGAGTATTATTTTTTTTTATCGATTATACATAAAGTTTTTTAATTTAAAAATTTGGATATTTGAGATAAAAAAATCATTATTAAAAATAATTATAATTCTTTATTAATAGTAATTATAAAATGGTTTGATTATTTAATAAATAATTTTAAAGATTTATAATTTTAATATTTGTTACGTATATGTATTATTAAATTTTAGTTTCATTAAATAATACATTTTATCAGTAATAATGTTTTTTTAAATTTATTTACATAAAAAAAATTGTTATTGAAAAATTGTTGTATCAATGTTATGTTTACTTTGGATTAAATGTACATAAATTTTAATAGAATCTACAAGCACTGCTAAAAATGATTTTTAAATATTTTCATTTATCACAATTTCTAGAAATAATGGAAGATAGAATGTTATTATTAATATTTAACCGATTAGTTATAGAATTTTAATATATAATGAAAATTCTTTTAGATATAAAATATTAATTAATTATTTAGAACCGCTGAAAAATTCAAGCAACAATATTTTTTTTTTTTTTTTTTTTTTTTTCTTCTTATTATAGCAACAGTTATACCATCAAAAGTACTATCAGTAAGGGTCAACAACCGACTCTCTTTTTATGCATGTATCGGAAAATTCAAGGAAAAAGTCAGTGAGAACGAAGAGGGTTCATTTACCTTTTGTACAGATAACAATATACGCTCGATATTCATTTTTTTCTCTCCTCCTGTTCTTTCGCGATCATACCTTTGACAGTTTTCCGTTTTTTTTTTTTTGGACTTTTATTCCACCAGTTTGTTTTCTTTCTTTTTTAATATTTTCTCAGTTGTCGGTACGTGTGTTATAGTGCTAGTAAGATACCAATGGTTTTTCAAAAGAAAATAGAAATATGAAAAAAAATGGGGAAAAGAGAGAACAAGAGAAAGAAAGGATAATGTGAAACTGAAAAAATAAAAAAAAATAGTTACTGTTATCAAAATTACGACTAGAAGGTTAACACTTGTAATACAAAGTAATATGCATATTGTGCATACATATTCATGTTAATAAAATCATTAATTAAAATATATATGGATTTTGTTTATTTTTAATACAGTTGTATAAATAAATACTAATACATTATAAGAAACTTGATTTTTTTATACAATTTGATTATATTTTTACTACGTATGGTAAAATATATCTTCCATACAAAAAATTTCTCAAAAGGTAAAATAATTTAAAAATTAAAACAACAAATGACTATATTTTAAACTATTTAAGCACTACTAATGAATACATTTTTAATTTTTATTTTCATAAAATCACTATAATGAAAACAACAATATATTCATAAATATGTTTACTATTATTATTTTTATTTGATTTTTTTTTACTTTCTACCATGATTCCGAACTATACTAATCTTTCATAAGTATTTGACAATATAAGCTTTTATAAATAATTTTATATATGATAAAAATTCCAATGATTTTTATTTTTTTAAAAAACATTTTTTAAAATATTTTTTAAAAATAGCAATATATATTTTTATACTTTATCCATTTTTTGATTACTCGAGAAAGGTTATTTTTTTAAATTTTTTATAAATTAAATTAAAACTTTTAATATATAAGACTTTTGAATATCTTTAATATAATTGCAGTACATTTTAATATAATAATTTTAAGATAATAATTGGCATTATTAAATAAATTAAGGTATTGATTTTCTGATAAATAATGCATTATACATTTTAATGAAAATATTGTTTAGATACTTTAAATTGAATATTAAACAAAGGATATTTTATGTATTTTTCCATAAAATAATATTGATTAATTTTTTTATTCATATTTTATTATGATACTCTAAAAATAAATTAAAAACAATTATCTAGTTAAATAAAACGTAAATACAATTTTATATAACTAGACATTAAACATTAATGATTCTTTAAATATTATAAACGTTTTTCTGTATGTATATTATTAAAATTCTTAAAAGGATTAATATAAAAAAATAGTATGGAAACATTCAAATTAATTAAATGAATGATTAAAAATTTTTTTTTAGAAAATATATAAGAATAAAAATTGTTTTACTTAATTATTTATATAAAATTAGGATTAATTGTAAGAGAATGATCATAAGATTTTATTTCTTGACAATGCCTAAAAAGGATATAAAAAAAATTTATAAATAATAAATATTACATTTTTATATGAGGTAGCATTTTGTTATTTAACTGATGTTTTAAAAAAAAATTTTAATCTGAAAAAAAAAGATTTTATACATAGAATTATAAATAAAAATTATAATAAATTTGAAATTGATGTGTCTTGCTTCATATAATTTTTTAATTGTATTTTACACACACATATATATATATACATATATATGTATATTTAATTATTTTCGTTTATTATAATACTGTTATTATTGGTTATAAAATTAATAATTATTTAGAACTTATTTATATAAATGAATCTCCATAATCTTCGTAAAAGTTTTAAACTAAAAATATTGAAAAAAAGCCAATCGGTAGTAATTAATTTTAATGTTTATAATATTTATTATATTATGAATACATTATAATATGAGTAAATAATATTATTAAATAATATTATTAAAAATTCTAATATAAATTTGTAAGTATTTTTTTTAATTTTTGGCTTCGAAATATAAGAAATTTTCTTAGGTATATTAATGTTTATGGAGATGTCGGAATTTTTAATGTATTATATTAATCAATTATAGTTGTTATGTATTTACAAATAAGTTTTAAAATATAATTATGCAATTACTTCGTACTTTAAAGTATATTTTATAATATAAAATTTAACGGATATCATTATTGATATAATAGAAATTTTACAAAAATCTACTTAAAATTTATCTTTAGAATTCTGTAATAAAAAAAGTCTCAAAAATAATAATAAAAAGAACATCTGTATATAATCTATTTAAATAAAAGTTTTTCTCATTACGGAAAATTAGTAAAACGAAATTACTGTGATGTATTTTATTCACGGGTATTTAATATAACGAAATTACTCACGTGCATTTGCTTCGAGGTTTCAGGTGGTTTTATCGAAAATCGACTTTTCCATAAAATTTCTTAAAACTTTAATTATTTGTACATAATAATGTTGTTTAAGTGTACAAAATTATATGGTTGTATTTACAGAAATAATTATACCCGAGGTTAATTTTTTTTGACGTAAATGTTGTATTCAAGTAACTACTGTAGACAAAATTTTAGATTTGGAGGAAATATTTTTTTTTTTTATCAAATATAATTAAAAATGGCAAATTTGAATTTAAAAAAAAAGTAACATGAAAATAGATACGATATTTTAAAATATAAATAATATAACATATATTATATTTTTTAACAATTATATATTGGAAAAATGTGATGCTAAAATATATAAGTAACTGTGTGCAATAATAAGAACAATTTATTGGGAATAAATTTTGTTATAAAATAATTTGTATTGTATAAAAAAGTTAATGTGTGTAAATTGGTTGGTAAGAGATAGCAGGGTTGTTATTCTAAATAAAAAAAACTGAAAACTTTAAATGATAATTCGATATGTCAAAGATTACTACTATGTATTTTTGTAGAATAAAGCTCATTTGTCTTAATTTTATCATTTAGTTTTCTTACCAAATGTTTGAAATTAGTCCACTACATTATATAGGCAGGTAACTTATTTAACTTTTCCATTTTCAAGGCAAATTATTATGTTTTATCTTTATATTCATATTTCCAATATTATATTATTTACTTTAACAAGATTTTTTTCACAATACTTTGCAGAGTTGTTTATGTATAAAATTAAAAATATTTGGAAAAAGAAGAACAGTTTTCTGAGCTTATGAAAATGGCTTAGGATAAACATAGATATTTTTAACGGAATGAATTTTATTATTGCTTTATTATTATAAAAAAATAATTGAATAATTATCAGAAATATTTTCGAAATCATTACGTCAGCTTATAGATTAAAATTATTAATTAAAGGAATTGTAATATTACATCCATTATTTTTTAATTAAAATAATTTTTATAAATATCGCGCGATAAAAATTGTAAGGATTATACAGATAATTAGAATGTAATATTGATGTAAGCATAGAAATGCTAAAAAGTAACATAACAAGTATTTAAACGTATAATAATATAAGGTTTAATATTTAAGAATATTTATAATAAATTAGTTAGGTAATATAATTATTATTTAAAAATAATCATAAAATACGTTTTGTTTTAATTTTAAGATTTACAGCATTTGTAATTTTACGTATAATTGATGTTCCACGGGGTATAACATGCTCTTCGATTTCAAAACAAATAATTATCAAAAATGCATTTTAATACGATTATTCATTTTTATTATTAATATGTTCGAGTAAATATGAATATTATCTATGAATCATTAACTGTTAGATTTAATATAATAATTAAAAGTATAATAATTGGAAATATGCTCGAGGAGTTATTTGCCAATGTTTTCGATAGTTGAGTTATTTTTCACGATGATTGTTCCTAGTAAAGAATCTAATTGTTTTTTTGCTTATTTAAATATAAAAATATTATATATTGCTTGTAGCTTTTAAGAATTATGACTTTCAATTTAATATGTGTTTGCAAAATAATAATAAAAAGTTATTTCGCAAATTCAAGATCGTATCGATAACGATCGTACGATACGATCTTGAATTTGTGTAAGTTTTACAATGAAAGTTTTATCGATATAAATTAAATATTTTATACGTGTAATAGGCTCGCCAAAAAATTGGCATAAAGTATCTTTATAATGAATAATAAGTATCAACTAGTGTTTTAATGATAATGCGTTAGTTTTGTTAGTATTGATAGTCATAGCAGCAGCATATTTTTTCCTGAATCTCCATGTCATTAATTTTTTATCTCGACTTTCATGATAAAGGCAACTTAACGAAGAAGAGCGGTAATGACTATTCGTGTTCAAAAGAAAACGTCGTGCATTGGAAAACTATAAATATAAGGAGGAATCCCCGTACCGAACCGCCCTGAATTGGACGAAATTCGATGCATTTGTCCGGGGGAAATATCGTGTTTCGGAAAACTGAGAAAATCCCCGGCGCTCCTTTGCATTCAAGGTCTCCAATTATACTCTCATAAAGCTCCTCAAAGCAAACCATGTCCTCTTCTCTCTATTTTTTCTCTTTCAAATTTTTCTCACGGCACGCTTTTGCGAACTCTTGCCTGATAACGAACGAGTGAAAAGATTAGTACCTAAGTTCAACGGTAACCACCAATCTGCAAGTATGATCGATATTGATTTGATTATTTTTGGTTTAGAATTGCTCATCATTTTTCTCGCCTTCGTCCTCTTCGTGTCTTAGTGATGCAAGCCAATGCTCTTGGACAAAAAGTCTCTTTCCTCAGAATTATAAAAATTAAAATTAAAAAAATTTAAATTATCTTGAAGGCTTTTCGCTTTTTGAGATAATAACGTGAATTTTTAAATTTAATTTTTCGCTCCCCTTGCTCTGTAAATTTTTTTCACTCAAAGTATTTGAATATTAAATTTTTTCAATGTTTGCTAATTCTTTGAAAATTTAATCGTACGTAATTCTATTATTAATTTAACTACTAGTGCAATTCATTTTAAGCAAGCTACTTTAGTTATAAAAAAATTAAATTTATAAAGGTAAAATTTAGTGTAAAATTTAGGATAAATAATGAAAAAATTATTTCAATTATTAGTCATTTTTAAATTATTAATATTATATTAAAAAAGCGATTTACGTAAAATACAGTGTATTTTATATTTTATTAAAATCAAACAATCTTTATGGTTGAAGAATGGTTTGTAACCTGAAAAATTATTCTCTAAACAATAAAGGTAACTTTATATATTTTTAATCAATTAGCAGTCGGTCAAATTACTTATAATTAAAAAATATTTTACGTGTCTTGAAGTGATACAGTATTGAACAACGAAATTCATTTTGAACTCTCAGTTAAATGATTTAAGCTGAAATTTTTTTATAATATATTTATTCAATAAGTTCTGACCCCTAAAAGTCCTGAAATATTTTGGATTCTGAGTTAAGATTACATAAACTAATTAACCTAGGAGAAAAGCCATTTTTGAGCTTAGCTATTATGTGCACTTCGGTCTAAGAGTCCCAAAAGAACAACGTTTGCTTTACTACTTTCTTTTTAATTTCATCAAATTTATGAGTGCACTTATTTCTAATAGGCACATACTTATCAGTAGCATCGCCGATTCATTTTAATCGCCGTTATATATTCTCTTGTCTTTCGACCCGTGAAATTCGATTTGAAAACACCAATTCTTATACATTGAACAAATCATCCATCAACATTCGAATTTTGATATTTTTACTCACGTTTCCGATTTTTCTATACGTATATAGAAGCATTTACAAAATTGCCAAAAACTGAATAGGTTAACTCAACTATCCACTGATTTTGCAATCGTTGAGAGGTATATTAGATAACAGTAGGAAGAGGCAAAGTTTGAATGTAAATTGATGCACAGATGAAAGCTTCATTCGATACTTAAAAAGAGCTTAAACAAAGGGTGAGAGAGAGAGAGAGAGAGAGAGAAAGTGTGTTGTGTAAAGAGTAGTGGTTGATTCGATGGAGAGGAGAAGGTTATGGCCATTGATAATTTTTATAAACATTTATTCTAAACGTGCAAGCTATAAAAAATGTTATCGACTTTTATATTCTGCGAAAATTGAGAGTAAAACGTAATTGATAATTCCATGTATATTTTATAAGTCTTATTTACGAGATATCGATATACGTATATATACATATGTATATATACATTTTACGACATTTCATATTATTGATAAATTGATTTAAATTGTTATAATATCTGTTTTTCTTAAATTTTTTTACAGTACTACTCAAATTGAGTATATATAGTTTAGATAAAATTTAATTTAAGTTTATATTTTTTAGCTATTCAATCATGTTACAAAACGCTCTTAAATAAAAAATTAACTTTCTTATAATATTTTTTCATGTATACATAAAATACTAAATCTCGTATTTTGAATTTCCAAAGCTTATGAGTACATTCGACATCATAGTCTGCATACAAATCTTTACTTTTTTATATTTTTATACATATTGATCGTCATACTATATGCGCCATTTTGAATTTCGCAACTTTGAGAATGAATCGTTATTAGATGCCTAGCGAGGTTCGTACCATTTTGAATTTCATAAAGGGAAGACAGCGATATTTTAAACGTCAACTTTGTATTTGAACTTAAAATTCAAATTTTACGATTTTAAATTTGAATACATAAATTTATTTATTTTAATTTAGTCATATTTTTATATATGCGTATTGTTATTATGCAATTGTAAAATTATTCGAGTAAAAATAAAAAAAGTTGAGTTAACAATTATTATTTTGTAAATAAAGCATATTTTGATTCGTTTTATATTTGAAAAAAAAATGCTTTTGAATTTATCATAATATATGAGATTTATAGCAAATTCATAAATGGTTGTATGATTCTATCAATTACTTTATAAATAAAATTCTTTATATAAATTATCCTTTATTTAGTGCTTATTAAAATTAAACTTATAGTTTTTACTGTGTTTTTAAAATATTTAAAATTTCTTTTAAACGACTGAAATTTAAAATATTAATTAAATTAATTAATCGACACTGAAATGATTATCTCTATCTTTACTCTTTTTTTTTCAATTAATGATATCTCTATTGCATAAAAATATTTAATAATAATTTTAAATGAAAATAAAGTTTTCATTCAATCAATGTAGATTAAAATATTATTGATAATTTTAACTTTAAAATGATTCGTTTAAATGCTTTATTTTATTTATTTTTTTTTTTTTTTTTTAAAGAACAAGTTGAATTAATTAATTTAATTAGTTGGAAAAAACCATTCTGAATTATTATAGTATTTTAATGTTTCGTCTTTTATTAATTTTATCTATCCCTTTAAAAATGTATAGGAATAGCTAAAAACTTCTTTAATTTATTTTAAATTAAAATTGGAATACATCTTCTTATTTATGAATACAATTTTTTTTTTATTGGGAATGCTTATTCAATAAACAATGAATATTAATATCACTGGCTGTAATGTAACCATTTCAATGTAAACGGCGCCCGTAATGAATCTGCCGAGATGAAAATAAGTTGTCAAACCGATATTTCAGTAACGTTTTTTCTCTTCATAAACTTTAATTTTTCGATCACGAATCGGAAAGAAGCTAGAGATAAGAATTTACAATTACGTTTTTAATTTCGGTGCAATAAAACCGCGTTATTATTGATCAAGACCCCTCACCCCCAGAGAACGATTTTCGAAGGGTTGATGATCGACGATCGGTTAAGAGTTTTCCCTGGAACGAGGTGCAAAAAGTTGAAAAGATTAGTTGGTTAATGCTATAACAAAGAAAGAGTATAGAACAAGGGAAGGGTGGCTGATGCGGTTTGACAACTTTGAGTTTAAGCGAATTGCACCCTCCACCTGTCAAATCACACCCTTGAGGATCACTAGTGTAAAGTACTGCGATGACTACACGGCCAATGAACGCCGAGGGTTGAAAGACGCTCTGAATCTGCCTCTGCATACGCTTTTCCAACATAACCGTATCATCATCTCAATTTTCATGGAAACACTTTTTATACAATGCCATATACACATTCCCATGACTTTTACTGCGTTCTCCAACACAAATCTCGGCTCTCTTTGCAACAAATCGCTTAATAAGCCAAAGCTTTTACAAACTACAGTAGTAATATATGCGATTAAAGCAAACGAGGGTGTAAATACTAATGTTTAAATAAGTTTTAGTATCTACTAAACTATAAATTGTTTCATCCTTCTCTATTGCAGAGAACAATTAAGTTGCATTGACAGAAAAATCAAAATCTCATTCCTTATTATTAGCCTACAATTGTAAAATAAGCTCCCCGTATAATTAATAAATTTAAGGAAAATAAGATCTTTGCTATAAAATCCAATAAATTGTTCATCATAATAAATAAAAATCGTATAATTATGAATATTAATCGTCAATCATTTATTTACAAATTCAACCTTCACTACATTTTAAAAAAGTGTGTAAAAATTTATTTTGAGCCAAAGGATTATTAATTGATTATAAAAACAGTAATAATGCCAATCAATCTTAAAGAAAAAAATAAATTTTTGGAACTTAATAAATCGAGAGTCATTCAGTATCGAATAAAAGGCGAAATATTTCATTGTCGTTCAGAATTCTCATGTAAGAAAAAAATAATTTAAATCGCAGTTGAGGAAGACCAGCACAATTTTTCATACGGTATTTGCTTCCTTTAGATTGCGCTATCATAGCAAATAAACGAACTTTAACCATAGCCTGTATGTGGATAACGAGATTTTTAAAATAAAAAAGCATTGCAAAATTTAGAAAAAGCGCCTGAAAAAGAGCATCTCGCAGAATTTCCCCCTTTGAAATCGTGTTTTCCTCTTCATTTAGCAGCCTTCCAGAATATTTTTCTATCCGGGCTGACACACACTTTTGACATCCAACGTAGGTGTGAGCATCAACCAACTGCCGCATAACTCAACCATACAAATAGGTGGTACTGGTGCGCGTGGCTGGGTGTGTATGTGTGTATGGTATGTTCGCTCATTGAATAAGATTTTACATTCGTCGGCTCGGTATGCATTCCAACATCTTCGTATATATCCAAATGAATACATATTTTATTTTCCATTTTTATTGTAATTTTTTGTTAATCTTACTTTTTTATTAATATTTCTTTTAAAGCTCAGTCACAATATTTTTTGAAAATAAAGTGAACTTTTTGTTACAATATGTTATTACCAATTTTGACAATAAAGTGCATTATTATTATTAATCATACGACTAATAATTAAATAATACTCATGTATAGATTTTTACTTTCATTAATTTATTGAATTTATGAAAATAACATTTGTTCAATTTCTTTTTGGAATTTGCAAGTATTAAAATTTAAAAGTTTAATGTAACTTTTTTAATTACATTTTTACATTTAGTTGGTTTCGTAGATTAAACATAGATTATTAATAAATTTCGAAATGAGTAAAGCGTGTATTTTATCATAATACTTTTTTAATAATCAAAATAATTTTAAAAATCTATTTATCTGTCCACAGATAGCGTCACATATATTGTTGAAAACGATTTTACAAATGTTGAAGTAGTATTTTATGTATAATAATAAACTTTATATTAATACACATGGTTATTTGCATAGATCGACTTTTTACAAATATTGGATTTATTCACGATTAACTTTATTTTACATAAGTATTAAAAATATCAAATTGATACGATTTCATTCAAAATACTTTTACGAAAAATTTAGAAACTCGTAAAGAGTTTTATTATTATTTTATAATAAAATATCATCATTTATTATTCAGCTTTATGGACTATTGTAAAGTAATAAAATAAAATTTAAAAGGCGATAAATTTTTTTCCTGTATAATAATTTTTATTGAATTAAAATTTTATAAGCTTTATTTTTGCTAATTGGTAATATATATATATACATTTTATTTTATTACATAAATAGATATTTTTATAATAAATATAAAACATAAAATATTAATATCGCAATGAGTTAAATAATTTCTACAACACATGTTGTTAATATTTATAAATAAAGAATTAGTACATTAATATAATGGACTAGTGATATCATTAATCAATATTATTTATTTTTTGCATAATATAATTTTAACAGTAATTATATATATATATATATATATATATATATATATATCTATATATATACATATACATATATACAAATATACGTGAATCATAACAGTTAATATATCGATAAGCATAATAATTATATTGCTTTATTCTGTTAATACTTTTTTACTACTAAAAAATATTAACTTGTAGGAAAGTTTGAATTATTTTTAACAAAATTGAACTATTGTCCTATATAATAAAAATACAGAACTTTAAACCTTGTAATAAAAAGACATAAAATAATTTAAATCTCTTCGACATAGTTTTAGTTATTAAAAATAAACAAATATAGATAGATAGATAGATAGATCGAAAGCTAGAAAGGAAGAGAGAGAGAGAGAGAGAGAGAGAGAGAGAGAGAGAGAAAGAGAGACAGAGAGAAAGAATTGAATAAAGGAAGCAAAGAAATCAAGGTGAATTGAATGCTCTGATTATAGATTCTCACTGTAATGTAAGAAACGAAGATACAAATAAAGTTGGCGGCTCTTTTTATGATTTAATTTCCATTTATTCGCACGTATATAACTGACACTAAAGAGAGAGCGAGAGCGAGAGAGAGAGAGAGAAGTATAACATCGGTCGAGCAAATGGTTACGAAAACTTTGTAATGTTTGAACTCTACTGCATATCTGCGTCATATCGAATTCCATCTTCCTTCACTATACATGTCACTTATTTAAGTATATTCAAAACCATATATTATAAATGAACTTCTTTTTCTTTTTTTCTTTTTTAAAAATAATTTATAAGAGTTGAAATTACTTTTTTTTGATGACTTTTATTATGAAGCTTCAGTAGATTTGTATTCAATTTTAATCGGAGGCATTTTAGTTTCCTCCTTTAGCGATACGATATTACGTATAGTGATGCACAAGGGGAATGATGCAAAAAAATAAGTTGAAAAATAATTTTGTGAAAAGCACCAGAAGTGGCGTGTTTGTTTTGTAAAATTTAAGTATGTCTTATCGCACCGTTGAATATTATCGCCGATTCCTCATTCTTATTTCCTCATTGTCAAATTAAATGAAATGAATTTAAAATTTTTGGATTGTTTTGAAGTGAAATATGGCGTGATTAAAGCCGGCGATAAAAACGATTTTCACGCGTCAATAAAATGTTCATTAAACTTGATTTATTGGAGCGACTCAACTATTTACTTACATAAAATGTATTGATAGAACAGAGACTATAAAACCGAACTATCGATTTGATATAATGGTAGAACTCGAAGCCGGGCATATAACAATGTATCAACTTTTATCGAACATAATGGTTTACAAATAGTATCAATGCCACAATACAGGAATTAATCTCGACAAACCCTCGTAAAACAAGCGACACTCACAACACCTAAACAAAAAGACAAATAAAAACCACCCGGGAAAATATTCAGAAAGGGGGTGGGAATATCGTATAACTCAATCCAATATAATAATTGCCGTTGTTCCGACTCGTCAATTCCTTCCTCCATTTGGCGTCTTGGAACGCTTGGCTCTGCTCTTTGTGACCGGAAGACATTCCACCGAGCCGACTCTTATCTAATAAAATGGGGCTGCGCCCTTACCGGGAATAAGAAGAGCATTTCCTCCACTTCCCCCCCCCTCAATCCCTCCCCGAACCACCCCTGCACGAGGGAATTCTTTTTGAACCGCACGCCCGCAGCTCGTCGCGGGGAATTTGCCCCCCCTCTCTCTCTCACTCTCTTTGATTCCAGGCGGCGGTTCACCAAGTCGTTGGCATTCCCAGTCCTTCCTCTGCCATTTCCAATTCCCTCCAAGCAAATCGTGCCGAGAAATTTCCCCTTTTCCTCTCCGGGGGAAGGGCCAAGTGTTCCTTTTGCTCGACTCGACGTTCTCCGATTGATTGCACGCGACTACTCGAGATATGCTTATTACCGATGAATTAGTGATGGAAGATAGGGAAACGTTAATGTTTGCCAGGCCATCCCGTATTGACATTATAATGGAGCGCCGGGAGCGATGCTTTTCAAAGAAAATTCGCGGAAAACTCGAGGAATTTCCCGCTTGTTCAACTGTATCAGCTGTTGCTTCCTCATGCAGAATCTCCAGTGGAACCCAAGAACTTTACTCGATGGCCAATTGCCCCTTATTTCTAAATTGTCTTCGGATTTAAATAGAGTGATGACGATTTGAGCAGCCGACAACAATCGTAAAAATCACTTGTCATCTGTCGTCACGTGATCCAACAAACTATATATTTAATTACAAACGTTTATCGTAATTATTATGGAAAAGAATGTAGTCACTTTCCTTTATGACTTTATTTTATTCCATTGAAAGCGAAACTACAAACCTTTGGGATTCGAAACTTAATGTCTGAAGAATTATAAAATCTTTTTTTTATACACAAAAACAACGTTTATAATGAATAATGGAAATAGAGTTTTTTAATAACATTAGCGCAAAAAACAAAAAATATTCTGTTACTATTTTTCAATGCAATATAGACAGAAACGGTGATAAGTTTCTCCAAATGACAATATTAATGTGAAAAAAGTGCTTCAAGAATCCGTTATTATTCACTATGAAATTATTCTTTTCTCTATTTAATACGATACATGGAAGAAAATAATGATATAGTAACTACTCGATACACTAATTTAGATTATAGCACTGATCTACTGCATTACAATATTATTTAAAGTTACAAGATTAGTAATTATTTTTAAAGTAATTATTTACTAATGGTGCTTTCTTGTTTGCAGAAATTATTTTAAAAGCCTTTTTATGTACAAAGGTTGATAACGCAACTAAAAATTATAATCACCCTAAGTATATAGTTTGATTAAATTCTTCCCCAACAAGATGAAATGTTGTCTTTGGTATTTAACCAAGTTATTTAAAAATTTTGCTTAAAAAAATTAAGCCAGTGATAACTTTTTCACATTAAAAATAAATTATCTAGTTATATTACCGGCTTTAATTATTAAATTAAAATTTTAAACTCCTTTTCTAATACACTTTTATCAACAATTCTTTATACAAAAATCTTTTAAATAAATTCTTTCTGAATGGACAATATAAAATTTTTTTTTATTAAAAAATTATAAATTTTTAACTAATTTTTTAAATCACTTTAAAAGAAGGTTTTTAAAAAATTAATACGAACCTTTTTTTATTCGAGTACTGAGTGTGTTTATTGCATTTAAAATAAAAATTGTAGAAACATAAAAATTTGCAAGGATTAGCATTGCAAAATGCAAAACCTTTTATGCCCTTAGAAAATGATTTTAATAAAGCACAATATCTGTTTTTATTTAATAATATAATTTCAGCATAGTCTGAATATTGTATTCAGATTTAACTACTTAACATTCTCCTTTTCTAATTATTTCTAAGTCATTTTTTTTTTTAATACATTGCACTTGGAAAAGAATTTTTGAATACGAAAATACGAACCCAGAAATTTGCTTTTGAAAAAATAGCTTTCTAAACGAGTATAACTACATATTCGTGAAAGCCTCGGCAATAGCAACTCATGATAAAAGCATGAAAAGTGTAACTATGAAAAAAGTCTGGACTTTAGATAGATACAAATTGTAAATTTCCAATGATCTTAGTATTAATAATATATAGTCTGAATTTACAAATATAATTCAATGCAATATATTAAAATTTCTTTTTTAACGACAAAAATTAATAAATAAATAAAAAAGGTAAGAAATGATTGAATGTATATGTGGATACTTAGACATTGTATTTAATATAATTTTATTTTATTTTTATTTTATATTTTATCGATTCATTCTAATCAAAATCACAAAATCTTAATTTATAACATTAAAGTAATAATGTATGAGTTACGCCAATAACTTCATAAGCCGAGAAAGCACAATATTGCTTGTGATACGAAGAATATTGAATAGGTTTTCTTATGTACGTCAAACTGATATTGCATATTCAATAATATCATAATTTTAGTTCCTGTAATATTGAAGTTTCAAAAATGTTTACTATAAATATTTTCTAAAAATTGCTATATTTATCAAATCATATAAAATCTTATGTTTTACCATAATTTTATTATTCTTTATGTATTTAGAATTTACGTTGTTCAAAATCTACTGTTTTCGATACGATTTTGACATTTATCTTTCATATAAAGTATTTTAAAAATTAATAATTAAATATTTGTCTATAATTTAAGGTGTCTTGACTTATGATATATTTCAAAATAAATAGGAAATAAAGTAAGTCAAGATAAAACAATGCTTTTATGATGATTTTATGTAAAGGATGGTTTAGGTAAAACCAAAATTAGATTACAAGTTCATGGGATATATATGCTAACGTTTACAAGAGATAAGGTTAACTTATTTACCAAAGTTTATACTCTATTATATTGTTATGAAAAGAACAATAACATACAAAGCAAGAATGCGTTGTAATCTCATGAAATATGAGAGTGTTTTATTTGTTGTTCAGATTCCATGAAATGGTTAAGTTTGATCGTTAGTAGCGACATTTGAAGCGCTTAAGTGATGAAATTGAATGAAAAAAGCAGATGATACTACTACATGACACCACATTACTCCTTGGAGAAAACAACTGGGGTGTTATATCTTTCTGCAGTTGAAAAATTCTCTCAGGAATTGTTTATTTGCTAAAACCATCCTTTGAACATTAACATTTATCTCATTCACTTAGCTCTTGTATGATTAATCAGTGTGTTTGAACCTGATTTTTTAATGATAAAATATTGAGCTATTTTTGCTTTTATTACCTGTAATCTTGGTGTTTAAAAGTAATATCCTGTTTTCGAAAGAATAACTTTCATAATGTAAAACATAATTATTTAAAAAAGTAAAAGATAATTAAAATTTTTATCGAAGAATATATGTTAGATGAGAAATACTTTCCAAGAATATCAAATGTGAGATTTCGTTACATTACTTCATTATTCTCGTGGTTTAAAAAAACTTTATTGTCTTTTTCTCCTTTGAATTTTCGCCTTTTTTGGTCATCACAACTTCATGTGTGTATAAATTTTTTTTTATGGAAGTAATTTACTTATATTTACGCACAGGGATTATATATACTGTTTTAACGCTATAAAGTTTATTTTATATAAATAAATTATAAGCACTTTATATAAACAAAAATTCAGTGTTGGCATTTATAAATATTTTAACACGAGTATTATCAAATTACCTTATTAAATTTTATTAAGAGAAATCAAATTACTTTTTATTAGTTCACGAATATTATGCAATTCTTTTCAATTGCTAAACATTTTTGGGCATAACATTGAATAAAATAGGCGTAAGTTAATAAAAAGTACTAATTCAGCATTAGAGAAATTTTTTAAATAATTTTTAACTGATCAAAAATGTCAATTCAATAATTGCAGTGTATAGGGCCGTGTTTTTACCCGTTTTCAAATATATTTTTCGATTTTATGAAAGTTAGAATTTAGTACGTCGGTATCAATACTGTATCTTTTGGTAGAAACTCCCAGTAGCTCCATATTATTGTTCATATGTGGCTCGTGTGCCCCTGAGCGTGTAAAAAAGCATTGGAATACTGTAAAGGCGGGAGAGAGAGAGAGAGAGAGAGAGAGAGAGAGAGAGAAAGAGAGAGAAAGAGAGATGAAAATGGATATCGAATTTTACTAATGCGAGTCCAGGTTGGACGGAGGCAGGTTTAGTATCGGTACCGTTAAAGTACTTTGTACATGTTATAGGAAAGACTGCATGATGTAAAGTTGGCCCGATGTTGCCACCCGAGCAGATATGGGCTTTTCCTATATCGGAGCTTAGAAGCTGTAACTTCAAAGTTCCACTTATCGATTGCTCCGGAAAATTCATGGTCTCAGTATAAATTATTTCATGCATAAAACGTATTATGCAATAAAGTTGGCCGATTGTTTCGGAAAAGTAAACACGAGTTAATGATTAATGTACACAGGGAAATAAAATTATTTTAACGAGAGCATATGTATTCGAAGGTAAATAAATGAATTTAAAAGATTGATGCATACAGGTTGAGCTCGGTATTTTTAAGAACCTCGGCAAAGCTCTCTTTTCTTAGTCAGACGTTTACATTTACTGCCTTCCATCTATTTAAATTTTTAGAATATGCATTTACATATTTCATAATCATGTCGGCATTACGCTACACATTTTATTCGTTATGTTCTCTCTTCTTTTTCTACAACTCTTATACACAACAAACCATTTCTACAATTGGCCTTTCTAACAGTTATTTGCTCTCAAACGATCAATTTTCCCGTCGACTTTCGGGCTGGTTTCCATCTGCTTCTTTTTTTCTTTTTTTTTCTTTATTTCTTACTTTCTTTTCTTCTAGTAATCTTCTTCTCTCCTTTTTTTCACTCTGCACTTTCTTTTTCTTTCTACTTATTGATCTGCGTTCCTCTTTCTCTCTTTATTATTTATACATCTATCTTTATTTATGAAGTACTAACCATTGAGCTCTTCGTAATGTACGTATTATATAGGCAGTATATTTTGTAAATATGACCGAGGCATTTAAGGACCAACTCAACTATAAGTCCCACTTGAATTTTTCGAATTTCTCTTATATTTTCTTCTTTGCACATCTTGACTTATCCGAGGCTTCGATTGAATCGAAGTGTCTTCGATTCTTTTTATTTCTCTACTTCAATTTTAGTCATGGCGCTACTGTAACGATGTCGCGCTTTTGTATATACATGTATTTGTCAAGTCCCGATTGTTCTCAGTACGATAATCTATTTTTCGTCATTTTAATTGACGAAAATAACATGTAATTCAGAATTTTTAATTATTTATCTATATTTAAAACATCTTTTAGGTGACATTAAATTAGTTCCTTGGTGTAATATGTACGTCAACATTCTTACATTTGTCCTTACTTTATTATCGTTGACAACTGTATTATAGTGGTAATGTAAGATATTAAATGAAATGTCAATTTTGTACCTTTTGTCTTATATCGTTTTTAGGAAAATTTATTTTATTTATTTAAATTTAGTGATGGCTAAATTTATGAATTTATTTGATAAACTGCGATACTAATTTATATAAATCTTATGACGTATAATGCGTGGAATAGTGAAGAATTTTTCACAAATCACGTTGTTTATATTTATTGGCACAACTACGTTTAACGCTAGCAATTTGATCGAATTCCTGGATTTTTTGGACTAAAGTGAAATTACTTTAAATTGTCAAGTATAATTAATTTTTGCATGCATTTCTCGTGACAGTGCATTTATAAGTGTTGTATTAATGATAAATACATGATTAGGTTTTAGATCAATCGATGCGTGGTGATTGATTTATGAGTTGGACATTGTGTTTACTTTTTACAGTTCGAATAATTTTAATCCCTTTCTTGTGCTGACATGTCATCGATACTCTCGAGTCGTATTTATTCTGCCGTGAAGATTTAACTCTGCTCGGTTGGTTGGTATCTTCAAGGAATAAGCTGCCGCATGTTTTGCGATGTCATTCGCTTGGCTTTTCAATAGGATCTCAGCCTTCTAAGAACGCCAAATCTTCAATAGGTCTGTCTCGATCCAGGTGAACGTTTATCTCTGGAGCAAGTTTGTTGAACCCTGGTTCGGTTATGCCCGAGGATGGCTCAACCCCTTATCCTGGTGCTCTCAAGCGGTACGATTCCACGTCGTTGCGGGATGGTTTAGTTCTCGGTATTTCATATCAATCCCCGTGGGGTCATCTCCTACCGCGAGATCCTGGACATCTTCCGTATTAATGCGTAGCTTCTGTCCTCCCTAAGGTACTTATTTTCCAAGTGTGACGGATCGATAAATATTGCTGTCTTCCCTTAAAACTTACTTTCTGCTTCTTTCAGCTTTTTGTAATACCTTCTCGAGTATGATTGACGCCGTCTGTTATAGTTATAGTTCTTGGTACTACTCTTGAAAATTGCTTATAGATGCTGACCATGAATTCAATGCTTTTAACTCTATATTTTTATCCGGCTCGTGCTTATATTTTATATTTTTTATCTATATTTTAGTTCCAGTTAATTGACGATATTGATTATTTTTGAAATTTAATAGAAAAGAGGGGTGAGCATTTTTTAACTAAATAAATTAGTTTGTTTGCATTTACAATAATTGCGTAATATGTGCAACAATTCTATTTGCTTGTCTTAGAAGATACCTGTAAATTGCGAATTCCTGTTCTTTAGTCACGCAATAAACTGACTATTTTGTTCATTCAAATTCTTAGAACGTACATTTGCATACTTTACAATCATACTAGTATGACGGTATGCACTCTATTTATCACGTATGATTACTCTCTCTCTCTCTCTCTCTCTCTCTCTCTCTCTCTCTGTCCCTTTTTTTCTTTTTCTTTCTCTTATATATGGGAAAGAAAGTAAGAAAAAACGACAGTCTGTTACACATAGTAATCATTTATCCTTGTAAAAACACACTCGAGTGTAAGAAAAAAGAAAAGCTCGTGTTACATTAAAAAAATCAGAAGAAAATGATAATCTCGATAGAAGCATTTATTTATTTTAATAAAGTAATAACATTTTTTAATTTTATTGTTTCATGAATATTAAATTTTCTACCCTTTTTTAAAATTATAGTACAAATAATTTATTTTACTTTTAAAATTAAATTATTTAAGAATAAATAAATTTGTTTTACTTATAAGAGTTTGTTCAAAACGAGAAAAAGTTATTAAAGTAGTATTACATTTTGCTTTACAAATATTAACAAGAGGGGTAAGGTCTTTTTTATTGAATATTTTTCTTGTAATCATACGAAAATATTGTTTATTTTTTTTTTTTTAGCAGACAACTATAGTAGATAAAAATGCATCCACTAATCTATTTTTAAACGCTCTCTATAAAAGTTACACTTGAGTTCTTTATAAGTGTTATCGAAGTAATTCAACCGTGGATTTATTCATACTCGATTTGAGTCAACCAGTAGTCTATCCGACCAGCGAAATCCAATTACTCCCACAACTCTAAACTAGTAATGAGAACTTACATTTTTAAAACACCAAACTAGTTTTCTACCATTTGTATTCTCTTATTTCTATTATTTTCCACGCAAAAAATCTACCTGCAAGATAATTGTAAATTACATTAAAAATAAAAACAAGAACTTAAAAATGAATTGATGATTTATGAAAGTAATTTTTTTTTTTATAGATTATATAACTATTTTTGGGTATGTTTGGATGAAAAATACGAGTTTTCTGTATATGGAGTAAAACCTTCTGCAATACATTACCTATAGTACATAACTTATTAAAGTATCGATTTAAATGTAAAAAAAATGTAAATGTAAGTTTAGGGGATAACATTTCTTCGTAAATAGGGAGAGTATGCTTTTGACAAAGGTGTTATTTGATGTAAACCAACCGACGAGGAAAACTACTTGTTACTCGAATTAATACTTACCAGCATCCATTAGTATCATTTTTTAAAATGTGTGTTTATTGAAAATATATGAATAGAGAGGTCAAAACCTAGCCACTAGTAGCATAATTTATCGGATTATAGATAATAGACGATGATAAATTGAAATACATATATTGTTTTGATATTTTTACCCGTTATCTCGACGACTATACAACAAATAGAAAAATAAAATGTAATTGCACGAATAGTTCATTTTATTTTCCGTTGTATCGATGATAAATTACCATCTATGAAATACAGTTTATAATAATTACAGTTTGTAATCATTCGACAAAGATAATTGCATTCAGCAAATATACTCAAATATTTAAAAATTTTTTTTTCTATAAATAAATATTTTTTTTTAATGCATATTAAATTAAAATGTATTTGATATTTTATACACCAATTTATTTCCATTAATTCTGCTTCTGCATTAATACTTATAAATTTATTAAATACATGTAAAACTTTTAATTTTCTCTTTAAATCATGATTTAGTAAATATTAACAAAGTATTTTTTTATAATATTATAGTTTCTGAAATATAAAATAATACAAATTTTTAATAAAAATTAATAAAAACTAATGACGTTTAATGATAAATTAGTCGAATATAATAAAATTAAATAAATAATATGAATTATTTTCTATAAATTGATATTAAATAATAGTTATCATTAATAACTTATCCTTTTATTCGCATTATACATGTATTTATTTTATATTTTTATATTTTTTTACATATTGTAGCTTAAAAATTATACATATGGCTATATTATTATTTCAAACAAATTAATGTTTAATATATGTCATTATATAAATTTCTTATAAGGTATTTATAAATTGTTTTTATATTGCATCATCGTTATTTCAACAATATTACCTATTTTATTTAGATATTGTTACAGTTTGTCTTTTGTAATGATAATTTCCTATTTAGATTTGTATTTTTCTCTTAATTGACTTATTAATTTATTTTTAATAATTTCTAGAGTTAAGTATTTGTATAATAAAATTGGAAAAATGTATTGCAAAATTATACCAATGTTGAATACTATTATTTACCAGGAATTTAATAAAAATATTTTTGAGAGTTTCATAGTGATAAAACTTTTGATCTAGAAAAAAGTTACTTATTTTTCTTATTACGATTACCAATAATTATTTATTTGAATACATATTATATTAAATAAAATATTAGCGATTCAAAGAGCAAATTTTGTTATCTATATAAAAATTTATGCAATTATTTAGTATTTATTGCGCCAATAGTAAATATACCTAAAGTAATATTTATTGTGTGACAGTTGTTTATAATTATTATTAAATTAATTCCATTAATATAATATAAATTTTAAAACATTTTTATTTATTTATATTTGACTAAAAATTATACAAATATAAATTCATACTCTCTATTGATATTAAAATAAAAATTACAAAGGTTTTTTATAAAATGATAACTTGGTATTAATGGTTTTATATTATTTTTCTTCCTTATTTTTAACAATTCTTGCATGAAATGATCTCGTTTTATAAAATTCTTAAATCCAATCCCTGTAGATTTTTTTCTATTTTGATGCTTCTATTTAAGACTTACATAGCCATTTATTAGCGTATAATCACGTATAGTATTTACCTTAATAAAACATAATAGGATAACATTTCTTGCCAGAAATTAAGGAATTTCAGTGCTTAGTTATTATGGATTTTTTATTTCAATACTTTGTTTTTCCTTCATATCTATGTTTATAATATAAAATATGTCAAAAAACTTTAAAAGTGTTCAGAATAAAAAAATGTAAAGGATTTTTTATACAACATAATCATTTTTCAAACATGGAATACAAAAACTAAAATTAGAATAAAAATAAAAAATAATGAAATATATATATTTGTAAGAAAAAATTTAATTATTTATTGTTATTTTTTTTTTTGTAATTAAATAATACTTTATAAAATTTATAAATACAAATAAAACATTAGTTCTGAATTCTGGCAATAGAATTAATGATGATTCTGAAATGTTTTCTCAAGCTGCATATGAAATGTTTTGGTAGTTTTTTGTTTAAATGCTTTATTTTTTAAAACGGATTGTCTATCGAATTATTAAATGGAATTAATAGGTAATTACAAATTTTATAAAGAGTAATGTCAATTAAAAAGATAATTTTGTGAAAATTTACTAGATTAAAATTTATATTAATTTGAATAACAATACATATAACTTTTGTTTATTATATTAATGTATAAGGTATATTCAATAAAAAGGATAGAATAATAAATATGCATCAAAGAATAAAATAAAATATATTAAATTTTTGCAATAAATTGGTCAATCATAAAATAATTATTTTTTTAAATAAATGATTAATATAACTTTAATTGTGCAATTGAAATATCGATTTAGCTTATTAAGAATTAGATACAGTTTCATAATTTGTATTTATTGAATTTACTGTAAATGAAGTACCTTAGTTTGAAAGCTGTTATTATCAAAGCAGTTGGTAATTAAAAAAAATTATATTTTTTTCTATTTTAGATATTTTTAAATTATATTAAAATATATATATTTAAGTAAAATTTTCTGCACTTATTATTCATGCAAAAAAATATTAATAAACTAGATAATTTTCTTAAAATTTGTTATTTGATATTTAAATCAATATTTAATGCATTTTTAAATATTTAGATAAATGTTCTAGTGACTTTAATATAAAATTAAAAAATTAATATACGTGTATTTAATGAAAGTGAAGAAATTTTTATTGTAGTATCTTATTGTACGAAGCTCTACACAAAAGTATGAGTACTGAAAATAGTCATTAAAAACGTATAAGGAACATATTTTTTTCCAGTGGGCTGAAGTAATTTAAGCTTCTTGTTAAAGAATTAAGGTATTGCTTTGAAAGTTATTTTGTCAGTACTACAGTATTTTGTACTCTATAAATAGCTATTTAATATAAAGAACATTTAATTTAATGGAAATAAAAGTAATTTATTTATTAAATTTTATTTTAAGATAAAAAATTAACGATAATTGGAAATTAAAAAGTCTCTTAAATTTGTATTTGAAATCGGGACTTTTTAATCCTAGATTTCTTACGAATTTTTTTATCTCTCATTTTCTTTATCTAGGTCTTTCACGCTGAAAGCATTTATCGCAACAAGCAGATATTTATACTCGAGTAGAATTTTAAATTGAAGTCTACTTTATAAAATCATGGTATGAATGAAATTTTCTTACACGATTAAATAACAAACGTTTTTCTTTAGAAATTTTGAGTAAAACTAGACTTGATAATGGAACATGAAGACGAAGAGAAAAAAGAGAGAAAGAGAGAGAAAGAGAGAGAGAGAGAGAGAGAGAGAGAGAGAGAGAGAGAGAGACAGACTGATAGACAGACAAGGATGCAGCAACACCGAGGTCGATAGGAATTGTATTCATTGTGCATTGAATTTATAGGCAGAGACTTTATGATCGCGGGCTGTTTTTAATCCTGTACACAAGAGAGGTTGAGGGTTGGTTGGATGTATATTTATACAGGTAGATATCGAGGGTCGGTGACCAAGTAAGACAAGTTCTGTAGTACAGCCCCGAATTCCTCAGCATCGAAATCATGCAGCGAATCGTTGACTTTGCCTGCAGTGTAAAGGGCACTTGAAACCCCCGACAGAACGACAGAACGACAGAACAACAGGACGACAAAGCGCGGAATAGTGGAAGTCAGCGAGTTTACCGCGTTGTTGTACAATATTTACCTGTTGTCCTCGAATGCAAACGCGGTGTTTGCCGCTCGGCTTTTTCGTTACCCCTGTAAACAAAGCTAACTCTAACTCTCAGGTAAGATGGCAACTCCACTCCTTCTTTATCCTTGACAACCCCACCCAAATTAGCTTTTAGCTCGTGTACCCTCCATCGTGACTAATCTATCTTATCGTCTTATTAGAATATCTGATTCGTGGTCCTTTTTGCGGATCAATGAACTCTGTCATCGGTGTTGTTCGACTGCAAGTTCGAAAATTTAAAACTGATTTGAGGAAGGAAGAACAAGTTAATCGATGAAATTGGTTATGCCGACATGAAATATTTTGTTTTCTGGCTTTTTCCGATTTATTCATTTTTATTTACGCCTTAAGTGAAAGGCTGGGTGAAAAGTATGGAATTTCATCAGCGCTCGACAAATGAAAAACAATTTTAATAACGCGGATGACGAGCTCGACGAAATTCTAATTTCATCAGTAAATCTGTATTCGCGTGCTATTGAAATTTTAGTGATTGATTGCGTTCCTTTCTCCAAATAATCTCATTCACCAAAACCTGATTAACTCGCAAGTCGTACCTTTTGGAATAAAAGTATGAATTCAAGAACGAGGAAAAAGAGCCGACGTATTTTGAAAGGAGATTTGTAGGGATATATTACATCATCGAGAGCGTTTTTATCTGCAGAAATTGCATAATTCAGTTCATTTGATTATTGATGTGGGAAAAGTAAGAGTTTTAATTTGTTATTTCGATAAAAATGCGAAGTTTGTTAAGCTAGTCCGAAGAAACGCAATAAGGTATTGATAATCCAAGTTGGTGTTACATCTGCTTGAAACGTGCCGGGCTTGGATAATCAAAATGTTAATGAAGCTGTGAGGAGGAAAGATCGAGGCCGATCTATGCTCAGTCTCTGGTGGAGAGATAAGGCGGGATTGATGGTCGGGGCTAGGCTGATTAGGTCCAGCTGATTAGGCCTCCTCGAGTGACATAAGGTCGCGCAAGCAAATTGGCGCAGGGGCCGTATCTCATATTTCCTCAAATCAGCAGCTGGTAAATCAGGCATCTGACACCAAAATCCCGGATTGGACCAAATTTATGGGCGTTTGGTACGTGAGCGATCGAGTCCCATTTGTCGTCCAGATCGATCCTTGGGGGCTTTGCATGTGTTGCACCTCTGTGTCCTCGACGTTTGATAGGAAAATCGCCGTCGAGTGCATTTAATGCGTCGTGCTGGGCTTGTAAATATGCCCTCCCCCTCCCATTATATTATTGTATAAATCAGGTAATTAAGTTTCAAATACGAGCCGATAATTGCATTGGCGTGCCAGCGAGATCTTAAAGAAAAAAATATAACAATTAACGCTGTACATCTCGGGAGAATGTCAATCATGGTTAAAAATGTTTTTATCTCTCGAGAAAATCTTGCATATTTGTGGAAAAATAGACTGGCATCTGATTATAAATCATCACAACGACTTTTACCTTTATTTTTAACCTAACTTTTGAACATTTAAAACAACTTTCGATTCTAGTTGTGAATTTTTTTTAATAAAACAAAAAAAAAGAATAAGAAAAATTATGAAAAAAGCAAAGAAATACTTAAAAGTGAGAAAAATGAATATCGTTTCATTAAAATTAATGTAAAATGCAACCACGGTCGAGCAACTTCTCATTGGAAAAAATTAAAAGTTTTGTCGCTAATTAAAAAAAAATGTCGTTCATCGTTATTCTTTGAACATTTTCAACCAATGTAAAAACGAACTGTACCTTAAAGCTACCTTTATTCATTCACTTATATCTACCAAATCATGTTTTCCCATTTAACATAAACTAATTTTTGTAAATACTAATTAATAGTAAATTACAATTAATTTATAAATGCAACGGAATATTCATTCTAATTCACTGTAAATACATATTTTTTATTTGAAACTATTTATACAAATATATTAAAAATTAGAATGCATATTACAAAATGATTAAATTGTAAAAATTATAAAATTAATTTTTTTTTTTTTATATTTACAATCAACATTTAGTTGAATTACTACTATGTTCAATTTTAACGTAATTCAATACATTTTTTACAATATTAATAAAATATATGATTATTATTTATGGCGAGATATTTCTAATTATTTATAACCAGCATCTAACAACTCATCTACACATCTTTTAATTTTTAGAAATCTCATTTGGAAATTTAATTTTCTTTCATTTAATTTATTTAAAATGTGATTATAATTCTCAAATTAGAATTTATAGAACTACAAGAATGGATAAATAGTGTAAGTGCTCCATCGACTATTCAATTCAAAATTATTTCATTTTAAATAATATTGTTGTAGCGGGCGTGACACGGGATTTCGGTTTGCCGCACGGTAAGGCAAATCCCGGGCAAGTACCAACTTGCACCAAGTGATTTTTTACCTGGAATCCGAGCTTCGCCAGCACCTGAAGCGTCGTCAGGTACAGGTATCAATCGTTCGTGTATCTTCTCCACCTGTGCATCACTTGCGATCCCCTTACGCAGCTCTTTACCTTTATAGTTATTCTAAAAAAACAATCCTCGCCGGCCGACGTGATCTGACTAATATTTAATCACATACCTCCTCCCAAATTGTAATAATTTTAATAATTCACATGTATAGCGTCAAGCCATCAAAGAAAAGGTAATACATACACAAATACACTCGCTTAAATATTCATTTATATTATATATATGTAGACAACTCTAAATTTTAATGAATTATAACTGATAATTAATTAAAATTCGATAATTATATAGTAAATTGTGTAAAAGAAAAAGTTAATTGTAAAAGGTCATAAAAATAACAAAAAAATAGTGAAGTAAGCATGTAATTATTTTAATCATGAAATTGTTAATGATTGATATATAAATATAAAAGTAAGGAAGAATTTCATTAGAATTCCTAATTAAATATATTAATACTGTACAAATAATATTATGTTTTTTCCGATTTCACTTTTCATTTCCATAATTTTTACAAAAGTTCGCTATTTAATAACTAAATTGCCTTTAAATTTATATCTATTGGATATTGATTTTGCATCGCAAAAATAATATTACGAAACTATTCATCAGCTTTATATTTTTATTAATTTTTAATACATTTTTAAAGATTATATTTTAATATTTAAGCCATTTGTTTCGCTCCGAGCGGAATAATTAAAGAAAAACCAATTTGAAATAAAGATAAGCGTAATAAAATGATATTTATAAAAATATAAAGGAACGTTTTTGTATGCATAAGAAAGTAAAAAGACTATCCGTGTCTCCGGTATAATCAAAGATAAACATCTTTAAAAAAGCTGCGGGAGAAAACTTTGGCCACATGGCATTTATTTCATGCTCAATTTGTGCATTTCAGGAAGATCTAAGATTATTTATAAAAACCTTTCCTTGCCTTGATAAATGACATATTTGCTTTCATTTTTTTAACGCTTCTAATGCATCTCAATGGCGTGTCTTAGACAATTTTCTTATGCTCGGCGATGTACAGAGGGTCGAAAAGTTATTTTTTCTATAAGTGAAGGTTGGTAGTGATGGAAATTTTTGCATATATTCCATTATCCAGAAAATTTGGAGAGTGGCTTCTTGAGCATAAAAGGAAGAAAAAAAATTTGTCATTTTGACAATAATAATTATTATATGCGAATATTAAAGATTGGTGTATTTTTTTACATAAAATATTTATATTCAATTGTTTGATTAAATAATTTATGATTATTAAATTAATAAAGTCTGGATTAATAATATATGAAGTTCAGTTATTAAGATAGGAATATCATTTGATATTAGCTAAGTGAGCTTACATCAGAACATGCAGGAAAAATCTAAAATATGGTTATTCACATGTATTATTTTTATAATTGGTAAGAAGAAGAAAATGCGTCCAATATTATATTCAAATTTGCTTTTAGTGAGTAAAGTTGACTTTAATATTGTATCGAAAATTGAAAGTGAAAACTTAACCAGGAAGTAGGAAAAGGTAATATGGTCTTTATATACTCGATAACACACCTGGCGTTAGTCGTAACACGAGACGTCACTTTGAGCTTGACTGTAATTTTATTATTATATTTATGTTATATTTAATAATTTAAAATGTATTTTCTCGTAATATAATTTCTCATATATATTTTTTTTTTCAAAAAGTAGAAAGCTTCGTATTTAGAGTAAAAATAATGACAATACAATTCAATGTCTTAATTAGATATTGCTAGTGTATATGTATTTTTTATAATTGAATTAATGGAGAAAAAAAATTTTATTGAGTTGAATAAAGTTATATTTGAATATTTAAATTTTCTGCGCATTAGAATGTAATATATTTGTTACATATTTATTAATTTGAAATTAACAAATTGATGTCCCCGTAGCAAATTATACTCTATTCAAATAAATTTTATACAATTATACAAGAATATTTAAAAAAAAATGCATTAAAAAGTACATTGTTTATTTTGTGCAGAAAAGTTAATCATAAATCATATATTATTAAGTAAAAACCAATTGTCGAGGATGCTGAAGAGAGAAAGAGAGACAAAAATACGCGCAACTTTCTTGACAAAAAATATCCAGTTAGCTATACAGAACCACCAGCATCGGGACATTAATGATTCTTGTTGAAATAATTTCAATTGACAAAAACCAACAGTTCATCCAGCAAACTTATACTTTTTATTCATGAGGCGGTCGCATAAATTTCTCTTTCTTTATCATTTATTATCATCCCAGCACCACTTCTTCCTGCCCTCAGCCAAGCAATCATAAACAAATAACTGTTATTCAATGGAATCAGTATAGTCAGCAAAAAGTAAAAATTCCTCTGTCTATTGAGGAACAAGAAAAGACAGATAAGAAACCCAGGGCCCGTACATCAAGCTCCCGCAGAACTCCAAATGAGCGTTTTAAAAAATTCAAAACATCAAAGAGAAGACAGGCAGGATGGACGGATGGACGGATGGACGGATGGACGGATGGACGGATGGACGGATGGACGGATGGATCTTCCCCTTTTGATTGGAATGCCCTGCGACTCATAGGGTGAATCGAGGAAAGAAGAATGCCAACGCAAGAGGAAACCGAACCCTCGGCAAAGGGTCGAATCGAGAATGAGTTATCTCTTAGAGTCTCTGTATTTCCTACGCGCAGTCCGTTTTGTAATTTCAAATTGACTTGCCGCAGCCGCGCCTTTCACCTAAGCATTAGCCCGGCAGTCAAAATTGTTACATTTGTGTAATTGCGAAAAATATCTGCACGTGTGCTTTATCACAAGCTAAGAGTCTCGCTCGTTTCTTTGAATCTCCACTCTGGCAATTGGCATGGGATTACATTTCTGCAGAGATGATTAACCGGCCCAATTTTCAAGAGCACGAAATTTATTTCTTCTTATTTCTCACCAACAAAAAATTCTTTTTATCCACTTCTATCTATTCTAAGTAGATGTATTTCCGAATACCTGCGCTTTGTTTACTTCATTCGTTTCAGCAACTTTAATAACTTCTACAATTCAATTTTTATGGATAAAAAGCTTTTATTTATTTATTTATTGCCAATCAGGCTATTTTTAATATATTAGCGATGCTGTAAAATGCGAATAGTTCCTTTATATTACAATTATTTTGCTCCATTATTGAATGTTAAAATTTCGTCGTATTCTTCAAATTAATCGAGTGAAGTATGAACATTAACAAGTTACCTTATCACTGTATTATAAAAATATATTATAAATAATTAAATATTTTAAAAAAATATGCTTGAAAATTTACTTTAACATTATTTTACTCTATAACATTAAGTCTTACATAGGTATTTAAAATTGTTTATAATTTAAGTACTAAGGAAGAAGGCATAAATAAATGTTGATTTCAATAAAAAGATTATATCAACCTTTTCCTTTGTTAAATGATTTTAATAGAAAGTGTAACCCTTCGAATTTATCAATTTTCTTGAAAATTAAGTAAAAGCTATAGCTTCGAAAATTGTTTGATCAAGGCCTCTTATACATCCATATAAGTTTTTTTCCCTTCGGCAAAAAGATTATATTAACTTTTTGCTTCACTAGAAGAACTTGATAATTATGACATTGAAAGAAACTTCATGGATTTCTCAATTTTCCTGAACATTGAACAGGATATAAAAGTTTTAAAATCGTTTGATCAAAAGTTCACAATGAAAATGCTATGGCGATGAAATAACAGTAAACATTTGAAAAATTTTAAAACCATTGAGTTTTAAAAAACATAAAATTAAAGGTCCATGATGTAAATAAATTTAATAATATGAAAGTAGATCTTATTCTAATACGTGGATAATTTGGTATAAAATTAAAACTAGTCTACGATTTAAAGTGCTTAATCATCTTTTAATCCTTATTAAATTCTCAAGATATTAAAATATATTACCAATAATTAGCATTTATATTTATTAGCATTATTTCATTTAACATTTAATTAAACAGTTGGAAATATGTTTTTAATAAATATATATTGTAAAAAATTATTGATTAATATTAAATGCGATGTTAATAATTTAATTTGTTATTTTTAAAATGAGTCATATAAATTTTTTAAACTTCAATTAGCAATGCTCCACATTATATATAACAATATATTACACAGTGTAATTTTTATAACATACGTTTATGGCTAATTTTATTATAAATCATCATTATTTTTAAAAACTATTAATTATTCAATAAATAAAATTTTATTAAAGATTAATTGAAATTTTTTTTTATTATTAATTAGTAGAGTAAATTTCACCCGCGAGTATCTTAACCTTTTTTCATTTAATCTTATAATTGAATTAAGTCAAACTGTGAAAATCACTGAGTTTTGAAAAATTGATGAAAACCAAATATTTAATGAACTAAATTAGTGTGTAAACTTATATTAAAAAATTTAAATTAACTATGCAATATAATTTTATACTATAAAATTAAAATTTATCGTGTAAGCTCATATACTTTTATATACATTATATATTTGTGTAACAAATGTTTTAACAGATTTTATTTAATAAAATTCATAAGGTTAGTTTATTACACTAAAAGAAATACAAGGCTTCAAAATTATTATTAACTAAAGTACGCTTCTAAATAGTTTCACGTTTGTGTGTATACATGTATGATAAAAAGTTTAATAGTTTAATAACAACCATTGTTTATACAAAAAAATATTTTTACACTAACGAATTTTCAAATCATTAATAATAATAATAATAATAATAATAATAATAATAATAAATTGATTATATTTTAATTACAATAAATTTAGAGTTGAAACTCCAAAAAAATGTGTATCATTTACTAAAATCGGTAATAGCAATTAATAAATTTGGATGATAAAGATATGCGTTTTAATGAATTGTCAAATTAATAAAATTTCAGTAATTATTCATTTTCACCGTCGACGACGAAACGAGTGTACTAATAGAAATTATAAATTTTTCTTAAATACTTTTTCTTGCTTGCTCGCCCTCATGATGATATATCCCTCTCTGACTCACAATATCGCACTAAAAATTTTCTCTTAGAATCGAAGGAAGAAGGGTGAAATGATGTAGGGGTTGGTGTGTAGAAAAGACGGAAGCTTCGTAAAAAATTAAATAACCATATGAGTTTCGTGTTTGAAACGTATGGTTTATTATTATCTGTTGAACTAAGGTAAAAAAGCATCCAAGTTGTAGTGAAAAGTTTGTAAGGAATTCACGGATCGAGGGTTCGTTTACATTCGATCAACGTGGCCCTTCATTATCACGTTCGCCCTTCAATATCAAAGTAATTGTTAGTAATAGATATTAGATTTAGGGAGCTTTGCGTTCGAAAATAATTAATGCGATACTTTATTTTCGAAAGTCTCTTTTCTCTGCCCCGCGATAACGAAGGAACTTTTTTTTTGTGATGTTTATCGGTTTTAATAAACTAATTTTAATATTTAGTTTTTACATGATATTATCGAATTTAATTTATTTATTTAATTTATACTTTAATTTATAATTTATAATGCTGATAAATTAAATCACAAAAGAAATCTTAAAATTTACTTTCACCAGTTGAAGGAAAATGTATTTATATCAATATTTATAATATATTATTTATTAAAGTTAAGTTTATTGACTATCACAGTTTTTATTTTCTGTTTTTGTGTATTGTCAGTAATTTTTATTGATATATAAAAAGCAAATGGACGATTTATTAGCTGATGCATTTGTATAAGTGACTGTTAAGTATATTAAAAAAATCATAATTGTGAAAAAAAATTATAAAACAAGATTTATATGAATTTTAACATGTAAGTTAAAAAGATCTGATGGTACTGATATTTTTTAATACATTGTTCTATCTATATATCTTCTTCTTCATATAAATTTAATGATTATTTGTGATTTGTAAATATTTATTTATTTGAATTGTTGATATATGCATTTAATAATGGATAAAAAAAAATATAATAACTGTTTATAATGTTTAAAATTAAAAATATCAATTTACAATAAAATTTTTTGAAATTTCTTTTATCTCACAGAAGCTTGTTTTACAAAGACAAGATATATACATTTTTGAAAAACAATGTATTTTAATAATTTAATAATGAATATGAAAAATTGTTAGTTTGGTGGACACATTTAATTAGTAATTTTATTTTCTCAAATGAACTTGGTAAAAATAAAACATGCACCATTAACATTTTACTCAAAATTCGAATATTTGCCATTGAATTGATGGATATATTGTTAAATGTTTCAAATTCAATTAATATAGAGTATTATTAGTAATTAGCTACGCTGGTTTTTAGTCACATGAGAGATAAAGCGAGAAGCCTCAAGAACAGCATTTCCTCTGCAATTTTCTTTCGCGAAACAATTCTAAAACGCTCTTTTACCTTATAGATCGAGATGCGAAAACTAATTATTTTGAAAAAGTAATATTCAATTGTAAGCTTCTGCCGCTAGATTTACAAATATACAAGCGTAACGAGTAAAAAGTTAGAGTATAAAGTTAGGTGTTTGTGTGTGTGTGTCTGTGTGGGAGAGAGGCCAAGAGGGTGGAGGGATGGACTTTTAAGAATGAGGATCTTCAGTTTCTCTCCGCGTTCCTCTCTTCCATTATCGTTTCTCGACACGGTACTCGGCTACTCCCGGAAAATAGGACTTTGATTGGGACAGAGGGAATTTCAATCGAAAACGCCACTGCGCAGCACAAGCAGCACCTCCGTAAATAACATTTGTTTCCTCCTTGTTCGCGAGCTAAGTTTCGATGCGGAACTTGGGAGGAGGAATGAAGACGCGGAAGGAAGAGGAAGAGGAAGAAGACGAGAGGGCGTTGGGTCACCGTAGGGCGGTGAGTGCTAAAAGTGCCAGGACTTGGTGAGGAAAAAAGGAGGAGTGAGAGAAAAAGCGAGGGAGTGATGGCCATGATAGCGAGGTGTGCAAAAAACAGATGAGTAGGGTGGGGGCGGGAGGGAGGGGGAACGAGGAGCGAAGGGAAAAAATAGAAGAAACAGGAGCATCCTTCATCTCGCTCCCACACACATTTCTATCGTTATGCCAAGCACGACTCGTCGATATTCCGGTTTCCCCTTCATTTCGGATTCCCCTTCACTCTTCACGATGCTTTCTCTCTGCTTTCATTTTTCTGTTCTCTCTCTCTCTCTCTCTCTCTCTCTCTCTTCTTCGGTCCTGTGCTTTTTGACAAAGTATAATCATTCGTGAAATATGGTGAGAGGCAGTGGGACAAAGGTCGCGACTGGAGAGAACAACAAATGTCGTTATTTCGACAAATCGGTATATATTGGGAGAGCAAAGTTATAAAGATTCGAACCTAAAGAGAAACACCGAGTTTTTTATCGTCAAACGATGACTAATTCACTCTATTTATACTTTGTGATAACGGTGCGAACGTATCCTTGACCGTTAATCATTTTGGAAGATCGATGATGATAATTTTTATCTCATTGTAGTACAATTGTGTTAGGATAGAGAGTAGGGGTTTAGAAATAAACTACTTTTTTTATTAAGAGTCTCAAAGAAAAATATAATGTACGTAATTATTAATGATTCTTTTGTATACTGACACGAAAACAAATTCGTGAGTGTAAATTACAGCATTGCATTGCAAAGCGAACAAAAGAATAATCGATCGCTAATAAATTTTTAAAACATTATAATAATTTAATCTATAAAATTTTATCCCTTTAGGATTTAGTCATAATTATTTTATTGGAGCATTTATTCTCGGTACTTCAAATTCACCACTTTCAATATTATTGCACTTTTTTTCTTTTTTTTTACAAACGAATATGAATTATTTATCGAATTATCGAGGTTAAAACTGTAAAAATTTGTAGCTTAAAAAAAAAAAAATTGACAAACTACCGTTCTGAAAGTGAGCATTTTAAGATAAATGCAGAGATTTTGAAAGTCGAAATTACAAAGCACTTCCGTATATTTTATACTGCACAACTAAAATCACAAAAATTATCCTTATAATCCCCGAGGGCCGTTAAAATTTTTTGCGTGTTCGCTTCGATGGAAGGCGGACGTTGCCAGAGGTAGACCACGTACCCATCGATTCGAGCAAGGGGGACGAGAAAAATATTCAGCAGTGTGCAAATGCCAGGTCATTTGGGCATGTGGTTGCTTTTATTGGCGCCCTTCCGCGCCCTTAAGGAAGAAAAAAGCTCATCTATTATTCGGCCCAAGTCGATCGGCCGGTAATGTCGGGGAATATTTCGCTAAAGTGAAATTAATAACTGACAAATATAAATGCGCGGCCTCGCTTCTGTTCCTCCTGCGTATATTCCGCAGTCCATTATAGACCCGAGAGCATTTCCTTCCGTCGAGGCTGGCCTTCTTCTTCAACCGCAAGACAAAAGATCCAGCGAATTTGGTCGATCGCCCCCGTCGATCTAAGGGTGTACGCACGAGCGGCGCCTCGAAGCTGGAGTGGAAAAGACAAAGCCACCTCCGGAAGTGATTCGTCCTCCTCGTCCTCCTCGTCCTCCTTGTCCCCGACCTCGTGCTCCGGTCGTCTGCACACTTTCGATTGTCCTGCCACGTCGCTTTTCGAAAATATCCGCACCTCGCACACGTGAAATTGCCTCGGGCGGACTACTCCTCTAATGAACTCGGGTGCTCTGCGTTTTCGTAAATGCGTTTAAACCTTTTCCTGCTTCACTTCGATTCTATCTTCTGATTAATATTACCTCAAAAAATTCCTAAATTTATTACGACACTTAATTTTAATAAAACATTCTGCTTATTAAAGTTTTTTTTACCAAACCTAAGTATCAGATTGTGTATACATATTTTACACAGTAAAATATGTGATCAACTACAATATTCTAATATTACCTTTCTGTTTTTTACATTTAGTTTAATTTTTTCTTTGTCCTAGATATGGTATAATTTATTTAATTTATTTTTTACAGGTATTCGTTGTAAATTCCAAATTAAATGGGTAAAAACTAGATGAATTATTGAAAATTTACTAAGATATACAAATATTTTTAAAATGTATTTACATTGTAATACGCACATAGATAATAACTTATCGAATACTAGCTTTTGATTTAATTAAAAAGGGATATAAAAAAGAAAAATAATTTATTATAGTCTCTAGTCGTAGTAATTTTTATTAATCGGTGAAATTTCTTTTCTGAGTTAAAAAATGTTTGTAATCAATGTTAACAAAGCTTTTTCCAAGATATACGTTGAAAGTTTGGAACATTAAATGATTGGATAAACTTCTTTTTTTAAGTACCTAACAAATACAAAGATTTTAAGATTCTTCTTTTCATTTGTGCTACAATGTAAAGTTATAAATTTAAGGCTTAAAATGAATCTGAGGTTACACAAAGTTACAACATGCTTGGTGGCGGCAATCTATCTATAATTCTATTTTTTAACAAATACTAATACTGTAACACGTTAATAAAGTATTTTGAATAATCTTAATAAACCAGTAAATTAATTATTATTGATAAAATTTTTTCCTTGCACATTTTCATTTAAGTAAAAAAATAGTAATATTTCATATTTCTCTTATATTTTTTTTTTTTTTTTTTTTTTTTTTTTTTGAAAATTATAATAATTTATTTAAAACACAATATTTAATTGAATTTCTCAAACAAATTTCTATTCTATCTTAAATAAATGAATTGCAGAAGCAAATTTCTCTGAATTTTTCATCTTAGATAATCCCTATTATAGTAAATGTTATTAAATATGAAGCATTTTTAAATTTTTTAAAAATTCTTTTAAGATTTCTGAATATTTCTGATATAATCTTTAATATTTTTCGTACTTTAAATTTTAATTAACCCAGTTCTTTTACTCTAAATATACTTATTGATCATTATTTTAATTAAATAATTTTCACACAAAACAGATATTTGGTATAATATAGAAAATTAATTTATGCTATTAATAATTTATAATTAAGTGATAGGAGGCATACCTTTTAAAAACTATTTTTTAATTAAACCAGTCCTTTTACATTAAATTGTAAATAAATTAAAAGGAATGGAATGAGAATAATTAAATATAGTTGCAGATTTTAATAAATGCATATTTTTGACCTTTTTTTGAAAAAATTATAAAAAAAAAATAGTTAAAATTATTTCATTATCTCTCTAATATAATCTTATTCATTTAAAATTCTTTGTAAAACTATGCATTAAAATAAATTTTGTTATACATTATAAACTAGATTCATTATAATTATAATATAGTAAGTACTGCATAATTATGAGAGTACATTGGATTAATTAAATGTCTAATCCAAACATTTAATTAATTAAAATTTAAAATCGTTGTAAAAGGCAAAAAAAAATAATAATTGTTTAATTTTTATAAAATTAAGGAGTTTAAATAAGCATAGTGGAAACTTTTTCTTATAGTCTTTATGGTTGACTGGACTTTCCATTAAAGTCGTAAGAAAATTATCGACTTTGTAGTCTACCCGATCTTTAACAAATTTATTAGCCAAAGCATTTGAAAATAAAAATAGAAATGCAGTATTGAGTTGAGTATACAAGTCTCGGTTCTTCGAGGATGAATTTAGAAAGGAAGTGCACAATGTGCGGATGTGAATTCTATTTAAAAATAAGCAATTGATGATTAAACCAGAACACGATCCGAGTCAAGTCACAGATGTCTACCAACTAAATTTCGAATGCACACTCCTATAAGTGATACCTTGGACTAAAGCCAGCCTTCCTTTTCCTATTTTCCATCCTATCTCTCCTCGTCCATAGACATAGCTTTACATTTATTCTCATTTTAGCATTTCCCACGTTGTCTATTATCACTATTTATACCTTTAAACTCTTGCCCTAGCGCATCTTCTATGGTATTTTTTCATAAATTCCGATGCTGAAATAATTAGAGATAATATTTAAATTGAAATACGACAAAGTAATGTCAATGCCTGCGATCGCTCAATACTTGGGCAATATTATTTTCATAAATATCACATCATTCACATATAATTCATGATATAAAATTAATCTGCTACACTTTGACAATAAATTAATCTCACAGAAAATGAATACTTTTTGAGAGAACAAGCACGGAGAAAAAATATTTTTTTTTGCAATTGAGAGTATTTTATCATTGAAATTAAGGTTAATATTTTACATAAAGTATTGTTTAAGTTATTTAATATTGATACTATTGATTGATGTACTGCTCTTTTTTCAATTATTTTATCTGAAAATATATTTATACAAATTTAAGCATTTTTATTTTAATTTTTTTTTTTTTTCGTAGTCTTGTTGAAATTGAGAATATATTTGATCATGTTTTAATCACTTATTCAATTTGTATTTGAAATTTTATTTTAAGTATCTTATAATGCAAATGATATTAGCTCTGTTAAATAATCTTAAATAACAAATGATAATAGATATGATATCATTCCGTAACATGTAATTGTTAAACCTATTTAGTAATTAAGAAATATTTAGGTATACCATTAAATTTTCTTTTATGCAATATTTTTTAGAGTACACGAGAATTATATAATCTAATTTAAAAAGAACATATACCGTTTATTTTAAATAATTATTTGAAAATTTCATCAACTATTTCTTTTATATATAGTCTGACAAAATTCATTACAAATATTTTTAATTAAATATTTAATTAACATACAAACCCTAACGAAATGGTTTATATATTTTTCTATTAATGTTATAAAATATATTGTTAGGATTGAGCTTCTAAAAAATAATTATAATTTAATTATTAAAAATGTATGTACAAATTTTATGAGACGGTTGAAGGCTTGTTTAATAAAGTATATAATGTATTTAAGCTCTCAAATTAAGCAATATAAATATTGAAATTATTGTCTTTGTATATTAATTAATATCATTAGTCGTTTTATATGTATTCTTTATAGTGTTGTTTATAAATGACACAAATGTTTATGTTTATGTTTATGTATATACATATATATACATATGATTTTTAATCATTGATAAATAGGCAGTTTATACACGTATATATTTTTTATACATTAAGTATAGTGTTACATTGAACTTTTAATTTGCGCGCAAACCATTAGGTCGATTATCCCTGAAGCTTTGAAGAAGGTAATGTACATTTTTGTCAATGCACTGATGAAATCATAGTGCACAATTAGCAAAAGCACTAATCTTCTTAATATTGATTACAGTTTTATACTCACAGGCATTCTTTGTCTTGTAATCTTGACTAAGAGAATTGCAAAATTTATGTTCACGTTGTATATTTAGTGTTAAGAAAGATAAGTAAATCACTCGGTGTAGCAAACAGGTTAGTTGCTTATACATAGACTTCTGAAAGCAAAACTTTATAGAGCTACATTAGCTTATAAAATTCTTGGAGTACGTTGCCAAGTGATGCATTACAATATTTCTGAATCTGCAAACGCGAACACAAGACTGATAGTTTTACTTGTGTATTTAGAAAAAGGATTTTGTTTTGGTTTTTATATATAACTGATAATCTTGTAAATAAATAAATGATCAATAAATTTATTATTGGAATTACATTTACTTTGGTAGATTTACATTCAATAATTGTTTTCGTGGGAAGAAACTAACTAATTTTTGTATTTTACCGAGTCATTTTATTCATGACATAAATATAATATTTATTTGTATATAAAATAAGCAATTGAAAACTTTAATCCTAAATTTAAATAATATTTTATATATAACTGTTAAAATGCATAAAAGTGTACATCTATAGAAAATTGGAATTGGTTTTTGATTATCGTCACTGCTCATATATAATTTCATTTTTTTAATTTTATGTTAGCTTCAATGTGACGATAACTATGTGGTCAATGTGTCGACTTGTTTTAGACTTCAATATACTTTGACTATTTATTTATCTTTCTTTCTATTCATATTTGTCAATTTCACCCCAATTACACCACAATTACACCATATGCCTTTTATAATTGGAGTGATTGAAAAATAAAAATATAATAAATTATTTATAAAAGTAATTTATTTTTCAAAAATATATATAATTTTCTTGTAATTAATTTATTGCTATACTCAGTATAATTGTAAAATTTACTTTTATTTTATATCATAAAATTCATTGTAACTAGGAGCATATGTATTTGTTATAAATTTTAGAATATATATATATATATATATATATATATATATATTAACGATGAACAAAAATAATATGGATGATTGTTTTCGAATATTAGGTTTGAAATACGTTGAAATTCATTCAGAATGAATCTATTTTAAATCAGATAGCGGAGACAAAGGGTGACAAGTCTTCCTCGTATTCGGCATGATTTATTAATATTTTTTGTTCAGCGTTGATTCATCTCAGAATTATCGCCGTGAATTTGAGCAGTAATCTAAAATTATAACGTTGAATATATATTTGATGAATGGATTGATTTCGTTAATAGGTGGCAATTAGTCAGGCAGGGGGACAATTTTATCTATTCACCGACACTCACTGACTCAACCTACACTTTCTTTACTGTGAAATTTGAGTGTATACAAAATAGAGTCTCTTATTTCTCGATATCTTTATTCAAATGTGTACTCAAAAACCTATACTTACACTTAATTTAATATTCAAAGAATTCGTTGACTTTTCATATAAAACTTTTTAAATCAAGAATTTTTAAATAAGATATTATTGTACTGCGATTAAAAAGAGTGTACTAATTTTATGTGAGTCATTTTTTTTACGTTTTAAAATTTTATGTTCTAACATCTTTATTGGAATTTTGGAATTATATTTTTTGGAAGTCCAACTTTTGATTGTATTTTTTATTTTATTCTAATTTATTTATTTTTTTTTTATAACGGTTAAATATATTGTTTAATAAATTGAATATTCTATTCTGGTATGTATCTAAATGTGATAATTAGAGATGAAACAATATCGAGAATTTTATTTTTCTATTTTGTAATCATAATAACCAAGTATATTTACTTTGGCAGTTGTACAACAAATAATCTTCGGTATTGTTATTTCATTGTTAGGCAGTTGATGAGTTCACCTAAAGCTCATATTTGTATCATCTCCTAAATTTTACTTTTCTATTGGTTATTTATTATTTTTTATTATTTACTTTTTATTCTTTTAGCAGCCCAGTATTCTGTAACATTAATTATAGAATAAAAATTATTTATAAAATATTTCTTTATTGATATTTTATTTATTTTTTTTTTTATATTATCATTAAAGTTATAAGTGTTTTTTATATTTATATTTTATATTTTATATTTTATATTTATTTTATATTTTATATTTATATGATAAAAACCTTATTATTCATAAGATATTTAAGTTTTTTTTTACGTTACTCGATATTGCAATTAAATTTTCCAAATAAGCTAAATGTGTTATTAAAAAATCATTCTTTGATAAAAAATCAAACATATATCTGTTAAAGTTTTTTTTTTATTTTAAATTGCAGTCTACATTAAATCTTGTAAAAAATATTTACCCCATTAAATACTTGCTTTTAGAATAGAATTTCATATTGTATTGGCATCAAAATAATTGAAGTAATATAAAAATAAAAAACCGAGTAATGTATCAAACAAATTAATATAATTATTATTTGTTAATAATGAAGTTTTTTTTTATATACCACAATATTATCTTCTATTCTTACAATTGTTTTCTTGAGTTATCCTACAGAGCTTACCGTATCGATCACATAAGTACCGTGATTATATAGTTTTTACTTTTATCTGCAAGAAATATCGAATCATTAGTGATTTTTTACGCTATTGTTGATTTATAGAGCATGCATAATAAAATAATTCCCTTCTAATAGATATTTCAATTTCGTGAAATTTACAATATTCAATGTTTCATGGCCTTTTTTTCGAGTTATTTTTTTTTTTTTCAAATACGGTAAGGCATGTGTCTTGGAAATACGTGATAGGAGTCTTCTGCATATTTGAGACAGTTAATAAGTAAAAAATTAAATTGCAAAAATTATAAGATGCTAATTCTACCTCTTTGCATATTTTTCATATGACTGTAATTTCTCTTATGCAAATTTTAAATGTATTATTACCATAGGATATTATAAATGGATACTAAATTTTCTTTCATTGATTGATACGCCTATATAATAATTAATAAGAATTATCAACTTTTTCACTAATAATGAAATAAAGTTGCGTTTAAAATAAATAATTGAAATTAATACTTACTTGGAGATTCGGTATTACAAATACTGGCGCTGTCACACATGTTGCCAAGTATTGATTCTAGTTTCGCAATTTGAACAGGCATGTTCAGTTAAAATTATTATTATTATTATTATTATTATTATTATTATATACTAGTATCGATGTACTTGCACTAACGATACATTGGTTAAGTAAAAGGGAATATTACTTTTTTCTTATCCACAAGATGAAGATCCAGCATTAATGTATCTTTATAGTTCACTAGTCAATGGTTTGATGTACTTCCATTATTAGCACGACATTGGTAACTAGTTCCATATCAATATATACTCGGGGTATTTGTTATCGACTAACCAACCACCTTTTCTATTTTTATTGCGGTACATCCAACTTTTTGCTTCCTTTCATATCTTTTCTGAAATTAAAATAGAAAAGAGTAGAAGAAGATCTTAGTTTTAATTAGAAAAACCGTATTTTTTAAATAAAACCTGATTACAATTGGTAAGTTAGTAATAATGGAAAAAAAGTCTGGCAGAATATATGGTAACTAATATACAAAGTAGTTTTTAAAAAACTTAAAAATACATAAGTTTCCTTTACTATTTTTAAAAGGTAAGAAAATTATAAATTGTTACAAAAAGCTGTATTCGTAAAAAATATTAGCGATCGCTAATTTATAATCACGCGATGTCACATCTAATAGTTAGTGTGCGTTTGTGCATTAACCTGTGTCGAACTTTGTATTTTGTGTAAACTTGCATAGAGGTTTCAGAGTACACGTACGTATATGTGTGTGCATGTCCGGATGAGTGAACAAATTGAAAGTTTAATTTGTAGCAAAATTTTACTCAATTTTAGCTCTGGTTTGCGAATGACTTCATTTGAAGTTCAACTCATGCAAACGAGAATCGAAGCCAAACTGTGTGTTTATCAACTATTTCATAGTAATAATAAAAAGGCAAAACCGAAATAAACGAAGATAAAATAGTAATTCAATAAAATATTGTACTGAATAGAAAAAATTGTTAGATAGTAAATGGCTGTGGCAATGGGATGTCCATGCAAAACATGTCACGATAATTTAATCGTTGCTTTTCATTTTCAAAATGTTTTCAATATTTGATTTCGAATGTAGATTCTGTCAACCATGATTTGTATTTATTTGTAAATAATATTAAAACTTGAGCAGTATCAATGCAGTATTTATAAACAAATTTAGATTTGAGAATACTTTCATTTTATAAATTATTGGCTTTATTGATTTACAGTTAACATATTGTAATCGAATACCTCGATTTTGGTAAATAGAGATCACTTAAATTAAAACGTGATTAAACGTTGCGAATTTTGGTAATTTCTATTTATTATGTAAAATTAATTTTAAACATTTTTTAATTGTAATTTTTTATATTTTTTAGGTAAGTTCCAGAATTAAAAACTTCTCCAAGCGTTTCATAAGTGTGAGTACACCTCTAGACTTTTTTCCACATTTAATATTATTGTAGTTATTAATTAGTTTTGGTCTAAGGAAGTTAAATTGGACTATAAAAAATAGACATTTCTTAATCATAATTTAGGTGGTATGGAAGAAAATTAAAATTTGATCTTGTTTTCGCGAACATTGCTATTGTTAATACTGTTGTAAATTAGAGTTTTTAGATTTTGAGATGTTATATTTGTATTTGTTAGTTAGATTATCATCGGCTCAATAGCTCAACATTATTTATTGCTAAATTATAACAGTTCAATTGAAGAATATTATTGTCAAAAAAGTCCAATTATTACAGATTCGTGTATAATTATTTCGATGCATCATCTGCAAGTGAACTAAGTGGAAGCGCACGTGAGCTTAACCTTTAAATTAATGGCTTATGTACGTTTTGTTTTGCGATTTCAAATTTAATCTGTGAAATCGTCGTACATGAAGCAATTGAGTTTGATTTCAGGCAGCGCTTGGCGTATTTTTAAATCACATAAGAATAAATTAGAATTCATCATCAAAAAAAAAAAAAAAAAAAAAAAGAAGGAAGGAAAGAGCGAGTGCAGCAGTGCGAATAAATAAAATAAATGTGCAGGCCGACGCAATCGAGGAAGGATGCGGCACTGAATAAATACGAGCCCTAGTTGAGCCATTCGAGCGTCATTATTCGTCATTAATTGCGCGTATGCAAATTACCCGAGTCGCGCTATAATAACAAGCGCGATAATGGTTATAAAATTACCGGCCGGTTCGCTCCTTCGTCCGAGCGATATTTCAAAATCCTGCATGTTCCCGCATGAATATTTAAGAGGCTGGGGCGCACGCGCAGACGCACTCTCCTCGGGCGTCGGGCGGGCATGGGGGGATCACAACCCAAACCTCGAAAGCCGTGACTGGGGGTAAGAAAGAGGAAAGCCCGAGGTGGGCGCGAGGGGTCGAGGGAGCACGAAAGAAGAAAAGCAACCGGTCACGCGAAACTCCCTCTCACGGGATAAATTAATTCCGCAGGAGCCAGGGCACTCGTCCATCCACCCCTATCGCGTTCCCCCCAAACCCCCTCTACCCCCGGCGGGCCCGAGTCACGTCAGCGAAGGGCAATTACACGCTGATGCGGACGGGCGAAACGTCGGGAAGCGCGCGCATGCCGTGAGGATGGATACCCGAGGGGTGAGTACCAAACCACCCCCGCTAATGGCATTCGCCGTGCGTGCCACTCGCGTGCGTACGGCTTTGCGAGTCTGCGAGTCTGCGAGTCTGCGAGTCTGCGAGCACCCGCTGCGCCCCAATTGCCTCTGCTTTTAAATTTGATTTGCAGCCGAGGGGCGGCAGACGCCTGATTGGACGTCCGGGGGTGGATCGGGGCGGGGGTGGGGACCGTGTTCGCCTCGCGTTTCGTTTCGTTGCGCCGGGTTATTCCTTTTCTCGGGAAGGGATCCTCGGGATTTTCACTCGAAAGAGGCCTTCCGTGGTTGGGGTTACGTGCTTAGGAGGGAAACACTTATGCGCACGCGGAAACACCCGTGTACCTATCTCTGTAAATCTGATGGAGTGACAAGTCACTCCCTTTCGAGTAAAAACTGAGTCTCGCTTTGACGGGGGTGTAAATTGCACTCCTTAAGAGTTGTTTGTCACTTTGTTGGAATGAAATATCACCCACGGCACACGAGTCCTAAGTAAAAAGTAATGTTCCTTCTTTATTATGGTATAATGGAATGACAAAACGCTCCCGAGGAGTAAAATTTTTATTCTTATCAACGACTCATTTTTAATTAAAAATTGTGCGACTTGCTACAAATTTTGAATTAAAGGCCACGTCGCGCCACTCCAGGTGTATTAAAGGGAAGCCACAGAATGACACGGCGCAAAAAAATCTAAAGTGCAGCGTGACAGATAATTAGAGGTGGAGCGTTGAGTATCAAAGTGCAAGGGAATTCTTTGTAAAATAGTTGCTGTGTTGTTTTGCATGCTCTTGTTTGGTAAAGGTATCCTTTAATGAATCGGGCTGCAACAAATTAACCATTCAATTCAACGGAACTAAACTTTACATACTTCAGCTGCTGGCATACATTGGCAACTTTTAGTATTAAATTAATTGTGTTACCAGTGCGTCCTTTGGTATTTTGCAAATGACGCATGTCTACAATTTCTATCGGGTTTCAATGAAAAATTTCTCAAAAAGTATTAATTTTCAATGCTCATAAGCACAATCAAAATATCAAGTACGCTTTCAATTTAAGTGCACATTCATTATAAATTGGTTTAGATTGGTAGATTGGCATTTTTGGTAAACACATTAAGAAGCCTCACAATTGCCGAGATTTATGCGGCCCGCGACAACTTTAATTATAAAAACCTGTTGAGCTGCGTAAAATCTATTTTCGTGTTAAATTATCCAACTCGGATCGTTTTTCATTCAGCAGGTCAGCGCACTGGTAATATTAAGCACGACATGATTAATATTACACTTGCACATGATTAATATTTAATAATTAAAGGCTGCATTTCATTAAATATAATTATAAAGGCCGTGGAGATTTAGTGTGCTAGACGTAATTCATTACGTAAAGGTTGGCCGTTGACAGTCTAAAGTAAATTTGATAAAATAAAAGTAAACAACCTTCTTTTTTTTCGAATGTCAAGGCGGCGGAAATTGAGTTGATTAAATTATATTTGTGTGACTTTTTAGTGGGATCGCAAATTATTATCGTCGTTGACGCGATAATTTAAAATTCTATTAAACTAATAATAAAATCAAATCGAGATTTAATGTGACTTTCTTGGGTTTATACCGGGACCGGTAAAAAATACTTATATTTATGCTGCTACTTAAGTTTATTCACTATGAAAACTTTAAAGTAGAGTAAATCTAGCACCGCAGCAATAGTAGACGACTGGTATTCATCTATCCGCCACCCCGGCCTAAGTCCTCGAGCATTTCCTTTATTTTCCGAATTGCCGATGAATACTTAAAGTAAGAGAGAGAGAGAGAGAGACAGAGAAGAAAAAGAAAAAAAAAGAAAAAAAACAGAGAGAAAAGGATGGGGAAAAACGAAACTAGATGCATTTACCAAAGTAATCATCTCTGAAAGTAGTCTGAAAAATGTATTACCTCCGAGGTTAAATGAAATTGCCCGAGTTTCGTTCGCTCCCCGTAAAATGTCTGCTGTTAAGCGGGCGGGGGGCATTCCCACCCCCTCCAAAACCTCCCCCATCACGTCCACGTGTGTTTGTGTGAATTTCGCGTGCATGCGCTACTCATTTCGCAGACCGCGCTCGATTTAACAACAGGGAGGGATAGGTTTCGGGGGGCGAGGGGATGGCCGCGTAAATAGGGCCAAGCGCCGAGCGCCAGAACATAAAGGCAAATAAGGGCAGGAGAGCACACCTAGATTACGTGCATACTTAGCTGGAGTGCTCCCTTTCTCCTTCCTTTCCCGTCTCTTCCTCTTCTTCCCTCTCTGTCTATTTGCCCCCAAAGACGTGGGCGATGTGCGAGGAGTCATCCTTCATGCCGCCGGACAGCAAACCCTCTCCGTACTAACCCCCCAGGGTCATGCCCAACGTGTTCCGTAAAATAAGGTTTTTATTATTTATTTATTGCTCTATATTTTAATGTTTTTCTTTTCCTTCTTTCACCTGTGAGAAATTGTTGATGTCATTACGATAACGATCGTGTTTATTTCGAGTGCGAATGCGCACCGAATCTATCTTTTACTCTCTTGAAATATTTGTTGTCGTTTCAAAGCTCAAAATCTGAGACAGTCTGTATAAAAATTAAATGCAAATTTTTAATATATTTTTTAAGCTTAGTGCATTTTTGTGATTAATGACAGCTTTTACATAATAACACCAATTTTTTAATAAATATTGAGGAATTTAAAGAGTATAAAATTAGTAATCCGGATTTTCTTTCTTCATCATGTGATAAAAAATTCGTTTTCAGTAGATGCCAAATCATTTAAAAACACCGAATGAAATTTTTAATATTTTGAAAGAAAATTTGGATAAATTATAGGTATATACTTTATGTTTATGCAACAAATTTTTAATTTAAAAATTTTTTTGTTTCTTTCAACTTAATTAATTTCTTGAACTTATTGCGATTTCATTAAACAAGAGAAAAGTGTAATAAAAAAGACGATAAACTTCAACGTGCTTTTAAATACGAGGTAATTTTCTTTGAAACTACGTTTCAGTATGTAATTATACAAAGTTTGAATAAGGGCTGAGCATTAAATAAGTTATTTTAATTAATGAGGTACCAATGTTCACATGTACATTGATTAATAAATCGATAAATGCCTCTAATTAAAAAAAGAAAAAAGAAAAAATGATATCCGGTATCCTATTGAAACTGGTTACAAATGAATCTATGCTGTATAAGGTTTTTTTATCTAAATAAGTACAGTTGTTTTTTTAATTTGATTGATTGAAAAGACCAAACAACTCAATTTAAAAAAATATTTGCGTGCAATTAATTTAATAAAAGATAAATATAAGTAGAATGGATAACAAATAAAACATGCATAAAATTGAACTTTTAGACAAATTAAAAATTTTTGTGGTTGTATTTTATTTAGTTTCATATTATTACACCGCTAAAAGTGGGATTCAAAGCAAGGGAAAAGGCAACGAAAGGGAAAGGCTTTTTACTATTAAAAAAATACGAAACAAATAAGTAAGTTCAAATCGATATATATCCAATTATTTAGTAAATCAGAGATTAAAAAAAGAAAAAATACGGGGAAAAAGCTAATGGAATACTTCTTACATTATTCATGTACCAATACGTATGAAGATCCTTTGCGATCATTGTTTTCGATAAGTCAGATATGTAGGATAAGGTCATGCAATTTCCGCACTTTCAGAGTCGTTACAAAGAAAAAGCGGCAACGTCAAATTTCTTGCTCTGGCATTTTCTCAAAAAAAAAGTCGATGGAACCACATGAATTAGATTCCTCGGAAATCTGATGCTCGACTTACTGTGGATAACATAACGGGCATAACTAGGAAGTGCTGATGCTAAACATGCACACCCACATCTGACCCGTCAAAGGTGAAGCAGCCAAGATGCATCCGGAAACGCTTTGAATCCTCAATCGATATAAATCGCACGGCGAATCTCGCCCAATGGGATGCAAAGCAATGGGAAGCCTTTCCTCGGCAACAACACTCCCACACATGCAAAACTCTTTTTCATCAATTCTTCTCCGTGTCAAAGTATCACCTGAATCTCTTGGCTATTTTAACCGAGATTTTTTATTCTTTTTTCCCCTCCCTATGGCATTTTTCATTTTTTCATTTTTTTTTTTTTATAACAAATATTTCTTATTCCTTATTTACATGCTGGACCTTGTTATTGGTGGCTTATAAGGTCTGCCTTTTTACAGACACATAAATATGAATAAACATTTCATTAAATAAAACTTCGTAATCTTAGGCCATGCAATATTCTGACGGAGAGTATAACGGTAAAAATAATTAGCAAATTAATTTAAGCAGGTAAATATTAATATTTAAAGGTATTACTTCGAGGTAATTTTTTTTCTTTAATTTATAAAATTATTTATAAAATTAAATAGTTTAGTTGTTCCCGGTAATAAGCTTTAAATCTCACATATTAAAAACAAAAATAAATAAATAAAAACACAATAAAAATTATAAATTTTATGAAATATGAACTATTTTCTTTAAAAATACTCTTGTTTTTCTGAGGTGATATAATTCATCTTCCATTTCTCTCATTAATTCTTATTTACTTAACTTAATTTTAACTTAAATTTTATCTAAAAAGACAATTAAAGATTTTAACTGAATGAGCTTACATTCTAAGATCTACTTTCATTACTGCATAAAAAAAACGATCGATTAACGCATTAAAGTGGTGTTATATACTATCGTTTAATTTTTTAAAAGGAACTAACTTGGCAAAATGCCCATTTATCTTTTTCTTTCCATTTAAAATCATTTATACACATATATTGTACACTTTGTCGCGATGATTCGGACTTTTTTGAGTTTGTGAATAAACCAACTTACAGAAATTGTTCTATGTACAGCGATGTAGTCTTAAAAAAAAGGGATTTAGTATATTTTCATTTCTTTATTCCATATGGAAACTAAAAACGTAATGAAATAGCAAGATATATAGTTTAAGTGGTGGTAAATGAGCCGATAAAAATGTTTTTACCCATTTTTAAGAAAATTTAGTTTTATGCAACATACATCAATTTACTTGAATTATATTTAATTGATTTATATTTAATATTTCTTTATATTTTCATTTTAATATTCAAAATGTAATATTAAAATAATAAAATTTAATTATCACATCATTTTTTTTAATAGAATAAAAAAAATTAATTATTATAATATTTAATTTTTATTTCTCACTGTGTATTCAATAATAATACTGCTCAATCTTTATTTATTTTATTGTTCTGGAAGTAACTTTAGTTATGTATAATAAATTTTAATTCAGTTTCTTTAAATAAATAAAAGATATAAACAACATAAATGATGTACATATTATTCTTTGTGTAACACTTACATAAAATTTTAAATTGCGTTACAATATTTTTCAATAATTTTTAATAAAAATTTCTGAACATAATAAATTAAATGGTTGTATATACATGAGATTATATTAAATATAATAAAAGAAATATAACTCGTATTATTCTGAAAAAATATAAAAGTCGCTTAAATAATGCATACATTTTATTATTTTAATTGTATTATTTTTTTTAAAGTATACTTTTAATAAAAACCTGTATTATTAAAAAAAAAGTAAAAATAAACGAAAATATATATAAAAAAACTATTTTATAAATTTTTATGATTTTAAGATTAATAAGTTTTATCTTTTCTAAATAGTAACAAAAACTTCGTCGTTATTCGATGAAGCAAAACGCGTAATCATTTTTAATCAGTTAAATAGTTTCATAAATATAAGCGTGTCTATCTAAAAAAAGAAATATTTTGAGAAAAATGCCTTAGAGATTGAACAATCCGGCTGTTATATTTTCAACAATTTTACCAATCTTCCAAAATGGCTTTATGTATATACATAGTTCCAGAATCGGAAGTACAAGAGAGATGCAGAGAAAATTATTTTTTTCATCTAGATGAACCAAGAGTTCCTCTACAGGAAACATATTTCAGGTTTCTATTGTAATAATGAAAGAAAATGGAACATGAAAATTAAAAATGAAATAATACTGAGCTTTGAAAAAGTTTTGAAAACATTGAGGTTCAGTCAAAAAAAATAATGTATTAACAAATTTTTACCAAATCCAAGGAAATTATGTTATTAAGCTATTTATTTAGGTAATCCAAGTAGCCAAGAAAAAATACGCTTTTATTATTTGGATTTCTTGTTAAATAAAGAATATTATCGTCATAAAATATAATATGATGAATGAACTTAATATTTTTTTTAGATTTATTTTGATTTTAATTTAAATTTTTTTAAAAAATGCGTTTATCAATTATCGATATATATTTTTACAAAAAAAACCTTAATATTAAAGCGGTAATTATTTTGTCAAATCAATAATAGTATGATTAATATTACATTCATATAATATATAATTTAATATTAAATAATATAAATTATTTTAAAATTCTTTTTAAATATATATTTTCAGTATAACTATTAAAATACGCTGCATCGTTGACGTTTACTACAATACATTACATGTCCAAATATGTTCAATTTGTAAATTGATTATCATTGTTTTATTATTTTTTTTTAATTTAATTTCATACATAAACGTTATTTGTAATTTTATACTGATAATATTTAAATAAAACTTAACATAAAAAAATTGCTATTGTAATTTTATGTAAATCATAGTTCAATGTTATTTTATTAATAAATTGATAGATAAATGTATGATTTGTATACAATTTAAATAATTAAATTTCTTGTTATATTTTTTTTGTTTTAATTAAATATATTCATTCAATTGTGTTAATCAAAATTATCTTTATGTGAATTATCAGTATTTGACATGTTTTAGTAATACAATGAAGTATTATATTGTTTAACACATGAATAAATTATTAAAAATGATTAAAAATAATTGTAAATTATTTTTCGAACATATTTATGAATATTTGAATCCTGGAAATTTTAAATTGGATTACATTTGAATTAAGTTGTAAGAATGGGTCAAATAAAAATAATGTAATATTTATTCATAGACAGAAATCTAGTTTTTAGGCGTTATTTCAATTGAACAAAATAGTTTAAAATAATTTGAATAAATAAAGTTTAAATTAATCAGAATGTTTTTGTATAAGCTACTTAAATGCATTTTTTCAATTATTAAATTACACCTAAAAATTTGATTAATTCAAGAGAATTATATTTTTATTTCTATTTACAATAAATATATAAATGATTATATAGTTTTAGTGTTAGTAATTATTAAACATATTTCTTTGCGTATGCTACTATAGGAGTAAGATTATTTTAGATAATAAAGAAAATTGTCACGATTCATATCTTTATCTTACAAATTTATTCGCAAGAGTATAGTTTCTGTGATTTTCAATGGGTATGTCCGTATCCAGTGTTAAAATTAAATTCTGGCCACTCGCCGTCTCCTTCGATCCATTTTACGCAAGACTTACTTTCATATATATAAATGTCGAAATTTAAAAAGGAGAGAGATGAATTTATACACGTGCTTATCACATAAAAAGGATTCACTTCTTTTTTTACGAGGTACGAAAAATTTAAGAGCGATCGAATTCAACTTCAGCGGGACCACTCGGAAACGCGATTCGACACCATCTATCATTGCCAAGGGAGGAAGCAAAGAAAGTTTAAAGGTTGAAAGTTTTAAAGGTTTTGTTATTAAAACGATTCGCTGACGAATTCGAAAAACTTATTTGGAGTCGTACATCAAATGGTAACAGTCGCGCGACACCCAAAAATCGTAAAAAAGAAATGCAAAACATTTTATCGGTCATCTGATTTTTTTTTCGTCTTCCGAGTTCGAAAGTTCACTTTTTCACAGATGAATTTTCCTGTTTGTGCACGAGTGCAGCTGCAAGGAAAATTCATAATACCGGTTGCCCCCTTTGTATTATATAATGCATCTAACCAGATACAAGAGAGTTAATTTAAATGATGTTGGTGGAAGATAAGATGTAACGAGACGTACCGTTCATTTAAAATGTCTTAATTGCAATTTTAGCTTTTACTCAGTTTAAAACTTAATTAATGTCCAGCTTTTTTAATCAAAGGACTAACCAAAGTAAATTACTGGATTATTTTCATATAGGAATTCTGGTGACAGATAAACCTAGTTCTTAAGCCAAGATAGCGGAAAAATGTTAAGCTCAAGAAATTCAAATGAAAGGTTTTTTGAAATTGAATGCAATGCTTCACGGAGTCAATATACGATTTTTTTTTCCTTTTCTGTGTAAATGAACAAACGACTTGATTGATACATTTTAATTTAAAATTTTGAGTTTGTTTAATTTTTGCCTTAGCACAAAATTCTAAAATTGAGCCGTAATTTTTAGTAATTTATGTGTTTAATAAACGTATTATTTAAGAAAAGTTAGATCAAAGAAATTTTCATAATATTCCTTCTTCCTAATTAACTTCTATTCAATGTTTAGCTGTGTATATATTCCTTTCTTTTTTTTATATAGAAAAGTATTTTTCTATTATAGTGTTGAGAAAAAAAGCTTATTTTAATATTTTAATCAGCAGTTTGAAAGTAATTTTCTGTACACGAGATAAAATTTACATTTTCTCAACAAATAAGATTTTTACAACGATTAATTGAAAACTTAATTTAATATAGTCTATATGATTAAGAATAATTTTAAATAGTTGTCATTTATAAATATTAATAATAAAAGTCGGAAAAAATTATATTTATGGTATTCATTATCACGCTAATGAATACTAATGTAAATCTTTATGCTGTAATATGTAATAAAATTTGATATGATAAAATCTATATATTATAAATTTTTTACCATTTATAAAAGATAATTGAACTCATAATTTTTTTTTTATCTGAATATCATTTATAAATATTTTTAGTGATTTAAAATTACTCCAAAAAAATAAAAAAAAAAAAAATAATTGTAAATTAGTAATTATATATTCAAAATAATTTTCTTGAACAATTATAAATTCCATTTTATTACAAAATATATATTAAAAATATGGGTTATACATAAGTTTAAATTTAAGTAAAAAGTAGTGCTCTACTTTTATTTGGCGATATATTTAAAATATAATTATGTTGACATTGTACAAGATCCACATCAGAGATATTTTTATATACTCACATTTTACTTTCTATTGTTTATTATTAAACATATATTGTAAAAAATTGTAATTCATCATCTTTATTTTTTTTTTTGTGTTCATTAATTTTATTTAAAATTTTATGATAATATATAGTTAATTTTAAAAAATTGAATAATTCTGTTATTTAAAAAATTAAACTAAATTATTCAAATTTCTTGTTTTGACAGTTGTGAAAATTCAAACATAATTCAATCAATTATTTTGAAATTTTGCCTGAAAGTGCTTGGTATTTCACATTGGATAACTGAATCACTATTAGCGGAAATTCGATTTGTATGCAAAAATTGGATTTATACTACAAAGCCATATTTTTACATTTCTTATGATTTTAAAACATAGTTTGCATGATTCATAAAGATAATCTCATTGAATTATAAACAACAAATTTAATATTACAATTAAAATGCGCAAATTAATTATTGATAAAAAATCAAAATGTTTAAATAAGATATTGAAATTTTTAAAATAATTCTTTTTATTTTCGTGTAGTAAGGACAAATAATTAGTAAAAAAATTAACTGCTAATATATGCGTTTGTAAATGCTAGAAATTTAAAAATCCTTCTTTTTATCATATGAATAAATACGATTGTATAATTTGTTTTTAAGAATTTATATTTATTTAATTTACAAGGTTATAATTAGTCAATAATGAAATACATATAATGGCGCCTTTTTAATGAATCTTTTTAACTGTACTACATGGTAGAAACGACGTAATTAAATCTTTTCATTATTTCATTAAAAATTTATTAAAATTTTTTGTATTAAGCTCAAACTAAATAAACTACTATAGTTTAATATTTTAATTTAAATTTGCTATTTTATTAATGATTTGACAAACAAATTTCTTTATTACTGTTTTGTCTCAATTATAGACTTGAAAGTGCACGTTTATTTTCTTAAAAATTATACTGAGAATAAAATTTAGTTTCTTTACAATTATTTTTTTTATTTTTTTTATAATTTGTTATCTGTCGATTAATTAATTATTATTGCCATATGATTTTAACGATACATAGTAAATACTGAATCGAATGGCAGAATTATGCATTGCGTTTACTGTTGATAAATACCAAAGATTATTTCTTTATTATTATCTTATTATTTATTCGTTAATTCTGACGTTTCTTTAAACTTTATGAGATTAACAAAATATCAGAAAATTATCCGAGTACCAAATTGAAATGACCATCCATCAGTTTTAAAAATATTATTAGATTAAAGGACATTTTGTCTCGGGTGTAATTTTAGTGATCATAATTGTAACAAGCAATGCTATTGAATGAGAAAATAAGGAAGAGGCAAACACACTCATAAATTGAATGAAACCTTAATCGCGGTAGGAAATTTTCTTTCTTTCGTGCTTCTCGTCATCTAGAGCACATGTTCTGACATAAAAGAGGGAGCTTTTAAAGGTTAATCATGCGTCTGTAATGCATAGAAGAGGAGTATGACTCGCTTTTCCTCTTAAGCATGCAACCAATACCTATATATATATATATATATATATATATATAGTATTGTCAGGTAGAAGGAAGAAGACATTGACCAAGTTAACGATGACATCGTTGTAATACATAACTTTATTGAAAAGTTTCCTCCTTACCTACACACTTGCATGGTGATTGAAGAACAAAGGCTGGACTACGGCTCGAACTTTCCGATAGTTTGTTCCTTGTTAGTGTATAGATTACGTGGGTCCGCAACCGTTTACCCGTTGTCAGTAAGGCAGCGACCTTCATTTGATATATCGACTCAGGTTGAGCCTGTATTACCGATTCTCATAAGTATCCCCAATTACTGACCACACAGAGGCATTGCAAATGAAGGGAATTCATGCATAAATTATTGAGTTATTTCTACCGAACTTCCGAGTATCGGAAGACGTTCCTCGCTCTACGAAATTTGCATTTTCAATCGGTTTTTAACACTTTCGGTTTGTTGTGTATTTTTTAAAGCAGTGAATTGGAAATTCAAATTACCAAGATAAAATATGGCTTAGGTGTTTTAGCGGAAAATAGTTGGATATAGCAATTTTAACGAAGATATCTTTCAAATTTGCTATATTTTTGCAAGTAACAATCCATTTTCAAATAATTTAAAATATAATTTTAATATATATGATCAAGACAGTGAGCTGTATAAATAAAAGCACCAATAAAAAATATTATTGCTTTCTCAAGTATTTTCAGTTATTAAATGAAAATAATTAGACTGTTTATAAAAGTTAAATATAATGATAAATTATACACTTCCATTGATTCAACTACAGATAATTATTTTATTATTTATAGATAAAATGGTGTATCTGAAGAATATACTGGAAACGTAATGTTTAAATTTAATTTTATTATCCATCATACTAACTAAATATAAATACAATAAAATTATTACATTTCCTGAGAAAATTGCACTTGTTTAATATTGTATTTTTGTTTAAAATAAACTCTCATAATGAAAATAATTATAATTCATTTGAGACAATAAATACATCATGTTGATTAAAATTGGAAAATATTTTACTTATTGGTGTGATTGTTGACAGTAAATTTCAATCCTTAAACATTTAATTTTATTTCAAGCCTAAAATATTAAATTATTTTAATATTATCTTTCTTATTAAGAGGTATTTTTTTAAAATTTAAACAAAAACGATTTCAGTTTTTGATAATTTCTTGAGTTATTAATAACTGTATGTATTAATAATAATATGCTGTTCTGGTTTATAATAATATTTTCAAATGTTTTTCAATTTATAGCTTATATAATATACAAACTCAAATTTTCTTTGTTTCAAGTCAATTAAAAATTGGTTTTATTTTAAAATAAACCCAATTCAACACAGCATTTTAGTTGTAATAAACAGGCTTTAGGGTACATTTTCAATACCATTTAACGTTATTCATTAAATAATAAGCCAATAACAAATTTTTATGAAAAATTATTAATAAAATCGTATATTTTATTCAACTACGGCAATATTATTTCAAATGTGCCGCAAAGAGCTTTACTTGTTGACTTAATATAGAAATTTAATTGTATTAAAAACAGCCCGCTAAATAATGCCAATAAAATTATCTAAAGTTTGCATCTAAACGAAATCACATTAACCTATATAATAAGATGGAACTGCTTGCAATATTAAATAATTTTGTTTTCTGCTTAAGAAATAAAATTCAGAATAGATTATATATAATATACACATGTATATATATGTATGTATATACATGTGTGTGTGTGTGTGTGTGTGTGTGTTTGTGTGTGTGTATAGATGCATGGATTATAGATATATATATATATATAAATTATGGATTTAATAAAGTTTGGACGTAAAACGATATTATGAATATAAAAAAATATTATGCCTTTTTTGACAGATAAATCGTTAGCATAATAATTATAATTTTTAGCAGTATGTAAACGGTGTCTTAAAAGTACAACAAAACCTCGAGTGGGATACTTGAAACTCGATTGAGCACGGCTTTTCACTTCATATCTTCTGGGGATTTTCTCGAGGAAAGGAACATCTAAGAATATCAGAGCAGCTTATCTCTTGTGTTTTAAGTAAACACGCCGACTATTTGAGACTCACATTTACGTCTTTTCGCACTATAACCTCTCCTTTCTGTAGAGAAATTGATTTTCTTTATTTTTTCATTGAGTTGCAGTGGAAAGTTCTCTAAGTAGTTTGGCAATGGACGAGCGCCCAAAGTCGGGGACGAACTCCCTCTTTCCCCGCGTCCCGGAAAAAGTTAACAGCAGCATCAGCAGCATCCGACTTGTTTTGCTCGACGGAATGAGAAAACATCAGCTGCTCGGCACAAAAGGAACTCGACCTGGTCCGAAAAATTTTTTACACGGGCCTGATTAAGCACGTGGTCTGATTAAGCAATTCGTTATCCCTGAATGTCGCGGGGATAACGGATTGAAAGATGTTTCGCCGGTACTTTCCCGGTGTCACTGAAATTTTTTGGCGGAGGTGATTGCGCTTGATTACAAAATCGATCCTGCAATGCTCGAATTGAATCGGTAGGTGAGTTTCGAAATGTTCTCTTGGATTTCGGCCTTTTTTACGCCTCATTCTCATTTTCGAGCACTTTATTTTCATACGGGAATGCTCGCGTGTAGGTCTTTTTGGCCGACTTTCACGTAAATGTTCCTAGATCATGACATTTTTTCACTTTAACGCTCATTTTTTTCATCTTTCATCTTCCTTTATATTCTTTCTCAATTTTGACAAATGTCTGTAATTTACAGGAATGGGATTTTATAAAATTTTCTGAAAAGTTATCACAATTCTGATATACTTGTCTGAAATAACCTGCACGCAAGTATAAAATTGAAAACGGTATGGCAAACTTTTATTTTTTAAAACATAAATTTTTACAAATTTTTTTGGAGTCTTAAAAAAATGGATTTGTTCTCTGATACGTTACATTACTCTTAAAATAGATAAGATTTATTCAAATTTTTATTCTGATGTACTACAATAAATCCTGTAGAGCTTGATGCAAAATCCTTTATATAGTAAATTATTCATTTGATTTTGTTGTAAATTTTTATATACGATATATTTTTATTTAGATATACAATATCATGGTTTAGAATAGACAAAAGTATCGGTTATTCAGATCGGTGATAAGAAAATTTTTCAAAGCTTTGTATTAAATAATATATTTCCAATCGATCATAATTACATCAGTAAAATTAATTGCTGATAAATTATATATTTGATACAATTAAATTATAAAATGTGGATATTTTATAATTGTTCGCACGTAGAATATTTGCTTTGTATTTTATTTATATCATTTTTGTAATATTGGCTGTTCATTCATAAAACTCAATGTGATTGAATAATGTTATCAGTAATATTACCTTTTCTTGACAAGAAAAACATGAAAAAAAAATAATAATTATTTATATAATAATGATATATTAAAATGAAGTTTCATTTTTATAAATCATTTACAATATTTTTCGTAATCAAATTTTAAAACCTGTTATGATACTAAATTTGTAATGACAAACAGAAATTTAGGGCTAATAACTATTCATAGTAATTGAATTTTAGAAAATAACGATTATTGTTTATTTAAATCTATAGTATTTTTATTCTATTCAATGTTTTTTATCATTTTATACTAAAATTCATTTTTTGTAGATGGATGTTTATTTAGTGTTCAAAATTCGAAATTTTTTAAATTTTTTTAAAAAATAAAAGCTTTTTACTTTATTATTGAATCATAAAATAATTCTGAACGTTTATAGAGGGAGAGAATAATTTATCCAAATTTTTTTATAAAAACTTGATTAGAATGCAATACTTATACTTTACTCTATCTCGTGTATCATTCATAAAATCTATACTTTTCATGGTTTATGATGGGATTCATCGATTTTCAATTTGCTTTATGCTATAAAGAGTAGACTTTAAGTAATCAAGAAAGAAAAGTTCATAACTAGAAAAGTAATTGCCAGTTAATATAGTTGAAAAAATATAATTTGCGATTTGGCTGGACCAGGAGTGCGCAAAGAAAATCTCCTTAATTTGATGGCGATTAGCCAAGATTTAATTCTATTGCTGTGTCAACTAAAATGAAAGATAATTTGTAATAAAAAGTAAAAGAGGATGAAGAGACCAAGGATAAAGAAGGACGACATTGGTGACGACATTCCTGGTGTTGTCGGTCTCCCTTTCTCTTGCTCTGATTTCTTTAGCGTCGCTTCCAGTACCAGCAAACTTTTATTCTCACCGGTAAATACATCCGCGAATTGAGTAATAAAACCGGTGGAGTAGGAGCGTAAAAAATTAAATCAGGTAATATACAGAGGAGTTTGGAAGGAAGGTGGAGGTGGAGGTGGAGGTGGAGGTGAAGGTGAGGGTAGTGAGGAACTTGGACTTTACAAGATCCCTTAATGCTTGCACATGCCTAATTTATGTATGAAGGCACGGAGTTGGCGGAGACTACCGCGTCAGTTTCTCCTCTCCTCTCCTCTCCTCTCCGACCCTTTGGAGGAAGCAAGTCTTAACACGGCTCCAGCGTCTTTATTAGCGACAGCTCAGAGAAGAACTTTATACCTGTATATTTTACCAGAAACCAGTCACGCGAATCCTCCTCAACTTATCCTGATGAGAGTAATTTGCTAGATTCTGCGATGGCGACGCCAGTATGCAACAGCCAAGGTATACTTAGTCGACAAATTCGTTTTCAGCTGAGTTTAAACTGAATTCATTTGCCCACAAAGTCCTGGAGAACACGTCATTTTAATATCTGGACGTTATTATTCGTATACGAGTACACGATCTACGGTTCGCTGGTTATTACAATGATTTGAAATCCACAATTTTGATTGTCCTTTCATTGTCGGATCTTTTGTTGATAATAGCTACTTTTTATAAATTTATTACATCTGAAATTGAAACTCTAATATTGTGTATTTGTCAATTATGCTTCATGAACAGGGATTTGAAAAAGTTAAAGTGCAGCATGGTTCGCTCTTAAAAATCAATTTCCATATTAATGAACCTGTGAAATTAATAGTTTCACATTATTTTGGCTGTCAAATTTATTGAAAGACTTCAAGAGAAATATGCTTTTGACGCTTCCACATTCTCAACTTATTAATATTCAATGATATTAATTGAAATTCTTTCAATAACACTGCTTATAAGTTTATTTACTTCAAAAATCTTATAATACCAAACTTACATAAATAATTCAATAGTTTATTGAATTTATTACTGATAATATACTATCATTTAAAGAACGTCTTCAAACTTTCTTGAAAACTTTTATCAAACTTCCTATTTTTTAAAACAAATCATTTAAAGCGAAGACAATTTTTATTATTTAATATATTTAAAGTTTAATATAAATTCTAAAATTCTTTTATCTAGTATTAATGTTTATTTACCGTAAATTTTGTATCAAATTGGTATTTTAGTAAATGTCACATATTGTGTATTAAATTTTGAAACTCAATGCATTATTCAGTATTCAATGGAAGTAGGGTTTGAATTTTTGTAATGATTAACAATATTATCATCAGAAAATAACTTCATTATTTAAATATGAGAATTTAAACGCAGTAAAAACTTTTACTATATTAAAATACCCCAAAACAAGAGTTTAAAGCGAGTAGCAATTAATAATTTCCTACATGGACACACCATCCGAAGAGAGGATTCACAAAAGAGGTTAATTAAATTATGATCATACACTCGAGTTAGAGTTGTTATGTATCATGTACCATTACTAACTTATGCAATAATCTAATAACTATACACATAACAATAGATGAAATGTGGGTAATTCATTTTAGTTTAGTTGAAATCACATGATCCAGGGGTGTTTTTATTTTTGCTTTCATTGTTAGATAATCGTATGAATGAAAGAGAAATATCAATGGTGATAATCTACTGTATTTACCGTTAATACGAGAATTTTGTTTTTAAATTACTTTGGTTACTACGTAAATTTTAATGGCAATAGTATATTGTTGATGGCGTGATTTTATATGCATTAAAAATTACGCTCTCTGTTGTGTCAAATATCATATTTCTTACAATTTTTTACAATTGTTTTTTTTACTTACTTCATTATTTAAATGAAAAAACTTGTGAAAATTCTTTAGCTTGTAAACTGTGACCTCTCAACTTATAATATCGGTTATTATAAATTTTATGAAGTACTCTGTAACTTCAAAGTCATATTCTACGAAAAATTCATGATTCAGCTTTTGACTCTTCAGTTTTGAAATTCCGAAATATCAAAACTTACCTGGTTTATTTAGATATCATGAACTTTAAATGAATACTTATTTCGAATGCACAAGACATGATGAAGAAAATGATGAAAGTAAATTAAAAACAGTGCTGCGTATGAATATTTGATACAATTTTATTGAAAATTCGTAATTTTTCGACTTTCTTCAATGGTGCATAATGCTTAAATATTATTTTTCTATAATATTAGTCAAATCATTAGCATACTATGATCGATTAAAATTGAACAAACAATTTCAATGGATTGGGTCATTTGAGGATAATTAGGATCAACGGTTTGGGTTCCTAGAAAGCATTTCCACAAGCAGATATGAGTCGAGACCAAAATTGAACGAAAAATTGAAGACTTTTCGGAATGTCCGAACAACGTACGCACCATCTGCAAGTAGGTACGCAATCGGAATCCAATCTTCGAATTTCCCATGAAACACATCCGCTGACATAATAACCCGACATGGGCCCACCCACACCCATCCAATTTCTTTTCTCTGCAGCTCCACATAGATGATAGAGAGAGAGAGAGAGAGAGAGAGACAGAGAGGGATGGTTTATCTCAGTGAGATAAACCATCCCTCTCTCTCTCTCTCTCTCTCTCTCTCTCTCTCTCTCTCTCTCTTTCTTTCAATACGTCAATGAGTCATAGTTTTGGCGTAGAGTACATTTCTTTCTTATACTCCATACGTTTTTAGATCTCCCCTTTTTCCAGGACGACGAGCGAGTGCATGTTGTGTGTGTGCGCATAGCTGTATAGACATAAGCACGAGGAGTGTTTCTCGAATTTGTACAAATATACGTGTACCCATATGTGTGCACGTGTGTGTGCTCGTTTACGCTTTTTGAAATCCCCTTTTCTGCTCGGGCTGAGGCCGTGCAGTGCGACGTTGCCACGCACTTTCATGAATGCAAGTACACATTACGCTCGTATATTTTCCAAGAAAATTCACTTGCTTACATCGCTTGTTCTGAATGAGGAAACGTCAATTATTTATGGAGTTAATATACCTGAAATGAATGAGCTTCTTAATTTTATTACTTTATTTATCATTATAATGACATTTAATAATTTCCCTTGGAACAAAATCATTTTTCACTGAACAATTAAATAGTCAGAAGTTCTAATAGTCCCTGTCAATTATAGAGCAACTGCGCAATGAAATAGCTATTTTTTAAAATTAAACCGCGACTTGACAGGCAATTCAAACTATTAAAAACGTACGAATCCCACTTTTCTTATTTTATCATTTTAGGATTAAACTTTTAAACATTTTACTTCCTCCTGGTGATAAATACAGGCGTATTGTTTTTTTTATTAAATTGTCAAATTTCATTTAATTGCAACTTCATCAAATAAATATAAATAATTTAGGTTGTTCAAGTTTTTATAATTTATTTCAATGAAAAAATTTTACTAAAAAATTTTTTTTGCAATTATCTTGTGTATATTATTTCAAGAATAGTGTCAATACGACTTTTTCCCAATATTTTCAATTTTTTATCAATTATAAATTAATTTTTATAAAATGTAAAATATATTAGTCAATAAAAATACAAATTTTAATTTATATTTTTAAATAATTTTTAATTTTATTAAATTCGAATAAAATAACTTGTCACCAAATAATTAATAACAAATATTCGTGTTTGATTTGATACTTCTGTTGAAAGAAATCATTGCAATAGTTATAATTCAATTAAATAAATTAAAAATATTGACAATAAATTAAAAAATGTAAAGTAAAAATTGATTATAATATGTAAAAATTTAGTGTACAGCTAATTTTGTTCAGCTTAGATAATTTGAAGTGAATAATAATGTGCATTAGTTAATGTAGGATTGCATGATTATTTCCTACTACGCATTAAAGCTCCAAAATTTCAGGAACTATTTTTATTTATATTTTGTCATATATACATAATTTATTGATATTATGTATAACTCTATTATTAACTATAATCAAAATCATATATGTATAAGCTTAATTTTTTTTAATTATTAAGCAATTGGATTGATAGAATATAACTTATATAATTATATAATATTATATATTCAAAGTTTAGATAAAAAATCTGTATGCTCAAAAGTATTACTCTTAAATAATTAAAGAATCGTAAATTGAATATTATTTTTTAAAAATAATTTTTCAATGTATGAATAAAGGATAATAACTCGTTAACATTCATAAAAACAAGTGATAGATACGCTATAATATACATGTATGTGAATTATAGTTTCTATCGTTTTTAATAAAGTCACGTTATAATTATTAATTGTATTTATTAATTGTATTTAATTGTAAATTTAAAAAAAAAAAAAAAAAAAAAAATTAAGCAAGGAAAGAATCTAATAAAATACTTTAATGTATAAGAAAGTTTTATACTCTAGTAATACCGAGTTAGTAATGTCGAGTCATTGCATTTTAAGTCAGTAAAAGCTTCTACTCATTTTTATGAGTAGTATATTTATTAGTAATATTTTCCCCAATATTTCACACATTTTATTATAGTTTAGAATAAATGTTTAAATATAAACGAATAGACCAATTAAGTGAATTTGACGTGCGGAGTAAAGTAATAATATTTTTTATTAAACCAATTAGTCAATAAGGGTGAATAAAAGTATTTTTTTCTTTTCAAATTTTTAGATAGAGACACGGATCACTTGGTGCGAATTTTTCATCAAGAGTGTCACAAAATTGATTTATTGAATATTTTCGAATTAAATGAAAAGTTTTTAATTATGCCTGATTAAAAATGATTTACAGAGCTAATAATGATGAAACATGCATACGACCGTAGTCAAGTTGTGACTTACAAAATGTTACGAAATACTGACATACAAGTTTAGTGTATGTTGTCGTTTTCTCGTATCGCAGTTGCTTTCATGTACTGCATGTCAATCCTCTACCATTTTTCAACGAAGATTTTAGAGCTTTCCTTTGACACTCCCTTGCCCTTTTCCGCTATACTCAATTAACCAGTTTCGTAGTTCTCATGTGAAATAAAATAAAACATCTATTTGTAGAAGTGAAGAGGAAAAAAAGGGTGGCATGCGGCGGAATGTTAACAGTGAAACGACGCTAATAGAGACTCCTGATATAAATTCATTTCATGGAATTGGCTTCTCTAGCTTTGAGGTGAAACTTAAGTTACACCAGGAGTAGACTGAATACGAGGTTACAACTTAACAAACAAACATCCTCAAGCATATTCCGAAAAGGAATATGAAATAGTAAAATACTTGGCTTCGTTTGCTATTTACGTGAATGCGTAGAGTATATTTAGTTGCGCATAAATCAAACAACTTTATTAAAATACACCGTCTATAGCTTTTCCTCATTATTTTTGCACAATTTTATTTTTACGCGTAACGGAGGACAGTACTTTTTAAAAAATTTAAATTGATAAATAAAGTTTTCGCGTTTGCTCCTGCTAATCTGTTTATTCAATTAAAAAGTTCATTAATTACCAGGGCTTTAATGCGCTCGGAGATATTTCGGTAAATGGGAATGAAGATAATGCTTGTATTTTAGCGTACGAGAATAAGTCTGATCGCAGTCCTTTATCAAACGTAATTATCCGAGAGCTGTAGAGTGTCCTAATAAATCAATAATTCCATAAATCAGATTCTTTGAAAGACTGTCAGTGGGCGAAAAATACACATATATATGAGAACCATTGGAGCGTGGATTTAGTCGGGATAGTTTCCTCATCCTCCTGTCCAACCACCGGAATAAAAAGAGGAATCCGAGGGAAGAGAATGGAAGGAAATGCATTAAAGGGCCTAGGGGTGACTAATATCAGAAATCTCGCATTCGGTAGCGGTTCCACGGTGAAGGGACAACCCGGTGCGACATCCCAGGATGATCATCTATGTATCACGCGCACGAGGAGGCGACGCGTGCCGCAAGTTTCGCTCGAAAATAGACTCGCGTACGCCGAGTGTATAAGTGGGGTTAGAGGTTGGCGGTCGGGGGTCGGTGGTCGGGGGTCGGGTCGGGGGTCGGGGGTTCGGGGCTGGGGCTTGGGGGTCAGGGGTCGAATCAAGACGTACACTCATGAGGAAGTCACGTGTGCTTACAGCCGTGGAAAAGCTCTCTTTGTTGATAGGGTAAATGTGTGGGGCTGATTTACGAATGTAATACCAAGCGGAGCTTTCGATTTGTTGTGTGTGGCTGGAAAATATCGGTGCTACTCGACTGACACGCCCGCGTCTTTTGTAAAGCTTTCCCGAGTTTTTACTTTACCGGAAATCCCATAACTTTTATCAAGCTTGGATATTCCTGAATTACTCGACGTTTATAATGGATGTCTGCTTTTGGCCAAGCAGTCGTATACCTCTACCACAGTATCCATGTGGCTTATTCTCTTTTAGTATTAACTTCATCTCCTACTTGTATCGATAATAAAACTACAGAATTAATATTTGCCATGTAACAATTGTAATATAAATCACATTTTTATTGTTTGAGGGTTATTTTATGTTGATTATTTTTATTTTTCAAATATCTACATTAATTATCAAATAAGTAGTTATCAAAAAGGATTTTTCATTTATTTATGCACTGAAGAGAAAGTAAAAAAAACATCGTATGACGTTTCGGACTGGAGTTTCGAAGATGATAAAAATGTATGGTAATACAACCACCACTACTACTACAAAACCCTACAAACATTGCACTTGAATTGAAATTAGTAAAGATTTGGGAGTGGTATGAAAGGTGTTTTTAACACGAGGGGTTACACATATGATCATCCAGTTATAAAAGACTTTCTTCAACGGTGAACTGGACAAATGGATATAATGCTTAATTTACACCTTTGACTCTACAGTTTCCGAAAATTTCAAAGAAAAAACCATATTAGTTGCGAATGCATGGTGATATTCTCGAACAAGGTACTAGGGCCTGAGGACATACGAATATCTGAATTAAGATTTGGGGTATTTTTGGTGCTGAGATCGACTTCGCGAAAATTATATTCTCACCATTGAAGTTTATTTATTTCAACAGATTCTTTTACGATGGGTCGAAAGTCCTTATCTCAATAAAGGTATTCGCAAGGGAATATTCACTCCGATTCGCTTCAATACATTTCCAGTGAGATAAAGTACACAGAGCATACTTGTCGGCTGTCAATAAAGGGGCAGATCCTATTGCTCCATATGTCTTAGCCACAAAAAAACGTATATATTCGATGATCTCTACAAAGAACTTGATGATGGCTGAAGATGCTTTTGACTTAGTCAACACATCTTACGGAACGACGAGCTTTGTTGGACAGGAGTTTCTTACGTTAATGTCATGGTTGACGCAAAAGAACAAAGATTCCTTGTTATTGTACACGTGTGTGACTTGTATTCTAGTTCAACAATGTAAATACAAAAAGACAGATCATAGGATAGCTACTAACTTTGCAATGATCTTATACTAGCCTCTCACAAAAATAACCTTCGGTGATATGGTTCGCAAACCAAGCACAGTTTAATCAATTATTGCAATTGGCCCAATGGCTTCAACGATGAGATCAACGATCAAGCATGGATTGAAGGGGAAATATGAGTACATACTGGTTCAGTTCAACTGGAATCTTGGTATAAGGGAAAGTGATATCAATAAGCAAGAACCTTTTCAAGTTGCTGAAGTGCTGTAATTGGGATTCTGTTATATTAGAACTGATAGGAGACGGATAAGCCTTCACATGCAGCTACACTTGTAGGAAGAGCATACAAAATTGAAATGGCGACACAGTTCTATCGCTATAAGGTAAGGATTATTTTGATAAAAAAATTAAGAACATTCAATGGCAGCTGCTATTAAACTATATTTAAAATTAGATAATGAGTACCGGATTTTTAAGTAAGTAGATTGAGGGCTAATGCTGTAGCTAGTGATTTAAGGGTTAAATACCGTGATGAATGTGGAGTCACAACTACCATACGCTGCCTAACTATGCTAGCTGTTTTGCTTGGCATATAAAAATTGGGGAGGTGCTTGTAATTGTGGCAATATATAAATTACAATCATCGATAACCTTGAATCTCAACATTTTGAGGTATTTTTCAATGCTCGATAAAATAATATGATTATTATTTTCTTCGTCAAACAAAAATATGTTATTCAGTAATTACTAATTATCATTTAATAAATACTTACATGTTTTCTGTAAGTTTATTTTATTTAATTTCACTTTAAATATTATTTGGTATCTAATTGTAATTATATTCGTGTTCATGCATATCTAATGTACTAAATGGTATTCTATATTTAGGAATATTCTATTATTTGAATTTCATAATGAGTTTCTCTATTAGATCAAGGAATGAAGTATTTTTCAGGAGGTTAACTAAATACTGCAAACTGAATACATGAAAAATAGCAAAAAAAAATTTAGCCATTGATTATAAAGTGTTAAAATAATAATTTTTTTATTTCTATAACAACAAAATAAAAAAATATATTTTTTGGTTAAAATTTTTTATAAAAAATTAGCTTGAATATATTTGAAAAGGTATTTTAGAAAATAAGAAACTACAGATTTATTTGCTATTTTCTGTATTTAATTTGATGTTTTAGTTCTCTAGCGACCTAAAAAGTGGTTTATTGCGAGGTCAATATAATACTTTCATTATTATGCTTGAATTTTATAATAAAGTAATTTTCTGAAATATTTCCTTCCGACATTTCCTCTTTTTCGAATGTTTATCTAAAGATTTTATGAGCATAAGTAAATTTTTTTAAACATCAAATTAATGCATAACCATCCATATAAACTCATCACAGATTATAAATTAAAGGATTTAATTTAACTAGTCTCACGAAACTTAATTTTATTATTAATTCAGATTGCACAATTAAGAAAGTTATAGTGTTGCATGATTAACTTAAATTAATTTAAATTCAATTATTATTTCGAATATTTATTGCATTCTAGTGGATATGATTTATTTTATCTTGCTGATCAAATTATCCAAAAATATTTTAATGCTTATTAAATCAGATTAGTCTAGATATTAAGGTCCTTTCAAGCCCAATATTACAATATGTAGCACGGATTTTGTTGCCCACCTCGTTCAAATAATTTAATATCCGTAAGTAAGAATAAATGATGCTAATATTTCATAAGAGACTATTGACTGGGTTAATGTGGGGGCACATTTTTTTGTCTCTTTCTTTCACTCGCATTTTCTCTTATTAATCAAGCATCATGACTTGGCTGCAATGTTTTTCTTTTTTTCAATTTGAAAGAGCATGAAATGCATAAATTTAACCACTTTTTTCTTATGTGTGGGTATTTAAAATATGCATTCAACTTGTTAAAAATTTTTCGAAAAATTGTGGATGATTTTTGCTTATTAGTGAAAATAAAAAATTTGTTTTTTTTTTAAATTTTTAGAAATTCAGTCTGGGATGGTGGAACTAGGTTGATTTTATGGGCTGATGTACGAGCCAGACCCGAATAAATGTAAAATTCAAAAGTCTCCATCAAATGTGCATAGAGGTATTTCAGAGAAAAAAGGCATGGAATATCCATTTTTTTTTATTCTTTTTTACTCTTTATTTTAATTATTATCTACTATTTTACATATTTGGTTCATTTTTTGTGGATTATTATTTTTTTTTTTATTATTATAACTTTCTTTTCTATTACTCTTCTTCTCTCTATTATGATCTTCGGTTTTTAAATCTTTTTATATTTATCATTTTCTTTATGTTTATTAAATGAATTTAATTTACAATAGATAAAATTGTAGTCATCCTTATAAAGCAACACAATCGTTGTTACTAAAATTTTACATTACATTCAAATTTTTATAAAGAAATACAGAAAAATTTCTTTTTTTTCAAGAAGAAATCATCTACTGATATAGAGAACTTTTGAATATTTTTTTTCATCTTTGTTACATTAATTTTTATTAAACTAATTTAATAAACAGCTATAAAAAATATATGATAAATCTAAATTAATTTGTCGCATAGAATTTATAATTATTTAATTAAAAATTCTTTTACACATTTGTCACCCTAATGTTTATAATTGTCTATATAAAATTTCTTTTTTCGTATATTTTATTTAATATTACTCAAAAAAAAATTAAAATTTACTTTACATTTTTAAAGTATCGTATTTTATTTTAGATATTTATTGACTATATTATGATTGTATTAATTCGAACCTTCAAATGACTTGACAAAAAATTCTATAATAATGTTTAGAAAATAAAATTTTAGTAAATTAAAAACACGCATCTGTAACTTTTCTATTAATTTTATTTTATTTTAGCTCTTTTATTGTATCAATGTTTATCAATTTATATATTATTTAAAATACGATATGAAAACCTTTAGGTGAAAATTTCGCGATGTAATCTTGATTACTTAGGAATAAAAAATGTAGTTACGCAATCAGTATATTTCATATTTTTAATACTACCAATGAAAATACAATTATTTAAAAAGTGGTCTAAGAATATTAAATATCCAGATGATTATATTTGTTAAAAAACTTTTAACAACTTTTAACAACTCGTTTATCAATATGTAATAAATTACTACTTCTATTAAAATTTAGAATGAGAGAAGGGTATCATCGTTTTTATTTCATGTTTTTGTGTGTGCGTACAATTTAAATTGAGTCGCGCTGGCTTATCAAATTTATGTCTCATCTTCAGCGACTATCAACAGCGGCTTATTTTTATATTCGCAGCTACCCCCGAGTTTGAGGGCTGTACTTTTTATCTACAACGAGCCCCGGTCGCGCAATCTAGTGTCCGTGCGAAACCATGAAATATATTTTTTAAATGCTTATTAATTATTGTCCAAGTCTCTTGCTTGTGCATTTTCCGACAGTGAAAAAGCTTTTTCCCTGTAATATCATAATTTTTTCTGATAAATTTTACTCAATTTTACTCAACGAAACTTCGTAAGCCTTGAATTTTGAATTAAACCTATAACAATTTTCCTATAATATTAAAAAACTCCCTAGAGGCTTCGTACTAACCAACAACCATCATAAGGTCGATAATAAACTTCAACTTCATAAGAAAACGTCCGCAAAATGGTTTTATACTCATCAATGCACGATATAAATAATTCATTAAAAAATAATTTGAATTTGCATGTATTCAGCTTGAGGCTACGATAGCATAGGGGAGGAGAAAGGGGGAAGTGTCGGCTCGGATCACCTGGGAATCTGCATGCGTCGTTTTTTAAGGGGCCGAGATAGTTGTTAGGCGCCATAAAGAAAGGGGTAAGAGTGGGAGGGGTGTCGATCGCGAACAGGACCTGGGCATAGATCTCCCGTTTTGGCTTTTACGCTGGGGGTGTGTGCGTGGGTGGCGGGTGTAGCGGCGGCGTCAAGTGCAGCCCTAACTTTGCGCTTTACGGTGCGCTGCTTTATTTCTATAAGAGGATGCTCTCGTCTTCCCCCGCGCCCTCCAGCTCTGGGGATGTCGAGGGTATGTCGCGCGTGCGCGGGGGGTGCGATAAAGGGCACCTGCACCCTTGCCTGCGATATACATATATCGACATCTGCCCGGAACGAGAGCGTTTGCTCTCATTTTTTTTTCGCTGCTCGCTCGACACCTTTCCTCGGCTTTGTTTTTTCCTTTTTCATTTTCTGTGTCCTTTTTTTTTCACTGTACACGTGTACACTTGTGACACACACTTCGTACGCCGAGTTCGACCAGCTTTCTTGGATTTTTCTTTTACGGCTCTTCACAGTGTTCTGTCTGTGATATTTTTAACAAGAGCTTTTATGAAGAAAAGCGAAAAAACGGAATATTAAATGCTTATTTATAATCATCATACATCCGAGATTCTAATAAGCTTTTTTTCTACCTCGCCTTTATCGGAGGTGCATAGACCACACAATTAGCTATGACTTCTTTCCATAAAATTTTTCAAAATTTATTATTGAGCAAAAACGTAATCCGTAGAATAAAAATACAATAAGCTTTGTATTTTTTATTAATAAAGCTCAAATGCTTACAGAATACACTAAAAATATTTTTTCTATTGTTCTGGGTTGATAAACGTTTTTCAAGATATTTTTTTTTTAAATTTTAAAATTAAATTTATTAGTAAAACTAAAAATCTTTTAAGGAAGGAATAAAATAATTTTATTCAGTACTAAACTTAAATTAAATTCAATGTAAATAATTGTGAAAATTTAAAAAAAATATCATGAGTTTGTTCTTTATTAAAAAAGAAAAAAAGTAAAGAGTAATAAAATTTGTAGCAAAGTTTTATTTAGAAAATGACTTTTTCAGTAATTTTAAGTGTCCACATTGCACTATATGCAAAGTCGCTATGCCCTTTGGTAAAACAAGCGAAAATTTATTTGTATTAAAAGCAAATACATGAATATACAATTTTTCAATCTTAAATATACCAGTTTACCGAAACGTACGTGTGTTTGTACGTACATGAGTGTGATATATTGTGTGTATTTGAATATATGTTTGCCTGTCTAAATTTACATTTGCAAATGTGTATTATTAATATACATATTTTTTACCCTAAAATATAGTAAAGTCGAAACAAATGAAATATTTACAGCAAGTGCTTGAGTACAAGTGATAGAGAGTTAAATAAATAATAATTTTTTTTTTTCGCGCAAATGAAAGTTTTGGAGAAAGAGAAAACAAACTCAAGATGACAGTAAAAATGATTGTGAGAAAATGAGAGACAAGTTATACCTCGACTTTACGTTCTTATCTCAATCTTTCTCACTTACTCTATTTTTCTCTTATATAATTCGTATGCATGTATGTTTTTCTCCGTTGTAAGTATTATAAGAAAAAGGAAGAACGTCATTTTTTAATCAAAGTTTAGTATGCATTAAATTTAATATGCATGTGTGAAGAAATTTTGGTTTCAAGTAATTCAAACAGCATTTGTCATCTATTTAGCACATGAATAATGAATATTCGTGTATTTACTTATCATTTTTTTATCTCTGTTTTTATATTATTTTAATTTTAATATTTAACTACACTTAAAAATTCATTGATACATATATTTAAATTTAAAAATTATTTTTATTTCTACTCCTATAAAATTTTGAGACCTTAAACACTTTGTAATAAGTTTAAACCTATATATTAAGTTATAATGTTTATTGATTTTTAATTTATATGTATGCTTAAGTTTTGATTTTATACTTAAATAATTACCTAACATGTTTGCATATATGACCCGTATGTATTCATATATGTAATTTAAACTTTTTGTATTTGTAGTAACAAAAATATTGTAAACACATGATGTTTGATTGATATATGAAAAAAAAGAGAAATTCGAAAAATCTAATAAACAAACAGAAAACGAAAGTAATAGAATAAGTAAATCAAGGTAAACGATTTACAAAGGCATAAGATTCAGAAAACGAAAGAGAGGAAATGTAAATGAATAATAAAATCAATAAAAACAAGAGAAAGAGAGAGAGAGAGAGAGAGAGAGACCAAAGCTTTACAGGATTATATACATTATTTATATGTATTGTACGGCAAATAATACTTAATTATAGAAATCTTTTGACGTTTTTAATCATTTTTTAAACTTATATAATATTAAATATTATGGATTCAAATGTTTCTTAAATTTGTTATATTTATCTATATTTGTATACATTGCGTAACATATAAATCGTAGCTGAGACTATGTTATGATATGATTGATCTTTGTTTTCATTCAATTTGTATAGCACATATTTTCGTGATGATTCGTAAAATTTTAGAAATTTTCATAAATAAAATGAGTTCCATTCGCTATACTATTCAAAAAATCTAAGATTGAATGTTTTATTATTGATCATTAATAAACATATTAATAAATCATTAACATTTTATCAAATATACCATAAATTTGTTTTAAATACGTTTTTTTATCGCAATCATTTTACCTTCATTAGTGTATTTCAATACTGTTAACATGGTGTTTGCTAGAACATATCAACAATTTTTAAATGTTGTTACATTGGCTGCTACAAATGATTTATTATTAAGTCATTAACGTATTAATTAACTTAATGTACTAAGTTATTCATCTATTTTATAAATTACACAAAAAAATATATATTTTTCATTATTAGTTGGTAAAAAATTATAAAATATGAATTTAAACAATAATTTGTATTATTTATCAATAGTTTATATAAGTATGTATACTCAGTAATAAGACAACATTTATTATTATTTTGTTGTTATTATAATGATTTTTATAATTATTTAATCGTACAGCATTATGCTAGGAGACGATGCCTCCAAAAAATAATGTTCATAAAGCAAAAAAACTAAGTTTTTGATGTATATTTTTATTTTTATTTTGCAATTAGAAATCCTGAAATCTTGTAAGATTTTCACACTAATTTTTCTTGAAATTGTTTTGAAAGTTGAGTTTATTAAACATATGTAATGGCCTTACATGTTGCACATGGTCATTATGAATTAGGTCTTTATTACCTTTTAACAGATTATCATCTAAGTTTCGTTACGTGACAATGTCCCATTGCTTGCTTCCACTTTGACCTCTCTTGGCCTTTTAAAACACAAATCGCTTCACTATGATGTTCTTATCGCTTTTTATATTTACTTTTTAGATATCAGAGACATGCAATCTAGCAACAAACAAATCAATTTTGGCTATGAAAAATGTAAGCGATTAATTCTGATGCGGTTTTTTTGTTATAGTCTACCTACTTATATTTACCTTTTATTATACCTATTAAAACCATAAAACCATAAACGAGAGATAACGCAAACATTAGCATAGCATTATAATAATGATGTTGTTTTATCATATTCTAAAGTAATTCTTTATTATTTTTTCGCATTATACAAGAATTTTCTAAAATTTAATTTTATGAATCCAATTCTAAATTGATAATATAAACAAATTTTTCGTATCCTTCCAATTTATTTTCAAATTTTTGAATTTTTATTTTTCGATCGTGGTGTTAAGTAATCTTAAGTGCTTAATACTTGCTATATGTACTCAGTATATATATTTAGTTAATGCTTGATATATAATTAATACGTAATACTTTAATTTTAATAGTTAATTAATGTTGTATAAAAGTATTAATTAAATATAATATTTAATAGTTGAATATATATTTAATTAATACTTAATACTGTAATCTTAACAGTTAATAATAGATAATCTTAAATAGCTGTGTATTTTTTTTCATAACAATATTTTTATTTTTATATTACTAATAAGTACTCTTCAGAACTTTTTAAGGATTTAAAAAAATATTAAATATAATAAATAATAACGGTTTGTTTTGAATTTCAGCCGTTTTTATGGGAGAGGTTATCCATTGATAAGAATACATAAAAATAATTATGTTATTATAATTTGTTTTGTATTATTTTTATAGATTTATATTATACCATTAAATTTTGTTTTAGTTATTAAATGTTATTATCGAATACTATTGTGGTAAATAAAAGAAGTTAGTTAGTTTTAGAAAATTACTGTGACAATTTTTACCTTAAAAAGTCGTGTATTGTATGTATGATTATAAATGCCTAATATTACTCTAAATGTCAATGTGGTATCTACAGCAAAGTGGAAATTCTCATCTAATATTTGCTTCAACTAATTAATAATTGAACATGACCCCAGATTTCAGCAGTTTGGTAATGTGTTGATGTACGATTTAGTTATAGATAGTCTAGAAAAGCTCGACATATATACACAACACCTGCAGTATTAAGTTTCAGTGCAACATTAACGTAATTACTGTTCACATAATTGATTAAATTAATTACTAATGCTATCTTTTTACCTATTGATTAAGTATCAAACAATATAATATTAGATAGTCAGCAAAGGAGCTTTAAATTCGAATAGATTTTTTGACCGAATTTGCTACCGACCTTTTGAACGAGAAAATCATATATTTTATGTAAGAAAAGTAGTAAAAAAGCAAAAGATCATAGACTTTGTTGTATATTTAAAAAATGAATAGAAGTTGTTGTGTTAATAGGAGAGGAGAGGATTGATTTTCAAAAATAAGAATGGAAAAATATAGGAAATTATACTGTAGCAAAAATATTTAGTCACCAACACCTAGTCACATATCTCAGTAAGTAGTTAAACCTGCGTAGTTTAGTGCAGTGTTGATACTTGTGTTAGCACGTTTACACGTATCGCCAGTGTTTTTAAGAGGTTATCAGCTTCCAAAGCTGGCCGAACTCGCAAATCTTCTCTATGAATTTTATCATGAACCCTAGGTAGCCACCTATTTCACCTTTCCTCAACTCATCATCTGGGACATTTTTAGTGCAATGCAACGATTTCACCTTCAAATCATACATTTTCCAATTGACTTAATCGGTCCTTTTGACATGTTCCTCTTTCAACAACAAATAAAATGTCAATTGTGCAAAACATAAAAACGGCGTTTAAAGTTAATTTTTAAACTTAATTTCATTCGCTATACCTTGAAATTAACAGTGTCGAGCTAGTCGTGGATTTTCCCGCCGAGCTAATCAACGGTTCGGAGTTAGATGAGGAGAGTCAGGATCCATTGAATCCTGGTAGATTGGAAAGAACCTTGTTTAACGACTCACATGTCGCTCTCCGATCACCAACTGACACTGTTAATCAGAGGGAATTAGAAACCGGTTGCTGGGACAGCCACGAGCACCAGTGGTTAGACTGCTATTCGGTGACAAAATTCGGTTTTTCAACTCTACTCTCCAGGGTCGTCGAGGACTCCGGTTCTCCTTGTATCTCAGATTCCCCATTGTTTTCCAAGGCTCACATGCAGGGTAATATTATGTGATTAGCCAAGTGTCAGGGTAAATTTTGTATACCCGAGTCTGTGAATTGTTTCCCAGTCATTGCCGGCACGTGCACTAGATTACGGCTATGATCTTAAATTTTTATGAGGCTATCGAGGCATTATCATATGCAATTCTCGAGGCGATATGCTAAGAAAGAGTTCCGTAACGTTTTATTGATCCAAAAAATTTATTAACCATCTCATTCGTTGTTTCTCATTTTCTATAAATTAAATCGAGCCCATTTTAATTCTGGTATATCTTTAATATTATTAATGATGCGCCAGAAATGGCATAATAGAAAAATAGAAAATCAATGAAAAATATGGGCGAGCAGATAAAAATAAAATAATCAACAAATTTCTATTAGAAAAGGATAATTTGAATTGCACCCGTGGTAGATGATACAAGTGCTAGAGCTTCGGCTTATGAATGAGAGTGAGGTTAACCGAAAGGGAGAAAAAATGAAACAAAAAAACTGCTCAACCAACCAATTGTGGCAGTGCACTTTTCTGGCACCGGACACACAAAATGATATGTTTGTGTGAGTTTGTTTAAGAGACATACCTAGTTTTTACTTCAATTACTTACTAACATTCTATAACATAATTGTTTTATTAAAATATAATAATGAAATAATTGAAATGTAATTATTACTGAATTAAAAGATTCATCGTGCATATATCGGAATACTGCAATAATAAAAAAAATGAAATGGAATATAAGTGAAAAAATATGTATCTTGAAACTAAAAAAGCCGAGGATATAGCAATAGACAAATCAAAATCGTTAAATTTCTAGAACTAGTTGTCCAGCAGTCAATCAGCAAAAATCACAATGCCTGACGATTGCATTCGTTCTAGTTGCCTTTTTCGTGAATACACATGTGCGGTAATTTTTAAAGATACACGTGTCTATAAATAAATTCAAATTTTTTTTTATATGTGATGAAATATTCAATAAAAACAGTGATTGGTTTATTTCAATTATAATAGTGAATCGGAATTTATTTTAATCAACTGCATATTTCCAATCAGAAATAATAACATTTTTTGATTATTTTACTCACTTTTAACTACTATAAATAATATTCATTGATACCAATACAATATTCTAAATACCAATATTCTAAAAAATTATCAAAAATTCATAAATAATTATCTCCACAAAAATTTAATAAAACTAACCGTACAGAAAATGATTCTAATAATGAATAATTAATTATACTTGATAATTTTTTATTATTTTTGTTTCATGTATATGCCTTTAATATTATAAAAAGCCGTTGATTAACAGTTTTTGGATTAAAATTCGTCTCGATTATTTATCATTTGTAACATAAAGTTAATGTATTAATATTCGAAAAATTCTACATTTATATCTTTATTGTAAACATATTTTTATACTTTATACCGATGCTTATATCAACTTATGTATACTTAAGATAGACATTTGGCATTTTAGAGAACAAAATAATATTCTGTGTCCAATATGAAATAAAAGATTTTTTTAGTTTCTGATTTATGTATGTTTATAAATTATATAAATAAAATGAAATTTTATAATTTGTTCCGAAGCAATTATAAATTAATTCTGACACCAAAGTATGATACAAGATTTCGTAAAAAATATAAACCCTCTTGTGAATTTTAAAATAATTTTAGCCTCCTATGATTATTAGATAAAGAGACGATTATGAAGAATCAGTGAGTGGCTTGATTAAAATTTAAAAGAGCTAATTTATTTTTATTTTTCAAAAAAAAAATTGAATTATTCTCTATGTACATATATTTATTGCGAAAGTCAACATTCCTTTGTGGCTTAAAATTCATAGATTTGCGGTTTAAATTCTTAGTCGAGAAGCACAAACTCCATCTTCAATCAATGCATTTATTTTATTTACCTAATTTATATTTTTGTTGTGTATGATTGAATTTATCTCGTCAGCAATAGCATTTTTGTGTTAGCAAACAACTAATATTGGAATTTCGTTTACCATTAATAATAATCATAATAATATAAGTTATTATGTATCAAAATTAATTAATAATTACAATGTAAATTCTGTAATCTATGATATCGTGGTGTATAATTTTAAAGATAAGATCTAACTCGAGTCTATAATAAGTCAATTTGTAAACACTTTTTCTTCGCTACTGGTGAACTCATTGGTGAAATAAATAAGGTATGACAGTTTTTTTATAAAAAAAAAACAAAAGTACATGCATAGAATTTTTAATATCTAAACTCTACAAAAATATAATTATCGTAAATAACAAAATTTATGATATTATTATCATTTTTTATAAAAAAATTTTTTAATTAGTGATATTTATGGATTAATTTTAATAAATAGCTTATATACTAATTAATATATATTTTGCTACGTCAGTAAACAATTTTTTTTAAGATTTCATTATTAAATTTTAATTGTCAAAAAAATATGTTTTTAAATCCATAGAATGCCAATGTTTTCAATTACAATAGGTATTTCAAATCATCAATAGGTTCATTTCAATTTTACATCTCATAAATTTTTAAACTCGATTGAATTCTATGTTACATCGAAATCAACTTCTGATCCACCCCAATAAACTTTTTTGGTTATAAAAATAATTTTTTGAAGATATTAGCAGAATTATAATTTTATTTTTTTAAGTATTTGAATTTTTCATGTAAATTAAATCAATGTAATCTTATAAGGTTGATTTATTTTCACTTTAAGATAACATAAAATATATTGTTAATTGCAAGAGTCATATAATTGATAAAGTTATTACTTATCGAAGTATAAAGCATTGAGCTAATGTGAAAAGGTTACTTCACTGCTAGAAGTGTGGCCATTCATTTTAGTAAATGTTTTATTTAAAAATATAATTAAAATTTCAAATTTAATTTATTTTAAAACATAATTATAAAATTTAGTTTATTTTAAAAACATTGCGAAATTGATATTACAGTTAATTATTTATGAAAGAAATATACTCACCCATTTGAGTTCCTTAATCAAATCATCACAATTCATTAAATAACTTAAAAGTTATCGAATAATTTAATTTTAGTGCTAAAGAAAATTTTGCCAGGAAAGATATGAGTTTCTTAAGAATAAGAAAATTACGGAATTTATAATCGTATTAATCTTTTGAGCGTAGAGGTTTACTCTAAGAACTAATAAAAAGTATAACAATTAAAAGCACAGATCATTTTTACAATATTTGAATTTTAATATTAAAAAGTTATTAAATGTAAATAATTATAAAAGTTTAAATAAAATTCAGCTGATCTATAATTTTGAATATCTTGATACGAAATTGATTTATTCCCCAACCAAATTGAATTGGAGATAATGAAAATCGCGTAATGTGTACGCATGCGTGAACGCAGGGAAACGATTGTGCAGGTTGACAGTATCGCACGATCGAATAATAAAATTTTCATTATCAATGCATACGATAAAAATGGTGAAATAATGATAAGCAAATAAAAGCGAATAATTCATCATCATCAGGAGGATTGGAGTAATCACGTTAGGCGGGGGGGGGAGGCATAAATCGAATGGGTCGCACGCACTCCCCGGTAATAAGCCATTCTTTTCATTTTCCTTTTTTAATCAGAATAACGAGGGCAGACCAACCGACTGGGGACAATAACACATAACACTCCTCACGTGTCCCCCTTCCCTCAATCGCGCACATGCACTCCAATCTCCCAAAATATTGACGTCCCGAAAAAAGGGGTGCCGCCGATCTCCGACATGGAAAGCACGTGCCGGCAGTTACGAGGGGAATCCCGCATTCTTCCGGAAGCTGCGCGTCCAATCCCGAGCATCTGCATCGGGGAGTTAACTCGAGGAGTTAGCACCGATGACTCCCGCTCCAAATTCCTAATCTCAGGGCGCCGTAAAATCCGCGCCCTGAGCCCTCGATGAAAATGTATCGGGAGGGCCGAGGGTAGGGCGGCATTAAACGCCGATGATATACCAAGGATGAATAATGCCCACAGGAGAAAAAAAGTGACTGCAAACCATTTCCGCTCGAGCATCCGCCACCTCATGAATTTTAATGGCGCCGGAGATGTTTTCTTTTACCTCCGAGGATCCTGCCAAAACCTTCATTACCGAATTTCCGAGTTTTGGGCTCACGAATTTACTCCAAGTTTCGACGACTAGGGTTTTGGAAATTGTGCTCGCGGTTCAAGTGGACACGGTCGCACTTGTTATCTATTTATAGCAATGCGCAAGTAGAATGTGACAAAGTTTTTTTGGAACACCGAGCGACCGGTTTTTGTGTCCAAAAATATCGCTTTCAAAGGCTTATGCTGAGGACACAAACTTTTGTATGTTTCTTACACGAAATCATCCATAAATAGTGAATCAAAATTTATTGTGCACTTGTATTAAAATTTTAAACTAATTTTAATAAATGTACATTGCATTTATTTCAATTTTTATGCAAAATACTCATTCTTGTAAACTTGCATTTTGAAAAATTATTATTTGTTTGATTTCGAGATTTTATTTACTCTTAAAATTAAATCGCCAACTACCAAAAGGTGACAATTAAAAATGCATTACTTGCCAGAGTTCAGATTTTTACACACTTGTAATAAATTTTCGCAGACATCGAAGTTGAAGCAGATAAATAGATAAGTAGTAATTAATTCGAATGAAAGTTGGACTGCTAAAGAACAGTGGTGCATTAGCAGCTAAATAAACATGCATTTCACAGGTAATCTCTCTCCTGGTGCTATGGCTTTGAGTAAGGTCTAAAAGAATTTTGTTTTCAACCATTTTTGGAGAACAGGACAGAACAGAACAGAACAGAACAAAATTGAACAGGCAACAAAATAAAATTGGTATTCGAATCGATGCTTCGAGTGTAGCCTCGAGCATCTTTTGCTTCTCATCTGTATTAAATTCGGCAATATCTCACATTTCTCTATGTTTATACATATTTAAATTAACACATGTATTTAAAATATCTAGCTTTGTTTCATACGTACCGTTCATCTGCATTTTCGTACACGCAAACTTTAAACCCAACTTTTTAAATTCATGCTTGCACAGTTGATTTGCATTCTTGTATTTGATTAATGTTTTAAATGAAGCCTTTTTTACGCTACAAGCTGTATACAATTTTAAAGAAGGGAATTTTGTGTCAATAGCATAAAATGCGCAGGTGTTGTTATGTATAAGCTGCTTCTTTTAAAAGCCAAATTTTAATGGCAAAGCAATCAATGAGCTTGGGGAATCTTGATTATCGTGCGAAGAATACATTCGAGATAGAGGTGTGAGATTAGTTTTACAGACTTTACACCAGGGTACATCTCCAGCAGTATCAACATAAAAAGAGAATGTAAAAAATTGGTTTGGTTTCTCGCACGTATTTCAAGTCCTTACTTTGGTCTCTGATAAAAGTAAAATTAACTCGGAAGACGGAAAAGGAAAAAGTCGTTGGAGCAACACGTACACATTTATCGCAGTTGTGCACTCGCATCTCGCTTTCGCGGAAAAACCCTTACGCGCGGACCTTGAGCTTTTCTCCGGCGAACCGCGTTGATGTCGCAGTGCGTTTTACGAGAATCCCGAGGAAATTTTACGAGGCGCTTGCTCATCTACCGGCTCGATTCGCTTTACACCCCCCAGGTCCGGGGGTGAAAATTCGGACCTTGTCGCCTCGGTGTGTAACGCGCTCTGCGCACTCGGACGCTTTTTTTGGCTTTTACGAGGCCAGAACAACTTTTCCTTAACCCCCCACCCCACCTCACCCTCCCGCGCCGAGGAATTCGATGAGAGGATGCGCGTCGTTTGTTTTTCCGGGGCGCATCCAACGAAATTGAGATTCGGGAAAATTCGTTCGCTTTAAAAGCAATTGCCCCTGTGTGCGCGCATGCACGTAGTTCCCGCCGCTGTGAGAGTTTTCCGGGGCTGTATCGCATTTTTCGGATAATTTTACGTGTCAATGTTTACGGAGCGCAGCACTCTGAATGAAAAGGAGAGGAGCTCGGGAGGGGGGGAGGAGATTACGGATTTCCGATGAATTAGTCAATGGGACTTGTTAAAATGAACTTTTTGCGCCCCTAGGAGTATTTTTCCAATCCAATAAGAGCTTATCCCGAGTATAAGGTGACTCGAGTCAATGGTGGATTTTGCAATCTTGGCCCCTTTCAAGTTACTCCTTCTTTCCTAACGAAATGTATATAATCACCGGGATCCCCTCGCGAGAGTCGGATAATTTTAATAGATAAAGTGCAAATAAATCGATGAATAAACAAGTGACGTTGCACATTTGTCTGGCTCTTTAATGTGGAAAACGTGTCTCAAGGTGTGTATGCACATGCATCAACATCTGATTATGCTCTCGTCCAAAAAAGCGCCGAGCTCTAATTCTTTCAGCTTATTTATTCCAACAAAGTAACAGCATTCGCTATTGTCGAATATAATCTCGCTCGGATTTAAATTCTCAGCAAACTATGGAGTGGAGCAGAAGGAGGTTGGCCTCGGGTGGATGTTCGGTGCGCGGGGCAGGGGAGAGGGGGGGGGAAGTTGTTTTTGCGGAGGCACGCGCTCCTCTCCTCCTCTGCATCTATTTTCATCGTTTATAAAAGGGCGAGCACATGTGTGAAAGCGAATGCCTCATCTCATCGACCCTTACACTTGCGCCTCTCCTATTCCTCTGGAGTATCCTCGTCGGCTCTCCTGGAAAAATCATGGATATACTTTCATGGCAAGAAAATAGATGAGAACGTTTTATGGGTGAAATGACTTGGTTGTTTTCTGATAAAACCCTATGGATAATCTTGAGCGATTGGAAGTTTTCACTCGGTTTCGAATGAAAATTTCGTTAAGCACAGGGGATGATGCCATTCGATTTCAAGTCAAATTTTGTACCTTTGGCAGCACCTGGATTTTCGATTTTAAAGTGCAACTATTCATTACAAGTATCGATAAATTTGAATTAACCGTTAATTTAGATGATAGCTCGGCTGGTCATTCGAAAATTTTAATACTTACAAAACTACTGAATGCTAAGGTCTTGGTTTGATATAAATATAAATACCAATTGGATTTATAGTTTAAAGAAATATTTTTTAAATTATAACATTTCTCTCTAAACATTGGTATCTGATTATATCGATGATTGGTATCGGAATAATTAATAACGTTATTGAATTTATATTTACAGACCAAACAATAGAGTATTTTTTAGGACATGAAAAAAGTAGCTAGTAATATATATCAAAATTATTTAAAAAATCAGTAGATTTTTCTAGATTTTTACTAGGATGTCATTTATGATATTCAAGGTTCTTTTTATTAACAATTTTATTGAAAAAATTCATTTTTTTTACTTTTTTTATTGTAAAATGAAAAGCCATTTTTTATTACTATACTGTCAATGGACGATTTGTAGTTAATAAAATTGTGAAGAAAATTCATTTTTATATAAACCGAATGAAATGTTAAAAGAGGTAAAATTTTCCAAGAATCGAAAATTTTTTAAATTAATTAAAACATTTATAAATTTTTTATTTTTTAACATTTAGAACTCTAGTTTTGAGAATGTAAACATTTATAAATAAGAGCTTTACGTAAATCACGATAAAATTATGATTTTGCAAAATATTATTTTTATTTCCGTCGTCACAAAATTAGTATTCTACCAAAAATATTAATTCGCTTAATTGTCAATCATAACAGAGTTATAAAATAAATTTAATTAAGAAAAAAAATCTTAATTCTCATAGTATATGGAAAAAGTATTTTTTTTAATTTTATAAAAATTAAATGCTAGATTTTATGTATTCAACATTCATTATATAATTTTTGAAGCAATAAGAAAAATATATTTCAATAAAATAAAATGGGTAGCCTAATTACTTATAAGTAATGTGAAATAATTATGTATTTAAAAACATTAAATAAAAAATAGTTATGCAAAAATAAAAGTTATTTCTATCAGACGTTATTATATTGTCAGAAATAAATTCCTAGTAAATTAACAAGTTTGTTCAAATAAATTTTGAAATTTTTAGTTAGTTTCATATGTTGAAATGAAAAATATAATTCACTTGTAACAATTTAAGAACTTTACATAAATGAAAAGATATTGACTAGCTTTAATGCTTAAAAAATTTTCACAAACTTTGAACTAATTGACGAAGTAATATTCACGTAGATTGAAGTTTGACTACTATTAATGGAAATTGAAGTTCAATTATGATTTTAATCGTTATCTGTATTTTATATAACATTTTTTTATAATTTATAATCAAGTAAATTTTTCAACGAAATGCATGAAATCAATTATTATATTATTATATTATATATTATATAATCAAAAAATTTCTTATAAATGTTTCCCTTACGATTATTTCTTGCAGTAATAAATTTAGAAAATCAATAGTTATCTTATTATTTAGTATAGAGATATTTTGCAGTAGTAATATATGAACAATTTTAATATTGAAAATTTCATCTTCCAATATGAAAATTACACAAACTTTAAAATAAAAATTTGATATAAAATTTTAGTACTTATAATAAATATAGTATTTGAAGCTTAGCAATATTCCCCATTGACATAAGTTTAGCAATATTAAAAAATCCATAAATTGAATTAGTATTCATTTTTATATGCAAGAGAATGAGAAGTCTATTGATTTTTAAAACGTGATTGAATGTAATTGTGTTAGAAATTCTATCGAAAGTAAGTATCAAATGCTGCATTATTTAGACCTTTAACTTTCAACGAAAATTTGTATCTTAGGATATTAATTATTAATAGTGTCTATTACTGATAAATATGAAAAAGTTACTATTTAAAAAAATAAGCATGTGTTGTTCAGTATATATATATTTATTATATAAATATTTATAGTATTATTTCCATTATATTTGCATAAAATGATATTTATATAATAAATTTATATAATAAATATCATTTTATGCGAAAGATCTTACCGCAAGTATTAACATAGATAAACTTATAATAACATAGATATATTTTTTTTAAAAAAAACTTATTAGTTCTGCATTATATCGCAGATTACAAAAATGAAATAATTATAATTATGCCATAGATTTTATATTTAAAATAGAATTGGTAATTTTAATGCAGTATCAGTAAAATTTAAAATAATTTGAATTTTTAATAAACATAATTCTTGTGTTTATTTTCAATCAATTGGGGTATTAGAAATTAACAATAAAATTACAGTACAACAAAGCATTTGATATTTTCTAACTTTTATCATTAAAAATCATGATGTATTCTATATATATATATAAGCCTAGCAGTCTTATTTTTTAATGCTAGATGAAACTTTTAGATGGTTAAAGATACAGGATATTATATTTTATAAAGATATTTTTTTTTTTATGGTTGCATATTTTATTTTTATGACTTTAAAATATAAAAAGGGACATATTTTTATAAAAGATTAAAAAAATAAAAATGCAAAATTTGTATTTAATTTTTACTTCTTGGCACTAAGTACCTACTCATGAAATAGATGTTTTACATAGTATCAACATTTTTTTTATATATATTTATAATAAAGTATACACGAATAAATAATGAGGGTAAATCAAGAACAGACAAATCGAAGGTGACTTTAAGATATTTTGAAGATGTTGTGGCAGGTAAAGTAGCATTTCAAATTCGGATTTCTTGAAAATGTGATAGGAGACGCATTTACTCTGAGTGACGAATATTGAAAAAATTTCTTTTCACGAACGTATCTCAGAGTTTTGATGGTCGATTATACTTTTGAAAGTTCTTGTCATTTCAATCTACAGATTCTACAGCTAAAAAATGGAAATTATTTAATAAGAGAAATAGTGAATCATAATATTAGTGATACTTCTGAAAATGTATGCATCTTATAATTTAGCAATAAATGCAACATAAAATCGTATTTACTGATCAATGTATTAAAATTTTTTTTAATTTAATTAAGTTTCAATATTTTCTGGCTTCCACAATCCAAAATATATATGAATTTGCATTGTTATTAGACTAGGTTCATTCAAGTATATTTCTGTATCAATTCAGAAATATGAAATTCAAAAAGCATAAACTTGAAACGGAGAAAACAAAATTAATGAGGATAATAATGTAATATTTGAAAATGAAATGGGAATGAGAATGGAATGAAAGAAAAATCTGTAAAATAAGTGAACTTAGTTCTATAAAAAACTCATATTTTATGAAATTTATTTCTTTAAAAATAAATAAATAAGTATAGGATAAAAGTAAATAAAAATAAAAATAATTTTAAAAAAGACTATTTTAAAGAATATAATAGACATACAAAAACTGCTAACTTGGGCTTAAGTTTACTGGCTATGAAAGGAAATTTTTAAATTTAATTTGATTATATGTAAATGATGAAAAGAACATTATTTAATATTAAAATATTTGTCGATAATTGATTACATTTAAATATTTCTCATTTGATAGTTTTCTAAAACTAATTAAAATTAGATTACAATTAGTACAATAAATAATTAAGTCCAATAGTTATTTAACATATAACTTTACATTAATGTAAATCACTTTGAAAGTTTATTAAGGTTAAATGCATTTCGTATTTGGAAATGTTTTAACATTGAAAATAATCTTAAGCAACTCGAGATAAATATTAGAATAGTGTTCAAGAAAATCAAAATGATCAAATTAAGTGGTGTTAAAATATTCAATTATCGAAGAACATTGATTGGTATTTTCGTTTTGTAGATGTATGTATCAAAATGATTACTTTTTCCATTTTTTATATTTTTCGTTCATTTATCAAGATGTTAAATGGAAATTATGAAGAAGCGTTGAAAAATACGGATGCTCCACATAATTTGACTGTATTATGTTTTTCATTCAGAGTAAGCGTAACGATATTGAAATTTGAATAAGGAGTGTCTCTGATAATATTTTCCGTGAGAGTCTTAAATTATTTTTGAAAGCTCCACCCGAATCTCGTCGCTCCCCATCGCCACTTGTTTTTCCATCTTCAACCGAAAAACAAGCGGAAAGCACTCGTACGTCCATGTAGAGCGACGATATCTCGTGGGCGGATTTCATTTCATTGTCGTTCCCCCCAGACTCGTTGCCACATGGAAATTCCCGCGGAAGAGTATCTCCAGGTCCGCATAATTCCCGAGGATCGCAATCGTCCAGTTTGGGAAATGGCGTCGCTCGCAAAGGGCAAATCGCCTCCGGCACGGGCATAAACCAGCGCCCCCACCTCTGCACAAAGAGCCATTTTCCATTGTGCGCGAGGGCCGCGATGCTATCGTCTCGGGCGCATACGTGCAGCTCCTCTCCTCGGCCCCCGGGTATCTCTTTACTGTTTACAGGACCGCCAGGGTAACGGAACGGCGGCCCGAGGATAAAAATCGCGCCAAAGCGCTACCGCACGACAATGGCGCGGGCAAGGCGAATCGAATTACGCCTCCACCTCCGCCTCCTTGGCCTTTGTCCTCGTACGTCTGTCTCAGTCCGGGTTGATTTATGCATCCTGAAGCTTCCTTAACCTATTTCTCAATATGCTTTCTGCATCTCTCAAAGAGGTGCTCGACTCTTTGTGGCGCGCGCGCATAATCACGCGCGAATATTACAAGCTTTTCTTTGCGCAACCCTTCGCGGGTGCAAATATTTCAGCGTCTTGGAAAATAACTGAACTTTGAACATTAAAGAGGCCGAGGGGCGACAAGAGCCTATCTTCCTATCTCCCCTCCCCCCTCCCCCCTCCCTTTCGGAAACTTCAAAGACTCCGGGCCAAATCGAGATGCTCAAAATTATCTGCCTCGAGCACTCGCGAATTTTTGAAATTTCACTAAATGCGGGCGATTGGGCCTAAGCCCGGACACTCGCTCACTTTATTGCCCGCTGGTAAGTCGTTGGGGAGTTACGATGTCGAGGGAAAAGTGATGCCTCCTCTTAGGTAAATGCGCGAAATTTTATTTACATTTACATAAATTTTACACGCCGAGGAAACGAAAATGAAAAAGTTTTACGGGGCATCAAGAAGCCTTTAGCCATAACGTAGATTATTGCCATTGAAAGAAAAGGAATAAAGCGGGGCGCTGGTGAGTTTTATTGAAAATTTGATGAAATTTCGCCGGGCGCATAAAAGGAGGCGAAAGGCTAAAGAGCGACACCCGCGCGCGAACGGATTCGCCAGGAGTTCGCGTATCTAATCTCGGGTAATTTTTATTCCGACTCTCCTTCCACGCGTAACTTACTGGTCCGAGCAGCACCAATGGCGCGGGAAAATTAACGGGACGTCTATTGGGCTCGCGTGCGCGCACGCGCACTCTCCGTTTACGGCCCGCGACTCCTCTCGCACTCCCTGTTCCGTGTCCCGAGGCTCTCGCTATCAGCCAACTGCGGGTATTCGCGGAAATCGTCCTGCCTCGTAAATCGCGCCTTTCCACCGACGAGAAAACGATCCAAAGATTCGCCGGTTGCCTTCGCAATGTCCCCCGCCCCTCTCTTCCCCGCTACTCGTTTCATTTTTATTTATCGTCTTCTTCGCTTTTATTTGCATTCTCTTTTCTTCTCCTCCTCCCCCCTGCCCCTTGGCTGCACTTTATTTGCGTTTGAAACCGAGCTCTACGACTTATTCGCTAAGGATGTATCTGATAGATTCTTTATTCTTTCTTTACACCGACCCAAGCTGTATAAATTATCTCGTTACTTTGCAAGCGTTCCTTATAATTTTTACACTCCCTTCCACAAATTATTGATACTTTGTTTTTTAGAACTCTTATCTGCCCTAAATCATCTTTTGAAACCCATAATGTATCATAATTCTCGAGGGCTGAGTTTGCCTTTGAGGCGTGTTTTACGTGTAAAAATAAATTTTTCATTTATTTGGTATTCTATCGGTCGTTCATAGAATAGAATTGAAAATCAACATTAGAAGTGTAACTCAATTTAATGAGTATTTCTTAATTTCATCGGTATAACAATATCGGTTATTTACAAACGCTGATAACGTGCATTAATATGGAAAATATTCATTATTTATGGATTAGCATGTAATAATATTGCTAGTAACCTATGAATGTATATCAGAAAATTTAAATCACGACAAGTTATTATTTAGTTAAAAGGCATTATTATAAAATTAGCTGTATTATAAATACACGAGGCAGGGAATTTAATATTGATTTTAATTTAAATTCCAAATTCGGGTGATTGATTTGTAATGTATATCAACAAATATATTGTTTACTTTCATTGAATTCATTGAATACTTTAATTTATGCAAAGTGTGTAAATAATTTGAATTTTTTAACTGCCGCATACAAATAAAATCCCAATTAAAAATTATCCTCCAAAAAATATAATTTAATTTAAGCATAAACATTTTACGGTGAATTTTAACAATTCAACTTATGTAAGCCGTTAAGTGCCTCGTAACTTATTTTAGGAATAATACGAGCTGTAACTGCTTTCCATCGATCTTTTGTAGCCATATGTATTTGTGTATCTGTACACACGCACATGCATTCACGTCTATCTTCACGGTATAATTTAAATGCGTGTCAATCCATATTTGCAAAACGATTATAACTTTGACAAGTTACCCAATTTAATGTGTTTGAAACGCATTAAAACCTACGATTTCCTTAACTTTTCGCAATTTTATTTATTTAATGGCGCATTTGATTATTTTAAATCGCTTTAATTGGTATCGGTTCAGTGGAAACTTTTTTAAACATGTGTATTCGTGCAATACGATTCGCCGCAATTTCAACTAAATGTTTGAAATAATATTAATTTTCCAGCTTAATCTCGACCTTTTTTCCATGTACGTCGAAGCTAAATGGAGGAAAGCGTATTTTACAATCATCGTGTCACTGCTAAGGTACGGAATTAGGATTTGGGAGCCATACCATCCCCACCATCAATTTCGTTAGCTTAAGGTCTACGAAACTGGCAAAACACACGTGACCCAATTAACTTTTGCCAACGAAATTCCGATCCGCAGATTAAATAAATAATGGCTTAAGCCTCGAGAGTTTGGTAATTCCGGGTAATAAGGAAAGGGGGTGGGGGAGTCAGTCGCATCTCGTCACCTCGAGGTAAGGAAGAGCCAAAGGAAGGAAGGAAGGAAGGTAGGAAGGAAGGAAGGAAGGAAGGAAGGAAGGACGGAAGGACGGACTCGCAGTCGATTAATTAGGCTCGCGCTCGCGTTGCTTGGCAGAGCAATGACACTATCACCAACACCAAACTATCACCATTCTCGAGTTCCCGGGCGAGGGAGCGTCTCTCTCCCTCTCGCACACGAGTTGCACCCGACCTCGTCTCGAGACAGGTGTACATAACGTCGCTGCTAATTACTGTCATTCTGGCATTGCACCGGAGCCTCGGCCGCAGTCGGGTTGGCTTGTCCCGGGGCTGTCTCCAGTCCTTTCGACACGCGTCCACGGTCCCTTGCCACGTACAAAACACCCCCTTTCACCCCAATTCGCATAACCAGATATGCTGTCGGGGGTTCGTGTGCAGGTAGACCCTCGCCCTCACCACCCCGGTACGAGGGAATCCACCGTGACGCGAGGATGACTGTCAACTTGGGTTCCGCTGTCGGCCTGTTGTGACTTTTGGTTTTGTCATCTGCTGTGGCCCTTGCACGACTCGTCGTCATTGGCTTTGGATTTGGATTGAACATGGATCTCGAAATTAGGGAACATTTTATTCTTCATGAAGACATGTAGAGATGTCCCTTGCAGATAAGGCCTCTTTCACATTTTAAAGACTCCATTTCCGAAGTCGGGAGCGTTTTAATGGGGATTTTTTTTGTAAGGAATGAGGGGAGATCTGCGGAGACAATAGATCTGTCTACTCTTCGTTTAACTTCTCAAAAACAAAGAATTCTTCAATTTTAGTTCTTCGCATCTCAAATGAAAATCTTCTGTATTATTGTTGGAAATTTCCCTTTGTATTTTTATATCCTGGGGAGATAAGATACTACCAGTTGTCTAATGGGAGTTGAAGGTTACGAGGGGTTTTTATCCAATAAAAATCACAGTTCACTTTTTAAATGCTTCCTTAATTAATTACTTAATGGAAACACATTTGTACAATTAATATGGTATGGCATGATGGATGTTACAATATAATATATTATCAAGCTTGATAACATCAGCTGATACAGATACACAAATGAATTAGGTGCAGAGACAATAATGGCGAGGTCGCGGTGTGGGGGATGTTTGGAGCAATAACGCGAGTATCGATTATTTATCAATTTGCAATTGACAGATTCCTAGGATCGTGGAAATTGGGGAAGATGGCCGATGACAAAAGGTACGACAGACGTCAAAGCCATTTTGATCTCGACGATTACTTTATATTGTCTTGAGAGATTTTTTTATACATAGGGACGAAAAACTGTTTACTCGGAGCATCTCATTCTAAAAAATGGAAATGAAATTTTTATTTTTCATAAATGATTCAGAAATGGAAAAAAGACCCTTAAGAATAGACAAAAAAGGTCTTTAATTAATTTTTGTTTACAATATTAAAAAGCTTAAAATTAAAATATCATCTTGTTGATCAGCAATGTTAAATGCTTCTTCATTAATTAATTTATCTGAAACTTAAATACCATTCAAATATAAGACCTGTCTGATAGAATATAATCAAAAGCCAGTTCTTAATCGACATTATACAGTTACATATAAAGGAAGAAATCAAATTATAATTAATTTTATCAAATTTGCCTTAAATCTCGTAGCCAGCCAATTGAATTGTAATTATTTACAATATACGAAGATGGAAATTTACTGACTACTGAAATGTCCCATCTACCAAAAATTAGTCGGCTAGATATAACTTTCGCAAATAAATTACTTGCAATGAAGATAGAGCAACATTATTCTAGATAAAAGCCAGTGCCATTCAAAGTCATAGCTTTTATTCTTTCCATTCAATATAGTTCCTCGGATCGCCTAATCGGGGCGGATAAAATATAACTGGGAGCTCGATTATTGGTAGAATGGATTGGAATGAAAGCGCTCGTAAAAATTTCAAGTGTCGCACTATGAACTAGGAGTTCCCGGGGCATATTCGCCCGACCAACTTCTAAATGATAAAGTTCTTAAATGATAAAGTTGGGCCGGAGTTTCGTCGAGTGCGCCGAAGGATGTTCGATAATGTTACCGCGATATAAGCATTTTGTTAGCTTTGACGACGGTCCATTCCAACTCCCGAGCTCGTCAGCGGATTCCCAACTACCCCGCATAATTTTCCTCCCGAATATATAATCCTGCTCCCCCGTCAGCCCCATCACCACGTCCGTCCGTAGGAGATGGTCTGCGAGAACGGGATAGAGAACTTAGGCTCGGGCACGTAATCATTTCCCAGCTTCCCTTAATCTCTAATGTTCATTTACGCGCGTCCCCATTCGATTTCCGTTCGTTACGTTCGCGCTCGTTACGTGGCCACCTCCTGGAGGAGCAATGGACTCTGGAGCAGGAAGCCGCGAGAATTCGCGGGATCGGCGGGAGATGGCGTTTTGATGGGCGGATGGTTCTCCGATGAAAGGGGGTGGCTGGAGATCGATTTGCCGATGAAGTCGAAGCGTGGACGCTGGTCCCTTCGGGAAACGTTGCACCCTGGCGAAGTGCATGCAGATGCACATCCGGAATATACGGGGACGTGAATGTTTTATTGTGCGGGGCACGACTCGCGTACTCACGAATACACGGCATAAGCCCATTCCTAACCAAAAAAAATTCCTTCCTTCTGTAATTTGTAATTCCGGAATTTGTGCTCGAAAATTGGATGGGCAATTTTTCATTTATTACACTGGAACTTAGCATTGATGGATATCTTAATAGACATTAAGGTATCCATCATCCGGATTCTTCGTCGGTTCCAAAGAAAGTGCTACTGTTTTTGTTTTAAGCGAGCAATTTCGTTGCGTCTACGAAAACCAAATCATTATAATTTCAAAGCATCTTCGCCTGACATCACATTTATTTTGAACAGTACCTCCCCAAAAGTTATCGAATCAAAAAGCATAATTAATTGTATGTAATTATCTACCAGACGCTGCAAACTCCATATTTGGAAGAAGATATTATTGAAAAAATACTTATCTAGAAAAATAAATGAATTCGTACATTAAAGAAACTTTTTAAGTACTTTTTCTTATCATTCCCTATTCGGTTTTTCGATGAAAAGCGCTGATTATTTATTTTACTTATTTCTCATCGATTATATTCGAATACTTTATTCAAAAACAATGTAACTCTTCCAGACAATTACACAAATAATCTAGAAGAGATTTTTACAGATTTTCTTATTATTTTTTTTTTTTTTCATTTATTCATTTTCTGTTTGCGAAATCCAGAGAATAGACAGAGCGAGAACTCTTTAAAATCTTTGCAATTAATATAATAAATTATTCTCAATTACGCGTCTTAGGCAGTTTAAAATCCGATTATATCAGCTTTAGACAGAGTTGTAGCTCTTATGTACAAATGGTTAAAGCTGAGATATAAATTTTTTTTACGAACTTTTTCTTTATGCGTAACTCTGTTTTACGCATAAAGAAAAAGTACCAAAGTTTCAAATATATGAAAATATTTTTACTAATTTTCGTGTGTGTCAATTCAATGAAAATGGTAGTGTGCGTAGTACAAGCCACAATTTGAATGTATAGGTGTGACATAATATTGAATTCAATGCAATGCAATGTGTATTGGATCATCGATGGTGTAGCCTAGATATACGTTCGAATTCGACATTTGTTTGTTTTAAATCGTCAATGGCGTATATTCTGGGTTACGTAAACCAGTACTTTCGTTGAAGTATAGCACGAAATAAAATTCCGTATTCCCGTGTACTGCTGAAAGGATTATGCAGGAAATTATATTTACAATAAAAATAATTGAAAATGTGCTTAAATATTACTGTGTTTATATCACTTTTAAAAAGTTGAATTGAAATTGTAAAAAGTTCATTGGCAGAAAATTTAATCAATATTAAATAAATATAAGCTATTCGACACCATAATACAATGAAATAATGCATTGTGAAGATTCTACAAATTTTACCTATAAAACTTTATACTACTGCCTGTATTTAATTATTAAATATTTCGAATTTTTTTTATAAAATTTTACGAATAAATATTTTGTTGCTTATTTCCATTAATATGTTAAAGAATTAAAGGCGAATAATTTTAAATTGGTTATAAGAAAGATAGCATTGATAAACGATGAAATAGAGTTAATCAAGCTTTCAACTTGTGCAGACACTTTTCTATTAAGCCTTCAGAATTCTTCTCTAATATTTAAAAAAAAATTCACTCTTTTAAAGAAGTAATTTTTCTTAAAGTGCTAGCAATTAGAGTGAAATGGAAGTGGATTGCAAATTCAACATGTACGATTTAGTGATTGATTAGTCTTCGTTCCTCGCTCAATTTTCAACGATTCGCTCTTTTTCATAGCGTGCAGGCGAAGGAAAGACCGGAGGAACGGACGGAACAAAGACAGAGAAATACCAAGAGGGAGCGAGATAAAAAGCTCAGTTGATTTCATTAAGAACTCAGGGAAAAGTCTAAAAAGGACTCTTGTGCGGTATCGATAGGTAGTCCGGCAACTGGGTGGGCGGGGGTGGGTTGTGTGTGTGTGTGTGTGTGTCGGGGGGGGGGTGAATCGACTGTTTTCACCACCGGATGTCTGTTGGAGAGGTGCTAGCGGGTGTGCACATACCGCGAAAATTCGATCATCGTTTATTCTATCCTTATTCTCGCCCTCCGCGCCGAGCCCAAACACACACTAGTCCCTTCGCCTCGAGGACGCGTTTATTAGATTCTGGTTATATACTCACGTGCCCAGTGTTAGACTCTTGCCCAAGGTGTCTGGGCACGTGTGAGCACACCCTTGATCATTACAAGTGCACACATTTGGATTTTGGAAAAAAGCGGGCGTTCGTTCTGGGTCGCTGTAGATTTTTCCAAATTGGTAACTTGGCACACACATGAATACTTGCGCAGATGAATGTCGTTGCATGTGCAGCAAGAGGGAACGAGGACTCCCATGAATTATCCTCCTCTCGATACCCTTCTCTCTCTTCTCTCTCTTTTCTCACTCTCTTTCTCTCTTTCTCTCTCTCTCTCTCTCTCTCTCTCTCTCTCTCTCTCTCTCTCTCTCTGTCTTTCTTTCTGTTTGCGTGTGAGATTCACAGGTGCAAGTTGCAGTATTCGTAACTCGTTTTTAACGCTAATTGTACTCTATTGTGACGCCCTAAAAGCCATGTGGAATTTTTCTCTATCTGTCGTGAAAAATGAAGGGGCTGTTAAAAGCGATGGGGGTGGAAATTTGTGTGTCGACTGTTGCGAGTCGTTCGGTAAACGATAGTTTCGAGAAAAACAGCATTTACTAATCGGATTTTTAATGGCTGTTATTCAAATTCCGTGACAGAAAGTCTGCACACATCTTGAAATCATTGTTGTTCTGTAACGGTGGCTTTAGTTTCTTCTCCATTAATTTTATTTTAATACACAACAGCTATAAGTATTAATTCATATGGAAAAACATCGTAATAAATCACATTGTAGCTTCCTTGCAAGCTTCTGCTATTTTCACAATACCGAAAAGTGGATGAAAATAAAGTGCTCTTTTGTTTTTCTGAGGCCACTATATTACTACAATATACTTTCAAGAACAACTCAAATCGGATTAAACTCTTTAACAGTGTTATGAATATCGATAAAGATGAAAAAGTTCGTGTTCTCCCTGATACGGTTTTAAATTTTATTTTAAAAAGAAAATTTTCTTATTTTACTTTAAAATAATACTATAATTAAAATACATTATTCAAGTATAGAAGAATTTATTACGAACTTTTGCTTTCTTAAGAGAGCACAGTGCCCAGTAAAAAAGAAAGAATGAAGTACCAGCATTTGTTTTCCTTAATATACACGAAAAGTATTAATTATCAATCGATTATATTTAAAAACAATTATTTAACAGAAATGAATGCAAAAAGTAAATGAACAAACAGTTTTATTCAAGATATGTACAGTGTAAAACGTTATACGTCTAAAGTAAATTTAAATTTATCTTGACGAATCACGAATCTGAAATGTTTTTTTTCAAATGAAGATTTGAAGAGTGAAACTAGCTCTCCATTTTTTCATTTAATATTGCAATAGACAGCTGAACTGACTCGAATACTTATTATTTAAAAAATTTCTAATTGATTGGCTTTCTAGAATAACGCAGGCTGCTAAAAATTTTCAGTGATACTGATATTTTAGCAAAATGGCCTTGCAATTTTCAATTTTTCAATTCAATACCCATTTAAAGAACTCCCAAACTCAGGGATGAAATGGGTTAACGTGCACCGAATAATGAAGTAAAAATCATTGTTTCTTACCCAATTACACCAGATGAATCGACCTATATTTCAAATGAAGCAAAAATATAATCGCGCTCCGCGATACAAAGAATCGCGAGCATTAAAACTGCAAATTAACAAGCGCAATGCATTTTTGTGGGTGTGCGGGGGCTCGATTATGTTTTGGGCTTGTTGGGCGCGTGCACGTATCGATTATTTCGAGAATCGCGGCGATGGAAAAAGGGAGGACGTGAAAAGTGAGGGCCAAAAGGGAATGGAGGAGACTTCCTATCTCAACGATCAATTCATTAGGGAGGACCCAAATCCATACTCAAGCAGACGCGAGTACGTGTGCATAATTCCAGCACGTAACCACGAAAGTCAAAGTGTGGGGAACGAGCGCGGAAAAGATCCCGGTGGATGTTAAGGGTAACGAGCGAGAGGGAGCTATGAATTAAAAGGTAAAGGTCTCTACGAGGAAGGAAGATATTAATGGAGAAGACCCTTTGGAAAAGATGAGAGGAATTTTTATTGTTAAATGAGGCGCTCGAACCTTAAAGGGGCGCCACCCTTATTCTTTTGCAATTCAATTTTTTAGTTTAGCTTACAATTAATATTAATTATTTCAAGCTGTTTGAAAGGTTAGGGAATGCATAGTTTTCTTTGTTTGAAATAAGAAATTCTTTGTTTATTATTTAAAACCAAGGCTCATATTGCAAATGTGTGTAATGATTTAATTGAAAGTATTACTAAATTTTTATGAAAGAATAAACATTTTTATGAATGTTTTTACCGATTATATACGCTTACGAAGACGGGAAGACTTTGATAAAAGAATGAGAGCAACTCTTTGCAAAGACGAATCAACTAAGGCTCTTCAGATTACTGCTTTAACACTAACTCCACAAGACGAATGATATATCCTTTTTGTACATGATAAAATTTCATAAAAACTCGGCATGTTAGATTGCTCTATATAGGTTTGATTTATCTATATAGAGTCAATTAATTAATTCCATTATCTCCATAATATTTTATCCTAAATATATTATTAATTTATTTACGGTATAGCTCTAGCTATAATATTCACTTATTAATAACTAATACTGATAAATAAATAGACCATTTCTGTAAAATATAAAATGTATTTGCAGGTCAACATGAAATAAGATGTTTTTATTCTGTTTTATCATAATGTAATACGTTAATATTCATCGAAATTATAAATGAACATTTATTATTTATTTTGGGTAAGCGTGTATATATTTATTCCTATTAAAGAAATCAAATAATATAATCAAATACTTGTAAAAATAAGTTAAATCCATATTTATTATTTTCAACATTGTAATTGTAATATTGTTGCATTAAAATTCAAATTTTCAAATTTGAAATGTATTATTGTAAACATGGTCGATGAATTTAATTATAATAATTAATGTTTCGAAAAACCTTGACTAAATTCACGAATTCGATGATATTATTGAAAATATTAATTATATTTTTAGTTTATTTATATTTTATATGAAATGTCTAGAAATTCATTTTACTTAATTTATTTACCAAATAAATTGAATTCACTAACATAACGGATTCATTAATTTTCTTTTATTAATTATTTTATTTATTGCTATTATATATTTTATTAAATATTAAAAATAAAAATGTAATCAAATACAAATAAAATAAAAAAAAATTTATTTTTTAATAAGAACATGCTGTAAACTTTTTTCTTTTTGCACATTATAATAAAGAAAATTTTATCAAACTTTAAATACAACAAAAATTAATCAAATATTAAAGTTTAAGGTATTAAAGTTATGAGACAGAAATCGATATTTAAAAAGTTCATTTCTGTTAAATAAGTCGAAATGTATGATTAATTTTAGAATAATGCATAATTTAGTTTCTGAAGTGGTTAAATAAAGATTAAAATTATTAATAATTAGGATTTCTATGAATTGAATACTTCGTTGTTGCGAAATCTATCATTCATATTTGAAAATTACTAATTATAGTAATATAAGTTAAAATTATATAAATTAAGTGAAATAAATTATTGATCTATTTAAGAGAATATTGTTTATAATTTTGTCACCAAAATAAAGCTTTCTATTAAATTTCTATTAAAAAAATTTAAATTAAAAATTTTACGAAAACATTTTTTTTACAACTTAAAAGGGAATATTTTAAGAAGCGAATTTGAATTTTAAGCTTAAAATAAAAAAATTCTTTTTAATCATATAGCGATCTTGAAACCGTAAAGCATAGTAACTATAATTTTTTATAATCCTATTATGAACACATTAGAAAACAAATTAAAATATCGTAAGAATCATAATTGTGAATAATATAATTTTAATGGCTCTCAATTATAAGTATATATATTCGAGTGATGTATAAATTAAAGTAAAAGTAAAATTGTTTAAAATTTCATTTTGTGGTATTAATGACAAAGGAATTTATAATATTTCATGCAGAGTATGTGTAAAATGAAGAATTATTCGATTAAGATTGTATTTAAAAAAGATTTTCAATCGAGGAAAATCTTTGTCTTATCAGTTTTTAAAGGGAGTATTCGCAAAAAGAAAAAAAAAGAAAAGAATTTAGATGGAATGAGAAAAATAAAACTTTTAAAACATGAACCAGAATATTGGGAATCGCGATAAAAACAATTTTACCAAGCGTCAATTTTTAAGTATTTTAAATAATAAAAAAATGGTATTGAGGAATAAGGAGAAATAGAGCAAAGGAGGAAAGAGCTGAAGGAAGCACAAATGAGAAAATAGGAAACAGTGGGACAAAATGAAATAAAAGGAGCGAGAGAAAGTGGGAGTGTATTTTCCTTTCTACGACCTCAGCATATAATCGCGAAATGGGAATACCCGCGGACGTAAGAGTAATCCCCCTTGTCAATCGGCGTTGGCTCACTTTCTTCTTCGTCTTTTTTGCGACGAGCGTCGCCCTTTCACCCTTCCCACCCTCGCCCTCGAGCCCACGATGCGGTTTTTATCAGCAGAGCCTTTTTAAAGTGGCAGCGCCACTGATTGGGGATGAGGGAAGAAGAGGAGGGATAACAGAGCGGACCTTGCCCTCGGTGCTGCAAAAGTTGTATCGCCCTTCCAGCCCTCCTACATGTGTATATACACACACGTCTATACAGATATCGCGCGTAATTTTTCTTCTACTCCCTCACAGCCGTTAAGGGATCGAGCTCCGATTAAAAGTCCTTGCTGTGTCATTGTCCCTGTCGAGTAGTGAGACTCCAAAGCCGACTCTTTCTCCAGAGAAGCTGTATATTTTTTGCCTGACTCGTCTTCGTCTCCATCTGTGTCATGCTCGTTCTCCCCATTTTGGCTGTACTACGAGAGATAAAAGAGGACGCAGAATGAAGATTTCTCGTGAAACTCATAGAGCATTGTGGCTATTGAAACGTTTTTTAGGCTTTTTAGGGCTAGAAATGTAGACAAAATATTAGGGCGGTCGAAACGAGTTCAGTGGAACGTGGAACAAATGCCTGAATTCCTTGGAGTGAGATTTCATTGTGACCAGTTTTCAGGTTGCAAATAGTCATGCTTCAATTTTAGGGGAATATTTACCCTTCCCCTGGCGAGATCCGCTAATTACCATCTAGTAACTAAACAGTGACCAAAACTAATGATACCAGCAAATACAACTGAATGGTACTCGGTTAATGCACCGATCATAAAGATAAGCTGGACCTACTAAATTATTTAAAGTATATTGTATATATAAATCGTACCTCGTTAATACAAATTCCCCTATTTAATACTAAAGTTACATTTTTATATTTTGATGCTATAGATACATTGCATTACAAGAAAGGTATCGCAAAGGATATAATTGTTGAAATTTTAAATGTTATTTATCACAATGGATTATTACTTATGTTCCATATTAATTAGTTAATCAACATTGAACCAACAAAGATTTATTTAGTTCATTTGCTAATACACAAATAGCAATAATGCTCCAAATGAGTTTTAATAATTCCCTTCTAATTCAGCATCAATTCAAGTGGAAATCGTATAATTTGTTGTATCACACTTTCACAATAGATTTGGAGTTGACGACTTTTTTTATTAAATACGTGAACCAACTCTCGCATTTTGTCACAAAATTTACTTAATTTCATTATGCTTCATTATGTTCATACAATATCGCGTCCCATCTCAAAGTCTAGCTTTTAAGCATTCAAAATTCAATTCTATAATAAATACTATTAAATGATATCATAAAACTTTTCATAATTGCGTAAATTTATTGTTATAAAGAAATTTTTTTGCGAGAGATAAAGTTTGTAATTACAAATCACGATTACTTTTCTCCATCTTGCGCTTAGCCTAAGCTAGTAATATTATATTTGTATTACGCGCAAAGTCCTTTGAACATTAATATGCTTTAAGATCCAAGAAATTTTAAAACTCCAAAATCTCTTTTCATAAAACAACTTTATTTGTGCCACGCTTCGACATAAATTTGCTATTTAAAAATGAGTAATTGCTGATGACATTATTATTCATGGCAAGAAATATCCGTTTTAATAATAAATAAATGAGACAAAATATTTTTTGTTACCTAAACGTGTTTGGCATGAGAATCTATTCCACTAAAAATAAAAGTTAATCTATGAAAAGACTGACGTAGCTTCAATCCACTCCCGAGCTAGAAAATTGAATCGAATAGAGTAACGCTGATTTAGCCATTGGCTGGATTCAAATTTCAATTTCTTGAACTGAAATTTATACTGGAGTAATTTCGAGTAAAAAAGTTTATATTTTGTCGAAGGGAAAACTTTAATAATGTCGCTGTGGAGATAAAAAAAATTGAGATTTTGGTTTAGAGCGGCGTGAGTATTCGTTATTAAAATTGCTTCAATAATCCACGCACGCACATCTTCACTCTCGTCCTTCAATTATAACGCGCGCTCCCCATTTTCCTTTCTGCCCGTTATCCTTCTTTTTACTCATCCTATTTAACCTCAATCAGTCTTCCCACCCATCCTTTTTTCATCTCGAGTCGCTCTCAGCGAAAAAGCGAGTCAAGTGTGAAGCACGCACAGCTAAATTTTCAAGGCTCCAAATGAAAATTCGCGTGGCAAACGAACGGAAGTTGACTTAGAGTTTATTCTCCTCCGGTTTTCGCATCGGCGCAGTTGTGTTGCGTGCGCATCAGAAATCGCGAAAATGTCTTTCCTTTTTTTATGAACAACTACGAATGCTGTGAGGCTGGATTGGAGTGGAGTTTGCGCTCAATTCGTGTCAGCGATTTCCGAAGGGAAACTTCGCACATTGGGAAATAAAGACTGCGGAATGAAGAGTATTTTCACTCTTTTCACTCTTTTCACTCTTTTCACTCTCTCTCTCTCTTTTCACACACACTCTCTCTCTCTCTCTCTCTCTCTCTCTCTCTCTCTCTTCCTTCTCGTCGACCCCGAATCCAGCTTTTCTTTTTTTTCTATTTTTTCTTTGGGTTTTACTGCTTTTCCCCGCTTTCTACACACACTTTTTACAATATAAAAACAATTACGCCTCTCACGTGCATATTTGATTTCGACTAATAAGTGTCACCCAGCAAGCTCAATGACACTTGGAATATTTGCCTACATTCAAACTGTTGGAGAAAATGGCAATTTTAGATCAAATCTTGAATGCCATTCGGGAGAAATGTATCCGAATGGACTCTAAAAATTGAAGTCACTCATAAATGAAAAACATTTATTTTTTATTTTCTATATCTAGGAATGGGTGATTGCGAATAACTTTTTGTATTTTAAATACGAGCAGTCACAAGTAGCAGAGATAATAAACCACTTATCTTGGATAACTGGTATTGAATTAAAGTTTATTAGTTCCATCGATAGCTACATTTACCGATAATCCTACATTTTAACAATTTTACTATTATGAAACCAATATAATGGAACCTTTTAAATAAAATTGACAATAATTTGTAATATAAATCTCTTAGATTAAGGTTTCTGCTTCAATATATTAGCACGTACTTTGGAAAATTTATCAGAGCATGGGTCAAAATTGAATTTTTTTTTTACTCCCTTTTATATATTCTAATTTTTAAGCAAACAGCAGGGTTTTGCTTTTTCAGGCAATATAAAAGTTTTTATCATGATACATAATTCGTGGAATATATCGATTATTTAGGTTGATACAAATTTAACAGACTCTGCGTGATAACACTAAAGCATAAAATGATCTGAACCATCGAGAATTTATCCAAACGTTAAAAAATGGATTTACTATAAAGTAATAGAGCCATAAATTGACTATAATTTATTAATTCTTTTACACAAATACGTTCACGGAATGATTGTGTTTTCGATATCAGCATATTCTATTTAAAAATGCAGATAAATAATCGTAAAAATAATATTGCCAAAATTTCGAGGTACAATAGCTTGAGAAAAACACAGTGTCATGATATTTTAGTTTTTTATTGATCTTGGATAGTCGGTAGAGATCCACGTGTCCTGTGGAACACGCGTAAGCTTCGCCGATACACGAGCCATGATTTTTTTTGTTGTCCAGGTCCGGAGCTGCCGGCCCGGTACTAAAGTTGGAATATTTTAAAAATTTACTTTCTAAAGTCAATGCGAGCAAACAGTCGCTCCTATTTTCCCGCGCACAGCCGTATGATCGAGAGGGAGCGCGAGTGCACACGTACAAACACACACACCCGCGAAAAATTTTGTAGGTGGTAAGCAATACACGAGTGCATTCACGCACGATTTCCCGAATAGCAGTAAGCGTGCGTAGGAAAACGATACAATTGTGCACTTTGATGGCCGCTATCGATCTTTAGGCTTCACGGCACTTGCCCGACGGATGCGGTCATGTTAAATGCGCGAAAAATCGATTCCCGCATTCCCACCCCCTCCCTTATAAAATGACTCACTCATCCCCCGAGCGATTTTCCCTTGTGTGCACTCCTGCCCCCGCGCACCCCCCCTCCCCCCTTTCACTCGCCCCGTTTTCGAGCTTTTTACCTGCTTCGTTCTATCTCATCCACGCGGGCGCTCTGGACGTTCTCTTTCATTATGGCTTTATCTCGGCCGTTTTCTTTATTATCTCAACTATTCCGGAGACTCCGTGGAGCAGTAATAAGATTGCAGTGTTTTTCGCCGGTATCCCCCCCCCACCCCCCACCCCCCCCCCACCCGAATGCCGCCACCGCGATATCTCGAATGAAAAATGGACACTGGCAGAAAACAAAAGTCGAGCAGTTGAGAATGTGGTGCACTGTAAGCTCGATTTAACCCCCCCCCCACCCTCCCTCACACTTCGGCCCTGCCTACGACCTCCGCCTTTCTCTGTCTTTTCCACGACTTTCTTTTGTATTTTGGCGGCGCTAACTTTCCAGTTTTGTCTTCTTCTTCTCTTCGCCTTTGGGAGGCGCGGCATACATTTTTGAGCATACATTTTACATTCGCATGGGACGGAAATCTTTGCTATTTCTGAAAAAGAATCTTTTAGTTCTTACGCCCGTGATGTATTCAGAAAAATGTGCTCGACATAAAATTTTATTATGAAATTTTATTTCATGTACACGATAGGAAATAAACTCGAATAATAAACGGAGCTCCATTCGTTATTTGAGGGCAATATTTTCCCACCCCCTACCCCGTCACTTTTTTAAATTTCACTATTTTGGTTATGTTTTTTGTAAATATTAAATTTCGAATAAAAGTGATTTATGCAGCGTGCAGTGGAATATTTGAAGCTTTTATTATCGAGTCAAGTACATTTACCTGCACTTGGATTAGTATATAGATAACCATATTCTCCCAAACTATTTACTCTTGTAATAAGCCTCATTTTTATCTCCAAGGTTTTTCTCAAGGAAACATTTTTGAGAGATACTTTAAAATCCTTACAGACTCTTTAAGTAATCTTTAAGTTCATCACTTATTTTATTTTGTAATCGATTAGTCGTTAAATTGCAATTTTAGAAAATTACTTATTTTTTTTTATACACTCTAATATTAAAATATAAATTCGAATAATGAAAGACGCATTATACATTTATATATATTATGTATAATATTATGGGATAACAGCTATCTACGAATAATTTTGCAAAATATTTGCTGTGGGTTTCAATATATGTATGTATTTGAATGTAGGAACAGTCTCTAAATTACATGTACAATTGGCAAATAATTGAGGTAAAAATTTGTTTACCCAAAATAGTAACCTACTCAAAAATGAAACAGGCTAATAAAAATTAATAAGATATTTCAAAACATTGTATATAAAAAGGGCCGGTTAATATCTGAACAAGCATTGTTACAAGGAAAAATGTAATGTGAAATAAGCCAGTGAAAATCGAAATGAATCTAAAATGAGTCGTTTAAAAAATTCAAAAGGGTTTGTGCTTACAAGAAATCCAGACATGAAGCCCAACAATGTAAAGCTCTCCTTCGTAAACATGAACAACATTTGGACTGAGTGTATTATCTTAAAATCGACGTAGCAAGGAAAATGAATGGAATAAAATAAGAATAAAAGACCTTGGAGAATTGGGAACTAGGAGCCAAGTCATTCTGACCCAGGGCTTAATCTATATTAAAAACTACGGAGTGGCGTATACACGCTTTAATTTGTAATTTCACGAGTTGGGGAAACTTAGATTTGCTGCGAAACACGTATGCACACAAACACCCGGAACGAGGCGCTGGTTTCCTCGATTTTCCCCCGTCTGCTCCGCGCGATGCATCGCTCGAGACGATATGCTTAGACAGCTGACGGAATTAGTCGCGGGGGTGGGGGGACGTGGGATGAAAACCATGCTTATGGTTAAGATGTGTACATTTTCCTCTCTCTCTCTCTCTCTCTCTCTCTCACTGTGCGCGCGTGTTTGCATGGTGTGTAATTGTGTGTTTGCGTTTGTGTTTGGGTTTGTGAGTGTTTGTGCACATCAATTCCGTTATCTCCAGTTCGTATCGCCGGAGCTCGATTCTTCGGCTTTCGATAATTACGTTTACTCACTATCCAAATATTATGTGCGGAGCTTCTGTTTTACTTCAGCTTCTCACTCTTTATAACAAGGCTCTTTAGCGTTCCCATTTGATTGTGACATTTTGCTTTTACGCAGAAGTTTCCCAAGGAATCAACAACAATGTTATTCTCGCTTCCCACTTTATAATATACAATAAATTTCATCGAGACTTTTCGTTTCGTAACAACATGGTTTATTATAGAATAAACAAGATTCATTTTAATTAAAATACGCTTTCTATATCTACTTTTAATCAATTGTGTAAAATGTTTATCGAATGCAATAAATATTTCAGTGAGAGAAACGCAGTCTGCTATTACTATTAAAATCAAAAACATCGTTCCTTTTGGATAGATGTTATTTATTTCTTAAAAACTTAGTCCTATTATCATGAAAATTATGATCACTTTTCAGAGCCATTACTTCAAAGTTCTGCTTGGATGAGATTTTTGTAAATTAAAAAATCTTGTATGAAAGGAGTTTCGTAAAATACATGTATGCATATATTCAGTTTTATTCAACTAATTAACACAGTATTGTAAATAAAACGTTGGAATTTTCAAAGAAAATTTCAATCCACCTTGAAAATTTCAACTTTATTACGAATATATGAATCCTATTTATAATAAAATTACGAATCATTTTTTAAACAATTATTTCAAATTTATTCTATATTTGCATTTTAATTTATAATACTAAGTTTTTACATTTTAAAAAAGGCTAATTGCCAATATTTATTTTCCTAAAAAACAAAGAACTTATAAAAAATTGTTTTACAATTAATTTTAAAATATTATGATTAAGGTTGTTGCACAGATATTCTGTACGATTAATATTCAAATTTTATGCACATCCGTAATCTTGCACACTATTATGGAGTTCTGGAATTTTCATACATCAGTTCTTAAAATTTATTGTTAAAATTTTTTAAATTTTACAAGTAAACAAAAAATTTACTTAATATTTGTTAAAATTGTACAAAAATTTTTTTTATTGATAAAAAAAAATTTACCATAAAGTTACTTTAAAGATGCTATTAATTTTAGAAACATTTTTCTCTGTTAATTCCACGTATATATAATAGCCATATTAATATGTCGTATAATAATATATATAAGAACCATTTTCTATGAATTTTATCAAACTAAAATGTTTTTGGTATATAATATCCTTGCATTAAAACTTTGTATTTTCTACAAAAACGTTTCGTATCATTTTAACGTTAATTATTGTTAAAAAAAGACATATCAAATATTATAAGAACTAAAACACTACAACACATGCCTATTTAAACAACTTTTTTACGAAGTACTGAAAATGTCTTATTTATAAAATTTGCAAAATTCATTTTTTTCTAATAAAAGTGTAAAAATACACGTATTGCATAATTGATGGTAAACTTAACACGAATAGCATAAAATTTCAATTTTATAAAAATTTTCCAATTATTTTTAATGAATTCGGATGTAATATGAAATTAAGTTGATAGTGCGCAAAATATATTTATAATGAAAATTTATTTTTAAGTAATATTATATTTATAACATTGTGACATGGGATAATTCTTAAAATTAAATATTTATTATAATTGTAAAATATCCGTTTTACAAAATTGAAAAGCTAAAATGTGTATAAATTTATAAAAATTTAAAGAACGTTTTAGTATTAATTTATTTATATTCTTCCCAAAATTTGTATTTATTTATCAAGTTACATAATAAATTTTATGTTAATAATTAACAAGGAACATAAAAAAATTTTCCGGTACTTTCTAGCCTGAAGATAATAAATATATTTCTTATGTTGTTTAAAATTTTATACAACCATTTATTTACTTATTTTGCACTATTTTTTTTGAAATACAGTTTTAAAGTACTTTTTAATATTACTTTAACTGAGGCGAAAAATAAAAGAAATTTAAAAGAGATTTTTTAATAAGCCACAGCTATGAAATAAAAAATTTTTTTAACTCTAATTAGAAGGTAATTACTCTATTGCGGTCAAAGGTATTCTAAAAAATCCAGAAACTTCTTCAAATTATGTGTTACAAAGTGAAGATGTTGGTTAAGTAACTCGGGCAAAAAAAAGAAAATTTTTTAATGAAACATGCGTCTAAAATACATAAAATTTGTATATAAATAACCGAGAGCATCAAATAAAAAGCAAAATGGCAAATAAAGCACAAGCCACTGCCGAGAATGCAGGCCTTGGTTCATTTCTCTTTTGAATATAGATAACTGTAAACTACAACTATCATTTCTCAGAGATTTTCATTAGTGCTTGAGTTTCACAGCGTGAGAAGACCAGTGCATGCAGCATCCGTATGAAGGACCGCGACAGTTGAATGAGCGTAATTAATGGAAGGACGCTATCTATATGTGTATTAAGTCAATGAAATATCTAATATCTCCGAGAGTTTCCGCTTAAAGGAAAAAGGCTCAATAAATCAGTGGACACGCGTAATAACTGGAGTCGCGATCGTGGCCGTTGTAACGAATATCGAGGTTCCCTCTCACCCCCACCCCCACCCAAAAAAAGAAGAAGAAATAACGAGCAATACTGGAAAAACACATGTGTTTAAAGAGAGAGCTCGAGCTCTGAAAAGTGCTTACGAAGGAATGCTAATACCGAGTCGGAAAGAGCACATTGGCTGTCAATTGGCAGCTAACAGGTTTTCGTCGGGGATGTCAGATGCAGGGAGCGCAAACAGAAAAGTTATTCACGAGTGGGCGTAGAAGGGGGGCAGGGGGTCTAAAAAATCTCGTCTAAAAAATTTGTCGGTGGGGGTGTTCACATTGTCTTCATCCGGTCTCGCGTGCGACGCTGACTCGTCGAAAATCGTCAAAGGAAGCTGGACCACACCACACCCACACTCCCGCCGACCTCCGGCGCCATCCACGAGAGGCGGAAGTGTAATCGGACATTAGAGTCACGGGCGTACGGTCGGGTGCGCGAGCTTCCACCTGCTGATCGCACCCTTCCGTCCATCGACCCCGCCCGACCCTAATGAGCCCAAATGTGTGCGCGTGCGTGCCCACGTGTTAATTAACGTACCGGTCGTGGTTTCTTGTTCCGCGGGCTATTCCGAGCAAATCTCAACAATGGACCCACGGCGTCTCGGAAACCCCAACGCCTTCCCCCTCCCCTCCTCCTCCGAAGCCCTCGCCGCTCTCTCGCTACTCTCATATCAGCTTTCCGAGCGCTCCATCACTTGCGATAATCCGATAAGATCTTATTAACATAATGTTAACTATTCTTGTAAAATTGTCGAAGAGGCGATCGCCGAATTTCCTTTGCAAATTGATTCGGTTCGTCGTCCATTCGGGTATACAGTTACACCGAGTCTCGATCCTGTACTTTAATAAGGCTCCAGGTACTTTATAGGGTTAAAAATGCAATCTGGTAGCCCAGTCCTATCTAATGGATTCGGATCAGAATGCAGATTATATTCAAAGATAGGAGCGCTCCATAAATTACGCAACACTTTTTTGAACAATTTTTATTTGCCACTATCATGTAACATGTACTTCCCTATCGCCCCCCCCCTCCATGCCACCCATTCACCCCCCTCCCGCACCAGTATAAATTGTAACGCATTCGCATTCAGCTCCTCTCCCCTCTCCCTAAGGTGTTACATAATTTATGGACGTTCCCATATCTGATATTTTAGTGAAATGTGCTTAATAACATGCACTGCTATAACGTTTATTGCTCGATAAATTAACATCTTCGAGAATATTTTAAAATAAAATGAAATTAGGAAACAAGCTTTCACTAAATATATGCGAATTACGAAAATCATGTCCATGGGAATCCTTAGTACATTATTATTATTGTTGTTGCTGTTATTGTTATTATCGTTATTACTATTGTTATTGTTGTTGTCATTGTTATTATTATTGTTGTTGTTGTTGTTGTTGTTGTCGTTGTTGTTATTATTATTATCATTATTTTTAAACTTGTACAATCAACTAAAATGCATTTTTTAATATATCAAAGTTGATAATATTATGTAAAATACAAATCAAAATTCGATCCATTGTTTCGGAATTTCTGCTTTAAATTTTTCCAGAATATTTTATAAATCAATATTTATAGTTTTACTTTATCACTTAAATTTTCGTGCTAAATTAAAATTAATTTATATATTATATAACGACTATTTAACGAGTATTTATATATTATATAAGTGTATTTAATATATATTTAACGAGTGACTTCAATCAATAATACTAATAATAATAATAATAATAATAATAATAATAAAAAATTTTTTTTAATTTATTACATTAAATTTATATCTATATTTTTGAATTCATTCACTTATCATTAATTCAAATATAATACATTTTTAAATAACTTTTATGATAGAAAATTTGTGTATTTTTAATTAATTCAAATATACATATAAATGAATCGAAAATTAATCTCAAAATGGTATAAAGTAAATTTTAAAGGCTTAATGATTTTAATCAATTTATTAAAATTATTGGAAGAATTATAAACATGTAATTCAAAAAATGAAAAATTGAAAAAATGAGATTCTGTAAAGTGCATTTTCAAAACGTGGAAAAGAATTGTTTTTATTTAATGAACATAATTTAATGGATTGTTGAAGTTTTCAGAAACTGATTGCCTTAATATTAAAATTACCAAACTTATTCAAAAATATGCGACAATATTAATATCGAAAATTAGTTGTGAATAATAAAATAAATATCGTTAAAATTTAATCTATTAATTAATGATGTTCGGATATATAGAATTCAAGGTATGTGTAAATTTTTTTATTTCACTCTATCAATGCTGGTAGTGTATTTAATGCTATTTTCGCCATTTATTCATTTTTGCGACAGAGTTTGATAAAATATGTACGTCATATTTTTACAAGAATAAAATTTTAAAAAAAGCATATATCGAAGAGCTTTAGAGCTCGTATTGAAAACAATGAAAAGAATGTAAAAGAAGGAAAGGCATAACGTAGACGCAGTATAAGAAAGGAATATTTTTATTTAATTTATGCATATTGAAAATTTATACTTTAATGCTAGATAAATTATTATTAATTCAGCGGTGGCTCCTGCTTCTGCTGCAACGAACTTATGACAGAGTAATGCGGTAAGTTTGAGTTTGTAATTGTAATTCTAGATTCGCATTACATCACGCGATGAAATTACAGGGTTGAAAATCTTTTGTTATCGATCGCGCAGAGTTCCTTAACTAACTTGGCGCGAATGTAATTTACTGGGTACATACGATATTCGAGGTCGTTGGAACATTAAGATAGTTGGTGGCACTAGTCGTCATTAAGCCAAGAGTCAGTGTGCACACAGAGAAAATGCACTTTAATTGTTGCCGCGACGCTGGTGCAATGGCGCAAAGCGTGAAAATGAATCCTATCGCCGTAATATTTAAAGAGCAAAGGGATCTCCTTTTCATTTCGCGATCGTCCAGAGCACACAAAGACATTTTGCTCTGGCGAGACAAGGGCAAAAAAGTCATTCTTAATCAGGGAAACGATCGAAATTCGCTCTCGTTTTTTTTCTCTCCGGCCAATACACAGCTGGACGCTCGGGGGCGAGCAGAGAGACGGACGAGGGGGTGAGCGGGGGTGGGATGCTGGGAAAGCTTTTGCACGTTTGATCCGAGACTGGGGCTGCGCTGTACGATCGGTCCAGCAGCCAGTCAACGACGGGGGCGCCCTCCCCAAAGTGTTCGGCCGAGCGGCAATCGCTTTTTTTCCTCCCGACACCCCCGCAGCCCCGCAGATGGCCATTGTGTATTCCATTTGTCGCATCGGATCGTCCATTATCCTTTCGCGTCGCTGCGCGTTTCGGCCGAATAACATTTGAAGGAGATCCGCGTGTGCAACCAGACACACACACGCACACATGGCCATTTACTAATGGACATCACTCGCGCTCAGCCTCTCTCAAAGTGCGAATTGGGATGGACCCAACCCGTTGACGAGCCACTCGCCCGACCTCTTCAAACTCACTCCCCACGCTCTCTCTCTCTCTCTCTCTCTCTCTCTCTCTCTCTCTCTCTCGTCGATTGCTCCAGAATGTGAAAAACGGTTATTGCTTTGACTCGAGAAATTCAGGAGGGATTTACCAAAAATATGTGTATCTTGCGTGTAGGCGCCACACACCCCGCCCCACCCCCAACCACAATTGATGATTTTTGACTCTTTCGCTTCAAATTTCATACACTCTGACCTTTCTCTCCTCTTCGTCCATCCTCTTCGCTCACTTTCTCTCTCTCTCTCTCTCTCTCTCTCTCTCTCTCTCTCTCTCTCGTCGAACAATAATTTAACCCTCGATAAGCAATTTTAATTACATCCGACCATTGATATTCCCCGGTGGCCGATGGATCCATCCCTGCAATCATTATTATTTTGTGCACTCAATTACTATTTATTTAACTGGCCTGAAACTGCTATGATTAATTATTACAAATATTATTTACAAATTTGGGACTTTGATCTTTTATTAAAGCGTGATTGTGTGTATTTTGTAACTATACAATGTTATCAACTTTTACTCGCAATTATGTGCACAACTACGAATGAATGTTCCGCTGTGTTTCAAATTTATCCTTTGCATATGTAATTCATATCTTCGTACGTTTTATTGTGGTTTTAGTAGTACAATTAGAAGGTGTGTAAGTTCATATTTATAACCCGACGTGATTTTGATAAATTTATTTTGCTTGCTTTAAATGTAAATTAAAATTATTTTAGAACTATCTAAAAGGTCTATTATTTAATTATATTCCCATTCAAGATCCTTTTAATGCGGCGCTATGACTTAACATCTGTGGAAATAATATTTTTGGTAGCTTTCATGAAAACCGGAATACTGAAATATATCGCTTACAATTTAATGATGTTTTTTCTTTTATTTGCGAAATCGATGCCAAATATAAGATTAACACGAGTTACTTTATGATTTATGTGACTCCTCAACAGATTTCTCATCTTTTTTTCTATAAAAAGATGCTTATAATACGAATCTGAGTAAAATTTTTTTTTTTTTTTATAAAAGATCGTAAATATATTCCCAGAAATTTTTTATCAAGATGTTCACAGCATTTTTGTTATGTCGAATAAAGCCTGAATAAAAAATGTGCTCACATTTCTAGTCTTATGAAAAAATTATTTGTTTTGAATGTTTATATATGGAATTTTGCATGAAATGTTAAGCAGGGATTTCTATACTTGAAATATGTTCAGATCAGATGACACATCAAAGCCTATAAATAATTTGAAATTCGGGTGTATTTGTTTAATATGAATGTACATTTTATAAATATTATGTCCACTATATAGTTTTATTAACTCACAAAATATTCTACGATATCCAGCTTTACAGTTCCGGGGAAAATTATTCAGTGAAAAGTGTTCTTTATGAAAAATCGTATACCACTTAAATGGTTAAATTGAAAATGTTATACCTATCGGTTCCTGATATAAAAAGACCGTATTAGATTATTTGTGATATAATTCGCAGAAAAATACCTCGGGAGCTTTTAATAATATTAATATAAATTGTAAAATGCGATAATGGATAAATCATTTTTAATGTATTTTTGATAACTATTTTTTATAAATACTAAAAGAATTTCCCAGTTTGAAATATTTAATAATGAAAGAAAGTGAGTTTGGCTTCATTTGGCTACTGCAGAGTCTATCGATATTCAAAATATATGTACTTATTCTCCTCTTTGCAAAAATATTTATATTATTCGTTTACTTATGCATACTATAAAATTTGTTTTACGATCAGCTGCAGCGCGATGTGCCCCTTTTATATGCTCTATATTCACCTCGTGCACCTCGATAAAATTCACATTAATAAATACGTCAATGTGTGCGGATGCGTGTGTCAATGCGTGCGCTCGTTTATATTTGTTGGAAAGGCGCATTATTTTGATAAAGCCATTTGTTTATGAGTAATTATATTTCATTGTTTGATTTATTAATTTTAAATTCTTATTACAATATATTTTATCAAACGGAGGCTTCCTAACTCAAAAATTACTTGGGTACTGCGATCCACTATTAATATTTTATTGTCAAGACATTTTATTAGTCGAATAATGAAGTGTCACTAAATATAAATTCCTTCATTTTATGTAAAAATTTAAATAAATTTTCCCCATGGCATGCCGATCAATTATCTTGCTGTGCTGCAGATAAATAAAACGAGAAAAACAGAGCTCGAAATTAAATGAACGTTCTCTTATTAATAATGTAATTTAAATTTATTTAAATAGAAACCTCTTTTAAAGAAATTTAGAAATGAATGGCTGTGCTTAAATTAAACCCAATTATCGAGTACTTGATCGATGAATTGGTTTCATTATTAATTAAATATTTTAATTATATTTTAATAAATCAGTTGAATTTTTATTGAACTGTTTTTGACGAAAACTAATTAGTAGGACTAGTGTAAAATTTATCTTGGATATCTTACTGCAAATATACAGTATAAAATGTAAAATGTGCAAATCTATATTAATTTATTAATTTAAATGTACTTGGCTTGAAAATTTGAAAAGGTGATAACAGAATTTAAATATTTTTGCCCTGATGAATGGTTTGAAAAATAATTAAATTATTTATTTGGTTTGATGCGGTGATTACATTTTTTCGTCCTAATAACGCATAAATTAGAAAAATTAATTCTCGAGTAGTATCTCGGTTGCGCGTACAAAAAAAGGCCCCTCTCTGTTCATTTTGTACGAACTAACGCGGATGCTGAGGTTTTTTGCTCGTACGGTGAAAAAGAGGTATGAATCGCGGTATTCATGAGATGGACGGCACCATGTGAACATGTCACAAGACAAAGGAGTTATTCTCTTGGCGATTTCGCTGCCATAATTACCGGCCATAAGTTAAAAAGCTCGGCCCATGAATTACCGCGCAAAGCAGTTGGTTAGTAACTCTGATTTTCTTTGGTTGCAGGTCTCCGGCGCCAGCGTAGCGGGACGCCACCCTGGAGTGACGCCGGCGCCGCGGCTCGAACTTTGATGCACCACCAGCACCTGGTGCCGCACTCTGGAGCTGCGCCAACTTCCTCGTGGAGTAACCCCCGGCTCGGGAGGCGCCGGGTAAGCGAGCGAGTGCGCAGGCGCGAGGCGGAGAGGCGGCGCCGCGCCGTGGGACCGCCGGCAACCGCCAGCCACCAGTCCGACGCTGATCGTCCGCGAGGCGCGATCTCGTCTCGAGTGCCACGTCCTTGGCTCAGTCCCGGTCGCCCCGCTTGCGTTTGGCGTGGCGCGAGTGCGCGCTCCGCACACGTGTCGACGTCCTCGAGGAGAGGAGGAGCTGGGTGAGAGGATCCGCGCGCGCGTCGGTGTGTGGTGTTAGTTTCGAAGTACATGTGCCCGGGTCGACGATATGCGCCGAAGGACGATCTCCTCGCTCGAGCCGTGCTATCCCCGGAACTGCGCCGCGCTGAACGATGACGACAGCTGCACCAGCCTAGGCCAAGATAAGGACGGCGGCAAGTGATTTGTGCGTTGCGGGCCGACCCCTCGGTGTCTCATCCCTTGACCTCCCGCTCGATTCCCAGTCCACTCATCATCGGCCACACACGCCCTCGCTCGCACCTATGAATGGGAGAATTGATCCGCTGTGAATTGCCGACGTGAGGGTTGTGTGACTTGTGCGCGCGACTACGACGACGACGTGAGTTTTCCGCTTTCCATCAAACGCTCCGGTGTGTCGCTCTGCTGGTGGTTGTTGACGTTAATCGCCCGGATGAGCCTCACTGCTAGTGGAGTCATGTCGGGCCACGCGCTTGGATGCTGGATGCTGATCCTCGTCAGCCTTGGGATTACCTTGGCAGCCTGGCAAGAGAATGTCAGGCCCAAGATGTACGTCCAACTAGGTGAGTCTCAGATGAATTTCTCTGAAATCCTGATTGATGCTGGGTGAGATGCGCCCGCTGCGGAAACGATTTGCCCTTTTAACGAAATGGAAGTTTTCGCTTGTCGGAGGGAAATGCCGATGAAGATTAATGAAACATGAGTCATCGGTAATGATGATAATGAATTGCACATTGTCAAAGAACACGCTTTTCGCCGGGTCGCACGGGCTATCCATTCAATTTCTCCAAATCTGAATCATTAGCTCGGTTATTTGCTTATTGTCAGGGGCTTAACACGATCATTTTAATTTATTGTGGCATATCTCTCTGTCTCTCTCTCTCTCTCTCTCTCTCTTTCTTTCTTTCTATCGCTTACTTGCTTAATTTGAATTTCACTAGCTCGGGTTGATTGCTTTGCCATTATCTCTCACATTTATTTAATTAATTCAATGTCGGTTTATTTTGTAAGAATGGGCAAAAGCTTTGAGAGGGAATCACCCCTAATCGCGAAATTGAATTACGAATAGATTTTTTTCATTGTCGCAACAAACTCCCATGTCAATAACACGAGTTTATCAAGTAAACAATATATTCGCACTGTGCATTGAAAGACACGCTATTATTTAATCTGGTGTATCTTATAATAATGGCACATTTCACCCGCGACGAAAAGGAAAATTCTAAAGAGGACGATAAAACAAATTGTCGAGACATTACACTTAATTTAATATGCTCATAATGTTACGTGAGTCAAAGAATGATCGTGTCGAGTATTATATGTGGAATATATTATAGGTATAGTATGTGCACGTGTACACAGTGTCAAAAGATGCCTTAAATCAAATATAAGATAAGAAATCGGAACAGCCATTAGACATGCATAAATATTTGATAGAAATCCTTTGGCTTTGTATTGTCAAATGTGGGTGGGTGAGTTGTTTCGGCGTGGTTTTAGAAGTTAGATGGGGGCTGTGATATGTTTAGTAATGAAGTTATGCCTATTCCGATGAAAGATTCAGTGGATAATAATGATAGAATTCTGACTTGCAAGTTAGTTTTTGAATAAGATATTAGTTTATTGTGCTTTTACCAAATGGCATTATCTTATTTATGAGGAGGAACTTACTTTTGAAATAATATTTTGCACGAAATTGGATTTCCAAATTTTATATTTATCAAAGTCGTATCGGTTATCGTAAGAATTTCGCCGGGGCCGGAATTTAAAAACAACGTCTTAAATTTGAGCAAAGTTCAGTAATTTATGCAAAGTACATTTAAATATAAAGAATTTATTGCGTAAAAAATCTTGTGTGTGAGAGCCAACATTTATAGATTTCGCGATTTTGATAGCCCTAAAGAGCTTTGTTTGGGAAATGATCACGTCAAAAAGAAAAAGTCTTTATAGAGGCGATATGAACCCAACAAAAATTTTATTCCAAAAATAAAAATTGAATTTTCGAATGGAGTGGTGACAGCATTTTCAGTTTGAGAGTCGTTGTGCCTTTAGGGTTACGTGATAAAGTCAAAGAAGAAGAGCGTTTGGACGTCGATAAGTTACCGTTTCAATGGGATTACTTTTGCTTCGGGAATCCTCGAGAGAGCTCCATTTGTTCTCCAAATGTAAAACTCCATTTACTTATCAAGAAGAAGTTTTCACGATATATTTCTTTACTTGAGTAATGCATTTCGAGCTTAGACCTTTTTTATACATCATAGATTGCGTAAAATTTCATTTGGTTGAAATGCTTATCTTATTCAGCCATTAACTACGTTTTATTTTTCAATCTGTTGTTAATTGGGGCAATAATTGTCCATTTTTAGTTTCGAAATATGCGCTCTTTTAAACATATCTTTCTTAATTTGTACAAAAATACTTTTTTCTAAAATTAAGTGACTTGATTATTATGTAAACGAATGTTCATGAGCTTGTGGAGCTTTGTAAATTTTAATGTCGTGCCCCTATCTAAGCAGTACTTGTGTATCAACAAAAGTATAAAGCTTGTACAGTCCTTTCATTATGCTCTAATAGCCTACCTACGATTATTTTTCATTCTCGAGTGTTTGCTCTTTATCATTACAAATGCTAATTGCGCAATAAAGTTTCGGAAACGCCAACGTTACATTACACAGATTCACGAGCCACAAAGTAGTAACTTTTATCTACGGTGAGCATTCCACTTCATAAAAAAAGAGCAAACTAAGGAGAAATATTTATTAAACTGGGCTTTCACCGAGCAAAGAAAAATGCGCCCGCAACATCAAAATCTGCGCCTGACATTCTCGACATCGTTTTTTTACAGCTACTCCTTCCCTTCCTCGTGGAAGTCATCGTCCTCATCCTCATCCTCATCCTCATCCTCATCCTCATCCTCATCCTCGTCGTCACATGCATCGCGCGTCAAATAGAAAAACCAGCCGCGAGCTCTCTTCCGATCCTTCAACTTAATGTAAACGGAAGTCGTAAACAAAGTTTTTACGATTCACAACTAAGGCGAATCGGATGTCCTTTCTTCCTTCTTTCTTCCCTATCAAACCTGTACACGCGCGCACTAACACACATACTCTCTCTTTCTCTATTTCTCCTTCGTTCACCCGAGCAACTCTTATTCTCGTGACTTCCTTCTCCGTTACTTCTACGTGGTTAAATATTTGATTAATTGAAATGTTCATTTGATTGAAACCAGAAAATAATGTGATGCTGTAAATAATGACAATTTTTCGAGAGCGTAAAACTATACTTGAAAAATAATGATGTTTCATTATTTTTATGCTTTTATGCTTCTACATTTAATAGTAATTAATCATAATTGATAAAAAATTTCTACTCTCAAGTTCTAAATTCCAATGCCTATATCTAGACATCATCCGTATATGTATCTTTGATGTTGAAATATTAATTATGTAGTTTATATAATATAGGTTAAGGCTCGTCTCTATTCAATCAATTTTTTGATGGATCGATATTTCATATAAGAAATAAATTGGAAAATTGTATTCATTTTAAACTATGGCGTTAAAAATCATTTCAAACATTAAATAAACGTAACAATATTGTTTTAGTTTATGAATTGTATTTGTAAAGAAATTATTCTCTTTTATCAATTTCTCTGTGTGCTTTCATTATACGTTAATTGATCTAAATTTCTCGTTCTGATAGCTCGACTTTGTTTTATTGTATTAAAATTATCAATATTTTCATAGAAACGAAATAAAGCAACGCAATAACAGATATATCGAAGAAAACTAAAATCACCAGTACAATCTTTTATCACGCTTAAATTAATTGAAGATAGAAGAGTGGGATCATTGCTTTCTAAATCTTAAAATTCGTTCCTTGCATATTGTGAGTATTATTGCTTTTCAGATTGATAATAAATGAGGTCATTAATTTTTTTAAGATTTTTCAGATTGCTAAGGTTCGATAAAAAAGTTTTGATAATTCTATAAATTAATTTTTAATAAACGTGTCCGGCTGAAACATTGTATCCGATAAAATTCATCTACGTCAGTAGTTTAGTGAGAGATAGGTTTCATTTGAATAGAAAACGAGATTTCTGAAGAGCAGCAGGGATAATACGAAAGAGAAAGAAAAAGGAAAATAAGAAAGAGGAAGGAATGATTCCGGTAATCATGACTGTTTGCTCTCTTATGCATCAAGACTCGACGTGTGTCCTCGTCCTAAGTAAATCTTAGAATCCTTCGAACGCGTCGCACGTGTGACGGATTGGAGTGTCAGTGCCACTGTATTGCTACAGCTGCCGAATGTTCATTTCTCCCATATCACCAAGAGAAAGAGAGAGGGGGGAGGAGATGACTCTTGCCCCAAAAATATGAGCGATCGCTTACAATACTCGGAGCTAATTTATTCTCGGATTTTCTTGCAGCGCGGAGAGAGACTCTTTTTTAACATCTGACTTTGGAGGGATCGCAAAAAAAAACATTTCTTTATTCAAACATTCGTACGCGGAGCAGTTCGCATCCTATCAATTGCACTGCGCAAACAGACGGGGGAATTCGAAGAGGAACGAGCGGCCCGTCCTTTGAAAAAACAATCGCTTTCAAAGGATTCGCCGGCGCGGTCGCCCAGTTACCGTGCGAGCAACAAAGTGCACCGGGATCGAGTCATTAGGCGAGCCATACTTTTCCTCGGGAGAACCAAGGCGTAAAATGAAATTTCCGCTCCGCATTACACACGGTCCCGTTGTTCCCGATCGCGCCGCCCGGAGAGAGAGAGACAACGTGAGAGAGACGCACGCGTGCAACCTTCACCCGCGGCCTCGTCCCCGGGTCCAGGATCCCGCCGACGCCCCGTCGCGCTGCCCATTATTTCTCATTTCCCTCAATTTCGCCACGAGGCTCGCGCGCGGGGAACTGTCCGTGAGAAAAATGAGAGACACAAATAAATTGATACGACCAGGGGTTCGCTCTTTATATTACTGATTTTAATCGATGCCTTTTGATTTTGAATACGATTTACCTCATTTGCAACCGAGATGGAACATTTTCTTTTTCCAATCCCATCCCAACACACTTTTTATCATTTTCCAAGTCCGAGATCATATTAATCTTCACAAACGATAATTCTCGTTCCAAATGCCGAAACTTTAATTCTATAATTTCTTATGATTTATAGATAGATTCGTTACCGTTTCTTCTTTTTTTTTTGTTTTTTTTTTTTAAATAAATTTTTCGAACGCTTTTTCGATAAACTTTCAAAACATTAATTCAGGTCGGTGAAAGAACAGTATCGCTTAAGTAATTTGTATTTTTTTTTAATGTGCAGTATTTCTGAAAAATTAAAATAAAAAAAATATTTTTAAATACGTGTATGATATACACATTAAAGAAATTTAATATTTGTCAGGTTTTTGGGTTAAATTTCATAAATTTGAACTGACATTTCGAAAAACAAGCAATTTTTTTTGTACGTACCACATATTTTGTTTGCCTCTTTTATGTATATTGGAATACGATTTCATGTACAATGAACAAATAATAATAATTTTATGACGAAGATAAAAATGTAAATTTTTGTAATTTTATTCCACTAAGAATACATGAAAATTAAAGCAACAATTTAAAACTGTTATCGTTTTTGTTATTATCAAAATATAATTAGTTATTTGAAATTTATCATACAAACTTTATCTATAAATCGAAAAACATCGTCTTTGTTAAAATAATTTTTATAAAATTTTTCATAATTTATAATTAAAAAAATAAAAACTGCATATTAAAAATAGTACTGAAGTTTGAAAACTTGAAAACCAGCATTTTACTCTCGAAATGATGATATAATCTAAAATTGTAGTCCTTTTGAATTGTAAATTTAAGGATCATAATACCCATACAACTTATGATTACGGATTTATTTTTTACGGATTATAATTATATCCGGAAATGTATTTTATATTTAAAATATATTTTACAGTTGTCCGGCTATTAAAATTTATGTTAAAAAAGAGTCTGTTTGTAAACGATGGGCGCCCTTTAATGTCTAGAATAATCGTACTTATGGATGATGAAATCTTAAGATAAGGAACTTCCTTTTTAAAAGTAATCGTATAACTTTTCATTTTAACCAGACTATATAGATTTTCTTAATTTAGTTTGTTCTTGGTTTTAAAAATGCTTATGCATGTACGAAAAATATAATTGTAACTGCAAACATGTGTAATTTTTAAATTCACTAAATTTTTAAAATAATTAAATAACTTTTTAAAATTATTTTAGTTAATAGTTATAAATATATATTTAAAAATATTTTTACATAAACTTTTTAAAAGTAAAACCTTTTTTTAAAATAAGGAAATGTGTATAAGGGAAGGTTTAAACATTTTATATTCTCCTGAAATGATAGTTTATAAACATTTTTTTAAAACACGGGCAATAAATATATTAAAATAAATTAAACATTATTGAAATTGCTCTGAATTTTTTAAATTTTCCAAGATTTTTTTAAAAGAACTTTACCGAAAATATCACACATTTTATAAAAATTACTTTGAATAGGGAAAAACAAAAACTTTAAGTAATGTTTGTGAAGCGTGTCTTTAAAAAATAAATAAATTAGAAAAAAGGTACGAATTGAATATTTTTGAATTGTAGAAAAACAGAACTTTAATACTCTAATAATAGCATCGAAATTTAAAATGTGCAACGTGTGTAGCAGTAGCTTCTGGGAATGATCGATTCCTGATTTTCTATTAGCTGCAATGCGAAAACTCGAAAAGGCAGTGCAAGAGAGAGGGAGATAGGTTGTGAAATATGGGAAAAACCGAGTCAACACTCAATGAATGTCATAGTTGAAAGTAAATTTTGAACTTCCTCTTGACACGCTCAAGTTTTAACCAAACCTAATGCTCCGTTCCTCCGCTCCCCCGCTCCCCCGCTCCCCCGCTCCCATCCCTTTCATCGCGAAACTTGGTACTTGTAACCCCCCACACCTCCCCGAGTCAGCCCTTAGCCACCTTCTACAGTGCACAACTAGTATACTTGGTTTCGGTTTTGGTTTTGGCTTTGACTTGACAATAGTACTCGCGGATTCGCCGCTCACCCACGCTCGGCTTCGCGTTCAGTGTCACTTACACACGCGCGCCTCTAAAAATGTGCGTTTCCAGAAATATTGAGAATTGAATGGGAGTAAGAGAGAGAGAGAGAGAGGGAACGCCACATCATTTCAAACGGATGATTTTCGCCGTTCGCTTCGGCGACTATTACATGTTGAGCGCACCGCCACTGTTTATTCCCACAAACACATGTATGTCGTGCAGTTGTCGTTAGCTCAACCGCCGCTTTTCGAGGGCGGATTTATACCTTTTGTTTTGACGTATAGAGCAATTTGAACACCGATTCTCTCTCTCTCTCTCTCTCTCTCTCTCTCTCTCTCTCTCTGTCACTCATTGCCGTCTTTAATTTCTTTGTGTCCTTCTACCCTATTCGTTTTTCTTTGTGTTCGCGGACCTACTGAGGTGTGCACTACAGTCGATTTTCGTGTCGCAAAAGAAATAACTGCCAAGTTTTTTATGGTACACATTTTTATAATCGATTTATGCTCCGTACGTGTTCACCTGTTTCGTTTCCTCCGTTCCTTTTTTCCAGACTAGAATGACAAACCCGTGAATGTACGGATGTATCGATAGCTACACATACCGGAATAAAAGCTCTCGAAACTTTAAACTTTCCATTCAGCACGCCAATAAAATGTTTGCTTTCCGTGCTATTTTTCAGGATTTTTTCTTTCTTGCTTTTTTTTTTTTTTATACTAGATTTTTAAAGCTAAAAATATGTCTGCGCAGCAACGACTTCATTGACGCTTATAAGAATTATTATCTCTCAAGGAAAAGTCTTTAAATTTTAAAGATTCCTAAAAGAAATTTTCAAGCATACATGCATAGCTTTTAATAAAATTCAAACGGCATTTTTTTTTTAACTTTCAAATATTCTATTCCCCGTGTAGTACGAGCCGATGCCAACATCAAATATTTATTTCATATATTTTTTATTATTAAAAAGAAATATACTCCTGTAAAACATTTAAATATATATATTATTTAATTGTTTTGACTTGTTTAGTAATTGAATTTTTAGTTTTTTATATTTTTTTAATGAAATTTAGTTTTAAAAGTAACACCCGTTACTCAAATAATATTTTTGTTGTAAAGAAAAACTAATAAATTATGTAAAGTTATGTATCTAAAAATAATTTTATTTGAGAAGTTCAAGATGTAAATAATAACGTAGACTCAATGATCTCGTTTTATAATGACTTACAAAAAATTATGAATACATATTCAAAGTAATATTTATATATGTACACTAAACTAAAGAATTAAATAAAAAACACGGTTTATTTTTATATTTAGATGATCATTTGTACCATGTTCCTATTTAAAAATACCAAGGTGTTACACGAAAATTTTTACAATATATCTGAAATATTTTCTACATTTGAAATTCTTTTTAATTGTAAACGTATACTATAATTTCCTATCTTTCATCGATAATTTATATTTTCATATCACATAGGTACATATTTTTTTCAAATTTTGTCATCTCATAAACTTGTATTCACAGTTATCTTCATAAAATTTTTATCGTCAATTGAATCAGACGAACAAATCATTCACATAAAATATGTAATAATATGTGTTTGAATAATATTCAAAATTACAAGTAGTTTTTTTAAATTGACGCCATATTCTAAGAGAACAAATACTGAAATGTAATTGAATTTTTATCATTTTTAAGTGTACAGTACGAAGAGAATTTGAGACTTCAAAAATATACATACACATAAATATAAGAGACTCCCATAGTTTCATATTTGAATAACTAATTAGCTCTTAAAATATTTGTACAATGTAATCAACGAAATTCTCATTGGATTATAACCTTATCATGAAAACTTTTTCAAAAAAAATTACCTATACATCACTTTAAAATTTTATGCTCTCAGCACCTCTCATTCAGATATCTGAATGATTCACAATGTTGTTCAACCTTTTGTGAATGTAATAAATTAAGGTCATACATACACATATTTTATTTTAATTTGCTTTCTTTGGCGAAATGAAGAAGATCTATAAATCTAAAACTCTTTCCTTAGTAATACGAAATATATAATATTATTTTCAATAAGAAGCCAATAAAATAGGTAAAATAAAAATGTTTAATATATTACAATTTTTAGATTGTATTGAATCGAAAAATTTATTTATTGCAAATAAATAAACAAAAAAAAAGAAAAGAAAAAAAATTTTTATGCATATTAAGTATTTTCAAAGAGTAAATGTACTAATCATAAAATTTCTGATGTGTCCAGTATCAGAAATCCGTAACTTAACTTAATTTGAAATTGCATAATAATCGTTTCTAAAGTATGCGTAAAATAATTTCAATCCTTTTATTTAATAATAATGCAATTATAAGGAAATAATAACAAAGTTTAAGCTTTCGTTTAAAATAAAACGAAGACATTATTCTATATTAAATTCAAACTCTTTACTAATGTTCGACCCGTATAAATCATTTATATAAATTTTCGTCGATAATGTACAGCTGTTGAACTTGTATTATATAAGATTTAAATTTCTTTATCGCATAGCATTATAGGCAAGGTCGATAAAGACGAAACTACTTTCTCAGCAACAAAGTGTAAATAAAAATTAAACATTAATCACTCGACAATGCGTTTCGCGTAATAGTTAAGGATTTTATTTTTACAAATCCATTGAAAATGAAAGATTCGTGTCGCCTTAAAAAAGAGGCAAGTTTCAGCAAGGCAAGGTTCAGCCTGATTTATTAAATAATAAAATTTGCGAGATTAATTAATGGGCTTGTTTACAAAGCTCAACGGAAGCCCTTTATTTGCGAAGTCGTACAACAAATATTGTAATTGTGCTCTGTCGGATCTGCAAGTCGGAATAAGAAAAATGAAAAAATCCCGTGGATGAGGGATACCGCAGGGGGTGGGAAGATAAGCCCGTGATCGTTAATCGAAAGGATTCACCCGCCTGCCTGCGACGTCGTGCACATAGGGGGTGACGTGGCAGATTAGGCGCCATCCACCCCCGCGCCTTTAAAATATTCCGGATCACGTAGGCGCACCCATTGAGAGTGGAAGGAAGAGAGAAAAGAGACACCGAGGCTGAATTACGTTATGTTAATAGCAAGTGCATCGCAAGCGTGCGCGATTGCAAATTCAATTTATGAACCTGAGAATTCGTTCTAATCTCTCCGAGTCCCTGGGGATCCTTCCTGGGCCACGCGTCTCCCATCCCCATCCCGGCAACCCCCCCCCCCTATCCCGCACCCTCCCTCGCTCTCGGCAAATAACCGATGGAATTTATGCGTCCAGCTTTAATTCCCGCCTCCTTTCCCTTCCCCCTTCACTCCATAACTCGTTCGGTTCGGTGCCAAGATTATCATCTATGCAATTATGTGTATAACGTTTTCGGCTATCCTTGCTAAATGTCCGCTGATCCATTTCTGTTATGAAAACTCAAATTTAATTTGGCTCCTTTTTTCAATTTTATTTTAATTTTAATTTTCGTTAATGAAATCCAGCGCTCTTCACTCTGCATCTAGTAATTTTCATTTGAAAAAAAAACTCCATTGACTTTTCAATATATAATTAACTATTTTTCATTTTTTTAATACTTGTCCAATTGTTGCAATCCGTGTGCGATTATAAATTATTAATAATGATCCATGAAATATTTATTGAGCCGGAATACCTGCATGTTACCCAATGGATTTTAAATTATTAATTACTGTAATATAATATTTAAAAGTAAAAATATTCATAAAATTGAAATGATTGTTTTGATTTTTTAAAAAAAATATTGATATTAGCGCAGGTACCGATTATCTTAAGTGGACATTTATATATAGATAATTATGGAAAAACTTGGACGAATCCATAGAAAATTTTGAATTTATTGATTTGATGATGATGATGATGATGATGATGATGATGATGATGATGATGATAATGATGATGATGAAATACAATGTACCATTAAATAACGTGAAGATTGTTTTTCTCAAATTTAAACCTAATTTCAAATATAAAATTTTGTTTTATTGCAATAAATTATACATCAAATCCTAGAGAATCTATACTTTATCTGTAATATTGTAAAAATTTTAAAGCTGAATTTAGCATAGAAAAAGTGGAGGATGCTGGGAGTCGAAATACGGGTGTTAAATTTCAATGTCGACTTTGATTTGGTACTCAAATTTAGCACCAAAAACTTTGAGACCGCGATTTTCCGACTCTCAATTTCACTTGGCTACAAAAATTTTTACATTATGGTAAATTATTATTCGTTATTTTATACAAAGATTTTATTTGAATAGAGTAACATTCATTTAATATGAAAATTCTCTTAGAATTCAAGGAATCAAATTTTCATTTTATTACAGGAAGAATTTCCAACAAAAGAATTTGTACTTAAAACTTGAAGTCCAATAAAAATACTTTTACAATATTTAATTATATAAAACAATTCAAATTCATCGTTTTGTGGTTTAATTTATCAATAATTTAAAATGGCGGGATCAATAAAAATATATGCAACGCCATTAAAAGCAATTGCGTAGACAATATATCGAATTTTTTATTTTAATGTACAAGGTAAATACAAGTAATATTTGTTTTGAATAATATGATATGCTGTTGTTCAAACATTTTATCCAGAATATTTATTTTAGATTTTTGAGGCAGTTAAATATTGCTCAGTCTGGAACATCAACCGTACGTCACTAAAATAAATGGGGTGGTGTATATGTGCAATTGTGTTCATGTGTGCGTGCAAGCGTGCCTGCGAAATTGTAAATTCATATAAAGGGCTCACGCGTGTGGCTGCATAAGAAAAACGTTAACAAAGGAAATTCAATTGACTTAAAGCGAATATAGAAAAATACAATGTGTTGGAAATTCTTTGTAGAGCTCAAAAAGCTTATCGACTTAATGTTAATATTTTTATCGAAATTGATACAAATTTAATGAAAATACGAGTAATTTAAGTTTAGATTAATTGAAATAAGGAGAATTATCTTTTCAATTATGAAAATGCTATAAAATACTCTATACTCATTTAATTTTTATACTAGATACTTTAGATTCTCCAATATTGAAAATAAATAACATCTCATTTGTTATTTAATCTGAATATCTGTTTTTGATTTGGATCAATAATAAATACATTTATATAAATCTAACCAAAAGTATCGATTCAATTTTAATAAATTCTGTTATCAAAAGATATTTAACTTTATGCTTTTTTCATATTACTGAAATCCTTTGATATAAAAATATCCATCAGCAGTATCAAATTACAAAAAATGATTCTATGGTTAACAATTCACTGACCATTACATGAAAAAAAAACTATTGATGCAATAAAATTGAGAATTCTCTCTTACTCAGTATATTTTTTCAAATTCAGTAAAAATTACTATTTAGTACAAAATATGAAATATCAATTAAAAAATACATATTTTTGTAAATATATAAACATCTTTAATTAATTAATTAAATAGTAAGTAATTCTTTCAATAATAATTTAATTTGTTTGAATTATAACAGGAGTAAAACGCGGATTTTTATAATAAGTATTTCGATTCATTTAATACATTCTTAATAAATACATTAAATATGATAAATATAGCAAGTTTTTTTTAAAAAAAATTGATCTACATATTACATGAAATTATTAAATTACGTTATAAAATTTTACATCATTTATCATGCATATTCTTATCATTATAATTTTAAAAAATTATTAATTAATACAAATGATTATAAACATTGTTTACAAATTGTAAAAGTATTTTAAACAATAATTGATTAAACATTTTATGCACTCATTCAAAATTATTAAGATATAATTAAATTGTTGCATATTTTTTAAGGTTTTTATTTACTTAATATATAAATAAAATTAATAATCATTACTCTATTATAAATTATAATTTTTAAGGTAATATTTATATTTTATAGTATCTACTATGACACAAAAATATTCGATTTTTAATGGAATAAAAAAAGTTAAGTAACTTAAGTAATTTTAGAATAATTTAATATTATAGTTATACTTTTAAATTTAAAAGTGTCTTGTCAGCACGTCAATATTTCATATTAATACTTTACCGAAATAATTAATTATATATATTTTTTTTAAAAAAATTGATAATGTGTTGAATTGTAAATTTTAAAAAGTAAAATTACTATAGTATTTTCATTAAAATTATCGCTTCTTTAACCAACTTAAATCAATATAACTTCACAATCAGTTAAAATATTAAAAAATGCTTTACAAAAAAATTTGTTTATTTTGGATTATATTATAAGGTGCACACGGTAATATCTATAACTTTCTTTGTGTTATATACTTTTTTCTTCTTGCACATCCTCGGTTTTCTTAAAAAAAAAAAAAAATTTAGCGTTTCAACTTTACTTTACAAAATAATTAAAAATTCACTTGAGCTAGAATATTCATTATACTTTAGTTTCCACCTCCTTTTCCTTATCTCATTTCTCTCAAGTACAGCGAAACCTCCACCACTATAAAAGCTCAGAGCATTAGAATTGCTATCTAATCTTATTATGAAACAACATCGTAGGGTCGCGCAAGGAACACAACCTAATCTTTCTAATGAGTAATAACGCTTGAGGTTAGAATATGTGGTCAAAGCCAAGGCAAGCTTCTGACCTTAATATCCTTATTTTTAAATGCAACACTGTTTCAGCTTTAAGTGATTTGCCTCTAGAATCAATTAGGGTATCTGGAAAATTATTGATATCGACGTCCTAATGAAGTGAAAATTTTCATTTATTTTCAATTAAAAAATTTTCAGCTCGAAAATGAATTAACGATAATCTAATATTTTTACTCCTAAACTGGAAACTATATTGTTAGTTAACAATTTTTAAGCAGTAGATTTATAAGAAAATATTTAAACGCCAAAAGTTGCGAAATAGTATAAATATTTTTTAGGAAGCAGTATTAAATCATCACTATATTAGTAGCAGTATTATCATTACAAATGATAGTTTAAAATCAAAAAGCCATAAACGGTAGTGAAAAGTGATAAACTTCATAAAAGCCAAACAAAAAATTTATTTCAGTCGTAAAAATCTGCGCACTGGATACGAAAAATATAATTGATTTATAATAGCTCTCTGTGTCAAATAAAAAAAAGAAAATGGTTTGCTCAGTTTAAGGCTCTATTATGAGAATTAAAGAGGTGGACTTTTAATAATGGGCAGGCAGCCTAGAACTTTAGAACCGCCTTTTTCGATCGGGTGATGTTTTTTTCCGGCGAGTGTTCCGAGGGCCAGTGCTCGCAATAATAAATCAATTACCCGATCCTCGGGCTAATCTCTGTCCCATTGTTCCTCGCACACCCACACACAGGCAAAGAGCGCGAATCGCGACATTATCATCTGGATGCTATTCGAATTTGCATTAACGTGCGCAGGTTAACTCGGCACGTGCGCGTGTCTGTGACCCGTGCACGAATAATAGGAAAACTCCTGCGGGTTCATAGACTCGATGGAAATGTCAGGTGAAAATCCAATCGAATTGCCGATAGAGGGCGGCGGCAAAGAAAGCGGGGCTGGGAGGGGGTCAATAGAAGAAGCAGCGACGCTTAATTGTGAACTACAGTAATTGTCAATTACACAGCGCGGTTTGGCTTTGTCGCTCGTCTATGTATATACTGTCGACGAGCGTGCGGGCGTTTTGATTAATGACATTGGAATAGCGAGTGCGTATACTGTTGTACTGCGCGGAGAAAGGAGGAGTTGGATAGATAGAAAGAGAGAGAGACAGAGAGAGAGAGAGAGAGAGAGAGAGAGAGAGAGAGAAAGTGGGAGAGATTGATTATCAACGGGTCCCATCGATACTCCAAGTCTGGCTTCGGACAGTCCTCGAGAACTCGATACCCTCCTTTTGTGTGCACCTCTGTTTTTCCAGTTTTTTTCGTCCTTTTCCCCCTTTTTTTGACGCGGACACCGACTTTCTCGTATTTCGGACCTTTAGGATTTTGATTTACTGCCGGTAATTGGGTAGTGCGTGATTTTTACACCACCTTGGTGTCTCGCTTACACCAGCTACCCCGGCAAACTAAGGCGACACAAGCGTGAATAAAGTTGTTTTATCCGGCCCAATGCCTTTCCAATTATCCCTTAGCATTCATAGATACTCATCACCCCTCTCCACCCCCCCCCAATTCACTTCGTCTATTTCGCAAAAGGCTAATTGGATTTTTTGCCATTTACCCAAAAAGAAATCCATTGAACCGGCGGAAAAGTTGATTTCGATGCTTTAGCTAATTAGTCATTTAGAACTTGAAACCGAGTTGGAAAAAAGTGCAAAACTAATAGCCAATTTTCACTATGCCGAACCAAATTTGAAAAAGGAATTTTGTAGTTTGATTTCGTTGTGTACAATTATTCTATTCCATAACTTGAAATTAAATGATGGGACGCAAATAATAAAGCTTTGGCATCATTTTCTCATCTTTTTCATCCCTATTTATAAATGAAAATAATTTTTACTCTTCACCGCTATAAAAATGTGAGCCTGAAAATTAATTATTCCAAATATTTTTCAAAGGCGTTGCACTTTAAAAATATTTTAAAAAATCATCACGAACTTTGCACTGAATTATATCGACGTTTATCTATAACCGGATAAAATCAGAGGTCACACATTGTTCGAATATACGTTACGACCTCTTTTCAAATAAAAAAGGCTTCCTCTCCCTTCCTCTTCCCAATTTCCTCTCTCGGTCCTTTTCTCTTTCACTTCTCTTCAGAGGGATGAAACCGTAAATGCCAAAGTTTTGTTTTCTTGTTCCATTCTATCTTTCTCTTTGCCCTGCAATTTGGTTTTTCATTTTCCAGATCAAGTTTCGATTTGCCATTCGCTCGCGACCGAAATATAATAATTAACCTCTGTTGGCCATTACGTTACATGTGAATCTATAAATCGAAATTAAGCCTTTTTCCTCGGGTGCAGCGCTTATATTATACCTACTGTTTTATACACAATTCAATTGCAAATGAGCTCGTGTTTGACGGCATTATTTACGAGTTTTCTTCCAAAATATTTATTTCATTGAAAAATTCTGATACGATGAAATATGTTTATCAGTTTATCTATAATTAGTAATATTTAATTGAAGTTGATTTTTTAAATTATGCAAAAGAGAAAATTTTATAATGAAATTTATGAAAATCTATATTACACAAAAAAACATTATAATTAGTAGAAAAAAAGAATTCGAAAATCCGCAGTCCTTCAGAGTCGTTTTTCGGAATTAAGGAAATAATATAATAAGAAAAAAAAAATTCTCCCTGTAATCTAGTAATTTATTCAAGAATGAAATGTAACATTTTTTTTGTTTGCTTTAATACAAACGACTATTCGTTTGCATTAATATTATACGCATCTTGTGCTATATTTTTCTATACTATAAATAAGGTAATGTAAAAAATTTTTTTTACATTACTTTGCATTAAAATATCTTTTTCAATCGATATGTAGTAACTATTAAATCAACATTTTTATTAAAAATGTTTTAAAGTTTATCTGTATTTTAGTATTGCTTTTTTTAATTGTTTTTTAATAAACATTTTATAAATTTTTATAAGTTTTACAAAAATATTTTTAATTTAAATAATTTCAAAATCAAAAATTCATTTCAGATGTATATACTTCATATTTCATTAAGAATATATTTATTAGTTATTAGTTGTGAAATATTCTAATAAATATTCTTCTTGTGTGTTTATATATTTAATGAGCAGATTTTATGTTATGTCAATATTAATTAAATATATATTTTCATTATTTTATCTTTAACAACTCAGTGGTTTTAAAGTTATTCAACGATTCAATTCAAAATGTACATAAATTGAACACCACTAATATTAAAAGTCATGTTTATTTATTTCATTGTGATATATTAAACGGAATAAACTCGACTGTTTGAACAATAATAAAAAAGTGGTATTTAAAAATAAAATCAAATGCTCAACTGTTGAAAAATGAAATATATTCATTGAATATTTTGTTTAAAATGAATACATTTGAGTTTTTTTGTGGTATTTCATTGTAGTTGTTACACAATTTATTAAAAACTTTACAATCACATTTTTATAAAAAAAATTATTGCGATAATTAAGCCCAATAAAATAAAGTATTAAGAAAATTCGAAATATTTTACATAATAACAAAAAAAACCAATTTTTTAATAAGTAATTGAACGTGTTTTATGGAAACAAAATTGATTGGATATAATTTTTTAAAAGCTTTAAAAAATTAATGTAAAACTAATGTTTTTGTTGAAATTTAGATGTTCTGCTTGAGCTTCTAAAAGTTTAAATGTAAATTTAAACGATTAAAATAAGAGTTTATGATTTTATCGTAATGACCAGAGGAAGCAAAAATTTTGAAACTGTAACTGTTTAATTATAATTTTTTTTTCACCTCAAAAAGTTTGAAGATACATTAGCCGATCATCATGCCACTAACTTGTCGTTTCACTCTACCCCTTACTACGGCTGTCATGCTGCGTTATGACAGCTGCTAACAAGATAATAGATTGTACCTCTCTGTACGTTATATAATTATGTAAATATTTTCATATTAATTGATAGTTTGAAAGCATTTTAACATGCACATATGAATTTTCAGTAAAGTTAAATAGTTTAAAAGTTTTATTATGTGGAGAGTGCGGTGAAAGGTAAATTTTAATTTGAAAAAAATGATGATTTTAAATTTGCACAAGATGTAATCCCAATGAAATGTCCTCCTAATTCCATAAAGGCACGTGATTTAGAGGACAATAACAATAAAGATAAACCAAGCGCATAAAGATACTTTTGTAAGTAGGCGAATGATAGGGCGACGAGGAGAGCGAAAGAGGTGTAATTATTAGAGGGAAGCCCGGCTAAGGATAAAAATGAATTTTGAAGAGCGAAAAAAGGGATGGGGGTAAGGGCGGAAGGGGGTAGGGCCGAGTCCTGTCGGGACGCTGATAAGGAGTTGGGAGGAGGGAGGGGGCAGTGTCGGATTATGCCCGCCCACGCCATCCCCGGAGCCCGTTTCCCAAATGCCGTCCACGAGCACCCACCCACGCACGCACGCACAAACGCAGACGGGCGCATTATTATCGCTCCGTTATCTCGGCTGCATACGGCGAAACGATAACCCGGCAGCAGATGCGCCGCCGACCTCTGGAGCAGCGCCACCGCGGGTTGCGAAACGGCCGCCGCGCGTCGCCGCAGTTATAGCACGGCCGAAAGTATATAGCGCGGGCTCAGGATTAATCGAGCTGTCGGACGATATCGACCGTATCTAATCTACGCGATGGCCGCTCTTTCAAATACACGTTCCACGCACAGCTGCCGGGGCGAGGGCGGGGGTTACAGTTGGAGGAGGTTATAGTCAACGCGAAAAATTAATTAGGTGCCCGGTCGTGATTCACGATTGAGGTTGGCTTTGGCGTGGATTCTCTTGTCGATAAGGACGAGGGTACGGCTTTACGAATCGTTTACGAAGCGCAGTTCGTTGACGGGATGGAGTTTCGATCTGGACCGACCGGGAGAATTATCGCGCTGCAGATTGCAGACACTTGTTCGTAAATAAAATTTCGTTCCGGCGCGTTGTTCTGGCCCGATACCGGCTTCGCCTCGCCTAAGGGAAAGCTTGGCTTTGTCCGGCTTCAATACTTGATTTCGAATTTTGCTTTTGAAGGAGGAAATAAATAAAGATGCAAGGGACCTTTTCTGGCCCCTCCACGGATTTGCTGGGAGGGGGAAAAAAGTTTTGCCAAGTGAGAACCAATTTTCGGCGCAGTTGACGTTTGTCTTCCTTCGGATAGTCCTCTAAATACGCAAAGGCAAAGGCGACCGCGAGGGAATTGAAATCTAATACGACATTAGGATTCAAAATTCCAGATAACCGAGCTTTCTTGATAAATCCGCGATACCACATGACTGATTTTTATTGCACTTGTCTGGTTGAACTTTTCTTTTTAAAAGATTGCCCCGTCGAAACCAAAGATGAGTTTTTTATCAAAGATGAGTAGCTTATCGCCTCCCATCTATGCGTCATATATTACTATATGTAATATTATTTATGTGTTATGAAGCTTGCTTTGTGGCGGAATAAAATTCGGATTTAGATAAGGCACTATCAAGACTCTCGTAAATCAGGGACCACAGTGTCATCCTCGGCTTTCACAGATTTAGGGTCTTGTTACGATGAGAACAAAAGATTTTTCAAAATAACGATTTTCGGGAGACTCGCTATCCCTGCCGTTTAATATGATAAAGCTATTTGTATTGCCACGTGCATATATACAGTTTCAATGCACTAGGAAAAGGCTAATGTACATTTAAAATGCAAGAAAGTAAATTAGAATTATTTCAAGACTGTAATTTAGAGTAGATTTTATATTCTAAATGAACCTCGGTTTAAACAGTCAGCCTGCTTTCTTAAACTCGAAAATTTTATCCAATGCATTAAAAGAACTTTAATATTTAAATTAGCGGAAATTGCTTTTAGATTTTTATGCATTAAGCAAAGAGTAAAAAAAAAAACGAATGGAAGGATTTTGTTATATTCTATAGTGTTTTTTGGTAAGCGAGAAATCCTGCTATTAATCTTAAAAATAAGACACAAGCATAATAATTTTGAAAATAATGCTTATTATGATAAGGCAAAGCCGAGGAGCGATTTCATGAATAAATTTAAACTCTGTCAAAATTTCGGAAAAGTCGTCTCCAGAACAATGTAATCTAATTACAAAGTAAATTATGCGCTTTGTCTCTTATGCTTGTTTTTATGGGGAACCAGTGGTAATAAATAATGTTTATCTTTTTTAGCATTCAAGTGAAATTCTTTGCATGAAAATGAATAGATTGAAACTAAATAGAGTAAAAAGTAGACATGCGGGAGAATGTTATATCGGCATAGTTTCCTGTTTGCAATTTGTTGTGCCATGTTTTCCTTTTTAAAAACAAAACAAAACGAAGCAATTGTTCGCCAAAGTTATAATTGCTTTTTAATTTTTCCCCCAATAATTCGGCGGGATTCGAAGGTAAGTCGCAACTTCTTTAAGCTGACGAGGCAGAGTTGGGCCTTCCGCGCCAAACTGTCCGAGTAAAGCGAATAAGCGAACTCGTACTCATGAGGCAACACGAAGGTCCACAAAGAACTTGGAAAAGATATAATGGGATCAACGAAAGCTACATAATCTCCGTGAACCGATCATAAATCAGAAGGATGCACGAGAGCCCCGTTACGTGTACTCACGGCTGTGTGGGTGTGTGGGTGTGCGAGAGCAGTTGTGGAAGGTCATCGGAAATCAAAGCCCGAGAAACGGCGGCGCGAAATTCCCACGAGCGCGCGCGCAAAAGGAAGAGGCGAAAATATCCTTTGGAGCAACACTTCCGATTTATATTTATCGCGGGACCTTTATATCAATAATGCATTAATCCCTGGCGATTCCAGTTTTCTCTCTCGCAGATAGCTCCTCTTTTCGCTGTCCAATCCCTTTCCCGAATCTCTCTTGCCCGAGACACGGGCGACCCCATGGGAAGGCACCAGACCATTGCGACCAAGGCTTTGCGTCTGTCTATCTGTCCGTCCGTCCGTCCGTCCGTCCGTCCGTCCGTCCGTCCGTCTGTCTCTGCGACCGTCCCGCTCCCCTTCCCGCCCCCGCACCGTCACCACCTCCTCCTCCTCCTCCTCTTTTTTTTAATTCAGTTACACCAAAATTGGTTTATCGCGGAATAATGCATGAATTATTCAAGCCGGACAATTCGCAGTCCAATCAATTTGGATTGAAAGCAGCACCGAGGCCAACAGTAAGAGACCGGGGCTGTCGCTGGGCGAGGGGGCGGAGGCGCGGCCGGGACAAAAAGACAGAGAAATAGAGAGACGGAGGATGTGAATATTTAGTCGAAACCATTGAGTTCTCGGTACGTTAACTAAGAACTGTAGTTTTTGTTAAATTGCTCATACGGAATGTGCGGGGGCGTCATAGCGGTCGGTGTTATGCTTTTCGATGGCACCGTTACCTCCCGCCCCACATCGCACAACATTTTCTCTCATAAAGAACAACTCATTTTGCATTTCGCCATTGAATAATTCTGATTTATTCCAACGAACGGATATTGAATTGAATTATATTTCGCACGCTTATGTAATTGGATAATTTTGAAATTCGAATCGCAGTGCTAATTGGTAAAATATGACTATTGCTAATGATGTATATGTGTTGCATTATTCGCGATTTTACATGTTCATCATTCGTTTTATCGTTCCTTTCGCTTTAAAACTCATATTAATATTAAAAATGTTTTTGTTTTACGAAAAATTATTAACTTGCACTCTGATTCTTATCACACGTTCATTTCAGATACAGCTAGTTACTGAAATAATTTTCGGCTAAATTTGATCAGCAATCGCTAAATTATATATATGATTGGTCATTTAAGATCCATCATTCGACTGATGAGATCAAATTGAAAATATTTTTTCTTTTATTCGCAATTTATTGGATAATGATGATAACAATGTTCAAAAATATCAAACGATTTACTCCATTTAATTAAATAGTTTTCGAGAATTTTTTTATTTACCCATGTCTTTATTGTGATTTCAGCTGTTTAAAAATTTTTTATCTCTTTTTGGTTTTCAATTAAAATTTATTGGTGCATAGTTTAACATTTACTATCATAAGTACCCAGGAAAAGACAAAAAGAAGCAAACTATTGATTAGTAGAAGCGAATTTATTAATTTAGTGAATGTACCCTAAGAACTCAAGTTTTCAGCCATTAATAAATAATGGATTGGTTGAACGGTAAAGACTTAAATATTTCAAAAATGCACATCTCAATCGTCATAAATAATGAGTGAACGTGAAAGGAATCATATTAATAATTAAGGAAGAATAAAACTATTTCATTTCAATGTCTAATATTTATTGCCGAGCTGAAGGCTTCATTAAAAGGATCGCCAAAGTATCCAGTCCCGAAAAGTATTACGAACCGTCGTAATGGATGATTTTTAAGATTAAGTCTTTTGTTTGAAATCCATAAAAAGTAATGATAAGTATGGACGGTCAAAGTAACAGATTCATGTAACGCGGAGATACTTTCTTTAATTCAAAAAGTTGCTCCGTCCAAGGCTATACTTAGATTTTAAATAATGATTTCAATTGTAATTCTTGGGGTCGAAGAAGGAGAAAGAGGAGGAGAGACTGATAGTGGAGAGACTGGATAGAGACAGAAGGTAGGGCATTAATGGAGGTTGGAGATAGGAACCGGAGGAGGCCCCAAGAGCTAAATGTGGATAGTTAAGTCGACCGTGTACAAGCCCTTCCATCTCTCTCTCTCTCTCTCTCTCTCTCTCTCTCTCTCTCTCTTACTCCATCACTCACTCATGTTTTCTCTCCCTTTGACTTTCTGTATTTCTCCACTCCCCTCCACTCCCCTCCACTCCTTCTTTCACTGACAGCGACGAGCCCAGGGACGTTCCTTGTTCCCCCTCTCTCTCGCTCTCTTCCCTTACTCTTTTATTTCCTATCTCGCTTTCGCTCGAATTTGTCCACCCGCACATGGACACGCTTTCGCGTGTTCACGATCTCACGCACACGACGCAGTGCCGCCACGCATGGATTTGAATCTTGAGGTTCTCCATCTCTCTCGTTGTGCCCAGTCAAGTTAAGTTTAATGATTTTAATCGACCAACACGCCATTTAGATAACGGAAACTTACCAACAACTTTAGAAATAATCTTTGCTGTTTTTTCCACCGTATTTTTATAGCCTCGTTTTCAATGCTAATGACATTTTTTGCGTGTCTTTCAAAGTGTGTTTAAGATACCGACTTTTTTCATGCCGGAAATGATAATGTTTTTACCGAGCATTACGGAAACAATAGTACCACCAATTAAAATTACTTATTCGTTGATGTTTGTCAAATGTCGTTGCTTGAATCTTCAAAGTAGCCTGGCACATTTGAAAACTATATGTATGGCAATTTATCATCAATCTTTCATCAATTTCTGGAGGTTGATTATCGAATTGATGATATTTGATGATATTTTATCTCTCGCGCCACAGTTGCCCTCCAATGAATGTGACTAAAGTGCAATTGATTTCAGAATCCGTTGAAATTTATTAAGAAACATAGTATGCGATGATTTTGTTCATAATAATGTCGATATTTTGATAAAGTATAGACATTGGTGAACAGTAGACCGGGGTGTTAACCTAGAAACACAAAATTTCCGAAGGCAATCACGACGTAATTATTGTCCTATTTAGTAACTTTATATTACATCGATTAACCCTATTTGTGAGCGTATACTAAAACTACGATAATGTTTTGTACAATGAAGTAGGCTTTAAAGTACGATAATCGTTAGTACAAAGCGTTTTAGTTGATGCGCTCAATATCATCCGACTTGAATGCTTTTAAAGTAGCATTAATTGCATTTAATATAAGGACTGCATTATTCAATAATTTGATGCGTATAAACTTAAAAGAACAGCTAAAACTCAATGATTACTTCTAGAATTGAAAAGGATAATATTCACGAACAAATCCGTCCATTGCAATCGAGTTAAGTATACTAATGAATGAAAGCGTTTATTTCCTAATCTGTCACACGTCACTTAAAATGAATCTTTAATAACCTGATAGTCAAATATTCAATGATATTTAAATCTTAAAATGTACAATTACATTCATGTTACTTTTATTAAAATACGAATGAGTTATTTATTTCATAAAATATACATTATTAATTATTTCATACATTTACAGCTACTTATGATTTCAAGTACTCCTATATGTTAAGAAACTTTCATATTTTAATAATTTTCAAACTATTTTAATATTCAAAGAAATGCTTATTTTGCTAAAAAAGAAATGGATATTACATAAGATTATTAGAAATTTAGAAACAGTATAAGAGTACTTTTCTTCAAGGAAATATTTTTAAAGGATTATTTTCTATAATATATACATACACACATACGTATATATAAAAAAAAGGTCATAGATGCATAGTAAAATATTTATTTTTTAAAATAAGAATAAAATGCTAATGATATTTTTATTTATATTTGAAATCCAGTAATTTTTAAATTTAAGTATATAATTTTTAAATTTAAATTTATTACTTTAGATTTAAAAAAAAATGTAATTATGCTATTTTTGTATTGCAGGTGAGTTTTAAAGATCACTACACTATTAATACTTTTCATTCAGTATGTTTATAATTACTTTTATATTTATTAAAGACAAGCTACTTTTAATAAACCAATTTAATATCTTAATTTAAATATATAAAATAATTTAATGTACATTGCATGTAATTAAAATTTTATAAAAATATTATGATAAATTTTAATGATAAATTATATCGATTTAATCATTACGAGCATTACGTATTCAAACTTGCTAAATTGTGTCTAAAATACCTAATTTTTTTAACAGTTTGGAGTTTGAAGAGTTTGTACATTCATTATCTGATACAAATTATTTTTAAATAATTGAATATCGACTGATCTAAAAAATTTGATTTAATAGTGTTAGAAATAATAGGTTACGTTTTCATAAATAATTAATAGATTATTAAAATGTTTCTACTTAGTTTATAGATATATTATAAATAAAATATGTTTAATTACTACCCATTTGTATTGTTTGATATGTTATATTTTTTATAATTATTTATAAAAGTAAAATTACAAATATTTAACGTGTTTATTTTAATGATTAAATATTTTTTTAACTTATTCTTAGATTTACATTAGCGTGTGAAAAATGTAATATTCAGAAGTTACTTTTCTAATCGCTCAATTCAATTATCAATCTAAATCTGTGACAATAAAAGTGACTTAAAACATCAAAAATTGCCGATTGACTGAACAAAATCGCCATTATCTACTGTGGTTAAAGTTTATGGATTTCATAGAAATAATACGAATGTCGAAAGATTTCCTCATCCATAACTACTTTCTATAAAGTCAAAAAATGATATCAGATTTGATGTGTGCAAAACGAAAAATACTAAGTTTCTTTTTTTCAATTAAAATTTATAAATTATTTACATTTTTATTCAAAGAAATTTTAAATATATTTCTCGTTTGCCGAAAAAACTTAAAGAAGCATCTTTTTAAGAAAAATAAAAATTTTTTAATATTTACGGTAATCATAAAAAAAAGAATAAATTCTTATTTATATACGTTTGAGAATGAAATTATGTTGAATGATATGAAATTATATAAATAGCTTTCTTATTCATCGATGGATTAAAGCCTAAAAATATAAAGAAAATATACTCAAATATCTATTTAAATATGTAAACACTGCAATAAGTTAAGCTATAATTTTCTTGATAACGAACCGATAAATAAAAGTATAATCGAATTGTACGTCGGATAGTCTCAGATACCATTTTAACGAATATAACTTTTTTAATTATATAATATTTTTATGTCGTATCGCACTCCCGGGCGACTAGACATGAATTTTACGATCAGTGGCTATGACAACGACAAATAACATCGAATTAATCTGGATCGTAAGCGTCAACGTGCGCTCATAATAGCATACGATTCCTGGGATAATCAAACAAATGGTAATGTGAAACGACTTTCCTTGAACAAGAAAAAAAGAAACGAGAAAAGAGAGAGAGAGAGAGAGAGAGAGAGAGAGAGAGAGAGAGAGGAAGCGAGTGGAAACAATTGACGAGTACATTCAGCGAAGGAGTTCTCCGGATAGAATCAATACATATCGAGTTGGTGTAGGTGTAGGTGCGTCTACATGCGTCAAAGCGGACCCGCTTGAATTAATTTTCTGAATGAAAAAACGAAAATGTCGAAAAGGGCATGAGAAAGAGGATGATTAGCACTAAATGTATTTTTATGAATGGTAATGTATAAGTTGGCCATTCTTCTGAACTGCTACCATATAATGAATATATTTTTTGAGATCTTGTTAGATTGATTATTTCGATTAAATTTTATGATTTATGGGCTTATTGATAAAGCAGTGTTGATAATGTTTTCCATCTATCATCTTTTGTCAGTAAAATTATTAATACTAGTTTTAATATTAAGTTATTTACATTATCCTTGCATAATCGTTTCTGTCAAATTATTCATCACATTTGAACATTAATGTTATAAAATCGAATTAAATCACATGAAATTGGCATCCTGTAAGATGATTTACCTTTGTAATTCTTTCATAAAAAATTTTCAAAATATTTGTGTTATTAAATTCTTAAGCATTAAACCGTATACTTTTATATATTGCATTATTTTATTTTTAATATTTGTAAATGAACTTATAACATATCGATATTTTTTCTATATTTATTTTAAGCTAACTAAAAGTTTACATTCATTTATTATTAACACATTTACTTATAAATAATAATTTAATATTATTTTTCATATACTTTTGTTTATTATATATAAAATAAAATAAAATTTATGTATAAGTTTAATATGATAAACATTTAGATATAAAATTTCATAGTATACAATCTCCAAGAAAAGAAATTTAATTATTTAAAACATTTTTCCAAAAAAGAAAAAAAAACTTTTAAAAAAAAGTTCAATTGTCATTTTTTACAGTTAATTATTTTTATTATCCTATTGATACTTTTTTTTCAAATTATTGTATAATACAATTAATATAGTTTATTATTTAAATTAATTATAGTTTTTCCTTCTTTACGAATAGAATCAGTAATAGACTAGAAAGAAAAATTGGAAACATTTTAATCTTTAATATTATATATTTTTTATACATCAAGTTAGCTTGTTGTTTATAAAAATGATCTATAAACTAATATAACAATTTTGATAAGATCTATTATATAAATATATAAGTTGTAGAATCTAATTTTTATTTATATTATTGATACAATTTTTAATTTATCTATAATAATTCATATTTTACTATGAACAATATCGTATTTAAACAATTTTTCGTAACTTTAATAAGTTATTAAATTTATATAAGAAAAAAAAATTTCCTTCAATGAGTAATTAAAGTTAAAAGAAATTACAAATATTTTTCAAAATCATTATTACATTAAAAAATTTCTTGTTATATAAATCAATTCATAATAATAATAAAATGTGTAAATACAAAATTTATAACCCAATGAACAGCGAATTGATTCCTACGAACAACTATTAAAAATAAAAAAAAAAAAAAAATGAAATAATGAAAACACATTTAACTAATCACTATTGCGGCGACTTTATCGACAAATGAATTTTAAATAGAATAAGAGAAATAAGATTCAATAATATCATTTATTCGTGATAAAAAAATGTAAATAAAAATTTTTATAATAACTTTATTTTAACTTATTTATGCAAAAAAAAATTAATAAATGTGCCAATTAACTAGAAATGTTATATTTTCAATTTTATAGATATAGCATTTTTTCAATAAATAATAAATTAGACGGATTTATAAAATTGGAGAAAATATGAAAGATATGTGGAAAACACAAAATGTTGTGTACAAAATTAATTGCTCTCGTTGCCAAGGCACATAAACAGAGATCTAAAAGCGGTCTAAAAACGAAAATAAATGAGCCCAACAAATTAAAAAACAGCAATTCTCTTATTTCAGTATATCCAAAACAATACTATTAATAAATTGAAAGACACTCAGACAATTTCAATTTATCTTTGTAATAAATATAATGGCGATATAATATCGATAAATGAAATATTGGTCTCCTAAATATTTTATAATAAATAAGAGGACTTATCTGAATGAACAGAAAATTAAAATTGGATTCTGACCAGTAACTATATTGTAAAAATTGATCCAGTGATGTATATATTCTGTGTAGTAGATACAGAAAAAAGGCTTTATTTTGAAGGGTAATATTGCATAAAATATTGTTTTTTTGTGTTATTTTAATTGTACATCACTTATATTATTTTGATATATAATAATTATTTCATAAAGAGTATTATTTATAATCAGCATTATTAGTCTAAATAATTAGACTTATTAATCGGAAGTATTAATTTAAAGATTAAAAATTTTAATATTTTGTTGTCTTCACATGTTTAAAAATTTTGTATTATGAATGTTATTTCAAATATTATTATTATTTATTTACCATTTAACAATTATATGCAAAAATTTTTATACATTTTTTGAAATGACAATCGACAAATCATTTAAACGAAGCAATATTGTAGCCATTCTCTGAGGAAATAAATTAGTCGTGGATTTTTTTTATATTGTGTAAAAATTCTATAAATGATATATGTCCGTCATACAATATATGCTGTATAATAAATCATTTTTAATTTAAATGTTACTTTGTAAAGTTTAAATTTCATATTACAATAAAGAATTTTGGAATTTTTAATGTTTACCTTTGAAAAATATACAATTTATTCCTGATGGAAATGTCAATTTAGCTTAAGAAGCTTTAACTTTTAGCTATATCTTACTTGAATAGAAGGAAAATTTTATAAGGTTTTACGACATAATAGACATAATGTAAAGAATTAATTCTTTGTATTTAAAATTTTTAATATCGAATGTCATGAGATGTAATATAAGTTTTATTCGATATTAAATATGAAAAAATATACTTCTATGGGATTACAAGTGAATTCTTTGGGATTACAAGTAAATTATTATTGAATGATTTTATAAATCAAATAACTGCAATTTTACATCTTATAAAAAAAAATTATTTTTTATTTTAAATGATGCTGTTCTTAAAATTATTACGTAATATTAATACGAAAGAATAATTTTTTTATCTATTATAAAATTGAATGACAAAAGAGGAAGAAAAAAATGAAGAGTTATCGGAGAAAAAAAGAGATAAGGATGTTTTAGCGTCAGTTTTTAGTGTCACTGATGGATTATTCGTTTGTTCTATTCGTGTAGTTATTTTTTGACAGAAAAACAAGATTAGTTGTCAATTGTGCATTTTAAAGTTTATCCTAAATATAAAAAGCAGCCGTAAAGTCAACAATTCAAATATTCCCCATGAAGATGATAAATTTCCAATTTGAGATAACATTTAGTGGCACTTCGCACAGAGTTCCGTTGACTATCCGCCATGAAAAAGAGAATAGAGAGATGGGAAAAAATGGCTTAGTCACATCCGTGAACGAGTCACGTCGATCTTTTGTGGGACGGGAGACGCGTCGATTTACGACGGGATTAAAGGCAGATAACAGTAAAATCGAGAGTTGGAATACAGTCGCACAAGAGCACACGTAACGCGCGTAAGGGGCGAGAAAAAGAAATGCGGGGGTGGTCCGACCCGAGTAAAATATGTACTCCTCGGTCTCGGTGGTCATCCTTGTCATTCAGCGAGCGATTTGTCCATTCATCTCCTCGCCTCCTCGCCTCCTCGCCTCCTCGCCTCCTCGTCGACTTCCACGGACGACGGGGCTCACGAGTTGGAAGAGGAAAACCGCACTGGGGATTTGGTGTCGACAGGCGCCGAGGCGTCTCTCCGCTTTTTGTCACTCCGGGATATGCTCGCCTCGGAGTCATCGACGGCCTCGTCCACGTTCACGCGGGCAAACTTTGAAATTGAAAGTTGTCTGCGCCAAGAACAAGAAGCAGAAAAAAAGGAGAAAAAGGAAAAAAGAGGGAAAAGAGGAAAAAGAGGCTAAAGAGGAGGTCTGTTGTAGTGTGTTTGAACGAAACGTCGTTTGTCTAAGGGAGTCGAGTCTAACCATTTTCTTCTTTTTGCCTCCCGAGAAACTCTGCTCTGTCTCATCATAGATGGAAAAATTTTAGCAAATAAATACACTCTTTCATTTATTTCAATTGCTTTTGGACATTTATCGAACTGATAATTGCAATCGAGACTATTTTAATTCAGAATTATGAATTCTAATTCAAGGTCAACTATTAATTTACCAAAATCACATATCAGTAAGTTATGTTTATTCTGTAATAATATTATTTTAATTTTTTCGACTTTGTAAAATTGTTTACTCTAAATTTAATAATAACCAGCATTTTGTATTCAGGAATGTATTTAATGACATTTTATTAAATTGAACTTTATACTGTTTCTCAGTAACTGGATTTGAATAATTTAAAACTTTTATATCTGAATCTAACTATAGTTTCTGGATAACTAATACTTAATGTATTCCTTTTATTTCGAGTCTTTTAATACTTTTAAGGATTTAAAACAATATCAAATAAAATTTTCACTTGTTTTTCAATTTATAATTAATCAATCAATTAATAAATCAATTTAATTAACTTTAATTAATCAATTTTACAATATTTGTATTATATATTGCATAATATTGTATAATATTTTTCTATGATCTTCATATTTATACAATATATTTTTATATAAATGAATAAAAAATAATTACTACTCTGAGTAATGAATAATTTAAATAATAATTTATTTTGCAATTTTTTTTATTGAAAGTTGCAATAACTTTTGTAATCCCTTTACTTTAAACTTTTGTTTTTATATTTGTTCAGTTATTTATAAATTTCAGAAAGTGATTTTGATCTTATACAATTAATTGATGAAACCATTAGTTCATAAATTATGAGGATTTGATTATAATTCAATTATGGTAATAAATAACTCTTCAAAATGAAGTTCTTCTGCACAAAGTTCAACAGTGTGAATTATGTCGTATTATATTTCAGTTTGATATTCATGACCATTGAATAGTTTATCAAAATAGTTTCTCCATCTACTTAGTAAAGGTTATTGCTATTTACTACTAAGTAACCCTTCTCATCTTGCATTAGAATTTACCTGACTTTATAATATTTTATATTCAGATTTATACTTTATACTTATTTTTATATTTAAGCTCAATTTATTTAAATGAATTTTACTGTTAAAAAGAAACTCAATGCATTAAAATGGCCTGTATATTTTATATAAATTAAATCTTGTCATTCATTTTCAAATATTTTGTTTACACAATATACAAAAGTTTAGATTGTATTGAATTGAAATTTGTAAGTGTACATTAGCTTTAGCTACATTAAATATTAAAATTATTTATTTAAAGTAGAAAGCGAACAAATGATTGTTTTTAAGCAAACATAAATTTGAAATATATAAAATTGCGTTTAAAAAGGTACGTAAAAAATATGTAATTAATTCGCTATCTCACTCATTATATAGAATAAATTTTATTTTTTAATTTACTAAATTTTTAAAACATGGAAAAAATTAGAAATTCGAAGTGTTTTAATGTTTTCGATTATTTTTTAGGATGAAAACATAATAATTAAAAATTTACTTATACACTTTTGGAGTGGGTTGCGTGTGGGTAAATACTAAGGCTTGGGTGAATCGAATCAGACGTTTATTAGATATGGTCTTAATGATACAAATTGTGCGTAAAACTGATCGACACGACAAAACTGATGTGTGGGCGGCGAAGGTTCGTAATCGAAATGAATCCCCGTACCTGACGATACTTCAGGTGCCGGGGGAATTTTGGCTTCTCGGTAAATGATCACCTGCTGTCTGCATGTTTTTGGGTCTGACGATACCAGCCAGTGATCATATACCTGGTGCAAGTATGAACTTGCTCGGGATTTCCCCTGACGTGTTGCAAGCCGAAATCTCGTGCCACGCCTGCCACACACTTCGAAATATATTGGAACTAAATAATGAAATATTTATGCAAATGTTGAATATTAAATTTCAAAAAAAAACATCATTCAAAAGTACGTGTACAAGTGAAATGAAGGAAATAATGTTTTTTTTTCACGTAAACAAATAATTTCTTCCCGAGTATAATAATAATTTGTTTAAAATGAAATTTATAAATTAAAAGCAGCATTTTTAAATATACCTAAGAATTATAACAGACAATGCATCAAATCATTGTACACTTTTACTGAATATTTGAAATTCTGTCTATTTCATAATAGTTTTAGTAAAACAATCACGTATTCTCACTTATTCTCACATAGAAGTAACATCAAAACTTTGAAAATGATTAAATTTAAAATTTTTAATTTATTTGGAAAGCATTATAAGCGATTTCTTTTAATAGAATACCAAGAGGGAAGCGTCGATATACTATCCATGCGAATAATTGTAATTTATAATTTAATTATATCGATTACAAATGGATATGGAGTAGGGGAGTTGATACAAGTTGTTTGAGAAGGATCTATAGATCGAGTCATTGCTGCGGAACTCGCATGAAGCAGGTTTCGATCCGAGCTTAAATAAAAATGCACGTGAAAGCTCCGTACGTAAGCACAAAGAAAGGCAAGACAAATGAAAAGCGTAATCCCCCGGAAAGGCAGAAGAGGCAATCCGTCAAACGAGCGCTTGATTTTTATGGCAACTCTTCCCCTCCCCTCCCCGCCCCTTCCCCCGATCGATACGGGGTTGATATACCTGCACGCGACGTGGGTTGTCGATTTGGTTTTAATGGGGAGTATCGCGGATTCCGGATTCGGGATTTCGGAATTCGAAGCGGCAGTCGAGTGACGTGACGCACGGTTCTTACGCGGCTTAATACCTAGTAACTCACGTCAATCCTGGGAAATCCTCGTCTGGAGAGCTCGTAATGCCGAGATCAATACTAGTGGGCCGATGTTGGCGGCCCTGAACTTTGGAGTTGGCCACTTGCGTTACCCGCCGATAGTCTCGCGTCTTTTCATGCGTGTCCTCCTCTGTATTTAATTCCCTTGTTTTGTTGGTGCTCCTGTCCTCCTGTCCTCCTGTCCTCCTGTCCTCCTGTGCTGCTGCTTTGTGCCCAGAAAATTACTATCCGCCAAGTCTCCACTTTGTTTCCGAGTATTCTTCCGATCTTTTCAGAGCTCGCGTGCAGTTGCGATCGGTACTCGGGGAGAATGGCAGAGTACCGGTAATTCCTACGCAAATGCCGCGACAAGACTCACAAGACTCTTCATTATGGCACAAATTATTCGACAATAATTTTTTACATTAATCCGGCAGTAATAACAAAACGTTATTTCATTATGCAGAATGTCTTTATTGTGCCGTAAGGCCATTTATACACACTCAAGATACTTTTGCATTAAGCATGCGTCTAAAATTTTTATCTATATTTTTATGAAATATGAGCTTGCATTACAGTGCAACAAACTTAATGCAAGTTAGCATTAAGCGATCTTTAATAAGCTCCGTTGTTAAATTCAATCCCATCGTGTATATAAATTTAAAGTATACAGTTGTAATAAAGTTTAGTGCAGTTTTAAATTCAAATCACGTACGAACAAACAATTACACAAAATATATGAAATGCAGATCGTTTAATTAATACATGTTCATAACATAAATAAACAGTTACAGTACTAATTCTGGGATTATAATTATAATAATTGCATTTTCGACTAGTTCATGAGTTTGATTTTTGCTTCTTATATTTTTCAACAAAAATAATGCAAAAGGTCATTTGTATGTTAAATAAAATTAGTGTAAAATAATTTGTTGTTCAAATCCAAGGTGTACTTATAACGTACAAGTGCTGCAGCTTATATCATTAAAGTTAATATTAACTTTATTCAAATGCAAAAGTCCAAAATATTATAATAAATGTGCGGTAGGGAACGTTGTTTTAACGTCTATATTAAAACTATATTTAATTTAGAATTTAATTAAATTATTTAGTTTGAGTAAACAAAAATAACAATCGAGAGGAAGCTTTTACGAGTGCGGATTAAAACAAAAGTTAGGATCTTGGTTATGGAGCATTAAATGTTGGTTATCAGTTTTTAAAAAATTGAAAAAATATATGAAGCATGTTTGCAGCATCACACCTTAGTGATTTATATGACATGTTTATAAACACTGTAAATTTTATAGCCACTAGATATCCTTAGGTTTATAATAAAAAATATTACGATGTAGTCCGTGGAATAATGGAGAAAAATGATGTTACGATCGAATCTACTCGATGCCGTCAGAAACGGCTTTGAAGAAACCCGCCAAGAAATGGAAAAATAAAAGAGCGTGGAAGCGCACTGATGCAAACTGAAATTTTCACTACCGAAAGATATGGATGGGCAGGCAGCGCGTCTCCCGTTCCATCTCTCAATTTTCCATCCATTTCCGTTTAAGCCCCAGCATCCCTCTCTCTCTCTCTCTCTCTCTCTCGCTCCTGAGGAGCCGCGAGTTGGTTCGGCTGCACCGCCAGTACACTTGGACTTGTGCTGGCGGGTCGTTAAAATTTTATCAGCGATGGCCCAGAATCTTGGCTAACAGTGCGCCGCGCTTCTGCTTTTGGTGGTGGCAGCGCCGCTTCTGCCCGAGAGAGAGAGAGAGAGAGGGGGGGGGAGGAGAGGGAGACAGGGAGCGAGGCCATTACTTGGAGATCGAGTTCGAATCGTCAATTACAGAGCGAGAGAGCAGAGCATTTCCGACAAAATCTCGATAAGATAACCCGAGTGTATAGCGGTGCACTCCCGCTGCCAGTGTAATGGCGGTGTGGTGGTAGTAAACCGAGGCCTCGATAGTTTCCTTATACCCAACTAGTTTGCCGTTTCCGAGTGTCGCCTTTATTTATCGGCACTGGAATTGCTGGAGGAGCGTGTGAGACTGTCAGGCGAGTCGGGCTGCTCTGCATTTTCCCCAGGTCTAGGGCCATTAGCGGATTCACGCTTGATTTGGGTAATTGCTCCTCGAGTCTCCTTATAAATGGACGAGTTGCAAATTGTTCCCGTATTTACCGGCGCCGCCTCCTCGTGTGTTTCTAATTCTTTCCCAACTCCCCTCACCACCGACGCCGACGCCGACGCCAACGCCGACGCCGCTCCGCAACAATTTTGGCTCTCAAATCAGGCCGCCGTTTCCCTCCTCCTTGAAAGATAAAACAACCAAACGGTGTTTTCGCTGGAGGGTAGAAAAGAAACGGCGAACTCCAGTTATTTCGGATAAAGATCTTCAATTTCGTTAAATTCCAGAATTTTTACTTTAAACGTCCTTTTAATTTCCCGCATAAAATCCAGCGTAAGACTCGGCGCAATTGTTCCACATAATGCGCACACTAAACCGATTTATTACATATTCTCTGTACCTCATACATTGTGCCTTTATGCACCTTATCGAATTAAAAATAAAATTGATTCGCCTATACTCTTTTGGATTGAAGATTATGAAATTTCGATTGTGATATTTACGAGGTTCTAACCCCCTGACCTTAGAGAGCACGGATCTAACATTTTTAATCAAATTTATAAGATACTTTGTTGTTTAATATAATTTTGTTTATGAATTTTATGCGTATAAATGCAAATTTCCTTTTGTGCAGGCAAATTATATTTGCGTGCTCATATACTCGAAAATTTCCATAAAGAGGTTAAACCACTCAGTGGTTGCGATAGTTTGCATGATGGCGATGATGCACAACGCGAGTTATTATTGCAATGAATCATTTACCTATGAGCTCATAATTTATGAATACGAATACTCAAGGATAAAATAAGATGAAAGAACGAAATTTTCCCAAATTTAATATCCGAATTTTAATCCAAAATAGTAATATCCTCCAACAAATCTTCTTCGTGTAAACACAATTTAATAAGAAACTTTTAGTTTTGAGGTCGTAATATTAAATGACATTAAGGATTTAGAAATTTAACAAATCTGAAATATTAAATTTTTCAAAGAAAAAAAAAACAAGTTAAAAGGATCTTATTAATGAGCTGCAAAACCACAATTTCATTACGCTCGAAAGTGAGCTCACAAAAACAATAGGTCTTGTATTGATTGAAAATTTTTTTATATTCATTTTAACTTATAATCCTTGACTGTATAATAATAGAGGAGCTGTATAAATTTTAAATCCTCATAACGAAAGGAAATTTAAACATCACAACTTTCTGTAAGTCACTGGCATTACCGAAGCGAGACTAAAGCACCGAGTATCACGTTTCACCGGAAATTTTCGCGATTCGCGAGAAGAAGAAACCGTAGGAGATTCAATACTACGAATCCATCCGTTTCTTGATATAAAACCTTCCGAAGAGTTTTCACCACCTCCATCGAGTAAACACTCAGCCGGTCGTGCATAATTTCCAATCAGACTACTTAATCGAGCATTTCCAGCTTACACAAGCTCGCCCCATCATTCTTGGCGAAACTAAGCTAAGAAAGGAGAAGACAGAGAGCGAGCGGGTGAGCGTGCGGGTGAGCGAGAGGCAATGAGCGACAGACTTTAATTCTCATTCAAGAAGCTCACTCAGTTGGCGAGCTAACGTTTTTCACGAGACTTCCGTTTTGGCAAAAGCTTCATTCACTCAGTCCGTTTTACATGTACGTAAGAGATCGAACACCGTCCTTGAGGGAGGAAACAAATAAATGGAAAGAGTGAGAGAGAGAGAGAACGAGGGGGGTTTGTGTGTGGAGTATGACGGGGAGGGGAGGGGGGGGTAAGGAAAAGGTAAGAAAGGAGCAAAACGGGAAGAAGTAGAGGATCAGCGAGAGAGGAGACACAGATGGAAACGAAGTGACGTGGAGAGAAAAAGAGACCAAGTGCGAGCGACAGAGTTGGATGGCAAAAAGAGGGGGTGGAGGAGGTGAGAGATCCGCTAACGTTTTTTTTTTTCCAGACTCATTTCCGTTCTAGTCTCCATGCAAATCCTCTTACGCCGACATCATCGTTGTGGAGGTGAGTAGTTGGAGGGGGCGAGGGGGCGCAAAGGAACATCGAGCGAGTTTGCTCCACAAAAGAGCCAGATAACCGAAGGAATATACATAGATGTATATGTATGCGTACATACAATTTACACGTACGCATGTACAAATACGTATGAATGTACCGAGGATCGAGCGTGAGCTTGGATATACGTACAATATAAGACGTGAACTTTCAAGAATGTCATATAAATGGTGGGTGGGAGCTTATACGGAGCATGTGGGCGCGTGAATGGTGGAAGTGGCAGACTAGACACGCTGGAGTAACCCTAAAAACTTTTTCGGATCCGCACATACGGAAGAATCGTCGAGTATTTATGGATTTTAGGCGTTGTTAAAAGCAAGGATCCAGCGATATTGGATGGAGCGATGTCGAGAATTTTAAATTTAATTTTAACCGATTATCAACCGGTTATTCGTGTCGGCACAAATGCAGCCAGCGAATTAATTTGCCACACATTAGGAAATACTTTGTAGAAATATATCGTGCTAAAAGGAAATTGCACTGGGAAGAATTATGAAAGCAATATTCGAATCGAAATGTAATAAAAAGCGAGGGATTAAAATTGGATTAAAATCGAAGAGAAAATCTTATAAAATTGAAAGAATACATAAAATTTCCATGGTGTACATTATATTTTTAAGCTATTTCATTTTCGTCAGTATAAGTATTTCCAAAATGCATTCCTTCTATGAATCACATTATTTATATGAATACAAGATATTCAGAATTTTAATTTAAGCTTTATTCTAATAAATTCCGGGTTAATATTATTTATATTGGTATAAATATTAATTTTAAGCAAATATTCGGTAAAGTGTTAATATCAAAGGAATTGTGAATATGTTTTTGTATAGTGAATAACCAATGAGGTAGTATTACACTTTGAACACAACTATTTCATTAAAAGCGACACTTTTTTTCCTTTTTTTTTTAAAGGACATCGAATTACTTTTTATGTTGACACATCCATTGGTGCTCTATTGGCACGTGTAGATATATAATATACAGATAAACCTACATATGAAAGGAATATTGGTTCATTTAGTGTTTGAATCTTGCTATATTATATCAGAGGGACTCCAGATTTTCGATATCCGATCAGTTGGATACCAAGAGAATGTTCCCCTCCGGGATCAGAATGCAAAATGCACACACCCAGTCACACACACACACACACACACACACACACACAGAGCGAGAGAGAGAGAGAGAGAGAGACAAATACGCGGGCAGCACTGGTTGGTCGAATCAACGAGAGAGAGAGAGAGAGAGAGAGAGAGAGAGAGACAGACAGACAGACAGACAGAAAGACAGAGACAGAGAGACTAGTGCCATAGTTGCAATAAGGCTGATGCGCCGCGGATACTCTCAAGATCGACCCATAACCAGATATAGAAATGGAGATGGGAAAATGTGCACTTCCGCATCATCCCATAGGGCAATTGCATGAACTTTGAACATTGGTCAGTGAGATAAACTCGAGTGAACTAAATAATAGATGTTCACGTAAGAAGAATAAAATATTGATGTATAATAGCGCGAGGATGAAGCTTGTGCCCAAGGTGATGTAAGATTGCCTGCTTCGTGATTGCGTAATCCACTTAGAGTTTCACATATAGAAATATATATAGAACAAATATATGACATAATATTTTTGAAAAGATCCTATACGGGAAGATTCAATGCAAGTAAATAAATGATTCGAGTGAAAGGTATGAAACATTGGGATATACGCGGTATTGATGGAATTTCGCCCAGTCTGACAAATGGGACGCAACAAAGGATATAAATTCTATAGTGCTTTTTGAGCTTTTCATATTGCTAATGTATTGATACTAAAAAATTTAGAGTGTTGTATATAAAATTAACGGTCGAGTATAAAACTGTGGAATGTGAGTAATTTTTAGCTGTAATTGAATTTAATTATTTGGCTGGCTCTGTAAGATATTGTTTCGAGAATTAATTTACACCAATGGCAGGATTTTTTCATTAAACTATGTACCCGAGCAATAGTTTCAATAATTTTTTAATCAACAAATGGTACACTTTTCAAACCATTCTACGCTGAAGCTCTGGAATGGTTGTGGGTTGCGGCAAATGATGTTTGCTGAAAAATTTTCCAATTTTTCACAGATACAATAATTAAATGAATTTAAATAAAAGTAAATCAATTGCAATAACATAATATTTAAAGGATGAATAAACAGTCTATAAATAATTCATTTCAAAGTGAGGTTCATTTAAGATAAACATAACATAAGAGTACTATATTAATTAATGAAATATTATAAGAATGGTTGTACTTCAATATTGCGGACAAGCCTCGCAACCCTTAAAAAAAAAGAAAGAAATTTCCACAGGAATGTGCACCATGAGAACCAACAGCATAAATGAATATTTTCGCCTGGCAAATTCCTGGGATTGCTGCAAAAACAGAAGGCAGCCACATGTCAAAAGTCAAAAGGGGAAAGTGGGGTGGGGGGGGGCACACTGGGAGACCCCGGAGATGGGTCTACGGCGGTGCACACACAACAACAAACCACGTGACACCGAGGACGTCGACTTTGTCCGCCATTTTGGGCAGCATAGGCTTCAGGGGGACGAAAGCTCGAGCCACGGCGGAGACGCACGAGGATTGCCGAGCGCTTCGCCATGTGGTCCTTTGAGCGTCGGTCTGCCGGCAGCGCAAACTGGCGATCAATACCCTCGCACTGTGTGACCGAGACGGCGAATCGCCGAGGCGATCGGAAAGAGGAAAGAACGGGATCAACGGCTCGGAAACTGAAATAAAAATTCGACCTGAGTGTTCGTGGCTCGGGGTTGCAACTTTTGAGAACTAATTCCGAGCACTCGATCATATTTATGCAGGGGGTTGATACATTTTTATCGTATAACGTTATTAATAACAACGCTTTATCTTCGTGATTTCAATTTCAGTTTTATTTGGTGTGAGCTGCCGCATTGAGATGAATTTGGCAGAAATGCTTTAATGCTGCATGCAATTTTGATACAGATAGGCGCCGATAAAGCGATAAACGCAGAGGAAGGGGATGGGAAGGGATCAAGTTATAGTACAAAGTTATGTAAATGGTATTTTGGAGGTCACCAGTGGGGTGTTGCGATACCGCAGGTTTACTTCCTCATCCTCTGGATGTGCATCGCCACCGCAAGGACCCGGATTTGCGTACACGAGATTTATGACGCTTGTGCAACTTGCATGTGACAAGAACGACAGTGGCAGTGCGTGCGTTAATGTCACCGTCGCAGTCCTTGGTCCTTCGTCCTTCGATTGCCCTTCCCAATATCCCTTTCCTCCTCCCCTTGCTCGGTCGCCACTTGATTTTCGACCCTTTGTAGCGCTTTATACCCGCGGCAACCACCGCTGCTACTAGCCATTCAATTCTCCCCTTCCCCGGCAATCTATTCTGCGTGTCGCCGCACCACTCAAACTCCAGGACAGAGCCGAGCAATAGAACAATTTGGGAATATGGCTATACCCTGGAAGAATTTTCCGATGCTGCACTGATGGCAAAGTGCGTTTATTGCGGATTTTTCCGACGGATTTTTCGGGGATGAAATGCGAGTGAGTGAAATAGACGCGTCATCAGAGGAGGGGGAGGGGGCGGGAGGGTTGGCTATTTACTATTTACGGTGATTGTTTGTGTGCGCAACCGCATTTGTCGATTCCGCATAAATATGCAAATGGGCTCACGCCTAGATGCCTCAAGCATGATTTTCTGAATTATTAATATTACATTGCTCTTCGGTAATACGAAGATGAGAATGTACGGGAGCAGTTAATATACAAGTTACGATCGGATGAACGGGTTGTGGGTTTGCACATTTTTCGTCTCCGTTATTAACCGCTTAATTTATCGCGTGGCCGTGTCCTCGAATTCCGCTTTAATAAAATAAATCCAATGAAAGTGGGCGGAAAAATTTGTCGGGCAGTTTTTTTTTTCATAAACGAGTAGTCCGCACATTTATTAAAGCGCATAAGCTGAATATTGTCTTTGGTTTGAGGCACCAGATTACCGACCGCCGTTACTCGGCATTAATGGATCGTTTGACCGACCTCTAGGAGTTGCCAATATTCGAGCTTATAAAATGAATAGACGCGACTTGGGGAAAGAAATTCGAGCTGCGATATAGTGCTTATAGTTCGGAAAAGAGGAAACTCGAGATATTCAACAACTTTGTTATTGTATTTGGGAAAAAAAGGAAACTCGAATAATGAGTTTTCATCGCGTGTGTTCGCAAACCGGATATTCTCAACTCCGAAATATTCAAGAGAATCTAGGAAAATTTGGGTTATTTATGCATGATGAAAAAAAGTATTATTCTTTATTTATGTAATACTTGTATCTTTATAATTTTCTTGTATAATATGAGAAATTATATATATATATATATATATATATATTTAAAACAAATTTTCATGTACAATTGTCGTAAAAGAGAATTACTTTTAGTAAATGTTGTTATGTTACATTTAAGAGGATATCTAGCCAATTTATAGATATAAAAAAAACGTATTTTCAAAAAAAAGAATTCTCCTACGTTTTTAGAATATTTTTATTGCTCAACATATGTGACTTTGGCTAAAGCTTCATCTAGTCATTATTTTTCTATAAAAGAGAATTTTTTAAACCCTTTATATACAAATACATTGGAATATTTACATGATGTTCTTTTAAAGTTTCTGAAAGTTTTAGATTTTAAACAAAATTTAAAAGATTTTCATTCTATATCATACTTATATTTAATCTATAAATTCAATGTACAGGTGCATAGATAATCGGCTTACAGTAAATTACTTATCTAATTTAATTTCAATTTTGAAAAAATTGTAAATTCCTTTTTGAATCTGAATAATGTGAATCTCGAACAAAACATCAATGGTTTAAACAAGGATGGAATTTGCAATCTCTTATTTTTGTGTAGTCCTCGTACATCAGCTTCAGACTCTGGGGATATCTGTTCATTCTTCTAAATTCTTTTAAAGACTCGTGTTGTATACACTGGATCGTTAATGATAAGCTTTACAATGTAATTGATTGCTATACTATTCTAAAATAAATTTAACGATTCTAAAGCATGTATATATATTTTAATCTGTAATTTTTAGCAGTTATGAAAATATTCACAGTCAAAATATGTAAAGTTTAAAAAATAAAAATAAAATATTTTTATTTTATTTTTTTTAGCGTAAAACATTCCAATAAATTGTATATATTAAATATTATTCTCTAGACTTGCGACATGATTCATACCAACAATTAGAATATTTTTCATGTCGAGTTTATGGGAAAGAGATATTGCAGCTCGGATAATAAATAATCGTTAGGTGATTGAAGGAACTGGGTTGGGGGGGGGGACGAAAAAAGGAGAAATAGCAAAGTGGGCAAAAAAAAAGGGAGAGGAAGAAAGTGAATTGTGCCGGCTGTTGAAGGGAACAAGGATTGACGAGGAAGTAAAAGAGAAACAGGAAGAGAAAGGGAGCGAGAAAGAGGGAGAGGGAGATAGACAGATGTCGGGGACAATGGTGCGAGCTGCGCAACCCATTCGAGCGATCTACCTTACTGTCTCATCATGTAAATTGTACGAGTACAGGCTTCGGGTCCCTAAGAGCCTCGTGAATCTGCACGACTACATGTTTGCACCTCGGCAATTTGGTTCACCTCTTTCTTTCTCTCTCCGACACCGAATTGCTGTTCTGATGGATAGTGCAAGCAATGTTTCCTCCGCATGTGGCTCGCTAAGTATGCGTTGGCTCCTTACATATTAATGTCTGCACACACGCACGCATGTTCCTGAAATTCTAATCGACACGAAGACATCGGATCGGTATCGTCAGTCGGAGGAGGGATTGTAGTTTGGGCCGGTAATACCTACAATATCCATGCGTAATTTACAATTAGCCCCGAATGGGAAATTAATGCATGTTGAGCAAGCGGAGCTACGTCGGTGTGTACTCGAGAACAACAAGGACACGAATATCGCCAATTTGCAGAGAAGCTCGAATCTTCTTTTTGCGTGCTCTCTCCCCAAATGTTTTTCGGTCCCAAGTTATAAAGTTAATAAAAAACTCCGTTTTCATTTAAATCCCTCTCCACTAGTTTTCGATATTGCATTAGATTAATAAAAGTCGGCGCATCGCCCGAGCTTCGTAAAATTTGCTCGTCTGAAAGAGGAGGAGAGGAGCGCATAGCCAGATATTTAGATAGTTTGACAGAAAGGCGGAGGGAAAAGGGAGCGAGGGTCGAGGGGAGAGATGGAATCAAATAGACACACAAAGGATGACACAAAGAGTGAGAGGCGGATTAAACGCTATAGGTGGTCGAGATTCGCATCGAGCAAAGAAGGAAGTTTTTCTCTAGTGGATGAGCGAACCAATGGGAACATTACCATTGGGAAGATTTCCGAGTCCTGAGAAAATGCTACCGGGGCACAGTGGCTTTTCCTCCTTTTCCCTCTTTTCCGAAGCGAAAAAGGATTGGGAGGACGATAAGGATCACCGGGAACACCGAGCGAGTGAATGTTCGATGCTCGTTACACCGAACCTCTTCACGCCCCCAGGAGAGTGAGCCTCGCACCTCAGCTTGGCTCTCCTGTGTGCACCGGTGCACTTAGCCCCGCTCGCGTGTGTGACTTGCACACACAGACGAGGCCCAAGAAGAATGGCAGAGGTGATTTCAAAAAAGGAGGATGGGCGAGAAAAATGGGAGGGAACGAGTAGGTGAGGAGAAAATCCGAGGAGGAAGAATGGGTTTAAATGGGTCCGATTTCATTCTGGCAGGGAATCCTGGCATTTCCGCCTTGGGCTTTTTGTGCCTCCTCTTCGTCGCCGCCGCCGTCGTCGTCGTCGTCGTCCTCGTCGTGGATCCTCCTTGTACACGGATACAGTAATCGGGGTCATATTTACCAGGCACGTACCCACACTCTCGCAGGGATTTCCCAGACTTTTGTGTTTGGAAAGGAAGGCGACACACGTGGCGGAGCTGAAAAACCAGAGAAACCACATCGCTGATAGAATAAAAAGCTTATTTGGGATGGGTAGATGAGCTCCCTGATGGAAGATTGAGTCGTTAATCGAACCGTTTCTTTCTTTGCGTATCGCCTTTCCCGAGTGATTGAAACGTTAGCACACTCCCCGTATTTGCTCTCTCCCGCGTGTCAGTCCCCGCTCTCCTTCTCTCTCTCTCTCTCTCTCTCTCTCTCTCTCTCTCCCTCTCTTTGTGTGTTTGCACGCATCCTCTCTCTTGAGCACGTACCCTCTCCACTCTTATCTCTCCTTTTTCCTTTCACCTCCTTTTAAATTCAATGAAGAATCGATGGATGAGAGGGTCACGAATATAATTAATTAATTAATTTTGTTTCCTTTGTTTGCGGTGTAATTCTCGGCTTGTAAGGGAACGCGGTGTAAAGTTGCTATTTACTTGGCAGATCTGAAACAAAAGATTAGACCTTATTACAAAAGCTCGTAATAAATATCCTTTGCTTTTCAAAAACCAACAGAAAGATTGTAAAACTCGTGCTGCAGAACCCATTTCTCAATCCAAAAAGCACCTAAACTCTTATAAAAAATAAAAAAAAGCTTCCATAAAACGTCAATCTTGGGTAAATTGTCATTGCTTTAGTTGGTATCGGTTAGAGCTGCTTATCTTCAAATTTAGTCACGAGCAATAAATACTTTTGAAATCATCGTTTCATCCGCGCAAAACACGGAAGAATAACTTGCCAAATGCAACTTATAACTAAAAGCCTCGATTCCTGCATATTCGCCAGTAAATCTAAAATGGTCTCGTGTGCAGGCTGAAAACGTCAACGTCCATCAGCAGCCCATATATTGTGTGTGCCAGAGTATTGAAATTATGTAAGCTCCCAATTGAATCGTTCCAATAGTTTCTCGGCCTTCTGCCCCTGAGAAATTTATTATCGGGACTCTCATTTTCAAGTTCTTTTGGACTTGAATAAAATTTCCGGTGCACACGGACTTTTATTTTGCATCGGAGCTCGACGAGGATTTCTTTGTGATTATTTAATCAGAGCGGTTCCCGGTTCTTAATGAAAAATATTTTCAATAGAAACATGGATAATGACACAATAAGCTGACATTATAAGCCGACTGCATCAGTAGTTGAACAATCAATACATCGATGTACATTGATTAATGCAATACATTGACATGTAGATTTCTGATAAATGTAATATTATCCGAATCACATTTAAAATAACCCAGAATTTTATATTAAAATTATACTCAATAAATATTTAATATGAAATTATAAAATTCATTTCAAATTAAATGTTGCATCAGATTAAATTAATTTTTTGTACTATAAATAAGATTTCGTAAATTAATCTTAATAAACATACAGAATTTAATTAATTCAATCAAAAACAATTACTTTAATATATACGATATAAATATATTCAGTTCATGGCATTTAATATTCGATTAAAATAAACTTATTAATTCAACAATAATTCTATCAATATTTAAATCAAATAAATTTATTCTTTTAATTTACTGCGTTTAACATTGTATAATGATAATTTAATTTAATAAAAATGTTTTATATTAAAGAAGAATGATTTTAATTTTTCAAGTATTTTTTCTATTCTTTAATTATTGATTCAATCTATTAATTATGCTTTTATACATTTTTAAGCCTTAATTTATGACGAAGATGAAATCTTTCAAAATTTTATAAAAAAATTAAATTATAATCGACCATAAATTCTTGTTAAAATAATTATCAATTTATCAAAAGAAAATAAAACTTAATTGGCAATATTTTTGTTGCTATTTTTAGATAGAAATTTAAATTAAATTATTTTTAGGCATTCCGATTGATAAAGATAATGTAATTCTTTATAACATTAATTTATATTCATAAAGCATTCCTTTTAAAAAAATCGATATTTGAATTTCAGTCCATTATAAATAGTATTTGTAGAAAATATTTTGTATAATTTGTTGTACAAAGTTGAATATCCATCTAAAAAAGAAAAAAAGTAGCGCTGTTTTATTAAGAATAAAAGTAAAACAATCGCGCCATTCAAATATTAGCAAGGAATTTATTGCTCGAATAAATTATGGCAGCCACATCATCAATCGGATTTTCAATAGAATAAGAGTAAGCTAACTCGGAATTTTATTCAACGCGGTTAACTGAGTCACCGGGCCAACCAAATTCTTCATTCACCTTGTTTCGGTTTCCCTTCGTTTCCCTAATTTATTTTCCTGACTTATTCGAACCGCAGAAATCGGAAAAGTTGTAGGGAAAAGTCAAAGAAACGATAGTGCACTGGGAAAAGTTTCTCGCTCGTGAAAGAAGCATTTTCGAGGCGGCAAGGTAAGGAGGTGAGGGCGATGTTTGCCGATTGAGTTTTATGAAATATAAAACTCGGCGTCAGGAGGCCGAGCTTTTTCCGCTCTCGAAGGAGGTCCTTTGTTTCCCCCAATACCGTCACTGTCATCACACGGGACATGAAATTCTCTTCTCTCAGCGTTTCTTATTTTTTTGTTTTTGTGGATCCCGGGCACCAAGTGTCGCTACTACAACTCCAGGTCGGACAAGCGTCGCGTTAACGCTCATCTTGTATTCCCCGCATCTTTTTATCATTACCCCGATAACCGCGCTACAAAAATTTATGCATTTTCAGCATCCCTCCAGTGGGGAAGGGGAAGAAAAAAAAACTTCGAGTGGGATTTTCATTAATGTCGGAATAATGACTCGGCGGGCGGGGGGGGGGAAGTAACGCGTTCAATCTGTGTGCTCTCGGCAATGACTGACAACACATTTTTGATTCTTTTCTAATTGACTTCTTTTATATTCACTGCCACAGTCACTGGGCACGGGAATGCCTTTGCGATTACACACGACACATTCGATTAGCTTTAACTCGATGTAAAACTTCTGTCGATCATTTTATAATCTATCGTCCCACCAATACTCGCCCATAAATGCACTTCATTTTTGTGTACACAACTCTTGTCGTTTCTTCGTGTTTTTTAGAGATTTGAAGATACCCGGCATAAAGTAGTTCTTTGATATTTTTATTCATTAGACACTACTCTGTTTCTTGCTAATTGATTTTTGGAATTATCATAGCGTTATTTAATTCATTGGCGTTAAATTCATTATCACTAAAAAATGGATTAACATCAACATAATAATCACATTAGTTTCTCTGTGAATTACTATTATTGTTCCTTTTTCACATCAAATATTGATTACAAGTATTTGATTAAATATCTCCATACTAAAATAAAATCTTTACTCGACGTTTTATTTTATAACAATATTAATTACAAGTTTTCAATAAAAATACTGTTACTATTCCTTGCTATAGGAATTATATAATTAATTAGAATAAAGAGTTGAAATAATTCAAAACAGAATTTTTTTTGTTATTTTTTAATTAAAATCTTTATATTTGAAGATTTAACCTCACAGTATTTTGAAAGTTAAATACGATATTTTATATTTTTTCGCTTTTTCATGATAAAAATCGAAGTAAATTTCTTTTCTTTTAAGATTTCACTACCACGAAAATTAATAAATAGGTGTACAAATGGTTTTATATTTTATGCTTGCACGTTTAATTTTTTTATAAAAAATAAAGTATAGAGAAATTGTATAATGTATGTCTTCATTGAAAGAAACGCGAGTTGAAGTACTCCATATTTTTATTTTAAAGTTCGTGCGTCTTGTGGATTATTCAAATATTTCAAAAATAGTACAGCTTAGTAGTGATACGCGCTCAGAGAAAAAAGGTAATCGGCTTACTTTAAACTGCGCAATCCGTTTTGCTAAGAATTTGCTTAATAGATATTTAAAAAAAAGAAGAAGAAGTAATTTTCTTCCCTTGAATTTTTATCTCTATTTTATTAAATTTCTTAATTTATCATAAAAAGAATACATTTTTGTATCTAGAATATGATGTTTTGCAGTTACACTGGTCGTTTTAAATTGATATTTTTATCTTTCTTTATAATAGAATAAATAAGTCATTTAGTAGAGAAAATGGTTTTCAATTACATATTAACTGCACTCGTAACAATTTTCTTCAAATGCGAAGCATCAGGGCATCATAAAAGTTACGTAGCCATTTATAAAGATTCACGTAGTGAGCCGTAAAAAGACTTGCATGTGGTTTTCGTACGCATGCACTCGCAAGTTGAAAAGCCGAAGGATCGCAGGGAAATTGTATTGTGGACCATTGATCTGGAAAATACATTACCCACACTTTTTTCCATATGATATTAAGAAATTGCAAGTTTCTATTTTTTTTTGCTTATACGATCATAATACTTTTTTTTAATTTTTTTTGATTTTGTCTACGATCCAATTTAAGGCACACGTGTGAACATTCCATTCATTTTCAATTGGAAAAAGCGCAGGTTTTTTGTTTTTCCGTCTTCGTTCTTTCTCACTTTTCCTAAAATAAATACGCAGTTCTTGATTCTTTGATGTTACGGGCAAGAAAAGTTTTCCTCTGTGACTTTCTTCCTGTCCGTTAAAGGCTTCTCTCTACTTAAAAGATAAAAATAAAAATAAATAAAGATGGCGAATGATTCTGAAAGCATGTGCGGAAAATTGTCAATTTCACACTTCTAATATAATTTTGGCTTGTTTTGTATTAGTAAAAAATTCTTTATCATTCGCATGCTGTTCCGACGACATTAGTGTAACAATAACGTTACTTGAATTAAGTTGTTTTTGCGCGAGGCTGCATAATCAGGTTCTACAATCCTTTCAGCATTAGAATAACTATACTCATGCATGTACTTAGTTTTTGGATGGGTGTGGCCTGATGATAATATAAACTGTTTCACAAAGCTGCACTAGAACTGGTTTTTTGTTGATTTGAAACAAATGGGCCACTGAGAATCTGCTTTATATGTAAGATAATATGCAATATTGAGCCAGACACACATTATAATTCAATAAACTTATTTCTACAAACTTAATTTTCACAATAAAATTTTTACATTAAAATATAATTTTAAGATTGCCCTATACTTTTTAATATTTTATATTTCAATTTGCAATAGTAAATTTGAACCGTATTATCGTTAATCAAGATATTTTTTTAACTTGTCAAATAAAGCAAACGTTAAAAGCAATAAATTTTTTTCTGAAGTCTAAATGTTATCTAATAATTATCTTATGTTTACGTACATGTAGCTCAATGAGTGTGTCGTTATTTATAATTTTAAATGAAACAATTTTGTTTTCCTGAAATAACTCTTATCTACACTCCATATGATCACTTGAATTTCCATCATTAACTTCTTATATCCAGATGTTTTATACGTGTGCACTTATAGAGATGAAAAATGAAATAGAGAAAATAAAAATAATACTTTAAAGCTACTCTGAAATGAGTTTTTCAGTAATACGTTTTTTTAGAATAATGCATACAAAATACTTAAATGAAAAAGTAAAGTTTGATTCACAGATCGAGTATTAATTAAAAAAAATTAAAAGCAAGCTGCAAGTTGACTCACGTTTCTCCTATATCTCTTCTTCTTCTCCTCCTTCCCGGTGGTCCATTGCAGCCTCTGTTGAGTTCAGAGGGAACGACTTTTGTGATGAAACTCTCCGGACTGTTTCTTAGGTGATTGTCCCACGATCACGACTTTGTCTTATTATCTTTCTAACTCCCAACTTTCTTTTTCCCCTCTCGATTGATGCATCCGAGGATCTAGAGCCTCATCACAAACTCCTAATGCGCACCGACTGATCAAAGAATAGATCGCTATAAAAATCTGGACGGGAATTTATCTGAAAGAGGGAAAAAAAAAAAAATTTTATCGACGTAGGTCATTAGCGCCGTACCTGAGTCTCCCCCCCCCTTTCCCCCCTCGCCCCTCCACCGCTCGCCTCGCCAACTCATCTCTTGTTGCGCTGTGACAATCAGCTGTCGTGAAACAAGAGAACCTACTCTCGTTACAAATTAAAGACCGACAGTGGTGTGCCTTCGTGTAAGCCTAGAAGTTGCCTATTTCGCTTGTGCACGCCACGTAACACAATATTTTAGCATAAGCGATCCTGTCGCGTGGCATCTGCGATTTAAGACAAAAATTACTGTATAACTGTAGAGTGCAATACTCGTGCATTGATGATTTACAGCGATCCAAAGCGAAATCTCAATTCAATTTTGTCTTTAATGTTTAAAGATACGTTGTTAATTAATTTAATAATATTTAACAACGTATCATCGCGTATATTGCTGTATAAATAGCACGTACTGTTTGTTAATGTATAATTAATGAACATAATTCTGGTGTAATATTGGTAGACGCTGTGGATGCCTGGTTACCTACTACTTATGCGTTTAATGCTTCTCAAACATAATAAGGGTTCTCGGTCCTTGTTCGTTAGTCGAACGAAATACATTACAAAATGTAATTTTTTTTCTTTGAAATCAATTTGAGCATTGTATTTAGCACAAAGAAAGTATGGGATATCGATGTAAATTAGTAAATCTTGAGCAACGATTTAAAATTGCATCTTCGCACTCACAACAAGGTATTTTGATCCCTCGGGTTGAGTCAACAATTGACAGGAAGCGTCACTGTTAATTCAGTTGATCAACTGGACTTACAGTTACGGGGAAGCATTACAGTTCACGCAACCGAACGAGACTGAATTAGGGATGGATAGGTAACATCGCAGTCTATCAACCACACCCACACCCATGTTCGAGTGTTGAAGTTCACACAGATAAATGAAATCAGATTACCAATTCAATTTAACTTGCGGACCAAAAATCATCGCAAAGGAGTTGCGCGAAAAGCATAATTTAATTCGACGAATCGTTCACTAATTCTGTATTCATAAAGTGTAATCGCGTGTCGTTATCAAAAAGTTGGAATTTAAAATGTTTGAGGCAATTTCAAAAAATTTTATTGGCTACTCTTAATTGTCAGAGTGAAATTAATTTGTTTGGAAAGATGATAAGCGTTTTTACCACATATTATTATATATATTTAAAAAAGGTAAAGAAAGTTCATGCAACAGTTTTCGAGAACAATCAAATGATAGAATTAACGTTTTTTCAGGATAATAATATTTGTAATTAAAGGTCGAAAAGTTTTAAGGAAATTATAGAGATTTATTGAATTATTTACAAAATAATACACCGAATATTGTGTACATCAACTATAGGTTTATTTAAGTCAAACCATCTAAGTATGGATCTTCGACTTAATTTAATTCGGTTAAATTTACTAAAATTTAATCATCAACATTAAACAAAGTTATATTTTTCGATGATATTTCGTTTCACTATAATAATTCACAAGTTGCTCCAGTATAAAGGTTAATTTATCCAATATCCAACCTAACGAATAGACTGACTAATAAAAAAAAATGTTTTTATTATAGATTGTTGTTAGTTGTACGATAGCTCTTGATATTTTTAACATATTCCATCACAATTTCAAAGAAATTTTAATAAAATATGGAAGTTTTTTAAATAGTCAATTTATGAAAGGAAATTCATGAACACGATTAGCCAGATAACTAATGGTGTCAAAAAATATTCGGAGTATTAGTTATTTAGTTTTTAAAAGCTTTTTTATCTAAGCGATAATTTAAAAATTAGGCGAATATAGATGAGTGGAAGGAAATGTATGTAGAGACTCAACTTATTCATTAGAAGAAGTTATAAGTATTTCTTAAATAATAAAAAGACATTCTTGATAATTGGAAAGCGATAAAAACATTAAATGCTAATACATACTTACTTAAATGGTGAAAAGTTAAATTGTTCGTCAATAATTATAAAACCGCAGACACCTGATAAACTATATCATACATCTATAAATAATTATACGAAAGAAAGAAATACGCTCTGCAGAAAAAAATTATTTAGTGAATAAAAGATAAATACAAAAAGCCTTATACTTCAAAATATTATTCGAATTTAAAAGTTAAATGTAGATAAATGAATACATAATTAAGGTTTAATTTTTTAAATTGCTTATGTGCAAATCATGGTATGTCAGTACGTAATGTGTACAATGACAAGCACCACTTTATTATACAAACTCCACTTGAGCATCAATACATTATCACGCGTTCAATGAAGAACATGAATGACCAAGTATTTTTATCTCCTACTGTGATCAATTTCATAGATAACCGCAGGAAGTTGCAAAGCACTCGAGTCCTTTGTACGCGTGTATACAAACTAAATTGTTGATCCCGACATTGTCAGAAATTCCATTTAACTAGAAAAAATATTAATGCCCTGTAAATGACAATAATTAATTTCTATAAGTGCAAAATCAACAGTGTAATAAAATTCAATAGAAGCTTGTAGTCCGTTAGACTACCGTTTGAGATAACAGATAATTTTTCCAAGCGTGTTTTACTTTTCATGTAAAAAGATCCAAACTGTTAAAATACTCTTTAACGTTATTTTAGTCGATCCTAAATACGATAGATGCATTATTAAGGGTACTAATATTTTATACATTATTATGCTATAAATAAATAGTTTTAAACTTTAATGATGAAATGTTGGAAAAACGAGATTTTAATAGGTACTTATGGTCAAAGTACTAACAGGAAGGTGATGTAGTTATTGATTTATAATTTATTCAAGGAAACTTGTAAGACATATTTAGCAAAATTCAGAGAAATTTAAGAAAAATCAATAATTAAACGTTGGTCCATCGAGGAAGAATCTAAAGCAGCACTTTGTAAAAAGTATTTGCAATTAAACTTGAAATGGATATATATATATATAAATAGATTTTGACATTAAAAATTAAAATAATTCAACGAAAAGAATCGACTATACTGATCTGCTTTTTTATACATTTCAAGGGTCGATAGAAAAACATGATAGCAAAGCAAAATATTGAATTCACCAGTATGAAGGATTAGTCACGTATCAACGTAACCAACTAAGCCAAAATTATATTATTTTACCTCAGGATTGTAAATGGGTTAAGCTTGATAAATAAACAAAGCTTTGTTTTGAAAACTTTTACAAAATATCAAACGGCTTGTTGTTAACTGATATTTTGCACATCAAATCAGTCATTTAATCTAATTTAATATTGCTCAGTGTAAAATATCAACGAAAATAATTGAGTTTTAAGAAAATATCTAATAGATAAAATGTCTTTATTATTAATTTATAATATTTAATAAATTAATAGCAGAGGTACAAATATATAAGAAATACATATTTTATTACACTGCTTGATTACATCATTAAAATTTAATAAAAATATTATTTTACTACATTATTGGAAATTACTGTATATTCTAATAAGATTTGTGTCGTGTATTTTCTTAATTAGATTTAACGTCATTGTTCTACATGATATTAATTTCACTAACTGGTTTACTTAATAACTGCAGAAGGTATACTACAAGATATTAAATCTTGTTTCTATATTTATCAATGACAGAATAACATTTTAAAAGAATATTTTGCTCTGTTATGTCCAAAATATACTCGTATAACAAATAATAAAATACGCGTATGAAAATTTCATATTTATTCTATGTATATCCTCTATGTTTTAAAAAAAATTATAAAATTTGTACAAAAAAAATATTGGCTATATATAATTTATTTTAAAATATTATTAATAATGTTTACAAATATCAACATTTTTCTGGATTAAGATAAATCTAAAAGTAAGGAAAAAATTATAAATGGTAGTTATTATAAAAAGTTTTACATTGCATTTTATACGTGCAAAGTATTGTCGAACGTTTGTGACAATTTAATCGGCTGGATTACTTTCTAAAAAGGATCGTCAATTTGAAGTTTTATAATTAAATAAACGTCCACAATAATAGAATGTGCTATGTATAAAATAAGTTTAATTAAAATATTTACAAGATAAAAAATTAGACAAAAATCAAATTCATTAAAAAGATAAGATCATTAAGAGATACATATTTTGGGAGACTATCATATACAGTATTAGTGTTTATCATTGTCACATTAATCCATATTTGTATAATATATATTATACATTACATATATTGTAATGTTTGATTATAAATTATTTATCATTAAATTAATTATACACACACGCATACGCGCGTACACACACACACACACACACACACACACACACACGTACATACACGTATCCTTGAGTATATTTGTTAATATGAATACTCTTTATAAACTGTAATAAATTCAAGAATGAAAGTAAATGTAGTTAATTAGTTTCTAGAAAAAGTGAATCACGTAAGAATTTTTGTTTGAGTTTCAGTAAATATTTTAATGAAGTTCCTCCAGATGTTACAGTAATTTTTGCTAACTATGCAAGCGCTGTACATCATAAGAAATATTACTAGAATTTCAAAGAAAACTTGCTAAAAGTATAATAAACTTCAGTATATAATTTTATGTAATTGTCACTTTATTTGTAATATTATTTAAAACACATCATGGTTTTTCTACAATTTGTGAAAAAGTTAATTTTAAAGAGAAATCCTTTAAAATTTTAAATTAAATTAAAATAATAGTTACACTTGTGCAATTTCTTATGCATAACTTCAATGTTTATTTAATAAACCACGGAGTTTCGTACGAAACTAGAGCCACATGAAATCTTTTTTATCTTACTGTCACAAACACGTGCTTTGCTTTCAGTATTTTATTTGAATATGCGTATTTTGAAATTGAAGGAGAAAAAGGTTTTTTTATTGTAAACTGATAAAAAAAAACTATGAAGTCTTGCAATACAATTCAATATTCCTCTCTGTAAAAGAGGAATTAAAAGTTATGGAAAAGTACGATATTTATCGTCCACCCGTACCTTTATTCTTCTTGTCCGGAAACTTTGATGGACATGGAGACAAGATTTTATAACGTTTTATACGATTTGTAAAGGCGTAGTATCTATACATCGATGGGTAGGAATATTGAAGTTTTTCATGATTTTTAATAATCCTTTTTCGAAGATTGGAATATTACGGTTATCAGGATTCTCTTTATGTTTCCCATCGAAAAATGCCATAAAAGTACTTCTGCCTGGTGCTCGTCCGACTTGGCAAGTAAAGCCTGACCATTCGGACACCTTCCAGATTCGCGAATCCCGAGGAGATGCGACAGCGGTGTAGGGTATCGCAAAACGTGGACGACGTCTAGGGCAAGAGAAAGAGGTCAATCTCAAAGACTCGTGGCGAAATGAATTTTGCCGGCATGGAACATTGATCGGTGGTGGTAAGAGCAGTAAGAGGCTGACTCGAGTTCGCCCACCCTCGGCCAAAACTCGGCTGCCAGCCCCGAGAGCATCTTGCCGGGTAAAGTTTTCGGACTCGAGCCGCGACTTCTCGACGTTTCGCGGCGGTCGGAAAAGCGGAAGGAAATGGCCGAAGCTGACGCAGAAAAATAAGGAAGAGAACGTCAGGATGAGTTAGGAGGTTCGGTGCATCCGAGGGGATGGCGCGAATTTTATCTCGGATTCGCATACTTTTGGGGCTTGCACAACACTGTCTTTTTCATGAAGAACTAGAAAAGCTTGTTTATGCTTGGTGTGCAAGACTTTTACCGTCGATCCAGATAAACACGTTTCAAAATGAACTTGCCTTCTTATTTTTCACCAAATTCTTCTCAATATAGAGATTAAAAAACTTTAAAATAACACAATTCCTGCCTGCTGTATCGAAACAATTTATCTCTGTCACAATATTGCATTGTATTAATATTTTATGGATAATAGGAATCATCAGTAAAGACAATAACTTGTGTTATTGTGGCATTAAAACAATACACTGTTATTGCTTCGTTTTATTTTTTAAAATGCACTTGTGACATTTATATAAACTATAAACTTGTAATTTTCAAAAAGAAGAAAAAAGTACTTTTTAATTTGATATAATATATCAAATTTACATATTTCTTTTCCATTAAATTTAAATTAAAAGTATTTTTATGACTACAATAGATTATAAGTTGTAATTTCAATTTTTCACCTACAGACTCGTTTATAAGAAATTGCACATGCACATGAGTTACGTTCTCTTAATTAAGTTTCGTAAAAATAAAAAATTATTTTTGTTGTGAAGCTTTTTCAAACTACCGTAAATATAATTTCTTTATAAATCTTATATTTACTAGATTTATCCTTACCTACTTTTTTAAACTCATAGTAGTTTCCATTGCCTCTAGGATTGTTATGTACTCAAGAAATTTTTATTATTTCGAGCGAAACTGATTTTTTACTCTATTCTTTATTGCTGGTTTCTTTTCATATCAGGGCATAAAAACTTCTTAGAAATCTGCAGTTTCTAACTTTATAAAAATTTAAAATGGTACCATTCAGAGTAATTTTTTTCCTTGTTAAAATCTCTCATATTTCGAATCTTTTATGTCCTAACGTCACATTCGTGACAGCAAGTATGCATAGGGTCCAGATAGACTCGTCCTGCGACATTTGGTATATCCTGAAAATATTGTTTTAGGGATTAGAGGGGAATTTTCAAGTTGATTACGAGTGATAAGATTAATTGACAGTTGTATTTTTGAAATAGCCTTGGCCAATTCGTTTTTCCGAAGGTATTGCTTATTCATCGTCCATCTATCTGGCCGAGAGAAGCGAGAGCTTATCTCCGAGCCATCACAAGACTTAGTGCAATCTAAAATTGTCAACAGCAGATCTTGGGAGCAGATGGTATTAGGTTGTTGGTCACGTTTTTGCATGGGAGAAGTTATCGTGTCTTCCAGTTTATTTCTCTTTGTAGGTGCGGGACGATGTCCAGGAATCGGTCAGCTCGAGTGTATACCGAGGGTACGGGTACATATAATCGACATCCCGGTCCCGTTGCTCCGGCTCCTCTCGTATTATCGCGAGAGATGTCGATGGCTTCCTCCTCCCTCCCCACCCCTCCCCCTCACTCGAATGCATCATAGTTGCAGTGTAGTTACCGGTTGCCGTCCGAGCGGCGTGTCTAGGGTTGGTGCGCGACCCACCGTGTCCCCTGACCTCGACATAATTATCAGTCACCCAAGCACGTATCGCTAATTGCATAGACCACCGCTGAAAGGGAACATGTCCGAAATAACTGCCTCGGGTTAATCAACGCCTAGCGCATGGACAACCAGAGACGAAGAGGAAGCGAACAACGGAGAAAGAGAGAGAGAGAGAAAGAGTGAGAGAGTGCGGTTTCAGGGGTTCGGGGCGGGGGGGGGAGGGAGGGAGGGACAAAGCTGTTGGTCTCGCAACTCTCGATCTTCCCTCAAGGTGGAATCATCTTTGAATTACGAATAAGGAAAGGGAGAGCATATGTACAGGAAACGCCGTTGCAACGAAGACACTTTTCTAGGAAAATGCGGCCCGCAGGATATACTCCCTGAAACTGAGTTGTGCCAACGTGCACGGGATAGTTATTTTCTTCCGAGATTCCGCATTCGGTGGAACGTCTGAGGATCCTTGTTCTCCATTTTTATGCGCCTGTCAAGTTATCCATTGAAAATAAAAGCAATATAGTCAAAGTCAATTTACATCGAGCGAAACCCAATTCCTAAAACGAGGATTACAACCTCTGCATAATTTAAACTCAAATTATATTGTCTACAAGCAGACTCGATTGAGTTACATCATGATAAATTTATATTCGCGCACGCTTGTACTTCAAACACTGATATCCATCAATGCCCCACTATCATCTGGTCTCCGTCTTCTTCGTCACAAGATCTCCAAAGAAAGTTTTGTCGAACGACTGCTGAGTGAGAAAGTTCCTCGGAGATCGCAAGATGATGAGTGAGATGTTGTTTTTGAGAGAGTTGTTTCGTTTAAAAAGCCTGACTGACGAATCGAGTTAACTCATCCAAAATACAAGCTTTCCGTACATAATTCAAGTGCAAAGAGGTTAACTTGTAAATCAAGTAGATATTTACATTGCAAAGCATGTGTGGTAAAAGCATTTGCTATTTTATTCATACGTCGGCTATGGCTTATATTAAAACTTTATTATCGCCGGGGTTTATGGCGCTGTTTATATACGACATATCCAGTTCTGAAACGCTGGTTTGGAGAAACCGCAAATTCAGAGGTTAGAACATCCTAGAACTCTTCTCTCTTCTAATATAAAATGTCTCATAGGAAACTCGCCGGAAATATCATAATTTTAACTGAAATTAAAATTTATTCCTTTGGAAAAGCCTTTTTTTATACGCGACCAATTAATGAATTCATTATCTCCTCTTAGTTTGGTAATAACTTCCCATCCTATTGAATTCTCATGAAGTAGAATAATTATGTTTTATTATGGTATCCTGATTATACATTTAAATAAAAGCTTTATTCATTTTCCATATTTAAATTCAATATGCATTCAATTTTCACGAATGACTTGAATTAGTTACTTAAAATATAGTCGATTTTCTTTTAATTTTACCCACAAACAATCGATTATATGATATTTATAATTAAAAAATTTAATTATTAAATTCATTATAAAATTATAATTTACAATCCATTTCAAATTTAAAATATTGCATGCACTAAATCATTCATCTAGTTATAAATTGTTTAAAATTTTTCAATTTTAAGTTTCCACTTACTTTTGAATAAATTAGATTCGACTATTTACTTTTTATTTATAATTAATATATTAGAATAAATTATTACTCGTCCTTATTGATTTTAATATAAAATGCTATATCAATCTTATTAATAATCTCGTGTTATAGCTTATGTTTTCATATCTTAATTAATAAAATTTCATAAATAATATTATAAGTATCGATATAAATCCGTATTTTGAGTATTAATATTATTTAATATTATATTTCATGGCACTAGTGATGTACGTATCAATTGTATCCGTGTATTAAAAAGAAATTTTATCGTATAATATCTAGAGCAAAAATGTTATATTTGAAAAATTCTTCAGTTTTCAAATAAAAAAAAGTTTTTAACTGAAAACCAATCGTGCATATTTTTTCATCATTAAATAATTTTATTTCAAATATTCCATTATTTATTAATCTTCTTATTTTATGCACTGTATTATCTATTTGCATTTACAGCATTAACTGTATACTTATCAAAATATATTTCATTTTAATTTTCAACAACAGAGATTATTTTGTACCACATTCATACCTGTGATTGCTAGTTCAAAGAATCTATCGAATATTTTTCACGTGCAATTTAATAGTTTTGTAGATTGATGCGTTGCAATCACTTGCTGAATATTTTATATTATTAAACTTACGCTTTGTATTATCCATTGAAATATCTATTTATTAATTTAACTGACAGCTTGAATTGCTTTTGGTATTAGTGGAATTTTTAATGAAGTAATCAGATGACAAAATATTTGTTTTTTGTTACCTTTTGCTAATGGTTTTTATTAATGTATAACATGTTTTTTTTCTTTTGAATATAAAAATATTTCATTTATATTAGTTGTGAAATAATGTTCTCGTGAAAAATAAATAAAGAGGATTAGATTTTATCATTAAAAATATATTTAAAATATATTCACTTATTGTTTACTATTTAATATTTGGACACTGAAAATTAGTAATAAAAATATTAAATTATTAACATTTTTATTGAAATAAAAAATTAAAGTGATAAAAATTTTGTGTAAAAAAAAAAAAAAAATTTATGGTAACATAAAATTAAAAAAATATTGTATTTTAATAATTGTATTTATATTTGAATGATGAAGTGTTTCATATTTATTTGAATCATTGAATCATTTCGATTGTAATATATTTATTAATATTTTTGTTTTCTTGCTTTCAGGTATGTCTTCGGGAATATTTGTTTATATTGGTACATTATACGATTTGTAAGTATAACGTTAGCATAAGATTGTATTATTACGTGTATTAAAAAATATTTCGAAATATCAATCACGTAAAATAAGATTTTTATGTTGGTAAAATCACGTACTGGAAATAATAATTTCAAACATTCTTTGAAAACTCGCCCATCAATTTTCCATTCTAATTACTTTAAAAACAATATAACACGTAGATAATAATTGGCAGCGTATTAGTACTAAAAAAAGTTATCGCAATAAAAATGCGGAAAGAGGATGTAAACAATCAAATCGAAAACAACTGTTGTAGAATAGAGAACAAAATTTAAATGATATACGCTCGAAGCTCGAGAAGAATGAATGTGAACCGTTTGCATGGAAATCAACAGTCGTTATCGAGTCGGATTTTATTTGCGCTGGAAAAATTTTGGATGATTTTTCACTTTTTGCCCCGGAGAAACAACTGGTGCGTGATTTTTCGTCCCCGAGATGGTATTCGCGATGAAGGATTGCAGTTGAGCTGCAGCAATTCGTGTTTCCTAGCATTGCACGTGCAACACCAACACACATCTGTCCGGCACAGCTTGCGTATTGTTGCCCCTTTTTATAGGTTGTTGTGTTTTATAGAATGTGATGAACATTCGGTTAACTTTGATTTTTTACGTGCTCGGTTTACTTCCGCGATAATTAATGCGCTAAGCTTCTACAATTTTTATCTACGAGTGCAGTCATTACAATTATTAGACGGCGCTCTTTTATTTAGTTATATATTGCGTCCACAAGAGGTAAAAGCTTTTTTCTTTTAAATATAATTACACGGTTTTATCACTGTAATAAATTGACGGTAATTTCATAAATAACAACTTGGATTTTTCAGCGTTTTTAAATTTAAATTGAAAATATAATGATGACGATGTTTATTCCAAATCAAACTCAAATATCAGAAATAAAATAAAGGATAATTTAAATTTATCCATGGTAATTTTAATATTTTTTATGAAAAATAATTGTCATGAATTTAATATAAATAAATATACTATCGCTATATTATATTACCAAGGGTTTGACATAGTTATTATGTACAGGATTATCAAGCGATTACTGGTGATTAATTATGATAAGTTTGTGCACTTTTGCGTATGCGTGCGTGTATATAGATAACGGACACTTGCGTGGGTGTGTCAACAAAAATATTTTAACCAAATCAATTTATCTCTTGCATTCTTTTTTAAATTTATCTCTTTATCATTTGCTTATACATCAATTGAATGCGCGTATAACATCTTTTTGCCCAATATAATTTAATCAAAAACAAAGTTCTGGACTTGATGTATTCAAATGAAGGTACAGATACACGCGTATAATTTTTTAACTTTTGCTTAAAATAAATTAATAATTAATAATATAGAACATAGAAATCAATAAATTAGATAGCACCTAAATATCTTTCAATATTTTATGCTTTCATTTATTCATTAAATTTTTTCCTTTTCACGTTCATTGTTTACTCATGTTATACTATTAAAATCATACCGAAACAGTAATTCATCTCAATATTAAACGACTTTTTTCTTTTCCAAATATATTTTATTTTTATTGCTTCATAATTTTACATCATTAATTTAGTTTTAATTAACTTTATTTTTTAAATCTAATATCTTATTATAAATTTTTACTTCAAAACCAAGAGTTTGGTTGTAAAGAAGAATTACATCTATTAATACTTATCATTAGACATCATTTTTTTTTTGTTCAATTCTGCACAGCATGTGCATGTTGAAGAATAAGCTATTCAAGAATTTATAACAAGGCTATTATATATTATATGTGTAGTTTTTATGAATATATTATTTTGTGTGCGTTGGTTTTATTAACAGTGAAAAGTATACGAGAATTTACATTATGATTTTAGGAGGAGCGCAAGTAAAGAAAAATCGTAATTGAAGATAAGGATGAATTTGTATTTTTAGTATATGTATCAACACAAAATTAGTGTTATTAACGCGAAATAACGTACATGCATTATATTAAATCGACAAACATTTACATTGAAAATTCGAATTTTCAAGTTGTTACTTTGATCGATGTTTTCATTCCTATTAATAAAAGGCAAAATCTTAAGTTTTCATACAAATTTAAAAATGATATTCATCATTTTTAAATTTGTGATGAAGAAGCACTGTTATATTTATTTAAAAATAATTTAATAATTTCAAGTAACTTTTTATGTTGTGTATTACTTTAAAGCCCAATTAATTTTATCCAATTATTGCAATGATAAAATATTATAACAATTAATTATTGTGTAAATAAGAATTATTGTACAGGTATATTTGATAACACAGCTATCTTTCTCTTATTACATAATTTATATATTTTGTTTATTAGACTTGTAGTATATATTATATTATATTATATATATATATATATATATATAGTACACAAGAAATTAAAATAAATAGATTTATTTTTTCTTGTTAATTTTTGTTTTATGTATACAATTTAAAAGCATGTGTACAGCTCTAAAACATGAAAACAATGGATATCAAAATAATATTGTTAATTAATATGATTGCGTCATATCAAATAATGTACATATTGCATAATAATTTATTAATGTAATTAATCATTACCAATATATAGCATTGCTATGTGGTTGAATTATTTCAATGAATGTGGCAAAAGTAAAAAATTTTAGTTTGATTTTAAATTTAAATTATTTTTATGATTTACACCATTTTAAATTAATGATTAATTCCAATAGACAATTCAAAATAAAGTTGAATAAAAATTACAAAGTAAATGTACTTGTTTCAGTAAAATAATAATGTCTCTTTATTCAATAAAAATATTATTATTATATATTAATAATTCATTATTGCAAAAAAAGAAAAAAACAATTATTTTTTTTTTTTTTTGAAAAAATAGATCAAGAAAATGTGAACGAGAAATGATCCATATGTAAGTATTGTAATGAGATTCGAAGTCGTTCTGCAGATACATTTCGTGCGAGTACGCAATTTTAGTAAAACTTTCGAAGAAATGAATTCCCAAAGATAACGCTAAGTAATAATAAAAGCAACATACTACATGGTAAAGTTTAATCTACCGGAGTACAAATAAAGTCAAAGTCTGAGAAATCACGAGTTTTCCGGCGTTTTATCAAAATTCGAGCTCGAGCAAAGCGAGCTCGCAAGTTCTTTAGAAGAGAGAGAGAGAGAGAGAGAGAAAGAGAGAGAGAGACAGAGAGAGAGAGAGAGAGACAGAGAGAGAGAGAGAGACAGAGAGAGACAGAAAGAGAGAGAACGTAGAAAAAGGAGGTTGCATCCACGTATGTATATCGCAAGATATCTCGGCTCCAGAAGCGTCAGCAATGGTGTGTTACGGAGAGAAATGTCGCGCCTGCGCCAAACTTCCTTCTAACTTTACATAGCTGAGCTCAAAAATACCCCATTTTCCATTTTCTTCTTGGTCTTGAGGAAAAATGTGTGTTTGGCGTCTGCAAATATTGTATTAAAGCGAACGCTCTTGTTCTACGAGCATAGACAATTTAATAAATTTTAAATACGATACTTTTTCCAAGAAATTATTAACTTTTTTATCGCAAATAAGCAGGCGACTGCTTCTAGTGCAATTCTGTTTGTCTACTCATTTCAAATAATGTGTATTCTAACCAAACGGATGTTCAACCCAAATAAACAAACTATATTTAAGAAAAAAAACTTATTGAAAATTATACACATTACTTACTAGCTTTTCAATCCTGCAATAATCTTAACTTGTCGACGAGTGAGTTTGCTTTTTCAAACACGTATTATTAATTATAATTTGAAAATTATCGGACATTGTTTTATTTTCTGCACGTATTACTATTGATTTTTGGCATTAGATTAACTTTATTGCACGATTTAACGAATGTATTGTATTACTTGAAGATGTTTTATATTTTTATCAGTGTAAATGGAAATTTAACGCACTACTAAAGTTTAAATTTTTACTGGTGACCGTTGGAATAGATTTTAATTTTTTAATTTTTTGAAAAGTGCTCAACTGTTTATGTTCATTTTATATTGATTTTATGCGCGCGTCTACTCGTATAATGAAAAGTAAAATGATATTGCGTTCGTAGTCAGATCATCAAATGAGTTTTCGGAACGAGTAAGAAAGCATAAAGATCAATTAAAAGACAAGTTAACAGTTAAGTGTCTGCTGTTTATTTCATTTACTGTATGGTTGTAGGATATTTCAAAAACACGAACAGGCCTTTTTCATGAAATTCGAAAAAGATATTAACGTTGTCTGTAAAATGATAACAATTTCAAATTTAACGTGACACTTAGGTATTACAAATGGTGTAAAAAATGTTAAGATTGTCTTAAGGTTCTTTCCACAGATTCCTTTCCAATTCCTCTAAGAATAGCAAATACATCTGAAAAATGAAGCAGATGACATTTTTATTCAATACAAAAGAATTAGAGCTTCGAAAATTTTACTCGAAGAACTCGGCCATAATTACATTTCATCGTCTCGTAAAGCGTTTTTGCTAAAACCTACAATGTCAGAATTGCCTTGAGTCCCTCGACACTTGGTTCGCTCCACACATCCACAGGGATAAATCCCCATAGGTGTATACGTATGAAGCCAGGGCAGCGTCGTTCGTCGCTTCTGTGTTCCAGAAAGCGAAAAAAAAGAGAGGAAGAAAGCGTAGACATCTGCGTATATAAATTCGTACGCTGGCGAGCGGGCGTTTCATTTTTCCCCAGCGCATGACGCACGAAAACGCCGAAATTAAAGGGCACAAGAAAAAATGAAAGAAAGAAGGAGAGAGAGAGAGAGAGAGAGAGAGAGAGAGAGACAGAATGAAGGAAGAGGAACAAAACAAAAAATAAAAGAAGGATGGAGAAGAAGATGCGGGGGTGTCGAGAACGTCTGCCGCTCCCCAAAGTGTGAGTGCGCGTCTACTTCTGGGCTTCTTCTCTAGTCCTCCTTTGCTCCCTCTCCCTCCCTCTTCCTCGGCAGTACCTCTTGTTGCAAATTCTGGCATGTATATTTGCTTTTTTTCCTTTGTGACACGGCAGCTGGAAATTAAGGCGCGTTCATGGCGTTACTAATGCGATCGTAAGTATACGTGCTTATACGTACGTGGACGGAATAAAAAATGTAAAGGATTGTCTGAAAGTACAGTCGCAAATTTAATTCCCGTAACAGCATTATCAGCCAAGCAATTTTAAATTTTGATTTGAAAATGATATTTTAAGCAGCATGCGGGCGTGCAACTACAATTTTAGCCGATGATTAATATTTTGAGGCTGATGTTTCAGTTTTCGCAGCATAGATAAATGTCGCTGCACGCTTCAATCTTCTTTCAATTTCGATGGCTTTGGATTGATTTATTCAAATATCTCAACAGCACAATGCCATGGATAATTTTTCAAATGCTTTTTTCCACAAATGAATAATCCGTCGCGCGATCAAAATGCCAAATGTCGATCATAATTTTTATTTAAAAGGATAAATTCAAATGCTTGACAATATTCTGCGAGACAAGCAGAAAGTGTACTACTTTTCGCCGTTCATGTGGTAAAGATGAAGTATGTAAAATCGGTCGATGTAAAGGAATAGGGGTGGTGGTGGTGGTGGTGGCGGCGGCGGCGGCGACGGGGGTCCCTCTAAAGTTTTCGCACCGGAGTCGTCGTTTTCCGAGAGAGGAGCCAGCCGCTAATTGTGAAAAATGAGTTTTCTAAATTCCCAAGATCAGGGGGCTCGGGCTCGGGCTCGACATACATCTTTATATGCTCATCGCAGCGGCCGTAAAAATTTCAAGCTCCACGCTCGGGACATGTGTTCTCTTAACTACTGTATTCCGGGCTTAATGTGCGTGTATGCGTCACGTATATTTGTATGTTTTCCATGTTTTTTCCTCTTTGACATTTTTTGTCGAGCGTCGCGCAGTCGGATCACGTTGGGATTGTACGTTTTTGTAGGAGGAAGGCGCAGCCATCCGAGCGCCCCCGTGAATTATGTTCGCGTTTGCATTGGGAATATGTAAAGGGCGATTCACGCGCGCCGTGAGAAAAATTTATTGAATGAAGAGATGGAAACGGGCGCGGAATTTCCTTTGGTGGCTCCCCTCCCCGGTCTACCGGAGTAATTGCGGCGACACCGATTGAGCTTCGGGGAGGCGCGCCACCTGCATTTTTTATGGAGATTAATGCGCGCGATTATAAAAATTTCAGCGCCTCGGGTAAGATTTACGGCCTTAATCAAGCACCCCTTCTTCTTTTTTCGTTTGGTGGAATGCGTCGAAGGGACAACTGTTGCTGGAGACAAACGAAAAAAAAAAAAAAAAAAAAAAAATGAATTCGATGAGCAAATTTTGGTCGACTCCCTTTCGATACCGTTGGACTCGGTTAAACGTTGAATACGAATAGTTCTGTTCTTGAAATAGCAGTTATCATTACTGAATTCGTACAACACTTTTAGTTCGAGAAAAGTCAAATAAGAAGCGTAAATAAATTTTAACTATTGATAAATACAAATGATATAATATCGAACAAACATGTTTTATGCGTCGGGCTGGTAAAATAAATTAAGATAGCAATTATGAATATTAATAAATTATACTTTTACAAACGTTTGAGAGGCTAAAGCTTTCGTTTGGTTTAATGCAATTACAACGTAATTTAGATTTATTGCGAAGCATCGTGAAAATACGACTCATTGATCAGAACCATTTTTTCCCATGCAATACAGTCGTATATCATATAAATGCTCGGCTTTATACTTCTTTGTGAATTTTGACCTAATTTAATGCTTCGCAACGAAAAGAGCTCGAGTCTCCGAAATTTATTTCGTGGTATATTAAAATTTTACACGAAATAAGGGCTTAATGAAGTTGAAGAACTCGTTCTCTCAGCTCGGAAATAATGCCTTCATTGAAAAATTCAGGAGTAAATATCAACTCGTTGCATTTACACGAGAAACAAGTTAATTCTTAAAAAGTAATCTTAAGTGAATCGTTTGAGAAACGTCTGGTCTTAAAGATCTGGTTATAATATATTTAAAGATTTAGTTGCAAGGATGTTCATTTTTTACGTTGAGAGTTGACTAATTTCGCCTCGATTTATTCAGTAACGTATATTGTAGATGAAACAAAAACTTCTTTGCTGGATAGCTTCAAAGCGTACTAGAAACACTTAATATTTTTCTAAATTTACCGGCAATCCTCCAAAATGCAGGAGTAAATCCTCGACGTGAGAAAGAGGATGGAGCTGGCAAACGCGATGTAAAAGGATCAGGAAGTTCAGAATTACGACTAGCAGAATTTCAACTTGTGGTATAATTTATTGTCACCTGGAAGTCCGAACAGTGGAATATACCGGAGGATGCACTCGGGGCACAATTTTGGGAATTCCGCAGTCCAGACTTGCTGCACCTCCTCTCTCTCACTCTCAGTCTCTCCCATTCCCTCTCTTGCTCCTCATAAATTCCTCTCATGTGTGGTATTCGCGAATTTCGTCGAGGCGCAGGATTTACATTCGAATATACGTGTCGGGATCCTGGCTTCTCGTCAAGGAAATCTTGGATCCTCCGATGTAATTGTATTGAACTTGAATTAACATTGATTTAAGATTGACGAATGATCCGATGTGCGTTTCGCGAGAGAATTATTTTCAAAATATCATCCGCTGTCGAAATTAACATTGTTTACCTGATATTCTTATCCTTTATTCTTGCGTAAATTTCATTGTAAATTTTAGCTTAGTGTGCTCTTCCACCCCGTGCACGTGCACAATTGGAGCCTGTATTTTGTAATTTATAAATATATATGGCCCACAAGGTATGTGTGAAAGCACTTTCGGCCTTGAGCATTATGGTTATGCGATTTATGCTGCCACGAGTTCTTAGTTATTCTACACCTAAATCTCTAAGCACAATGCCACAACACAGACACACTCGTTAATTTATTAACATGACACGGCTCTATTTATTCCGTGTAGTTTCATTAAAAAATTGCATTTTACCACTATTGTTTAAAGCTCAACGCCGATCAACATCAAATATCTTTATTTTTAATTTATTTACACTTCTGTTGCAATTGTAATGTGCTATTGAAAATAAATCATTCTCATTTAAAGAAAATATTTACATTTTGTGATGGTGTTTGTGATGCATAAAATTGAAATCAAAGTCACGAAAAAATCGTTTTTTTATTGAAAAAGTGTTTGTCGTTCAAAAATGCCGAAAAGAAAAGAGAATTACAGTGATGTATTGATGAAAATATCCAAAGAGATAAAATATTTTGTCTAATGAAATAAATTTCTAATTGGCAAACTTATTTTGAAATTTATGGATTTACACATGAAAACTGTTAAATCATAAAGCAACTAAGTAAAGATTTTATTTAATTTTACGTTTTAAGCTTCTTTTCATCCTTATTTTGGTTAAAGACAACCATGTATTATTAAATACATAAACACTATATTGATTTAGTAGTTTATTTTCATTCTAAGCAGATTCAAATAAATCTGGGTGTGTTTTCGTTTCCAAATTTTATTCCACACAAATTTCATTCAAGATGAAGCCTTGACGTTTTGTTATCTTTGAAATCCAAATATCCAAATCCTGAAATATTAGAGTGTAATATAATAGTGAAAAAATCTGTTACTCCAAAATATAATAAAAAGGAAGGCCAAAGATAATAATCTGAAACCAATTGGGAGCTTTTAGGCGCAAGGAAGGAGAAGAAGGAATTCCCGTAAAAATATATTCTAAATTTAGTAAACGAGTGATTCTCCGTCCAGCTATCCTTCGAAAACTCAAATGGCATTCATCTAAAAGAATAATTGCGAAGCGACGGGAAGATAAGAAAAAGCTCAGGTCCATTCAACATGAAATTTGCCCCGAAACTATTAATCGATCCCTTGTTTCGCGTCTTCTCCACTTCATCGTTTGCGACACCGTGCATAGGCGTCTCTAAAGGATACTACGGAGCCTCTGACCTTTGACCCTATTCTCGAGTGCGGACCTCGATAGGCTGGGCAACTCGCGCGATTAACCACTCTATCGGAAGGTTAATTAATTGAGCGTAATTCTGTCTTTCTCTTTTGGAATCCTGGACCGAAACCCGGTCAGCTTCTTGGTGTTGGAGGTCAAACCATCGGGCAGAGACTCCAGGGCGAGCAAGTTTTCCGGGGAGGATTCGGTCTCGTGGAAGACTTTGAGTTAAAGCCTTGAGAGTCAGTCGAGTCACTCACACCCCCGCACTTATTACCGACCGCTCGGTCAATTATAGAATGTCGTAATTCGATTAATGGATGAAGATGAGTTTGGCGATCGGGCGTTCGGGAGTTGTATTTATCGATTTTTCATCTGCCCTCGTGTTTGTGTGCCGAAGGTGAAAGAGTGAGAGTCGGAGAGGGTGAGGGAGAGGGAGGGAGGGAAATAATCTCGTACCGCAATTGAGAGGGAGTGCTTATCGTGCGAATTTGGCTCAAGTAAGAGATCCAGTCGAGGTTTAATTGCTTTCATTTGGCTTTTTTTCCTCGTGAGTCTGTAACTTCGTGTACTAATGTTTTTTTTTATAAAGAACAACAAGAGCCTCTTTTTTTATTTCAACTTTCTTCAGCACAACTATTGTTTATTTAAAGGGTTTCACCCAACTTTTATTCTTCGTCACGGATCATGAAACTTGTACGGTCAAGTTTTAATGAGAGTCTATCGCTGATCCTCAGTTTAGCAATTCCATTTTCAGGTGAATTTCTTATAGACGCCTATTTGATACCCCAGTCGGAGAGATAATAAGCGCCTGAAAAAACGGCTCATCTTTTCTTTTTTCAGAATGGGTTTTAAAATATTCAAAACGACTAAATGAAAAGACTAAATTAGAGGAGTCGAATTTAAATGAAAAATGGCTTGTTTACTAAAGTAAATGATTGATTGCTTGAAACTAAGTTCTGTATCAAAATACTTGAAATATTTTGAATTAAAATTGACTAACGGCAAACGATTTTTATCGAGCTCATTTAGAAGACTTGCTCTATTTTGTGAAATTCATGACCATACTTTTCTACATTTTCTATTTCAGAATAACTGTGAATTGAGAAAATTGTTGTTTCTATTTTTAAGATATCAACGTTTTATGAAAATAAAATTATTTTACTTAAGAATAATAATTTTTCTCTTAGAGCATAAACACTAATAAATTGAATATTTCCTTTTACTAATAATTTTTTATTTTTAGATTATTTACTTTTAACTTTTATTGTTTTAATTACTGTATTACATTGTACTTTAAAATATGATGCCATTGCTATTAATATTACCAGCACGTACCTCAGATATAATTGAACTATTAGCAAATATGAAAATGAATCATTAAAATATTCATGTCACATATCATTTCTGTTTTGAATTTCCTGATATTGATGTTGAACAATTTCATCGTGTTATTGAATACTGTTAAAGATTATAAAAACAATCAAAGTATTCCATTTATTTTGTACTTTACATAATTTTAAATTACTAATGTAAAAAATAAACGTCTTAAAAGCACAAGTGCATGTGGAAAATAACGTTTTTAATTCTGTAGTTAAAATAATTAAAAATTTTTCTTGGCAAATGAATTGCCTTTTTCATTATAACAACAAAGCCATTAAGATTGAATATTTTTCTAAAGTTTTTTTTTATTCTTTTTCAAAAACAGAATAGCCATAATTCTTAATAATACTTTCATCCAATTTTTGATTTATTGTAGAAAGAAAATGTACAATGAAAAGGGACATGCATAAATGTATAGTTACTTATCTTGTATCGTATAAGTTTATTTATTAAATTCTTTCATTGAATTTAAGCATAAATAACTTTCGAAAAAACTGGAAAAATTTTTAGAGTACTTAAATAAAAATGTGCTTTGAGGTAACTAGAGAGTTCTTTCTTGTATTATAACTTTTTACTTTTAATAGAAGATTTTTGTCTCTATTTTGTCTTTTAACGAATATAGTTTTGAGCTTGATAAGCTCCGTAAGGGACTTACTAAACTTCCATCTTTCGAAACAGCTATTTTTTCTTTTACAAACTTTCTTGATGTTAAGTTATTAATAAGACTTTGTTACTTATTTTTCATTGCCTTACAAACTCTTTACTTCGAATATAGTAAACGATTAATTTTGTTATGTATATTAATATATCTTGAAAACTTAAGGCGTGTCTCTTGTTTCAGATTTAAGCCAATTGACTTGTAATGTTTTTTAACATTGTATATTATTTAGCCACTACAAGTTGTTGGCTGCGGTAAATTTTACTATTTTTATTTAAACTTCATTGTATAAAACATGTAAATTTTTTAAAATTTTTAATAAAATTTAATTCATTCGTTATAATAGTATGAATGCTTTAAAAATAAAAATATAAATTTCGGAATAAATTGGAGTGTTTTATCATAATTGTGTATGAAAAATTATAATAAAAGTTTCATTGTTGTATATTATTATTCAATTTATTATGTCAGAATTTATTATTCAACCTAATTGGTAGTTTATTTTACATAATAATGCAAAATATAAAATATTATATATATGTTTAATTTTAATGAAATACTATATTTATTTAATAAATTTGTATTTAATAAAGAAATTTTCATCTAACAATGTTATTTTTGTTAATTTTATTCATCTTTTGATATAATTAAGAATTATTATAGAAAAATTGATCAAGAAAGACATATATTGAATATTGTACGAAAATGAGTAAAATATTAAATGAATAAAAATATTAAATTAAAGAATCAGTAATAAATGCAGTTATATTCAGTAAAAAATTCAATGAAATATTTATTATACAATCTACTCTGGGCATAATATTTTCGTAGATATATATTATATATATATATAATATATAATATAGATATATATTCTACAGCATAGTAAATGGGAAAAAATTGATATAGATTTAATATTTTAAGTAAAAAGAATGATATTATAAAAATTTATTTATTTATTTATTTATTTATTTGGTTATAGAGACCTTTATTAATATAAATTTTGAAATATAAAAATTTATATTCGGAATGGAGTGTGTACGAAAAGTTCGTTGTATACATTTGTGTTTTAAAATAGTTGTACTGGTGCACTGGTATTATATATTGAAATTCATTGAGAATCGTTCATAACCGACACGCGATTTTCAGTAATGTGGTCTAAAATATTTCGAGGTGTACTGAATTGATACTCAAAGTAAATATCTATATGATATATTTTAAATATTTATGTGACCACGAAGGCATCGATTTTTCATACGATTTTTCATTCATAATCTCGCATATAAATTATTAAACTACGCATCCTCTATAGGTAAACTAGCTAATTTGAACTTCCCTTTGATTGGCTATTATACTATAAATTAAAATTTGATGCTAAATATTTCATGGCCTATGATTTTGATACACACAATATTTGTTATCCTAAATATTATTATTTTATTTGCACAAAGCGTCCACAAAGAAGCTGAAATACCTTTATTGTATAAAAAAACAAAGAGAGATACGAAAATAAAAATAAAATCTTTTTACGCCGGTGGTACCCTTTGGCACCAAAATAAAATCAAAAACTTTAACTTTGGTTGCTGCTCTCAAAAAGAAAGCCGAAAATTCCATCGTTAAGTGAATCACAGTTCTTGAAAAAGTTCGTACTCCACTAAAGTTTTCAACTACGAAATCACACGTGCTCTTTCCGCTTCTTTGTACAAGGGTGCAAAGGCGAAGGAAAAAATCTATTTAAAATTTTTCTCTTTAAAAGAAAGTCGCGCACAACAAAAAGGGCCCGGTATTATTAGCCCTCGCCCTACGAGGAATGAGTATTGCATCTGATCCCGTTCCCCCTTTCCTGTCCCATCAAAGATACGCAATTTCTCCCTCGCAGCGGATTTCCTCTATTTTTTTCGCATTTCGTTTTCATTGAAATTGCATCGAGGCTCGAGTTGTTGTTGGGTTTGGGGGCGCGTGCGACGAATATTTTCGATGATTGCTCTAACGACGCCCAAGTACTGCGCGAGAAACCTCGAGGAGAGATTTGTGCAAAGGGTTCGAGGGTGAAAGCTCGAGTTGGCGGGGGTTTGCGGTGGTTCGCCACTTCACCGAGCTTTCGTGCTTCTTTTATTTATATTGCCTTTTTTGCAGAAACTCAGGCGCGGCACAAGAAGAATTTCGGTGGAATGAAGCATTAAAGCACGTGAGCAGCTGGATGGGTTACAGTTTAGAGTACCTCCCGTTTTGTGTACCCGGGTAACCCACCCTTTTAGGAAAAGTGACAAATTCAGATGGATCGAAATTCACCGAACCGCGGAAAAATATTTTTTTTATTAAATAACTTACTGGAATAAATTTACGGCCGTAAAAAGCTCAAAGGCAGAAAATGAGTAAAATAATCAAAGTTCGCCCTTTTAAATACATTCGAGGTGCATGTCAAAATTAGTAAATAACTACTTGGGAAAGGTTTTTTAGGCTCATTACTTATTCATTGTAATATTGTACTCTTGGGCCTCTGAGTATTCATTTTTTAAAATGTAACCAATATGAAAAATATTTTTAACCAAAAATATGCGAAATAATATGTAATGCATTTTTTGCATATCAATTAAATTTATTTTTAAAAAATGTACACATCAATGCGTATTATTTATTTCATAAAAATTTAACAATTAATAGTACGAAAATATTTCAATTGATTATTTATCTATTGACTAAATTTATAGAAATAATAAAGAGATAAGAAACTATGGCAATTTGCTTAATTCTAACTATGTTCAGAAATTGCATAATCCGTTTTTTAGTTAATATAACATCAATTTGTGTTTTAATTTTGTTATTAACAAAATTGAGCTCCAAACTCTAAGTGATTATTGAAAACCTAGTTTCAAAATAATTCAAAATTTTCAATTGACAACAAATGTTGAAATGGCGGTGAGCGTTTAAAATATCAATATTTTCGGCTGCTCCCCTGCAATTTCGTCAGCCAAAGCAACTTAAATTATTTTGTTTATTAAAAGGCTTTACCACAGATTTTATTGATAAAGGCACGTGCACAAGTCCGTATTTTTGCTTGCACGTACACACGAGGACAGCCTTTACCCAAAGTGGGGAGTCTTATCTCGTGCACAAAGTCTTTTCTACTAAATTCCTTCATACAAGCTGCGCCAGCAGCTCTCGCCTCTCCTTTTATTATCTCAAATTATAATCGCCATAACTCAAACTACAGTTCTTTTGTGATCAAAGTATATTAATTAGTCGGGTCTCGTCCTCCTCTCCCTCCCCTCCCCCTCCCGCGCCCTCCTCCTCCGCCGCATTACACGTACGTGGCGCATATGTTCAAACAACAACGTTGCGAAATCGAGGCATTATGAAGTCATTAATAAACTCGACAAGCTTCGACTGCAAAATACGAGGAAGAGGAAGAGCAAATCTATAAAAGGGACGAGCAAGGTGATGCGGTTGCAATTCATAACACACGAACTCACGACACTACGTCAATCTTTCACAGTTCAAGAGGGTGTTTCTTTTAAAGGGAAAACCCTTATTCTTCTTCTTCTTCTTCTTCTTCTTCTTCTTCTTCTTCTTCTTCTTCTTCTTCTTCTTCTTCTTCTTCTTCTTCTTCTTCTTCTTCTTCTTCTTCTTCTTGTTATTCTTCTTCCTCTTATTCTTCTTCCTCTTATTCTTCTTCTTGAGCACGACACCGACAATCCAACGCCACTTACGGAGTTCCAGGAACATATGCGGAGGATTTAAAATTTTATTTGTTGAATTTACAGAAATGGACTGCGTTCCGAGTGGATGTAATGTACGGTTTACGCTCGTAGTAATCTTGATAAGGAACTTGACGTTTATTGTTTATTTTAAGTGTGTTTATCGAGCATTTGCCATCATATATACCAGCAAATGCCAGCAAAATAAAAGATTTTTCTTTATTAAAAACAAAGTTTCCTCACAAGTGGATGCTTCTAACATTGAATTCAGCTGTATCTAATGAGCTGAAAAATATCACCCCCAAGCGACTTGTTAGTATACTAAAAAATAATATTTGACACGTCTTATTAATACAAATAAATTGTGGGCACCATTAAAAAATGCGTATATATTTGAACATTGCAATTTTTTGCAGAAATTTTTGATTAAAATGATCCACTCGAAGGGCCGGTACAAATTAGTTTATTTATAAAAGAAGAGTGATTCGTTAGAGTACTGAAGAGTAGGCTTGACAGCTCCGAAGATGTATAGCGAGAAGCTGCGATACACTCGGCGAGCGAATCTTCACCCCGCGAAAAATACGAAAAAAAGATTACTCTAGTCGGGAAGTTAAGTTGGTGATCTTGATCTTATTAAGCAAAGTATGCATTATGTTTCCAGTAGCTTGGATTGCATCAAGTACATTCTTTATGTAAGAAACGCTTTTTCCTTTCGGCATAAATTACGATATTCGCTATCGGGCAAGGAGCTCGAGAAGGGCAGAGCCTAAAAAGCCGAACTCGGGGGATGAAAGGGGGCGCAGAGGACGAAGAAGCGAAGAAAACCCCGGGGCGCGCGAACGTTTCTGGGCTTGGCGTCGTCCCTTTTATCGGCGACTCTTATCGTTTGCACACACTGCACCCTTACTCCACCCTTCCCTCCCACACCTCCCCCCCGCCATTTCATTCCCGCGGCGCTTTTATTTTGCAAATAGTATTTGCCAAGTTGGCCGGGCTCGTTAGTATTCGTCTCTGCGATGTCGTAACACTAACGGCATTTTAATTTCGGGCATTCCGCATTCGTACCGACAAAGTGCTTCCGGCGCGTCGCCCTTCGTTCTTTCCACCCTTACCTCCGCTCCACCCCCGCGATTCGCGGCGCGCGTCTTCCATTCCGTCTCCCTTGGACCGAACGGGAGGCTGCGTGTTTCGGCTGCTCACTTGTTGGTGGTGCACGCATTCCTCTGCGTTTAATAACGAAAGTTTCTCGGCTTCCAGACAGCGCAGCCGCCGTTGATTAATTTTTTTTCAAACTTTTAAATTCTTGGGAATAGTCACTGCGTCATAGTGGATATCGCACCCTCCCTCCCCCTCCCTCCTACCTGATGTGGCGGTGGCATTTGCATTTTTTTCTGTTGCAAATTTCGGAGTTTGGGCGATCGTTTTTCAACGTGACAACCAAAATAAATCGATCCAACTTTGTTTTGGCGTTGTAATAGGAGGGAAAGACATTTGACTGATTCATGAAATATATTCTTTAGAATAACGTTTGAATATATAAATTAAAGTGAGCCGCGTTGTTTCATTTTTTATACGGAGATTTTTCGATATTTTGCGTTCGCCGAGGGTATGATCGGTGCCTCGTAAAACATTATTTATTTACATCTGGTAAAAAGTGTAATATTTTATGCGGAATATAATTAAGCTTTCAAAATCACTCACCCTTTGATAACGGGCGAGCTCGTGACGCCTGTCAGGAATGACAGTCATCAATTATTGCACTCGAAACTTCAAATGCTGAGGATAGAGAATTAACTTTGGGGATACTGTGACTGCCGTTAATCCCGAGCAATTAATTGTGTTTTGGAATAACGCAGTGCGGTATTAAATACCATCATAAAATAGCTTGAGGATTATAGTAATTGAAGAGATGCTCAGTCTATTGATACTAACGGTTTGACTCGTGTTGCAAATCGATACAGACAATGTAAATTATTTATCACATGCGATAAATATTCAAGGAACTCGAAATTGCCGAAGAACAAAGCTTTCGCGCATCGAGCTGGGGGTGAGCGTTTTAAGCCATCTCATAACTTTTCCTCAAAAGTTTTCGACTTTGAAGATAGAATGCGAATGTCGCGATGACTGACTTGTGGTGAAAAGTAGTCAAAACTCTTTGGCACGAGCTGGTTTTTCAATTTTCCACCCTCGAAGGAAGGTGCATTTATGAGAGGAACCGCGCGAGCCAGACTTTGAGCGGCCAGCGGAATGGAGGCTCGGATTTTGTTTTTGCTGCCGAAAAACTTTCCGCAAAACTCCCCCTCCCTCCCTTTCCATTTCAATGGCATTTCGCCGTGAGCGAAGTTTCGTCGGCGCGTTCTTCCGATCTGTTCACGTTTTTAAAGCTTTTTTGGACGCTTCCGCCACCAGTTCAGAGGCCGTCTGCCGCCCCTCGACCCCCCGTCCTTCCTTTTCTCTCTTTTAGATCTTTGTGCGTTATGGGATTGATAGTGGGTTTTCGGAGGAGAGACATAGAAATCCCCGTTGCTCTCGGCTGCGACTGGCCATTTAATTACGGGAGAGGGTGCGATGATGTGCAATTTTGGGAAATGCGGAAATAATCAAGAAATGGTTATCTTTGGCACACTGTGATAACTACAAACAAGTAAATTTTAAATAGAGCCTTGAATAAACTCTCGTCTCTAATAACGAATGTTGCAAGATTTTTGTTAAGATTTATTGAACGCGTAGTTCATTGGTATTTTGGTTATATAAATTAGTAATAATAATAAATAAATTCATTCGAGTTAATAATTAATACGAAAGTATTTTTATACTTTAATCCTTGCTCTTACCTTCTTTCTACAAAAGTTCATTGCTAAAAAATAATATCTATTGAAGAATTATATTAAAAAATATAATGCAATATAAAATATACGTAAAATATAATAAAGCTACGATTAAACATAATTTTTAAACTCAATGAGCAGAAATTATGACAAGATAAATTATCACATAATGAAACAGAATACTTTATTGGTACATGAATGCTACATGCAAACTAATCAGCTAAAATATTATAGTTGGATAAACGGGAAAATATTTCTTTAACGTAATGGTATTTAATAAAAATAATTTCACGAATAAGTGAGTAGAAAACCAATAAGCAGTAAGCAGTTTTCTAAAATGCAAAAGTTTCAATACGAATACGTGAGAGGAATTAAGAAGTAATAGAAATCTTACACCACATTTCAAATAACGATCGTCTAAAATGACTGAAAGGTAAATAAAGAATGTTTTCTAAAAGAAACAACATCTACAATTCGAATTTACGTTTAAATTAGCTTCATATAAAATTAGTGAAATGTTTAAATCAATTTTACAAAGGAAATCAGTATAATTACAAATTTTACGAAAGTTGAATTAAGGTTATACTAATAATGTATGGAAAATATGGACTACTTTTCATGAAATAATTTCAAAATTTATATAAATTATCAATTAAATAAATAAGATATGCATAAGATACTAAAAGTACTGAAAATAAAAATAATCCTCAAGGAGTTTTTAAAATACTCAATACTGGTACAAATACGACTGAAGTATAAAAAAAAATATATATATATTTGAATTAATAAGAGTACCTACGCTATTGCAATCCAATTCGTCTTTCGCATTTTCGAATCTCAAATAAAATTTATATTTCAAATTCTACTTCATATATTATTAAAGGGCAAAATATTCATTTATATGAAACACAATATTTTCACTCCATGGTTAATGTAAGAATTTGCTTTAACTTTATTTTACATATAAAATGTTCACACTTACTTTCAAATATTTTTTAAAATGAGGAAACAATCAATCTGCAAAATTTTAGTATTTCACGTTATTGTTTCGTAGTTAGAAAATTCATTTTAACCTGTCCAGCGTTTTTAAGTTTTATTTATAGTCATTTGGCTTGGTCATTGAGAACTTGGATGGCTTAAATAATTTTTCAGTTTAGTTTATTCTAGTTTTTTGGCTTTCCGATAGGTTTTTAATATAATTTTATTCTTTTAAAATTATAAGAATCTTAAAATGTATTCGAAAATATTAAGTCGATTATAATTTTTAAATGTTTTTTTATATTAAATTAGGTGCTAATAGTGAAGTGGGAGATTTTTGATATTGTTTTAAAATATATATTAATATGATTTCTTTTGATTAATAAGACAATTATGATAAGAAAAATGTGGTAAAAATTTATTCGTTTATTCAATGTAAAAAAAAAATTAAATTTAATATATAATAAACATTTGCAGTATTGATTTTTTAATATCGTTAATATGGAATAAATTCTGACAAAATTTTTAATAAAAATCCCATTTTTAATAAAAAAATATTTTTAACTTTCTATTAATTTTGATCATTTTTAACTATATATTTTAAAAATAAATTTCATTGTGAGGATTCTCGAGTTGTATAGAATGGTGAGGATGAAAATTTTTTTTATTAGATTTTTTTGTGAATTTAATTAATATAATTATTTTATTAATTATAATGTGAATTTAATATTTGTTTCAGAATTTAGTTTTTTAAATTTCTATACGTTGGGAATTGGTAACTGAGTTTGATATTTTAATAACATTTATATAAGCGTATATTTTCTAATGGTAAAAACACAGGATTTTATAATGATTTAAACCACGTTTTAATTTATATTAGAGGTTATAATTATAAATAGTTCGTTCGATTTTCTTGTTAATTCATCAATATTATATTAGTAAAAATTTAGGATGGTATAATTACACTCATTCGATTTGATTTCGTTATCTGCGTTATCTGGGAGTAAAAATCTTAATTACAGTTATCAGACATCCGTAGCATGACACAAAGCAGCGGCACTCCTGAATTTATTTTTAAAAATAATGACCAAAGTTTTCTCGCTCGCAATATCAGCTCCACACTTGAATTGTCAGCTCAGTCCCGCCGTAATTACGCGCAGCACTAATTCCGTGCATTTGTCTCGAAATGGCTGTTTCGCGTCCTTTGTGCACCGGAAGGACGTAGTGCACGGAAGAGAGAAGGAGCGAGGTTGTAGGCCAAGGAAGAAAACTCTCCCACGCGCACGCGTGTTTCTCAAGGATAATCGCGAAAATCCAGATGTACACAAAGTACACAAGTGCATTTCCCGCGTGCATGTGCAATGAGGGTGGTAACGAAAGAGGGAGGGGGGTGGGCCGATGCACGAAAGCCGGGGGCTTGTGCTCGAGCCCCACACACGCGTTCGCACCCGTGCGAAGCGAATTACCGGACGATAAGCACTGGAGAACAGGAGCGACGACCTGCAAATGAACTCGCGGAAAGTTAAAAGTAAGGTTAAGCAGGCCCTTTGGGGTGTCGCAACCCTCGCGTGGGCGTACGCCGCCCTTTGTCTCCGGGAATCTCTCCAGCTTCTTCTTCGTCTTTATCCTCCCTTCTCGGGCTATTTTTATCTTCGTTTTTGTGCTGGGGCGAGGGATGGGGATTAGCCGACTAACTGGGGGAGTTTTCTCGAATGCGTCGCTGCACCCGCGTTAGCCAGTAGCCGTCAGTACTGCGTGAATATTTTAAACAAGAATGCTCCCTCGACCGAAAAATGAGCATAGGCAGACCTTCCAGTTGCATCAAAATTTCAACGGGTCAACTGATTTTCTTTGCATCCTATGAAAACAATCACTCAATAGGACATCCGGTGAAAAATCTTACTCTTACAAATGATTTCGAAGTTGAGCTTCAAATGACTTGTAAACATGTATGTTTTCGGTGCAGACATTTCCGATACGGTGCGACTTTGTATCATAATTAAAATCGTTGCTTTTCCCGACTGATTAAAGCTTTTCATTTTAGATTATTTAGAGGATATAACTAGACGGATTAGTGGGGATTAATTTTTACTTACGGATAATTACGGATTTGATATTATATTGATGGAATTTAAATAATCTTAATAAATATTCTTCTTTTATTCATACTATGATAATTGTGCTTTAGCATAAAGACAATTAACCAAGTACTTTTAAAGAACATTACTTCTGTAGTTTTCTAAAATTCAGGAGAGTAAACTTAGTTTTTTTGCTGAGCAAGAATTAATGCATTATTCCAGATTATCTTTTTGCACATTTATTCGTACTCAAGCAAGTCAATTGTGACCAAATATACACTCTCTCTTTTTACTTGTTATGGATACTTTTAATTTCACATAAAGCCTCATATGCATATCACATCAATATTAAATTTTCCATGTAATAATAATTTTATAAATATTAATGAAGTATCATTGAATTTGATATAATAATCTGATCACAAAATTGAAAAAAAGCTTAATTTAAATAAAAAATAAAAAAATAAATTAAGAAAAGATACTTGTAATTCATTATTAAATATTTTGATATACTATAGATGTAAATTTTATTTCAAACATTTAAATATTTGAATATTAATTCAGTAGTGCAGAATTATCTAATTAAATATCGGATGATTCGATGATAAATATTTTAATAATATAATTCAAAATTTTTTATCTCAATTCTTAAATGTAACAATGAAAATGTGAAAAATTCTAAAAGTGCATTTTGTGTTAGTAATAATCAATGCTTTCATTTAAAAATGTTTAAAATTATTCTAATTAATTAAAAAAATTATATCTGATAATGATATTTTTAAATTTTATACAAAAAGCAGGATGATTTGATTTTTATGAGAATAAACTTATTTTTAAATTTAGTACAGTGCCATTAGTCGCAACCGTAATGGTTTCTTTTATAGCGACTCAGTATCTTTTATAATGAATAAAATACGACTATCTGCGTCTATATATGCATTTTTTTTATGTGTGGGTGGGCTTGCAAGAGGATACTTATGTGCAAATTTATGTTTTTTGATATTTTTTTTATTGATATTCTGGTTGAAAAAAGATGGTTATAAATTGCTTCTTACAAGTGTTTTTACTAATATTTCTTAAATTTATATGACTATTATAATTTATTTGTTATTTATTAATTAATTTTATTTTTCTTATATAAAATTATATATTAAATTAAAAAAAATAATAACTTTTCACAGTATAATTGTTATGTTATTGTTGAATATTGAAAAAATATTTTTTTTACTCTAAATGCTCATATATAACAATTTAATATGAAGTTCTATTTTCGTAGCATATGCAAAAAATGTTTCTTAAATGAATCTAAGTATATGAATTTAATACGGATGTCAAAAGAAAATAATAAGTAGAAAATAAAACATCAGAATAATATGAGTGTTACCATTAATTAATTAGAACAAACATAATACTATTACTTTTCTTCTTCACTCTAATTCTGAAGTATGTTTTTAAATTCATATAATAAAGAAGAGAAAAGGTAACTTTAAATGAACTTCCTTGTATACAAACATATACTTTAAATATATTTAGAAATTTATATTGAAATTAAAATTATATTGAAATTTAAAAAAGAACTTCAATTATAATCTAGTAATGAAAAAATATTAGATTATTGTTCGGTTGAATGCGATTATTAGTTTTCTGATTTAAATCCTTTTATTAAGTTTTTTTTATCAAATTTGATAAACTCAATTTATGAATAGAAATAAAAATGATATTATTGAATGAATAGAATTTTAAAGGAATATGATGTATAAAATAAAATCTAAATATTATTATCCATATAGTATTTTATCATAATAAAAAATTGTTCATAACTTAAGCAATAACATCTTCTATGAGTAAAGTCAATTTTTAATATTAGCTTAAAAATTAAAACGACATTAAATTTATAGTTTTAAATAATATAATGTTGAACGTAAGGTTAAACAAGATATGATTTCCAACTTGGTTGGATCTTTCCATTAACGCTAATAAAAACAAAAAAAGTTACGTGTCGAAATAACAAATAAATAAAAAAAAAATGAAATTTTATTTACAGACAGCAATAATTTTTCTGAATTTTAATAAAATAATTAAATAAAGTGTAATTTTCTAATACAAAAATCAAGAAAAGTATTCGGTTAGTAATGATTTATATACAATTTCAAGACGATACTCAAGCAAATACTAAATTACAGAATGTTTCCCCCCCCCCCGATCTCTCTCTTAAACTTAAACATTCTTTACCTATTCTTCTTATATGTCTTTGTTATTCTTTTAATGTTTATTCAATGGGTTTTTGTACATGTTTATATGAGAATAATCGATGGTTTCTCATAAAAAAAGTTTAGTTGGTTTAATAAATTATCCATGCGCTCTCTTTCAAATTTTATGCGAATCACCATTTTAATATTGATTAAATACATCTTTTTTATTTTTTTTTTATTGATTTATGTGATTGATTTTTAGAATTTACATTTTTTTTCGTAATTATCTCTCATACATCGCATATTCTTTTTATAATAATTGTGTGATCGAATAATAATAAGTTTTGATAATTTAAAAATTTCGTCCATACCGAATCCCTATAGAATTTCTCGGGTACGGTGTTATAAAAGAATTTAAATTAAACTGGAAATGTAACAATATTGCTGTGGATAAAATTTCATGTAAAGCAGTGAAAAAAGAGATATAATGACAAAAAGATAATGCATATATACGCAGGATGTCGATTGCTATGCGCACATAATCGGAGTAACCCATAGGTGCAAGCACATTTACCGGTAACCGATAACAACCTGTACACGTATGGTTTATAAATATTAAATATTAAAACATTAAAATATTAAAGAATGATTACATTATAACATTTCTAAATATCTTATTAATTTTTCTAAAGAAAAGCAGGTTGTTTCGTATTATTCGAATTACTATTCTCCCAATTTATTCTCCCAACGGTTTTTCATAATTCCGATCTACAATTAAATACATTTATAGAAAAAGGAAAAAAGTTGTGTTCAGTTTTATCGTGAATACAAATGGACTATGCAAATAAAGCATGTTGATTAAAACTGTGAATATTACGATCAACTTCAAATGTTTTTCAACTTATTTTATCCGTTCTTTTTCCCTTGAGCTTACGTTCCTCATATCCGTTGATTAATCCATCTCTTTCTCGTTTGTTGTCGAATTTACTTACAACTGGGCATTTGAATGTGCACAAATGTCGGATCACAGATCTTTTGTTAATAAAGAAGAGCGAATAACTTCGAGGCTACCTTGACGACGCTATAATGGTGGAGAGACAACATTGAATAGACCAACGCATACCCTCAAGATTCATTTCGCTTCTTTTTCCCCCTCTTCATAGTCTCTTTGTCAGTCTTTATTCGCTCGTTACAGTTCCGAACGAATATCCGAAGAAATATGGGTCTTATATCTGCATTATCCATGATAAGATCCCTTGTTGTGTGCTGCAGTGCAAACCTTACGTTTTCGTTATATATATACATATATATTTATTTTTATTTTGTACCATTATAAATATAACTTGCACTGTATTCTATGATTTGCCTTTTTATCTTAATTTTCTACTTGGTATTTAAAATAGTAAAATATACAATGAGAGAAAAAGGGAGCTGGGAACACTGGAGATCATTGAAGCGATAAGAATAACATGTGGATGAAAAAAAGGTTGGATGATGGTTTTCTGTATCGATCGACATGCATTAGAAAATTTTTTATTCATGAGGTATTAAATTAAAATTTAATTATTTTGACACAATTATATGTTTGAACATTAAATCATTAAACAATGCATATGTCGCACCCAGAAAAAATTGATTCAAGATGCCATAAAAAATCATTGCTTCTCCCACAAATATATTTATGATACAGAAATAATTGAATCAAAAGATATTCAATGCTTTCATTTTTTATTTTGGAACAGTAATAGAACCTTTATAAGTATAATATGTATGAAATTATACAATATTCGTAAGGTATTTCGTATCAAATCGTAAAGATTTTATAATAATTTTATTATTTAAATGAAAGGGAAAAATTCATTTAATCCTTTTTAATTTTTTGTTTAAGTAAACATTAATATTAAAATTATTGCTTCAATCTTACTTTAATCTTTAAGTATTATGAAATATAATTAAAAATTAAATAATTAAAATCAATAAATGTAAAATAATTAACAAACGTACAGAAAATTTCAATGGAACTGTAACTTTTAATTTTATTTTACTTTAAATTATTTTTTTTGTCAAAATCTATTTTATTGGTAATGAAAAAAATTGAAGAATTTTTAAATAAAATAGCCAATATTCTTTTTTAAAAATTTCCAAAGTAATTTAATATAAATCTGGAGATTTGTTATTCAGAACGTCTTTTTCAAGTACAATGATTTTCCGCAGAAAATGTCTTTTGAATATGAAAATTGGTATCATACATTACTTTTGTTTTCTCAGTAAAATCTTTGTAAGAATAAATAAATATTTTAAGTTTATGGTCCTATTGTGTCGAGCTAATAACAAATTATCCGGCAATTTGATGCCAATGGGGGGTAGTATTATTTTTCTCCAATACTCGGAAAAGAAATTTATGAAAGCTTAAAAGCATTTATAATCTCCGCCTTTGTCCTACAAAAAAACAACGTGATTAAATATATTTCTCTCTGCTCCACCATTTCAAATGGATGACATAATTTTGTGGAGAAATGACACATACTCGGGGGGTAATTTACGGTCCCCCAAAATGGCTCCAATAATTCTAATACAACGACATTAGAAAACCTATAATCTTAATTTAAATACATAGATCACACTGCGGGAGAAGATTTTGTGAAGACTTGGGGCTACTGAAATTGTAGGTGCGGAGTCGGAGAATCTGTATTCATCAACCGGTCCAGGAGGATGGCGCTTGGCTGCGACACGAGAATACGAATTTCGTCTCAAAAGCAAAAGCCTACCCCTATTGCATTAATATACAGCTTCATAATTACGAGGTGGTAAGCGTTAAAGCCATCCTGTCTCCTCCTCCTCCGTCTGTTCAACCCTCGTCCAGTACCAGACAATTATCGTGCGTTCGGCCTGGACGCGTTCGTCAAAAAGATTTTCTAATCCTCGACGGGGCGACGCGACTAAGTGACGTTCGCGCAAAATGGCCCGGACGTCGAGGGGTGCGTTCCGATGGGGGGAGGAGGACAACTACGGGTAAAGAGTGCAAGCGAAAGAGAGACAGCGAGAGAGAGAGAGGGAGGGGGTTAAGGGTGTCGAGAAAGGGAGGATGGGAACTCTCATTAGGAGCTCTAACGACCAGACTTCCAATGTCGTCGACGTCATCGTCCTTGCCTCCGTCGTCGTCGTCATCTTCGGCGTTGTCCTCTCCCACCTCAGTCCACCCGAGTTTTTATTTTCCACTCCCTCGCTTTGAATCAGTCCTCGCAGAGCAAGACGAGGTTCTCTCTCTCTCTCTCTCTCTCTCTCTCTCTCTCTCTCTCTCTCTTTCTCTCTCTCTTTCTCTCTCTCTCTCTCTCTCTTGACGTCCTACCTGCCATTCTGCTATCCAGAGGCATATACATTTCTGATTGTTGGGCTGTGGCGAAGGCAGTGCCAGTCTTATAATCTGAAAGTCAAATTTTCTCTATCGCCACTGTACCCGATGTTTCTCTCTCTCTCTCCCTCTCTCTCTCTTTTCTTTTTCTCTCTGTTCTCATTCGCTCTGTCTTTGCGTGCGTGTGTAATGTAATTGATCTCCTTTTCACTTGTACATTGTTCAGTAGAAGAACTGGAGACAAAGACAGCGAAATTATTATGCACGGTAGAGAAAAAATTTTTGTTCGGGTGCGAAGAGAATTGTCTTTTTTTTGGTCTACTTATTTTTAATCCAGACATGCTATGTCGTTTTGATTAATCAATTGTAATTTATTACATGAGTGGAAATTTTCCTAGCAGAATAACATTTTTTTTATTGTAATGATTATAAAAGTACTCGTGTGGAATTAATTTAACATGAATAATTGAGCAAGAGTGCTGCGAATAATTAATAGACAGATTTAATACAAAAGTTGATCACGATTTGGTATTAAATTATTATGATGAAATGTAACCGTTAAAAATTATGTGTTCTAGACATGTTAAAAAATTGCATTTAAAAAAAAATAATAACCATACAATAATAAATAACCTAAAATTGATAAATATTTTAAGCAAAATACACTACATTGCTTTCTCAAAAACGTCTAATTAGTTTTAAAATAATAATATTATGTGAAAAATAATAAGTTATGTGCAATAATTGACTTAATGTTGTATACTAATTCTATTATATGATGAAAAATAATAACATGAATTTTACGATTTTTAAATTTAATAATAATAATAATAATGATAATTTTGTTATTCTTTTTTTTACAGGTGAGTACAAGTAGATCTAATTTATAGCTTAACCTGTAATTTCTGTAAGTATTATACAATTAATAATTTCATTATATATTAAATAAAAAAAAAAAATTACTTAGTTCAACATTTTATCTTTAAGGCAGCAATTATTATCTTAATTTTAATCAGTAGAATCTTATTAGTTGGAAATTTTACTGTTCAATTTTAACTTATTCTTATTATAATAATATTAACACATGGTAATATTAAATTTTACCAATTTCATAAGAATTCTCCAAATATAATATGATTTTCTTACAACTAAATATATATTAAGAATTACTAAAAATATGTATATATAAAAAGGGGAATTTCTTCAGATAATAATAGGAAAGTCTAATCAATATTTAAAAATTAATTAAAGAAAATGAAGTAAAATAAATTTTAACTGATCATACCGATTCATTTCTCCATGTATTGATTGCGCAATATCTGGTGCAATTTAGAAAATTTAAAAAATATTTTTAACCATGTAGAACGTGTGAATTTTAATATGTAAACTTGAAATCGAAAACGAAGCTCATTGCAAAATAAATGATAAATTTGAAAGTTTAACAGTTTTTATTGAAGCGTCGTGGTGTCAAAGTAAATGTTTGAAGACGGTCCCCGTTATTCATCATCCCGGTTAACTGAGTATAAAAAAGGAGAATTGGATTAAAAACATATTCGGTCCTTAAAACCATATTTAATTAAATCAATGGGAAGCTTCTTCTGTGCATTTGATTTTACTTTCATGTACTCCCTCTCTCGGATCTCTGTGTCTCCGGTTCGCCCGTGCACTCGCACTTGGGGCTCCACGTCGCTCCTGGCGTGCAATAAAATTGATAATCATCGAAAATGTAATTACGCGCGTAGGCATCTGACCCTTCCTGGCTATTTCTCCCGTTCCCCCGCCCCTCTCCCTCGCTCTATCTTCATCTCGGAGCTCTACGATTCCACCGAGGATACGCGTCCAAGGCTATTACGCGTACGCGATGCGACTGGGGTCAACTGGTGTACTCTATCTTTCCTCTCAGGAAAAAAAGAGGAAAAGGAGAAAAGGAAAAAAGGAAAAAAGGAAAAAAGGAAAAAGCAAATTGCAGTTGCCCGGCTCTGGGCCAGCAGCGCAGCCTTGGGGAAGCTATTTTTCTAATTTCGCCGGATCGGATTATCTATGCACTGGTTAAATTAAAGGTGCTTGTTTGAAATATTGCTAAACCCTTTTTACCTTTTTATTTACCTATTATTCGAGGGTGTACCGAGGTGTTGATTAATACGAACGTTTTATCGATGAAATGTTAATTAGCGCGAATGAGAAGCCGTTTTTTTAAGTCCAAAACACGGATTTTGATTTTTGAACAATTCACCTACTCATTATGCTTCATTACGTAACTAATTGCAAAAAATAATACGCTTATAACAATAAATATAATTATTACATGAGTAAAAAAAAAGAGATAATTATAAATATTCGTATAATCATATTTATTATTTTTTTTAATTAAAAATCCTAATGATACATGCTCTGTCACAATTTAAAAATGTTATTAATAATTATTTGAAAATTTTCAAAACTGAGAAAGTACTCTTTTTTTAAAGCTTTGTTATTGATTCAAGATGTAATGAAATATTTATTTTTCATTTTATATCTACACGTAACTAGAAAAACGAAAAAAAATGTCATAAGCGATAGTTTAAACTCTATTACATAACGACATATCATTGTGCCTTTATTTTCTGGTAAGCATTTTCCACTAAACCTGCAAATATGTGAACTACAAAGTGTTATCTTGTTCCTATTTTTCTTTTATCTATTTAGTTTACTGAGACTCTTTAAGGACTATGATAATATAACGTTAATAATATGTTAATACTTTGTTAATGATAAGCATTAATGTATTTACATTTGTTAATATTAAAGATCATGAAAATAAATGTGAATTTATATTTGTACATTAGGTATTTAGCAAAGATCACAATTTTAGGCTAATTATATATTTATACAAATTCTCTTTTAAGTAGATCGTTAGAAATATACTCGAAATTATGAATTTAATTTAAATTTACACTTATCTACAGTTTTATCTAGTATTTAGTCAACTGATATTCTAGTTTTATTCTATTTATATTTATCTTTAAATCTTTACTTTAATGAAAATATATATGAATTGTATACAAATTTATGAACATTTAATTTTTCTTTTTTCTTTTTTTTTTAATAGAAAGAAAATATTTTTTTTAGATATTATTGATGCAAGATGATGAAGTAAATTAATCTACTGATGAAAATTGCAAGTTTCCAAATAAAATTACAGTGTTTCTTGTTTCCTTTATTTTCTTAGTTAACACCTTGAAATGTAAATATCGATTTGTATCTGGTAAAATAATTAATAATTTATTATTTATGATTATCAATTTGAAATTACAAGCAGGACATATTTTAACTGCTGCTTAAGCTACATTAATTGCAAATCCAATACCGTAAAATTTTGAATTTCACAATGCTCATTACTTTGTTCTTTCCTCTTCTCTTTTTTCTTGTCGCTTTTGCTCCTTATCTACCTCTTATTATCTGAACTGATGAGCAGCGCATCTTTCTTGATTCTATAAATTATAGTTCGGAACCCTTTTTACCATTTAATCTTCAACTTTTCATCCGAGTAAGGAGAAATAAAGCTACGTCAATTTATTCCATTTTCTTCATTGAATTATGATATTTTGCACAGTCAGTTAGAGAAGCCGTTAAAGTCTCTCTTCGGTTTACACTGGGAAAGCCGTTGATGGATTACGACGGTCATCATCAAGTGCCGCTAAAAAGACGAGAAATGCAATTAAGCATTAAGTGCATTTCAGCGATATAACGATACCCTTAGCGGGGTTAACGTCCTCTTTGCAAACTTTCGGAGGAAAGAGTGGGTTGATGGTTTTCAATCTGAGTGTGCAAATATGCTGGTATTTTCCTCAGTTTCCGTGGCTTATCTCTCATGCCGCTACCTTTTTACTTCAGTTTCTCTAACTTTTGTTCTTCGGATAAAAGATACTATTTTATTATTCTTCAAAATGCTGATAAAATATATTATTATTTCTATATCATTATATTGTACTTCAAATCATGTCAAAAGCAGAATTCAATGTAATCTGTTATTTAATAGAATTCTTTAGAACTCAGTTGCTTATATTGCTTTAATGTATAATATTAAATATCACTAATTAGAGGCAAATATAAAAAATATAAAACTTTTTGGCAGAATTAAAGTTTTTACAGCGAAATATTTTTACAATTTATTAAATGATACATTAATAATCATCTTTACGTTAAAAATGTTCTCAAGACAATGATTGCGATAATAATTACAATATTATTATCAACGACAACAATATCATTGAGAATATTTCATTGAGATGCATAAGGCACATATATTCATTCTAAAAAAATCGCTGAATTGCGGTTTTATTATAAACACTCGTTTATATAGGTTATTATTGTTTATTATTGTTTCTCGAAGTATAAAATAATAATTTTTGATAAATACCTGTGCATGTAGATGTAAGGATAACTTTCTAGTTCATCAAACTTACGCGTAAAAATAATGAGCCTTCAAATAATGAGTAGAGTATCGAGAGCTCGTTAATTTGCAGGAAATTTAACCGTATAGTTTAAAATGAAAATTCATGATAAAAGTTGTCAAGGAAAATAAAAACAGATTTCCGCGTGCAAATATCATCCGGCCGACGGGTTTAGGAATAAAAAGCGAAAGACTGCATTCTTGCATTAAACATGACGTATCCCTCGTCCTCGAGTTCACTCCCAGCAACCCCAATCCAAGAATAATTACGCGGGGTGCGAGTCTACCTGATCCCCGTCAGGAAGTCGCGGTCACAATTAACCCTGCATTCGCCCACACGATGCATAAGAGGCGACGCGACACCTCCCCACAGTAATAATCCCTGTCCGCATCGGGGGGTGAGAGATCCTTTCAGAAGGGAGAAGGGTTGCTGTCGCGCTACCCTTCCGCGAATTTCGCGCTTTATTAAATTAACGCGGCTGACATGGCCTCGGACCCGGCCTTAACCCCTTTGATGCTCCTGTGCTCCCGAGCTTTCTTTTGCAATTTATTTGGAAAGAGACGTCTGGCTTTTCGTTTTCCGAAGCCCGAGTTGAACGAATAGCGGGAGGCTGAGCAGCGCGAGGGATTAAATTTGGGAAAGGGCGATGATGCCGATGTTGGTATTTCCGATCTCGGCTCAAAGCTTATTATGCAAAACGCACGCGATACAAAATAAAGGGCAATTTTTTAGAAATAGTCTTGTTAATTTTGGCAGGGTGGATTAAGGAATATTTATTGTAATTTACGCAAATTTCTTACCTCTATTAACATACGTATTATTAAATTTTAGCTACCTTTTGATCCGATCCATTAGCAACTTCGATATGTTTTCATTGGTTATAAAAGTTTTCACGAATTTATTTATACAAAACTTTTGCCAGTGTATCTCTTACTCCTGTGACGGGTTTACATGTATAATCTTTCTCGGTGTTAATTTAATTCACTGCATTAAAACTTACGAAGCACAATTATTATTATCATTTAACCACCGGTTATTGGTACTATTAACTTACATTGATGAAAACCCAGCCCTTTTCCTCAGTTTTCCTTTTTATCTCACTTTATGTCCTTTTTCTACGTTCTGACTCGCGCATTATACAACGTCATCGTCCTTTGATCTCACTCTTTCTCTTACTCGAGCTTGTGTTGAGCCGAAGCTTTTCCCGGACGCTGCGTTTCCTCTCCTTTCTTTTTCTCTTTCACTCGACATCACTTCTCTTTGTCCTCTCATTCTCTATTTTAGTTGTAACAGACCATTTTTTGTTTTTATATACTTTCCTGCTGACTGCTGCGCATTTTTTCCCAATCTTCATACTCTTCTTTTCCCATGTCATATCTTTTTATGCTTGGCGATCTTATGTATTTTTATTCTTTAAAAGTGTGTGTTAGATTTAGAAAGTATCAGTTATACGATTAGATAAAATAGTCTTTTATTGATGGAAACTCAATATTAGAAAATGTGAAAGCAGTATATGCTGATTGAAATTCAATTATCGACATTTTTCAGTTCTTTTATTATACTCTCTATTTATTTTGTATATTTCAGCACTATCTTGATGAAAATATTATATAACACACTATTCACAATTATTCCACGTATAAACCTTTATGCAAGTTCCTTCTGCACCTTTTCATCTCTTTTCCGCTTTACTTCTTTTTTTGCCGACGTGGCGTTCGTACGATAACAAAATTTTCGCGTATGTCAGCTGTCGCAGAACAGTTTTTTATTTTTTTTTATGCTATACAGATTTTTTACTTCTGTACATGAAAATCGTAAGTTTTTTCTTGCTGTGTACATTTTTCGCACTTTTGGCTCGTGCATAGAAATGCTTCAATTTTTTGCAGAAGAGCATTTTAGCCGTTTTATCCTAAGAAGTTAAGTTATTCCTTTAGTTTTTATGCTTTTTTAGTTAATTTTTGAATAAAAACTCTTCATTTGCAAAAACGTGAATTAATGTTGAAAGAAGAGACGTATAAAAATTTTGGAATCACATTTTACATTTTTATAACTAGTTACAAGATTAAATTTAATTTAATTACACGTTCGTAAAGTTAAAAATCTCGAAATTTTTACATTTTTTAAAATTATAATAGTAATTAAATACCTTTAGAAGTAATTATAATGGTAATTAAATACTGTAAAAAAGCATGGATAATGAGAGTATATTAATTATAAGTTATTAATTTGATATTAGTGTACATAATGTTGCATATAAATATTTTACTACTAGATGGTAAATATTACATGTCATTTAAAATACGCTACAGACCTTATATTTTTTATTGAACGTAAACAAACTTTAAAATTTATCTAATTCAACAAATTATCATTATGATAAAGAAATAAAATTTTCTTTGAGAGATATAAATATAAGCGTTATTTTCATATAAAATCGTTCCCAATAATTAATTAAAATAATGATTGCTAATAAGAGCGTCTTTTCTACTATAAATTATGAATGAATACATAAATCAAAAGCGTCACGATGATAAAAAACGCGCGACAAAATAAAAAACCACATTTCTCTATGGTTTAAACGACAACGCAAGGTTCCAATTTTTCATATCGAAATTTTCACACATGGTCTTCAAAGCGATTCAGCTTTTGTTAACCACTCGAACGATATTGTTGGTCAGACTCCCCATATCGATTATTGGCAATTAATATTGCAAAAAGCTCTTCTCCTACTTTTTTACATCATTTTTCGCCAATGTTTCTCTCTGTTTCGGTCATCATTCCTTTTGGCTTTAGACAATAACAAAACGACCATATGCACACACTTCTATATGGCTTCACTACAATAACGAACAATGATTTTTTGCAAGGATTGTGCAATCAAAATTAAAAGAAATCGGTTCTTTTGCTTTGTCTAATAACATGTTTTATTACTCATAGCCAAGTATTTTATAAAAAATGTGATATTAAAGATGTTATTGAATAGTCACTGATTAGCCGTTTGTAATGTTTTTTTGTTAAAAAAAAATATTTATTCCTTTCAAATAAAGCACCAAAAAAAAAAAATACATTGTGAAAGTGAACGTATCCTGAACACTTCGCTTGAGACAATTAGTTGTTATATTTTTTCTTTGAATTTGTAAAAAAATAAATTGCCAATAATAATTAGTTTTTATCAATGAAAAAAAAAATGTAATATATAACAGTGGAATAGAAAGGATTTAAAAATTGACCTAAATTTACAGAATGTTTAAGATTTGAATTGCTTGTAATACATGACTGTTTTGAATTTGGCAAGTTTTATAAAAAAAAAAAAATTTATTAAATATTACAAACCTAATAGGATTTACAAAAAATATTACAACCGCCAATTTCAGAGTTTAATAAGTTGTACAAGAGCAAAATAATAATAAAATAATTTAGATTTAGTAGCTGTGGGAGACAGAGATATTACATAAACATTGGAGGTTTAGTAAGTTTTGCACGAAGGGAAAGTAAATGATTTGTATGATTTGGCGTGTTAGGTTTATCCCAGTAAATGTTCCGGCTCCATCAAGATATCCATTTAAAGTGACCCATATAACCTCGACTATCCGAATATGAGGACAGCCTAGGTATCTTTTACTAGCATCCATAAATCCAGCGACCAATAACCCGACTGGCAGACGGGATGAAACATCCTTCTCCTCCACCCCCAACCACCCCCGGGCCGTCAATTTCTCCCATTCCAGCGGTCTTCCTCGAGGCGTACCAAGTGCATGCGGACCTTGGGATCACTAAATTTTCGGAGGGAACGAGCCTCCGCCATCCCCGTCCGGACAATTCGTCAGGGTGGCTACGGTGCGCATCTCTGTCATTCCCCGGAAGGTGGAAATACAGCCAGACGGTGACTCGAAACTCACCCTAGCGGTGCAGCGGATGCCGGACGAGTTTTCACAGCATCACCGGAGGAGAAAATCCCGCGTGTAGGTGTGTGCACGTGTGCGGAAGGGCCGAAGTGAAATGCGGACTGTTATTGATCGGCGTACAAAGTAAGCTTCGAGGGAAGGCGGAGGAGGCGGACAGGTCATAGGTCGATATATGTACACGCACACATGCTCGCTTTTCTCTTCTCGACGGTCACGCTTCAAAAGCTCGCTTGTAGTTGTGCTGATTGTAGCCTCTCTATCTCATCCCGACCTCTCGCTCCGGATGTACCCCGGGTGACAAGGACGTATGGTGTCCTTCGACCGCCTCTTTACATGCGGGCCTAGGGACACTTTTATCTCTCGCTGTCGTTTTTCAGGAAGATGTGGGTCTTATCATAAATTGACCGGACCCAAAAACGATCGAATTTGCCATCCTCATCTCTTCTCCTTCTACATTAGCTATGCTGTCCGATGTGTGGAACAATAGCCTGCTACTTCTGGTTTACTGTGTTTATAGAAAGAAGACCAACACACTTTTTATTGGTCAGACCAAATCACTGTCCTATTTGAGATTCTTATGATGAAGGATTAATTCGTAAAATTAATTATCCAACACAAATACCAACTTCATTACTAATTCTATTAGATTATCAATCATTGAACTCAAACACTCGCGTAAATACTTATTAAACTAAGAAATTGTAGTGGCTTAACGTGCTTGTGCATGTGAAAGCTCGCTATGGCAAAGTTGTGTTAATCATTAAAAGCATATAAGCAAAACTTGAGGTAAACTCTGTTGAAATGCTAACCGAAAATAGCTTAATATAAAAGAGAAACAGTCGTATCGAAAATAAAACACGCGAGGAGCGAATGACAATTTCAGCAGCCGTCATAAAAAGGAAAAGGGCGGGAAGAAGGTAAGGAGAGAAAAACAGTCGCAACCAAAATCTTCTCTTTAATCCAGAAACAGCCGAGTTACTTCGCAAGTTACTTTCAATCTATCTCCATCCTTGTCTCCCTCCCAGCTTCATTCCTTTCTGGGTAAGGTATTCGGGTTACAGAAACCGTGCGGATTCGGCCGAGCAATCCATAACCCGTCCCTCGCCGTTTCATCCCCCTAAGCCATTTCCCTCTCTGTCTTCACCACCCCGGCTCGATCTCCTCCCAGCCTCCATGTTCCATTCCAGCCTGACGCCCGCGCAGACGTGCACGCACACGGGCACACGCATTGGAACTGCACGACCGCGAACCTGGAGAGCATCCGGAAACCCTCCAATCCCGTCTCGCTTCCCCGTGGGCCCACACACACCCGCATACGGACGCGCACCTAGGGGTGGTTTTCCGAGTGGCACTACCCCGGTGCCAGGGTAGTGGCACACGCGATGCATCGCTGCGGATGCATCGCCCTCGGCGATGTCACCGATTCTCCTTTTATATGCAGATATATACGTTACGTTGGGAGAAGATCCACCGTTCCCCTGCGACTCAAACAGAAAAACTCGAGAGAAATTTATCGCTGAAATTGCTCGCGAAGGATAAATAAATTCGTTTGATCTCGGCAGTTAGTGTTGGGGTGCAGTAATGAAGACTGCGCTCTGAAATTTATATTTTCACGCCGTTTAATTTGTTTCCAGTTTTTTTTTTTTTTTTTTTTTTTGAACCTGAGGCTTGAATTGGCCCTGACAATCCAAAGTGAGCAGCATTTAAAAAGGTTTCGCAAATACAGTTATAGACCCGCGCGAGCAACAAAATTAGTTTTTATTTCAATGATAACGAATGGTGGTGCTTGTAAATATGAAAATTTGAATTGATTATATTTACCTACCCTTTGCGCATGCCGTGTCAAATTGTTAATTCATTGTAAAAAGTATCGGAATTAAAATTTTTTTCCTTTCGCCCTCATGCAATGCACGGCTAAATTATTCTTATAAACCCGAATGAACACATTTTGGAATAATTACTTTTGTACACTTCTCAACTGCTGGCAAACAAATCTAACGAACTTTATTCATATTCCGATGATTTCACTTTTGTAACTTAAAGGGTGTGTAAAGCGAAATAATGTATAATCACATTATGAAAAGACGGAAGCTTTGACTATGAGTGATAGAGGTCTAACACGTATAGCTTTACTCGGTGTATTTATCTGCTCTTCTAATTTGCCTGAAGCTATTTCATCTATAGCCTTTTCAGCCTCGGATAATTATACACTCTAAGGGATTGTTTAAAACAATATGGGCTAAAATATTAATATACAAGTACAAGTTAAAATTATAATAGTAAAATAATAGTCTGTAGTGTAACCAAGGCTTCTTATAAATGCATGAGGTATTTTTATTGCTCAATCTATGTTATTTAATCTAACGATATTAATTTTTCGAAAAAATTTGTTTCATCAAATTCGAAACCTTTAGAATGAAAAATTCATGCTTGGAAAATTTTTTTGATCCACATATTGCAAATACGGCAAACAATATAATAAATTTAGAGAAAAAATTACTTCAGTGTACATTGTAAAATTAATAGATTTCAAACTTCTAGATAGTTATACAGATTCAATTTTATGAAATTGAACCATTTTTAATGTATTAAAAATGGAAAGTTCTGCTAAATTTGTTATTAATAAGCATAAAATATTTTACTATGCAATCAAAATTTACGAAAAATAACAAGACTAATAAATGAAATGTATAATTTTTATAATCTATGTAAAACATTATGGATAATGGAAGAAATATTTTTTTTATAATATTTTTACAAATTGAATAATTATTTTATTATAATTACCAATTATTTATTTGAATTGTTATTACATTAGATTGATTTCCATACTGTTTGAAGTAATAGAATTTAAAAGTCATTTAAATGCTATAATTTTAAATTTATCATATCATTTTCATGGGAATTTTATAATTGAATGCAAATTATACAAAAAAATTAATTACATTGTTATTACAGATATATTACAAATTGCTTGCAATTATATTTTTATGTCTATGTGCAGTAAGCATAATAGTAAAGAATTCATCCATAATTTTTTTTATATTTGTAATAATTGATGTTTCAAATAATACTATACAATACTACCTTCTTGTATTCATAATTAGTAATAAGAGTCAAAGAAATATGAAGTAATCAATTTTATTTCATACAACATTGATAAAATAATCAATATTATTAAAATTGGTTGATAAAATTATAAATAAAAGTTATTCTTCATATAATAATTAAATATAAACTATCATCTAATCATCTAAAATGTTTTTAAAATAACTTGATTTCATTTTTTAATAATACGCAACATTTTTTCAAAGAATATAAGATTAATTTGTATAAAAAAAACTACATTAAAGTAGAAAAAAATAGATTGTGGAGAAAAAATGAGATATTTTTAAACAATTTCCTTTTCTCTCGTATTCTATTAAATTTCATTGTTGAATTTATATGTAGGATACTTTTTTATTACCATTTTATGCGCCTCAAATATTACTTAATATATACATAAATATGTATTTTTATCATAGTTATTTGTTACTAACATTAATTTCGCTATGTTAATGCGTATTATTGAATAAGATATTCGTTGACAATTGATTAGACGAGTGTCAAGAAGTTGAAGCAAGTATGAATTTTCCAGCCGAGCAAATTTCTAGTTTAAATTTTGAACGTCATTTCTCTGGAAAAATGTTTTCCGTTGAAATTCACCCCTAGTCGCTCGTCCAATCGTCCCCCCTTATTTTCACCCCTGGAGTCGCTAGTATAACGACCGAGAGGAGATTTGTTTTCGGCCAAACAAATTTCCATTTTCCTGCGAGGACCACGATCGGACTGAAAAGTCGCAGCGAAATCGCCACACGCTAAATCGTTTCTGTGCTCATGTGTTTATGTGCTCGTGGGCACAATGATGGTTATTGGTTTTAAAGCCGCACGTGCTTCCCGATTCGTCGGTGAAACTGTTTTTCCACCCCTCCATCTCTCTTTTTTCATTACGGTTGACAAAGTGCGTGATTTTTTAAACCATGCATTGTTTAAATAAAGAAAGTAACGGAGAAAAAGGTTAAATAAAAGTTTTTATAATAATTTGATTTTACTCCACTCTCGATTAATTATGCATTTGGATTTTGTCAATTTAGGAGGAATCATAAATTTTCTATGGCTTAGTCGATATCTATCTAAAATAATTTCGTGCTTGTTATTGCCTTCCTCTGAATGATTATATTTACATTTTGATTGCATAGTTTGCAAATTTGTAAATTACAATTCCATTTTGAGTAATTTGGTGCTTAAAATATAAGAGAAAACAAGAAGATAGTGTTAATGGTCATTTTATAATCAACGATACCGTAATATTGTAAGTGAAGCTTGAAATTCATATTAATTTGAATGCAACTAGAAATCACAATAAAAAAAAAGAAGAATAAATATGTATTTTTTCGATTCTTAAAATAATATCATGTAATAAGTTTGTGCTCTTTTCGTATAATTATTTTTTAATTAACGTGATATTTAAAATATTGTTATTTTTAATTGAATTCCAATCATTAGTTGAATCGTTTCAAATTATTTTTTAAAAAAATTTAAGCAGTTAAAAGCTGATCTTTATAATTTCTAATTGAATAATCGTTAAATACATGTTCTTAGCATTTGTTTGAGATAAGAGAATTATGAAAGACTTATATAATCACATTTGAGACATCTAAAGGTAGTTTAAAAAAGTAATACTTATTAATTTTTAAATCATATTTCCACAATCGTACAATTCCTTTGATAAATTAAAATGGAATCAGTGTTAATTTAAGGGAAAAAATATATTATGAACAAAAAAGTGCATCAATAATAAATCAGCATAATTGTTAGTCTAGAAAATATGGTGCACCCTGAAGGTATTAATTTATTGCTCTTTTTGAACCAGAAGAAATATCTTGGCGAATCGAAATTTGTTGGCAACTCCCGAAACTCAAGAGCGAAAACTAGAAAAAACACGATAAAGAAGATAAAAAGAATTCGACGAGGGAGTCACATTTCTCACGCCTCTTGTAAAAAAACTGACAGTAAGAGAAAGAAAAGTGGTGGGAAAAGGTGAGGTAAGTGAAGAAAAAAGGACCTTTATATTTTTCCTGGACTCTCGCGGAGGGAAGAGAGACGAGCTAGTTTACAGGCTCTACAATGAAAACAACGTTTATTACCCTCCTTTTACTAGGGATGGAGGGTGAACTACTCGCGAGCGAACTCCTGGTCGTCTCGCTTTTATAAGCCGGCCTTCTCGTATGATCAAATTAATTTTCTTTTGTGCGTAAGCGCCCCGCTTTTCACCTTTGTTAAAAGGACAGCTAGTGACTTTCTTTTCGGAGAGCGGCGTGCCCTTTCCCAGGAAAATACGAGTGGCAGCCAAGACTTCCCTACATATTTGATATTATTATTTTGGTTTCGTTTTTTTTTTTTTTTTTTTTTTAATATGCTACTGCGCTCTAATAGAGGTGTCCTTTACTAATGGAGGAACCGTCTCTGTTGCATTAATCTGAACAAAAGCTATTGAGGAAAAAGGGAGAGCTCGTCACGCTTATTTTTAAAGTTCTTTATTTTTTATTGTTTCTTTTGCACATCTCTCTCAAAATTTTTTCAGCAAAATCCGGGTATTTAAAAAGTAATTATATATTGGAAAGATCTTTTATTTTTTGCTCAAGCGTACAAGGAACAGAAGCCATTATTTTTAAACTCGATTAATTAAAAGTGATTGTTATTGGTACAATTGTAAGACTTTAATTATACGTATGACTGTTTGAAATAAGATCATCTCGTATTATAATTTATTTTATTATGAGTTTAATCTGATTAAATTTACGAACACATAATTTATTATTATCATAATGAAAGTAAAGAAACAGAAATTAATTTAGAATTTAGGTACAATTGTGAAGAAGATTATTAAAGTGTATATTTCTTATAGTTCCTTTACTGTTGCGTAAGAAAGTGAATATATTATGAAACATGTAAATTATGAGATGTAATTATTTACGTAAATACTAGAATTTATATAGTATTTCTTCTCGGATTTAACAATATAGTACGTAGCATCTATGTAATTATTATATATGATATTAATAAGTTAAAAAAAGTATTATATCCGAAAGAATACACTTCTTTTGAATTTCAAGTGAATTTACTGGGATTTTTTTAGTATTCAACGTAAGCGCAAAGCGACGATACTCTGGGCAGAATCTTTTTCTGTAAAATGAATAAACCTTACGGATAAGCATATGTTTGGTTGCTGAAAAGTAGATATTCTAAGAGACAGTTTGCACAAATATGCCCGACTTCACTATAGTTTCGAGCCAAGTATATTACATGCACGTAAGAATGAAGATAAAAGAAAAGTCGATTTGACAGGAACGAAAAGAAAAGCTGCATCTCATCTTTGCATCCAAAGCATAAAACACAAATACACATGCATCGATCTGATAAGGGGGAGAGGGTATCCACTCTTATTTTCCGTTTCTCTCAATCCCTCAAGTTTCGCCTTACACAAATTAGGATCGTGGTGTTTACCTTTGCGAGTACGCATGTACGACAAACTTTGAGCTCTTGTAAAGCTGAAAAGCAACCCGAGCAGCGGAGACTCAGGCCTGATCTCGGTTGTTCGATAATGATCCGAGGTTGTACAGCGATTTGTTGTTGGCGGTTGTGTAAAGACAGGCGGAACGAGGAACGCGTTGCGGACTGATCATGGCCTGCTCTCTCATTCACCGAGGCAGGACGTTTAAGGTGAATCATTGTTCATAATGTATGATTGGATCGAAATTTGAAATTTACTTTGCTCTTATCCAGGTATTTTTTTTTTTTTTTCTTCTTTCCAGTCCAACGAAAAAGATTTCTCCTTCGGTTCAAGAACCGGTATTATGAAGCTAATACGAGTCACTATAATGTCATTGCTAACTAGACCGCATATTTATTTTTTTCGTTTTCTCTTGGAAGGTGATCCTTAAAAACTTTCTGGAATATGAGCTTTATCATTTTCTTTTCCAATAAAGGAATCGCATTGTTTCTAAGCTCAATTTTTCCTTCTTTATACAAATATTCAAGTTATAAAACTCCAACTGTCGAAATAATGATATCCGTTCTTCGGAGGTTCTATTGCTTTAAGATGTTATGCATCGTCGAAGCTTCACGTTTTATTATGTTAAAATTTCATAAAATGACTTTTTCTTTCGCTTCATAAATTCTACCCGGGGATTAACAACTACCATTTTATATTATATGAGTTGATAATATCAATTAATTCTATAGGTAAATATTTCCAATACTTTTCTCGGGGAAACAGTTTTCTTCCGTTCCAAAAATAAAATAAATTATTATTACTTACAGGAAATTTATTGCTGTTATTTATCTCTTCTACCTGGCATAATGTCTTTCTTACCTCTTTAATTACATTAATTTTTTTTACCTTTTTAACTTACGTTAAATTTTAGCTTTTATCGTTGAAAATATTTTTCATCAGGATTAATTTTTACAATAAATTGCCGTAAATTAAAATAACACAATATTCATTTTGTTTTCAATAAATATTTATCGATGTACATTACAAAGGCAAGCATGTTTTTACGTGCAAGTTAAATTGTAATGGAATAATAATAAGATGAAAAATCAACGGTTCAGTTTGATGGAGAATCTAAAATCAACAGGGCAGTAAAGGTACCTTGGTTTTTATTTTACATTAGCATTACGTATTCCACGCAACTAATTTCGATAAGTGCCAATTTTAAATGATTGTCCAGGATTAATGATTGTATGTGCTATTAAACGAACTATATTGTTATTAAACAATAAAATGCCGTGCATCATATGTGTATGAATTTTTTTCAAAGCTATTATACGTATCTGAAAAAGATGCATATAAAAGTGTGCATCAAGCACGCAATACACCTGAAAAATACTTTAATTTTTCTTTCTGAATAAATAATTAAAATCGTCAGCTTTGAGATCCGCAATTACGCGCACATCAAAAAATTGTGAAAATAATTTTGATTAAAATAATTCACGTTGCTTATTTCGTCCGAGCCTTTGATTCAGCATTAATTTATTAACTTTTGTGTCTTTAAGCTCGAGTGTCATTATGGAGTCCATCGGTTGATTAATGCATGTGTGGCGTGTCTTCTGCTCATATGCCTCAGGTTGTGTGCATAAGCTTCTAGTCGAAAGTTTACTCAATGGATCTTGCACAGCTAATTGAGGTGATACCTTTTATGCATTTCCCTTGTGCATAGAGTCTGCAATGTGATTCCTTGTATCTCCGGGTTATTAAGCCTCATTAGCAATCGCGTTACATTTGCCTTTTACAATTATCGTCACATTATTACGACGGTGCTCTCGTGAGAGAATCCGGTATTTTTTACCCTTAAAAGATACTCAAAAGCCTGTAAAATACTCCTTTAAAAGAAATGCAAAGTGAATTGAAATGTTTATGACATGGCGTGGAGTGCGCCTTGGACAATTAGTCGTATGTTGAATTAATTTTAATCTTGCGTTGCTACAATTCCGTAATGAATATTCGAAAATAATGTTTTGCACAAGTTTGTAAATTTTCAAGTTATTTAAGATGATGATCTTGGGAGATTGTGTTAGCACCGGCGCATAAACTGTCAGGAAAAATTACGATGAATTTTTTTCATTACTTTTTATTCCAATGGTTTTTGCGTAGAAGGTAATTTTATTAGTACGTAAATAATGTTAAAGCTATGATTCTTTGTTCAGCCAAATTGGAATTATCTATAAAAAGTAAAATTTTAATTATTATTTCATTGATGTATTTTAACTTTTGCATAAAATATGAAATCATTTTTTGCTTCAAAATTGATCTCGTTTTCCATTTCTTTTTTAAAGCAAGCAACAATTATAATAATTTTTTAGCGCTAGCTCCTTTAAAGTAGACGAATAGTAAATTAAACTTAATTAGCTTGTGTAGAAGTTTAAAAGTGACGTGGTACTACGTTATTCCTAAATACAAGATATGTCACACATATCAGAATTATATTTAGCGTTTCACCATAAACTTTAGATTATATTAAGAGTTAGCATTTCAAATTTATATCCTTCTATCGTATTGCAAACTTTTTATCGCATATAAGCTTAGGAGTAATTAATACATAGTATCAGGAAAGAATTAAATAAACACTAAAACCGGCTAAAAAAAGCGCCATTATTTCCATATGGTTAAGAAGAATTGTTTATTTTCAGTTTAATTTTTAATGCGACATTCGTCATTAGCAGATACGAGAAAAGTCACTTAAACATTGCGAGCGCGTAACAGCATGGCTTCGGGTGCTGCCAAGCTACATTTGCTTCGAACTTTCCCAAAGTGTGTCTTTTGGAGAAAAAAAATTCAACCGAGTTCCGTGTCTGTGAACCGACACATCAAACCCACAAACAACAGCTCCAAACGAAGCGATGCATTGCATCCGTGCAGTTTCGCCCGGTAGTTCCTTGTCAAGAAAATTGAATCCATTGAAATGTTGCAAGTGGCGAGATAGTCGGAGCCTCGCAAACAATCGCCGAGGGTCGTGAAGAGGAAGATTTGGGGCTGGGGGGTCGAGCGAGAGCAGGGCGTCCCTCGACAGCAACGACACACTTATCAAAAACTCAATTTCGGATTGGTACACACCTAAGGGCCTACCCTGCTGTGGGGCGCGACCCACTTTACGCCCACGCACAAATAATAAACAGGTTGTTGGGCTCGGTACAGCCGAATGAGGTTAAAGGTGTCTCTGCCAGGGCGAGCATAAGTCTGGCTGGTGCTAATGTCTGGGCCGGCGGTTTTACTGCTTGTTGCTTGTACCACATGGGACATCAAGAGGTCCTGTTTAGGATGCATTCACGTCGCGCATCACTGGAGCATCCGGTCCCTTTCCCCCTGCTTCGCCCCCTGTTATCGGTACCTTGTTATGAGTCACCCCTTCATCCCCTAGATGCAACCCCTGCCTGCAGCCAAGGTGTCTAATTTTGATAATTAATGCGCATTTTCAATGATTGTGAGCCATTCGTTTTGCTTTCTTCGCTGTAATTAACAATGCAAATTTAGCGGAACATTATTGTTGTGGGACAAAGTATTGTTTTTTGGAAAAATATACTTTAACGTGCATACACGATATTTTTGCTTATGAAAAATAACATTCTGCCTGCCTTTCTTTCTTCTTAAATTGATTTTCTATCCTATCAAACTCCAACTCTTAAAAAAAAACATATGTTCAAAAATATAAAACTATATGTGTGTGTTTCAAATTACTATTCAAACTAACCTATCAATATTTTCTTGATTTTTGCTTGAATTTAAAGTTTTATGTTTAAATGTTCATGCAAAATTCGTAATTTTTATTAAATTAAATTAAATGTATACTTAATTGTCTGGACAAAGTTCTACCTTTAAAGTTGTACCTTTTTAAAGCTCTGAAAATTATATCTAGAGTTAAATTTCATATTTATTCGAATACTTTTTTCTTGAGTTTTAAAATTATTTTTAAAAATTAAAATTTTTTAAATAATAAAAATTAAAATTTATGATTTATGTGATAAAAGTAATTTTCGTTCTTCTATGAAAATTGTACCGTCGTAAAACAATATATTTATCCAAATCTCTGTTAAACTAAATAAAATTCATAGAAAATTTCTTCAAATAGTACTTTAAGTATTCAAATTTTAAGTTTATACGAGGAATGAGGTTTATTATGAATTTATAAAGTAATGGATTAACTTGTAGAAATGCACTCGAATTTATAGAAAATTAACCGAATAATAATAACATTTTCAAAATTTTTTTTTTAAAGATGTTTAAATTGGATGTAACGTTTTATTTAAAAAAAAAAAAAAAAATTCGTTTGTTTACAAACGTAATGTTTTGACTTATTTAAAGCGCAGAAAGTTTCTGGGATTTGTTGGAGCTGTCTAGTAAGAAATATTTGTCGTGGGTTGAGAGAACCTCTGGTGAAAGGGCAAACGAAGTTGAAGTTTTATGGTGGGTAAGTTGTGTTGAACGTGGAGGTATGAGGACATCGAACCTAAATAATTGGTAGGGTCCGGGGGTGGGAAAGGTTAGATGGAAGGGCGGCAAATAAGTCTAGAGCGTTGTTCTTTGGAAGAGAACATAAGTGGTCGCAGAGCGCGACGTAATACGAAAGTTTTCCCTTTAAAAGCTCGAATTTGCGCTCAAGATTGGATGCCTGAGGCTGTGAGTGCAACTCCCTCGTATACACGTACGACTCCCGGTGCGTGACATTTCGCGTAGGTGACGCGGGGGGTAGTTCCACCCCCCGCTAATTGATTGGCACGTCTAGGGGGCGCGGGGCTATGCTGGAGATGGAGATGGGATGGCCCTTCCGCCGACGCACATATTTAGCATACCCGGTGATCGGTCCCTGGGCTTATTACCATTGAAATGGGTTGCCGGCGTTGCCCTTCGCCCCTCGCCACTACCACCCCAACCCCCACTGGCACCGCGAACTTCCAGCCAATACTGACGCTTCGCTGCTCCTGACGGCCTTCGATCGGTGGCGAGCCGCACACACGCTTTCCCGGTAGATGGATGCTGCCGCCTGCGCTTTTCCTTTTTCATTTTTTATTCTCCCTCCTTTTCCGATTTGTTCTTTGCTTCGTGCTGCCCTCGCCCCTTTCATTTCCAGCGGCTAGACGTTCGAATATGTATAGAGGACGGAAGAGTGCTTTGCATGCTGGAAATCCCTAGAAGATGTATATTTTTGCGGTATAAATGGGTGTACGCGGAGAAATATTTTCAATCTGGATGTTTATCGTTCTTCGCTTTTAATAATGCGCACTGCTAGTTTTTTTTTTTATTTTTTTTTTGTGCTATGCTTTTGTTGTTTTAACTCTCTGGCTTATATTTTCCCTTTGGGAGAGTGGGAGACTTTTAAGATGTTGCTTCGGGCCTTCGATAAATGTCGAGTCGAAGTGGAGGATTTCGATTAACGAATAATGACGCGGAAATGTCCATTACATCTGATTCGGTTCTTTTGCGAGACTTGAATAGTTGAGAATAACTATTTTTAGAAAATAAACGATCATTCTCATCCTGCAAAATTCAAAACTTTCCTTCTAGTACATTATCATTTCATTGTTTTAAGCTTTTCTCTTATTCAGAAATTACTTTCTTCGTAAAGTTCATTTTTAATGAATCGATGTATGGATAAAAATTTTTTGTGTATTCATATTTTTTGTAATTACACAATTTAATATTATTTATTATATGTTTGTGTCTCTTTTCATATGGTTTAACATATAGTTTAGAAGTGTACACAATACAAAAATACGAGGCAAATTCTGAAACTTGAGTAAACTTGACATGTACTGACTTTAAATTGTTCTTTGTATCTCATTTTATGAATTTTTAGGTAGAATTTTTTATTTCACCTCTATAAAACTTTTGTATTGCTGTGGAAATACGAATATTCATTATACTTATAAATAATGCCTTTCCGTACGGCAATGCTTGATGAAAAATATATTATTTATTGTAGTGAGTAATATTTTTCAAGTTTTATTTTAAATTTGTTTGAATATCGATTTCGTAGTTCCTCAATCTAGGAAAGTTCTTGAAAGCGAGTATTATGAAAGTTATCCGAGTCATGAATAGTTTGCTAAAAATACTTTAGCTTTTTTTGTTTCCGTGGATACTGGATTTCAAGTAAATAAAATCGGTGCATAAAGTTATTTCTTTTTAGTTTATATGAGTCGTGAGCGATGTAAAGCTTCTTTAATTTAATTTTTTCTTCTATTGTCATTATTCAAATAGAATATTTTGAGGATAATACGTAACCCACATAACGTCGAGTATAATCGATGAATTCATTTTATTTTATTTTTTTTGACGCTTGAATCTTTAATACTCAAGTCCACGTAAGAAATGTGAATGCGTTATGTAAAGGTGATCCAAGTTTTTATCTAAAAAGTATGTAAATGAAAAATGCACATCTTCCAGAAAACATAATGCGTACGAGTGCAATATGTGTGCGCGCGCGTGTGTGTGTTTTACGGCTCTATCTCTTAAAAGAGCTCCTCAGTCGTTACGAAACTTTTGAAATGAAACTTTAAAGAACGTAATAGTCGTTATGTAATTTCGTCTATCAGAGAAGAGTTTGATATTGTAAATTGCCTTTAAAAGAGAGGTAATTGTGCTTTTTCCCTGTTTAAATACCAATATTTTGACGCAATCACACAAAGAAAATCTGAGCTGACAAAAGATTAAATTATGCGACAAATGCGAATAGCAAACCTTAATGGAGTGCTTTTTTTTATTTATGCCAGTATGCACTTGCTTTTAGCTAAATATTTAGTGCATTATTGATACCATTGAAAATAAAGGATTATCGTTCTAGCACGAAAGGGGAGGCACCTGTTTGTTACCATAGTGATTTTCCATCGGTTTGGTTAATAAAGATTCTTTTACTATAAGGATGCAATGTTGTGTCAGTAATGCATAGTTATCTGTACGTTTCAATTATTATGTTTATATTTGTATTTTAACAAGCACTAACACCAATAAGTGTATTTAAAAATTATTGAAAAATTATATAAATTATTAAATTTATTACTTCTTTGTAATATCATTCTACTTCTCTATTGTTTTTATAGGGCTCGTAACAAAATAATATTTTATTTTTTATATATTTTTTAAATTTCCTGATGTGAATTGAATTACATTTAAGAACTCTTTTAATAATATTTTTGAAACAGAACTTTATAATTAAATATTTTCAAAGAATATAATAGAATGTTCAAATGCTAAATTTATTTAACTATAAATTGGATTTTATATAATACTGGAATATTTGAAAAAATAGGTTACTCGTTACATAAGTTCAAGATTCAAATTTTATTTTAATTTAACTTTGAATATAAATGTTACATTAAGAAATGAAAAATTTAAATAAGTTTTTCTTAAATTATCTTTACATACATATGTATATAATTTTTATATGGAAATGTAATTTGAATTAATGATTAAAAATTATTTAAATGGTTAAACTTTTATGTTTTCTCATTTTTTTTATAATAATTGAGTTTAATTTTCAAAACTAATTTACAAATCAATCACTTTTTACTAGTTATGCGATGTTTTTATTCGTTAAGCCGCGATAAATTTCTTGTAAAGTTTCGTATTTTTAAAATTAAAAATGTTAATTAAAATTCGTAAAAGGATAAAAATAAAGATGGATGATATTAATATTTTTTGCTTATTAAAAAATTTATAATGTTGAACTATTTTGAAATTTTGAGATTTGTTTAAAAAATTAATTAATATTTTTAAAAAATTCTATTTACATGTATGTAAAGATAAACCTTATCTTAAATTTAGCTTAATTTGAGAGCACAATTAATTAATAGGAAAATAAAATATGTTCATTGAACAGCGTTTTGCAAGGCTCTGGAGTATTTGCGATCTTTGGATGAATTTCTTTCCCTGATCAACTACGCGGAGAAATGCGTTTTCTTCAAACTTCCGTATTGGATAATTCATCGATAGGTAAGATTCTCCAGAGAAGAACGATTCCAGAGGTTAGGAAACCAACTAGCACATTTCCCGCTGAAGAAAGCCAGAGGCGCTGGTGAAGATAGAAAAAAGGCGAAGATGTTGGCGGGACCGTAGATTGACTTCCCTACAAAAGTTGAGAGAGCGAATATTGGAAAATCAAGCTCTCTGGGCATGTTTAACGAGGAAACTTTACGCTTTTTCCCAATCACTTTCTCCTCACCCCTGCGCACTTTTTTCCTTTCGTGATGATCAGTTGCAGTAGTATCAGCATCCATTCGAGCCCTTCGTCCTTTGGTTCGAATGGTCCAGGCAATGCACTCCCAGATGCAGACACAACTATCTTTGGAGTCATGCGTGTTTCAGATTTTGCAAGTTCCAGGGGGTTAAGGCAAAGTTTTTCTCGCAGGTCTCTATACCGGGCTATTGCTTCGTAAGATTCCCCTAGCTCGACAAATATTATCTTTATTCGCACGAGCGAATATTAAATACGATTTATAAGGGACGTCTGCATGAAATATTCCGTTGCAAGTTAATTTATCAAATTGATAAAAAAAATGTCTGTAATTTTAGGAAAGTTGCCGGCGTTTCGATGAATGAAGAATAAAAGATTCGAAAATACGTTTTAAGAGCTTTTAAATTCAGAAAAGTTGAACGTCTTCTTCGCGTTTACTCGGGATAATATTTTTTGAAATTATGATCATCTGTTACTTTGAATCTTTTATTGCTACAATTAAAATCTTTATCAGTTTATATCCAACCAATTTATTATCGGACTGTCAAACTTAAAAATTTATTCGCATCCATTTTTAGAATAATATTTATATCCATAGTTACTTTTATTCAATAAACACGTAGTTAAATTTTATATCCTTTTTAATTTGAGACTAAATGAAGCATTAAAAATTTATTTGTAAAATATTACTTTTTGCAACGTATTTTTGCACAAATAAGATGATAACGGTGTTAAAAAAAAAAAAAAAAAAAACTTTTCAAGAGAAAATGCAAAGGCCAACTGGCAAACAAGTGCAACAAAACTGCATTAATATATATAATATATATATATATATAACATTATTTTATATCATTTTAATTTTATTTAATTAAAAAGCAAAATGATAGTACAAATAATCATCGTAATGAAAATTGATAGAGAAAATTATTCAAAAAGGAATGGATTAGAGATAAAATTCCATTCAAAGATAAAATTCTTTTTGTAGAAAAAATTGCAAATACTGCACTTAATAATAAACGATTGCAATGATTAATAATTCAGAAATTTGTTAATTTATTAATAATTTTTTTCTTATTTATTAATATTAAATTAATAAAATTAATTTGGTAATAATTTAATCACGGACACAGCAACAAAATTTATTTTTAACATGTATATTCGAGTTTTGTTTGGATGGCATGCTTTTCATGGCTCTAAACAAAAACTGTCGAGTAAAGTCCATAATATATGAGTTGGTAGCGCGAATTAGCTCATCGTGAGGTTCGCTCGCGTCGAGTTTTCTTTGCTGTTCGAATGAAACACGAAGCGTCTGTCGTGTCGATTAGTGCGGGGGCGAATTATCGGCTAATACTGGATGCTGGACAGAATGTGAGTTTTACTTCTTTTGTCGGTTCTTCTTCTTTGGTCCACGGGGTCCGAGGGCAAAACTAGCGGGAATACGCTCTGACGTGGGTGATCGATGCTTTGATCCTCATCCACCTCTTCTTCATGGGCTGCACCCGTATTTTTTTTCATATTCCGACGTCAGCTGCATACTATATTATCGTTACTATTCCAGTTCGCAGTGGTTTCTGCAAATTCGAAATTTAAACTTACGATCTCTACGCAGACTTTATTGTGATCTCGGCAACTTTTATCATTTTTAGACTGGATTTGCAAATTTAAGTCGAACACACGCAAATCATCCTCTCTCGACTGATCCTGTCAGTTCCATTTTCCGAGAAAATCCTAGATTTTCTTGTCGCCGATCATTAGGGCTTCTGCTCCTGTCATTTTGTTTTATATCCAATATTAATCAGCGAGATGGTTTATTAAGTGTATTATATTTTTTTTTTATGTGTAAAAAACGCATTTGGTTCTTATAGATAAATTTATTTGTGACCGACATTCTCATTTAAAATTTTTTTTTTTATTTTATTTTCTTTTTTATTATTTAAACAAAGACGTACTCCAACATTGCATAGCGATTATAAATTTCTTACACTTTTTCTTAAGTTGGTATTTAGAAATATTGAAAAACTATTTAATGTATGTATATTATAAAAGAAATATAGAATAATTTTTAAATTAATTTTTATAAAATTATATACTTACTAATGTTTTATAGTAATTATTAATTAGTGAACAATTAAAGAAATATAATAATATGTGAACGATAACATTTAATAGATTTCTACGTCAATTTATTTATTGAATATTATTATATAAAAATATTTACAATATAAATATTTTATCTAATAAAAACGTAAAATAAATTTAATACATAATTTACATATAATATCATATTTTTATATATACACTCATTTCAAATTAACATAGTATTGTCTTTTGATTTTGTTCTATGCAAATGTGTTCTTTTTAATTTTTCTACTATACCATTATTATCCTCACAGTTTCTATAATAAATATATACTTTGCATATCTTAACTATTCTATTGAAAAGTATTTATAAAGTTTAAAATTTAGACACCTTGCCTTTTTCATATGTATGTAACTTTATTCCTTAAATATTTTGTTTCATAAACAATAATTTTATTGTATGAATTGTAATTTTTATATTATGTGAATGTACTTTATGTGAATAATAGGATTCTTCTTCTTTTATATGTTATTTAATCTAGATATTGATATACTAGATATTTAAATCTAGATGGTATTTCCAGAGTTTCACAAGAAACTTTTTGGTCAGATTTCGTATAATCTTCTATTATTCAAATCTATTATTTCATTACTTAGTTCCTTTTCAAGTTAGTTTTAACTTTGTTTTTTACTTTTCTTAATAAAATTTCGGTATTTCTAGCCAAAAATCTTTAGAATATTTAGTTTATCTACGTATTAAAAGTTTATGAACATAGAATTAAAAGAAAATTTTTAGTCTCTCCTTCATTAATTTTATATTGTGTACATGTACATATATACACACTATATATTAAACTAAATTGTTGCAATCACAAGGGTTACTTTGAATTAATTATAAAGTTTGATTAATAATCTTATAAATTACTTCTTACCTGCAATTTAATCTAGTACCCTAAATTATACTTCGATTAAATTAAATTTATTAATAGTTTATAATTATTCAGATTATGTTCCTTTTAATATAGATGTATATAATCTTGAATTATAAATAATTTGATTGTTTGTTGATCGAGATAATGTTGATATTCGCAATTTCAATTGTTTTTTTCTCTACAAAAATATTTAATAAATACAAATAATTTTAATTTGTCTTTAAAAGTTTCATGAAAGTATTAAATTTTTATTAAATTTTATATTTTCAGATGATGAAATGAAAAAACCTAGTATTATCTGATTATAATATTTTGCATTATTAATATTGTTCATTAATATAATTTTTAATCACTTAATTGCAATAGATGTCAATTTAATTCTAGTTTATTTCATACGCAGTTCGACAGTGTATATTCCATTTTGATTCAGTAGCAGATAACATATTTGATTTGGTATTCATGGACATTTAATAACTTATTGAAATTCTCCAGGTATTCGGTAAATCATTTGAATACGTTGCTAAATTGCTATTTTCATCTCGTATCAGATTCGAACTAGTTTGCAAATCTTTCTTGATGGAATTTACACCTATGCATAATTCACGAGAATTCTATTCTTATCGACATTTTGAAGGTTTAAAAATATTTTCATTATTATATCACGGTTTTATAATGCGACCTTTTCAATTCTAATATATTAGACTAATACTATTTTTAATTAATGGAAGTTGTTATACTGAATTTCATTTTATTTTTATCCAAAAGCAAATTTATGATTTTTGCAGACCCTTAATTGTTCTTTTAATGCTCCATATAATTACTACTTAATCTCTATTTCCACTATCTTCTCAGTTGGCGGGTACTTAAGTTGATTACAGATCTCAATTTGAAACTTAATAAGCTCAGATAAATGTTTCAAATCGCTTTATATTTAATTTATATATAAGCTAGTACAACGTAAATTATTTTATTAACAATTTGTTCGTTATCCTTTTTCTTTGAAAAATGTTTTCAATTATATTTATATACTTTTGACACATCCATCATTCATTATCCTTTTGCAAGATATTTGTAATAAACAAGACAGTATATTAGTTTTTGAATTTTATTTTTTTTTTTTTTTGAATTATTGAATAAATTTATTTTTAGCGTTAGATGTATACAAATTTTTTTATCGTATTAATCATAAAGTTTTTTATTTTTTATTTATTGTTTATTTAAAGTACTGTATTTTCAAATTTTTAAGCAATATTATATAAAATTAATTTTTTTTTAGCTTCTAAAATAAATTTAAACTGAACAATTTTTTGATTTATTTCTAAACTAATTTTAAATTTATTTATTGCATAGAGGAGAAAAAATAATAATGAATTTGCAATAATTATATACAATATTGAACGTCTGTGAGAATAAAGTTATAAGTAAAGTATTTCTTCAGAAATATAAAATTTCACCAAAAAAAAACTGTAATAAATAAAAGCAGTTTTTCCAAGCATTTTATTTTCTTGAAGCTTGTTCTAATTAGTGTAAAAGCGTTCTAAATATTTGACATAGTTTCTTTGATTTTTTAAAAAACATACTAGTTTATTCGTTTTTTATATTTTCCTCTCATTTTAATTCTTAATGACAAGTACATTTTTTATTAAAATGAAAATGAAGATTTTTTGATGTAAACGTTGCAAAACTAGAATAACTTTTTACTCAAGGTAAATTTCTGACAAAATTTATGTTCAGTTTCTAATTCGGTACAAATTTGTCAGCGTAAATTTACGGCGTCTATCTCCGACTTCCTTCAGCTATCCATAACTGATTATTCACACAAGTTTAGTTAACATTCATATGTGTAATTCATGTTTCATCCGTAATTCGATGACCTGCTATAAAATATTATTAATAGTATCTTATCAAGTGAGAAAACGTGAGAATAACATTGAACTTATGTTGGTTTATACATTTTAAATTACTAATAATTAATTTAATTAATCTAATAATACTTGAAATTCATATCAAATATATACATTTTAATAATCTGGTTATTTAATGTTTTCAGGTAAGATGAAGATTGTGGATAGGTCAATTTTAAGTTTTCAAATACGTATGTAAATAAATTTTATAAAAAATTTATAATAAATATCCAGAAGATTACAAAATATAAATATATAATGTAGTTCATACAATCCTCAGATTTTAAGTCCATTTTCGATAAATACTTACAACTTATTATAATTGCAATTAAATATATTACCAAATAAATATACTTATTGAATTTTGTTTTGTTAATACTCAATTAACTGGAATTAGTACATTCAGTTATTATTTTATAAACTTTATGTAAAAAAAAAAAATCTTTACATTTTATATTCATTTTTATGGAACTTTATTTTATTCTTAGTATGTCACAGAATAAAAATTGAACACCAACACTTTAATACTAAATTCCTTTTCCATTTATTAAACTATTCATCATATAATCTAAATAATGAATTTGTTTTTACTAATTAATGTAAATATTACTATATTATTTAATTTTAATGAATCTAGTATTTGTCGTGTATATAGTATATGATGTATATATTAAATTATCCTTACTGCTGTATTGATCATATATCTTTATCATATGTGTAATAAATCATGTTATATAATAAATAATTTATGTTTGGAAAGACAAGATTCTCTACATTTATATGTTTTTATAAAACATTCAGGTGAAATGAATATTATGTTAATTAAGGGTTCTATATGTTTTCACTGGAAATTAATGATTTATATAAAATATTTTAGGAAGTAATATTATAGTTTATAAAAGCTTTGTATAATTAGCATACAATAAATTTATATTTATCTAAAAACCAATATTTTATGGATAAATTTAATACTGATACCTTATAGTATTTTTTATCCTAGAAGTTTTATTGATAACTTGTAGTGTAATTAAATATTGAAGAAAAATAAAATAAAATTTAATTTTCTGTGGTTATAAATAGAGCAATAAAAAAATTTTAAACTTATAAATCACATAAAATTGTTTCAAACTAACTGTTGCTAAAAGAGATAAAAAAAAGATGAATTGTTGTTTTAAGAAAAATTAAAAAGTGGCTGTACATACTTTATATACTTCCCAGTTATAAGATAAATTGTGACAATATAAAAAAGAATATCGTTTTCGAGTTATTGTGTATATATCGAATCGTTTTTCTCTAAGTTAAATTTAAAATATTATTAAATAAGGCTTGGGATGCGCAGTAAAAAGATATATTGCTTGTCACTTAGTCTCTGCGGTTTACTTATTCCTTACGATGATAGAGTCTATCTGAAAATCGATACGCTCCATTATTGCATCTAGAGGCTCAAAGATAGATTATGGTATACTAAACTTTATACGGACAAAAGTGTCAGCGCCTTAATACCTGCGGTAGTTTGAACATTTATTATAAGAAGCTCCCTCCATTCTCGCATCAAAATAAAATGTGTAATAATTCAATTTAGTTTAAATATTTTTAGAGCGCACACGCTTTGCGAGATGGAAAATTGTAAAATTGTAAATTTTGGAGGTAAATTTATCGATAATGAAGCCGTGGATCTCGAGTGCGGTTGAAAAGTGATAAAAGTTTACCTAAAACTCCGTCTTCCGAGCATTAAATGGCTAATATTATCTTCTTCCTTACAGCATCCTTTTTGCGAACGTTTTCTCACTCCGGGCTTGTCGCTTAGACCCGGACTCCTCTTTGTCTTCATTCGACCAAAGAGGGTCGTTAATAATTTTACGGCCTGGTTTCGCGTATAATGAATGAAAGAGGGAAGGAGACAAAAGTCATTCAACGATCGACTAGATTAGTTTGCGCCCTGGGCTCCAATGTGCCAGGGGATGCCATCGCGAGAGTTTCCTTCGCATGGCAGACTAGACAAGTATGGCTCTATGCATTTTCCTCTTGTTTATCGGGGGTGGGAACGGGGTGGGAATGGGTTGGAACGGAGGCCGCGATCCGACGTTCACGTGTCTTTATGTCTGGGAGGTACCGATGCCCAAACTTCGGGCCAAGAGTTCAAGATTCTTGGGGTTGCAGCGGCCATCAAACGATGACGATGCTTCGGTGGAGGTGGAGAGGCCATTTCTCCTTTGATCAATCCACGAATTTTGGTGATTTATCGGCTACGCTCGGGTACGCTCGGCTCTTCCCGGCCAATCTCTCCCACGGTGATTGGGTTTTGGTTTTTCGTCCCAGGGGGTGATATCCGATGACGATGAAAGTTTGACGACCCCCTCCTCCGTCACCTCGAGGAATTTATCGACATTCCTGAGGAAGGGCTTGTTATTCCATGATGATTATATGATGGAGTAAACGTAATTTTCACGTTGCGATGTTTCTGAATCTCAACTCAGGTACGCATTCAGGAATTCTAGCGCGATGATTTATTTTTTCAATTAAGCTACATCCAAGCGAATACATTCTAATCGTTAAGAATTTGTCAATGCAATCGAATCTCTGTAATGAAAGTTTACGACGAGAGTTTCGACGGATTTTACTTTGAATTAAATTACAGTTGCACTAATCAAGCAATTTATCGATTTGAACAAAGTCATTGAATGCCCTGGTATCTATCAGAATTCATTATACCTTTCTGCATAAAATTAAGAAAAGCATTTCTCTAAATGATTAAGTTTTCTCATTTTTCGATAATTTTATGAACTTTCTTGTTGCTACAATCAGCTTATTAATTTTTCTCTTCTTAGAGTTTTAATTTATTTTACTTTAAGCAATGAACAATTGATTAGTCTTGATTAAGTCATTCTTACAGCTGAGCTACAATTAAACTGTTAAACTTACATCCAATGTGTAATGAGAGAAATAAATTTCCATTGAGTTTCCAATTGAGGGTTTAATAAATTAAATTCTCAATAGACATTAAATGTTGTTATCGCATACTGATAGAAGAATTACTTATTTTAATTTTAGCTGATAAAATAAAATAGATCTAAAAAATGGTACTACATGCGAGAATAATAAAACAATGAATTCTGGGAACATAGTTGAGAGATTGATTGAACCCAAACAATGATCTTGATTTTTTTTCGGATTTTAAAATATCTTTATTGGCTCTTGCCATCAATTTACCTCTAGATGAAACCAACCCTATTTGACTTCCTTTTAAATATTTCTCACATCTTGTGTTTATTTTAAATTTTATTATTACAATATTTAATTATTCTCTTCTATTAGCAAACAGCTTTGAATGTAATGTTTAATTTACTATTGTTTCTAATACGACAACACTGCCAATGTGGATTGGTATTTTTTCATTGAGTTCTTAATTTTTTGATACGTGCTTTCTCGAAATTATTTAGTTAGTTCTTACTCACCTCAATGGCATGTTTTCAACTCCTTAGCATTACTTTATTTTGTTTTGTACACTCTACTATGCTATTTATTAATATTGTTTATGCGATAGTGCTCGTTCTTCCGGTGAGTCGCGTTATTCTGAAAAACCGGGATAAGAGTATAAGGTGCTATGTGCCTCAATGAGAGAACAAAGCAGTAGTACACGAGTGCGACGAAGATACAGAGATGCGGCAGCCTAACGCGACTGAGGACGATATAGGCACGCGCATAAAGGGAAGATAGCAACTGAGCATTATATGTGCAAGCAGACATACGATGCTGTGGGATAGAACGCTAGAAAGTGAAAGAGACAGAGAGGGATGTAAAACAGAGAGGGATCGAGAGAGAGAGAGAGAGAGGGAGGGAGAGAGAGAAATAATGAGAGATGTTGAAAAAGATGCAACGATCGTCAAAGCTTATCTAGCTTCTGTGGAGTATTTCGTTCGTTAAGACAACGTATATTTATTTCCAAAAGTAATTAGCTTTTGATTGGTCTACTTAATGTAAAAACTTGGGTGTATTAATATATTCCATACCAAAAATAATTTAACAAATAAAAGTTAAAATTTTTGAGAAATTGAAATTTTGTTTTCTTAGATTATTTTCATAAGTATCTTTCCAGCTCTTCTTCGCCTGTGACTCCATTTTCAATTGTTCAACTTACGGAAATACAATAATTGGTTGTTTCAAACTCATGGGTGAAAAAATGATGACAAACGAAACTCCAATAACTGGAAATGGAATCACGGCAAAATATTAAAAAATTCATTTGGCTGATTATGCGCATTCTGCACTACTTATATACACGAGATAATAAGAGCTTGGTTATCAATGCAGGGGATGAACGATATTGCAGGGAGTAAAGGTGAAAAATGAAAGACTGGGGCGTTGAAAGTCCGATATTAAGTACTTGGGCAGGTTGAGCTTTTGGACTACGGGAATATTTGCGTAAAAGTAAGGAGAGAATGTGCGTGACTAAACGACCTCGTCAACGGCTTAAACGCTAACGGGAAATTTTATAGTGCCGCGGCAGTGAATTCGTGGACCGATCGCTTAGTGTTTTACGAGGAAGGAATACCGTCAACTTCCTCAACAAAGTACATCCAGATATATCTACCAAGAAAGCCCCCTATGCACACATTCATACATTCGAGTGCCCCTTTTGGAGTACTTGTGAGTGTGTGAAAGTGCAGGCATTTATGGGTGGAGGTAGGGGTTCGTTCGCATTACAGACAAATGTATATTTAGTAATAAACGTGTCTGCAAAAAATTACATTCGCGTTTTCAATCTTGAAATGTCACCCGTGTTCCTTTTACGGTAATATAATAAGGCAATTCATTTCTTTGCCAATTTATTTGTTTTTAGCCTCAATAACGTAGGATAATTAGTGAAGCAGCGATTTTTGCGTAATTATAACACTGCACCAATTTGGTACAAAATTTGATAAAATTGATAAAAGTTGATAACAGTTGATGACTACATTTTCAGCTCGCTCAAGCTCAGTAATAGTTTAATCTTTAGAATTTTAATTAATATTTCAAAGATGGAAACAAGAGCCGAGAATGGGTCGGTACACTGCACCCTTATCAATACAAATTCACGTAAATTTCGTAAAATATAAAACTCGAGCACAATGCTTTGCACAAGGGGTAGTAATATCTAATAATACGTATCGTAAATAATTTCCATTACCAGCCCGGAGAATAATCAAGAAAATAATTGCTTTTTACGACATCATAACTCCGGCATTAGTTTAATAGAAAATGCAGGGGGTGCGCTTTTTAAACTGCATCCCCTGTTGGGCGTAGGGGCTTTGCCGGGTACGAGTATATAGTTGCTTACACGCAGCCAAAGTGCGCCCTCGTATTTTCCTGAAAGCGCGCGTGTTGTATGTTGTATGTTGTAGATTGTATGTAGTATGGCTTGTTTAAAAGCCACTTGACCGACTGCACTAACTACGAGTCGTTGCGTTGTATCGGAGCGAAGCTGTGACGTTGCACTCTCCGGTTATTCATCGGCACCCCCGAGAGCAGCCCCGATGCTCGTGTCGTCGTTGCGTCATCTTTCCTTCACAAAAGCCGAGGGATGCTTGAGGGACCCTTACAAGTTGCTTTTATCTGATCCTCACCTTTTAAAAGGAGGTGATATGGATACTATGCTGACCACGAGCTCTTTAAACCCCCCCCCTTCCCCATCCCCCATCCCTCCCATCCCCATTCCATCTCACACTCGCGCGCTCCATATCTCTTCTACCCTCTGCGAGGTTAAGGACCATAATAAAGGAAGCTTTAACTTTTTGATGCCATTACGATATTTACGTTCAAGTTTTTCTCTCGAAGAGCTTTTATTTTCGTTTTCTCAATCATACACAGCCCTCCTAATATTATAGCAAACACCTTTCTTTATTATTTTATCTGTCAAGGTGTCGTTTCATTTTTTAATCTACAATTTTTATTATTGCACAAGGATATGTTCACAACATTAAACAGATACAATAACTTATCGAGATAAATTTATTTATTAAAAATATTATACTTTGTGATAAAACAATAACTTGAAGAAATATTGTTAAGTGTTCTTTTTTATTTTATTTTAAACGCAAAAATAATTTTCAAATTTGGTTCATTATTTAAGTGAAAGCAACTCAACAATTTCAAACCGTTAACAAGATTAATAAAAAAATAATAAATAATATAAATTTGAATGCGATTAAAATTATTACTGAAGAAATAAGCAGATTTGATGCAAAAATGTGCCATTTCAACCTGGATGAAGAACATAACTGAAAATTTAATGTAACTTAAAGTCCACTAACCATTAGCTCGTTCAATTTTCGGCAAAGTATATTTTGTCTGGTGGCTTAAAATGTGTTGTAGCAACTATATTGTTGATTTAATACACGGAAAATAATTTGTTGTTTACATCCTAGGTAGTTAATATTTAATTAAAAATTTGCATCATCCAAATTTTCGAATATAAAAATCAAGATTTTCTCAATTAAGTGAAAGAAAAATTTCGAAGGCATTTATGATAGAAATCAAACTTTGTACTCATATCGAATCCTTCAGGAGAATAAATAAACTTTTTATAAGGATATAAATTATAATACAAATATTGGAGGCATTTGTCCGAAATTTTGTCGAGAACTTATTAACAAGCTTGTGATACTAATCCTTCTTTTGTAAGAAGTTTGGAGATTATTTACGTATTTAATGTAGAAGACTTGAACAGCTAACAAGTTAAGTTGGCAGATTTATATTGAGTACCAGTATAATACTCATAGTAAGCTCTTCATATTTCAATTTTTATAAAATAGAGTAAAAATGGAAGTTAGGATGAAAGAAAGTATAGTTGGAATCGTATTGTCCTCGTCATATGATATCGCACAGTTATGGAAACCATTATTCTTTATTCCCGTGTCTTTTAAAATACGAGAGAAGATCGAGCGAACCTGTTTTCGCGATTTCTTGGTGCAAAAAATGCACGTGCACTCGATGTTTGAGTGTGGAAAAGAAAGGAGGAAAGGAGTGAAGTAGACTCTCAATTAATAACGTCGCAGTAACTCGCAAGAAAATTAGCCTTAAATACGTAATACACTCTTCGGCACTGTAAGTGCACTTAGATTGGTGTACCGAGAGGAAAATCCCGGTCCCAGCACTGCGTACGTAGTGCGGAACTCGCGCAACGACTCGAAAACACCCATCCCTCGGAAAAATGAGAGGGAACGGAGGGAACCGGAGGAAAGAAAAGATAATCGTGCATCTTCTAGATCCCGCTTATTTTCTTCCGCCTTTCATCTCTTTCTCCTCTTTCCTCGATTTGGTGGAGAAAGCAAGTGCACAGGGGGTGGGGTAGGAGGAAGAGGGGGGGGGTTGGATGGATCGACGATTACTTCCGCGAGACTTGCTGCAATAAGAGCATTCTTTCAATTTACGGAATGTAATACTGGCTTTAAGTATTCGCCAGACATTGCCATAAGAAATCTCGGCTGTCCCCTTTCCTCGCCCGCCCCCGCACGAAATCTTATTCTTCGGAGAGATGCACCGTAGCCCGCGTTTCTTTATGCCTGCGCGCGAACACTCAATGAATATATCCGAGTGAAATCCGGAGGCCCCGATAGGGCAATATTACCAGGGTGAGCTTGGAAATTCAGATCGCGAATCGGAGGAGCTTCTTCCCTTTTTCAGGAGTTGGGGGGGGGCGGGGGCCACGGGGCGATGGATTTATCTCGAGGTTTTTTGATTTTAACTCTGCCGGTGGAGTGTTGCAGGAGTTGAAAAAGTCAACTGCGCGTGCACTAATTTTATGATGAATAGTTGTTACGTCTAAATTTTGAGGCATTGCTAAGTCAGAAAATCGAACTCTATATATTTTCTCACCAATTCAACAAGAGCGCTTTATCAACATTCTATGGATGCGAACCAAGACAATTGGGGTTTTAAGCAAAATAACAGATACTCCTGGCTTCCTAAAAATATTGATCGCAGATGAATATAACAAAAAGACTAATGGAAACGAAACATCCATTATTGCCTTCGACTATTCTTATAATATTTCGCAGTAGGAGTTTGTTATTTTTCGTGAATTATAGACGTTTTATTATTTCAATCTTTTATTTGCATAGATGTAATAATTATTATTAACATTTGCAGGGAATTATTTTTATTTGTTTTATTTTACCTTATTTATAAAGAATTTATAGTTGTAAGGCAAAACCCAATATATTTAATTTGGAACTTAAAGTAAAGGATTAACCAACAATATCAATTATATTTACTCTGAAATACTCGTTTTTTATTATCCGAAAATATATGAAAAGTCATTTGACCGTAGATTCCTGATATTATATTTTTTAAACAATTATAAAAATTAATTTATATTACAATGAAATATAGTTAACATTAAACAAATTTGTTTGATTGAACTGAAGAATAAAAAATAATTGGTTAGTAATAGGTAGTAAATAATCTGTGAGAAAGAAGTAAAAACTAAAAACTAACGTGTAATCTGTAACTAAACTCATTTCAATTAATTTTATTTGTTTTTCTTTTACATTTCTATAATTAAGAGAAATTACAAGAGATCCAAATTCAACAACATATTTTTTTTATTTATTTATTAATTATTATCTTTATTTATTGATTTATTGACTGTGCAATAAATTTTTTCAATTTTTTTTTTATTTTTTATTTCTTAATATTTTACTAATACATTACTAAAATCAAAAGTTTTTTACTTTTATTTGCAGAAAAAAAATTCTCACCAAATAATGGTTACAAGTGAAAAAATTGCATCAAAATAAAGATTAAATTAACTTTACCTTGGAACGTAATAAGAAAGTTGTGACTTCATTAGTAAATGAGCTTTAATATAATACTTGATGATGGTTTTAACCTGAAATCTTATTTCTCAAGATTGAATAAGTATGTTATAAACTTTTCAGTATATATTACTTTCGTATGATCAGGTAAATTTTAAATTTAATGTAGACTTCTAAATGAAATGTTTCAAATGTTCACGACTAATTATATAAATGAATCTCATAAGTGATGTTCAAATTATTTCGGTAATATTAATAATAATTTTTTTTTTTAATAGCTTTATGGGTCACTCAATAAAGTGATATAATCTTTAGGTCAATTGACTTTATCTAGTTTCAACTGCCAGTCTTGTACATTAAATTTTTCAAGCTATCTCCATTTTAAATTGATTTGAACAATGGCTTAAAATCATTAAATATTAAAATCATTTCTAAATTTAAACTTATGTATAGTTACTTGAAAATGTTATTAATTTTATTTTATTTGAAAATATAATAGTCAATATTTAGATGTCAAATAAAAAAAAAATGATTTAAAGTTGTATTTTATCTGAAATATAATAAAATTTAATTCTATTAATTAGCAATTTCGATTATTTATATCTTACAAAATCTTATGAAGATTAAGTTTAATACTATGCATTGTAAAATTGTATTATTAATTCACACCTTGTGATTTACCATTGCAGCATTAGAAATTAATATTATAATTACAAATAGAAAATGTGGGGTTTCAATATAATTGACAGTTGCAAATAGTGAAATAATAATTATTGTCAATTAAATAATGAAATAATGACAAGCACAAAAAATGTAATAGTTCACGTTTAAAAAAATATCAACGGAATCATAGATTTCTTATAAGTTGATGTTTCAAAAATATCGCTATTGTAATACCTAACAGTGACTACATAGCAGGCATAATAGTTAAAGAAATACATACATAGTAGTTGAGTAAAATGTTTGTATAATTTTACTGTATATAATATATATATTAGATGTGGTTAGAGAAGTTGTAAGTAAATGTGTATAGTATTGACAAAGTAGCAATTTATGAAATTACTTAGTTAAGGAAGAAGAAATATATAGTTGTCAATTATTATGCATTACTTTATAATGAAACTAAACAAATTAATATAATCCAGAAAGGACTGCATTTGTAAACATTGAGATTTTAGTAGCTATTAAATTTATAAATATTGACGTATTTTTTATTAATATTAATAATCAATAATTAGTAGAAAAAGGTTTTGTAAATATACTTTATAATTTTATAAATGAGGAAAAAATATAAATTTTTAGTTACGAATAGAATAAAAATGCATTTTAGTATTCTTACTCATTAAAAGAATTATTGAATTACCAAGCTGTATTTTTTCTCTATATTCAATTAAAAAAAAATATTTTATAATAATATATATTTAATCATAAATCTGATGAGTTATAATAAATATTAAGAACGTAGTGTATAATTATGATAATTTTGTGTTTGTAGCTAGAATGAAACAATAATAAGCAAAAAATAATAGTAGAAGTGAGAATAATGTAGTAAATAAATTCAATATGAGGAAACTTAAAACGATAATGGAAGGATTAATTATTAACTTCAAATTTGAAATTAATTTGAAACATAGATTGGTATGTTTAGGTGAAATAGAAAATAATTATATTTTAAAATAAAAAAAGAATTAAAAGATAATACCAGTGACCTTTAAAAGTAAAATTAATATATAATTATTAAAAAAAAAGTTAATTCTTTGTTAACTAATATTAAATAATAATAATTTAAATTATTAAAGTACTGCATTGCAAAAGTAACTTTATGTTTGATAAATTACATAATAAAATTACTGGATATTTATAAATATTCCGAATATTGAAAACTATTTAATAAAAAATAAAAAAAAATTGTAATATTATTTTTTTGCAGTTTCTCATATTGATCTAATAAAAAAGATTGTTCATTTATCACAAAATATTTTTCGCAATTATTCATATAAATTTTTGCGCAATGTTAAATATTAAACAAAATTAAAAATATATTATTTATATTGACAAGAAGAAAATACGGAAAAATAGACAATATATAAATAAATAATTATACATATATAGGAGTCAGAACGCACACATAATCGTTTAAATATGCTTATCAATGTCCCAGATGTTATCGAATTTGATTAGCCTTGAGTGCTTTTCGTGCTTCTGCAAAATTAGGAAAAATGTGGGAGAAACCGATTTAAAGATAATTACTACTGGGCGGGCTTCTGATGTATTTCAGTTTCTCAAAAAATGGCAAGGGTAAGAGGTCAGCAGGACTAAAATTGCACAAAAAAAAATTTAATCGCCAATTTCATTGTTTATCCGCACAAGCATTCAACTGCATTCCTCTGACTTTCGCTTCCACTTTCTCTGCTTTTGGTTGACGTTCTTAATGCAGTTGATTGTTGCACGCAGATTTAAGGATTAGCGTGTGGGCGTGGTTTTGTGAGTGATTTGCAGTTATAGACTGCAATTAATTTATAAAGTGCACTATTCAGGTGCAATCACTGCGTCTGTTGCGGCGTATTATTCCGACGCAATCAGTGCAAACTTCGACGATCAAGTGGTATCTCGGTGAGAAAGGGAGGAGAGACAAATTTCGGTCCGTTACTTCCTTTCATGTCCCAAATTGGCCACAAATACTAAGGTACAAAAATACTAAGTACAAATCTACAGAATAGGCCCACACTTAAATATACATCTCAGGATATATTTTTTTAATTATTTTACGAGCAAATTATTGAAAAGTTCGACTTATTCATAGATATTCGCACCTAGGAAGATTGACTTTCAACTTTTACAACTTTTCATGCGTGCTCTAAAAAAGTTATAATTCTTGAAAATGTTTTAAAAAGAATTATACGCAATTAATTCTACATTGACATAACATCAATCATTCAATTATTTTTCGAAAGTTTGTTCTTTCAAATTTATACTAGACTGTCACCCACTATTATTAACATAAGAAAATAACCAACCTAATTGCTCGCTTTACTTTAAGAACAAACATCTGATATGTACTAATGAAATATGTTTAAACAAATAATGTGACTTACAAAAATAAATTATTTCCATTGAAGGTGTTCATACGAAATAAAATATAAATACAATAAAGAAAAGCATATAATTGTTAGTAATAAACTGAAAAAAGAGACAAAGCGACCGAATAAAAGGACAAAGCCTTTTTTTTATTGTTATCACACTGAGCTGTATCCAATACTTTTTTCTTATTTTGTGCTTTTATTTTGTATATAAGCTGAATTTTTTTGTTACTTGTATATAGTATATGCATAATACTTTATTCAATAAATCTGTAGATTTTGCAATTATTGTTTCAATTTTTAGGAAAAATTTTATGTTTAAAATATTATATAATTATTGGGCCAATAAAAATAAAATTTGAGTTATAAAAGTATAATGTAGGAAAAAATTATACATCTATTTATTAATACATTTACATATATATACGCATAAATGAGAGCAATGTATTAATTCGTGACTACGTAATAATTGCATTTTAAAAAATTGGTCCTATCTAAATTTATAGAATAATTGAAATATTTCAATTTTATGATATCATTAAAAATCCTCAAAATATTTGACATTGATTCCAATACTTTGTTACTGTATTTGTCGGGAAATACTATAAGGAAATAGTATCAGCACAGTTTAAGACTTAGGATGGATTAAAACAAACCGACACGCTATCGCCTCTGTTATCCAATTAAGTTTAAAGGAGTATTATCAGATTTATAGAAGAGAATAATTTAGGGATAACTTTAAATGAAATAAATCAAATACTAGCATGCATAGATGATCTGGGTTTAGTGGAAAACAGCAGAGAATTTATGATAAGAAATGCAAGAGTCTTATTAAAAGTAAGCGAAGAAGTATGAAAAGAGGTACAAGAGGAATAACCGAAATGTATAGTCTGCGACAGTTTAGGATTAAGCAACTTTAAGTAGAATAAATCAAAATAAATTTATGTGTATAGATAATCGGTTAAAGTTGATGAAAGTGCTGATAATAGAAATTGAAAGAATAATAGATGTTATAGTTTTCTGTATTTTATTAAATATTAATTGCGTATTTATATGAAAGTATAGCCATTAAAATTAGAGAACAATGAAATGAATATTCAATAGAAAATTGTAAATTAAGTTTTGAATAAATAGATAATGTATAAAATACAAGAGTTAAAAAGTTATAGGAGTGTATATCTTGTTGTAATTTTCAAACAAAAAATAAGTTAATATCAATAAAACAAGATGTATTAGTGTTTGAAAAAACAAGAAAAAACAATAAAGATAAATAGTTTTTTGTGTAAAATTTGATTGCTAAATCCATTGTATGTCGAATTTAAAAATAATCTAAGAGAAAAATGCATTAGAAAATGTAAAATAATAAAATAGACGAGGAGTTGGTGTCGGTAACTGGGCACGATAATTTTGGGAGAGAGAAATAGTTTTGAAATTTTACAGAATTATAAGTGAAGTAAAAGTGCATGGTCGTAAAATAGTTGAAAATGATATTGCGAGTCGTTGACTGGTGCATAAAGCAGTAAATAATTCGAAGCTCGAAACGGAGTGCAGAAATTATTGGTGTTAAAATTGAAAGACGCATGAAAGTCCGTGAAAGTATTTAAACTCATTCAACTTTTCGTCGGTGGTGTACGAGCTTCTAAATATTTTCATTGCTATTGGAGCAAAAGTCTTAAATTAATTTAAAGGAGGCTATTTATCCAAGGAGTAGCCTGCACCGCAACTCCCTCCGCCCCTCAGTTTGGTTTAATTATCGACGCGCGTCCATTACCTGGATGTGCACTGCGGGGCACAATGACGTGCTCGCGCCATAATTAATAATTTGGCTGACGCCGCTGGTGCCGTTGGTGCTGCTGACGTAGCTCCTCCTCCTCCTCCTCCTCCTCCTCTTCTCTCGCCCTCTCCCGTGCCGTTGTGTGTGGGTGTGGGGGTTGGTTTCGGCAACCAACCCAACCCCCCCAGTGCGCGGCTGGACGTTGCGGAAAATGTCGAGCTTTTTGTCGAGCTTTTTAATGAATGAGAAGAGGATGCGATGATAAAGGAGCTGCGGAGCCTCGTAGGCTGGATAATTAAGCGGACGGCCGTGTCGATAAATCGGTAAAATTTCCCTCGCGAGTGGGAGTCGGCTCAATCGAGCCAAAAGTACGCGAAAAGTATGCGACGCGGTTGGCAGAGTTGTTCGAGGAGGATCGCCACCAAAGAAGAATCGCGAACGAGAGCCGATGATTATTTCGTGGCAATTTAATTATGGTCCTTCGTTGGAAGCTGCTGCATCCCCTTTTTTTCTCGGACGTGCATAATAAGGTTAAGAGGGATGCGTAGCCGGAGAACAGAAGGGGCTGTTATTGCCGTTGTGAATGGCGATTATTGCTAACCGGTTTTTTAGTTGACCGAAAGTGGGGAAGCGGGTCGGAGCGTACAGGCGTAACCTGAGGGAATTGATGATTTTATAATTGTTTAAATTAATATTCAACTTTTCTACGATATGCTAATTCTCTCGTAATGCGTTATTTCTGTTCGATTAATTCACAGATATGTGTATAATTAAACTCTTTGAAATTCACTCTGTTCAAGGAACAGTTTTTTTTTTTTTTTAATAAATCGCTTTACTCGCCCAAAGCCAAAGCTTCGTACGACTAAAACTGGTAACTGCGTATTATCACACGAATGTATTTGAAAAATTTGAATAAATAACTAGTGAGAAATGTATGTGTTCACAGCTTGCGTATTTTATGGTAATTTCAAAATCGATCAAAAAATCTCGCAATATATTTTTCTTTTAGTGTATTTAAAATTGTAATTATTTTTAATCTATTGTTAAAGATCTTTTGTGCAAGATTTATTCAACATTTTGCTTGTAATTTGTAATCCCAACAATTTTATCTTAATAAAAGTTTTGAAAATTTCCTGATAATAATTATGCACTCTTAAAAGAGAAACTGTAAAAGAATAAAAGATAAAATCTAAAATTTTTATCAGTGTAATAACTTGAGCTTGTAATTCAACTTTATAAAGAATTAAAAGTTCATTAAAAATTCTTTATAATCTGAATGTATATAATTATTTAAATGTTCAAAATAATTATCTATATAATAAATAATTTTTCGTTTAAAAGTAAATTATTTATTGATATACTATTTACGATGTATTTGACAGATACATTGCAACAAATAAATATTTAGAACAAATATAAAATAGTGGCCTTTCTCGTCTCAGTGATATTAATTGCCACGTATTATAAAATCTACAGTATTGTCACAAGCCAACCATAGAAATTATTACATACTAAAATAATTATTTTCATGAAGATAAATGAAACTGTTTTTTATTATTTATAATGACCATCCTACTATACCTCAATTAAAAATACATTTTAATTTTTCTTACATTTTATAAAATAAGAATAAATTAATTGGTACATGTTTATATAATATAAAGTCTTTTAATTTAGATGTTTCATGGTTTTTAAATTAATTGTTAAATACATGTATGCAAATATGTTATTATGATTTTATAATAATATAAGATAAATAAATTCTAATTTTCATTTATATTTTCAAGATTATTATATTTATGTGAAATTTTCAAATGAAAAGCGATGGAGTACTTCACGTCTTTCGGGTTCTCTACTTAAACATTTTTGATACACCAACTCCCAATTTTACTGCCACCTAAAGTTTTTCTTTTCAACGGTTTCTAAACCTTGTATCAGTTGTGAAAACCGTGTTATGTTTACATAACACTGTTCACATAATAGTTGAATAACAATAATAGAAGCAGCGCCTTTCAGAAAGTTATTTTGTTGAGATGTAAGATTAGTTCAAAAGCAGCAATATAAACGACAGTATTTTTATTATTATATTTTAATTCATCTTGTAATTTATTAATATTTGAATTATAGTTTATTTCGATTCACTGAATTTTCTTCCTTAATTTTTAAAAAGTCTTTACATTTATGCTCACGCCTGTATAAAGGTCTTTTCTTTGTACACATTTATTTTTTACAGATACAGAAAAGAAAAAATAATAAATAAGAGAGAAAAATAAAAAATATGTATAAATACCGTATGTTGATATATTTAACTCATTTTTTAAATATACTAATTTTATTTATCAATTATATGTACTAATTTGCATTTTATTTCACTTTTTTCTTTTTCAATCTCTAGAAATCTGGTCTAGAATATGGTTACAGTTTTTTGTTCATAAATAAATTATTTCTAATAAGATTTATTTTTGACTGCCCTATTTTTTCGTATATATTAATAAATTGTGCTGATATTATAAATCTACTATACTTGTATTACATCAATGTACTATTCACTAATAACAACAAGATAAGATTTGTTCAGAATAGTGGAAAATGAGAAATAAGTATTTGACACGGGGTAAACACAATCGAAGAATAAAATCCGAATTGGTATTATATCTTTAGTCTTTCCTTTTCTCATTCTATCTCCCTTATTACTACAAATTTATGATAGCAATTATTTTGCACGCGTATCGTTTATGGAAATAAGCTACAGAAGCCAATAAAATGAATGTTGATCTCGGATTCACCTTTTAGAAAGTAAGTAGAATACGATCTAACGGAACGACACACGATTCGATATTAGCGTTGAAAATAAATCCTTGGAAAAGGCATGATGCAAAGGTAAAATGATGAAAATGCGTGAAAATTAGTGATGATACCAAAGATCATATAAAAGATATGATTTTTAACCACCGCGAAAGAAAAGGAAATAACCTTTTCAATTAACGAAAAAAGTTGGGCTATATTAAAAGTACAAGTCACTTATAATAAGTGCTTATCAAAAAAATTTATTTTTCATAAATAATATTATTTACTTTTTCATTGTATGCTTACATACTTGTTGTATAAATATTATGTACATACAAAAATTAGTATTTCTTTAATACGAATATTATTCAAAAAATCTCGATTTTTTTTAACCATTTTCAATATATTGTTATAATTAAGTGACTAATGTTGACAAATGTGTTCACAAAACAATTCACATGATCGAGTAAAAACCTTTTTTATTTAAAAATAAAAAATTTATTGTATTCTAAATATTCTATTTACATAGACTTACCTTGGGAATAAAAATATATAAAATAATGAGTTTTGATTTATGTTACAGTACCGAGAAAATTTTACATTTTTTTAAAAACTATATTATAAACTAACGTACAGTTATAGTAAATTAACATATTTAATAGTAGTTAAATATTAGAAATCAAAGAATTGAAAAATAACGCGTGGAATCGATTAGTGAGCAAAAAATTATTAATTCAATATGTTTTTATTTTAAATAAAACCTTTTTTAAAGCTGTGTCGATCAATGGTCGATCAATCGAGCGAAAACATCGAGGCATCAGAGATTTTTGAGATAAATAGAAAAATTGTACAACTATTTGTAAGCGTATTTTAAAAGATAAAATTTCGAATTGATAATAATGAGTATTGTTGAGGGTGCAAGAGGAAGGGGTGAATTATTTTCAAGGGGTGATAAGTGCGGGGGTTAGAGGAGCACCGGCAGCCATAGTCTCGCCTGATAACATCACCAACGTCGTGAATGAGCTCACACTCGCGCAATTAATGTTGGAGCAACAACGCAACAACCCGACAACGCAACAAGCGCGACAGCTATTGAAGCCTTAATAAACAATGGCTTGCATTTGGCCTATTGTACCTTGATTCGCGAAGCAAAATTTAGCTCGGCAAGTTATGCGAATCTATTTTATCCCTTTATTCGGTTATGCCTCCGACTAACTTCACTACTTTCCTCGACTTGGCCGTTAATTCAAAACTTTTTGTATCTTTCTCTTTCTCTCTCTCTCTCTCTCTCTCGTTTGTTTAATTTTGATCTGGCAAATTGTCTGTGCAATCATAAAAATAAAATCACTTTTACTTTCCGGCTTGATTAATGAAAAATGGACTTTCTTTATACGGCTTTTCTTTCACAAATAAATCAAATTCGCAAATTGCCAGTTCATGATTTTTTCCATTTAAAGCTTTTGTTAATATTTTTTTTTTTGACAAATTTATTGTTTTTTATGTTTTTATATGAGATTGCGAAAATTTTTTATAAAATATCAAAAAAAGAAAACATTTTTTGTTTAAATTAAAGTGCTGGCTCACTTAAAATGATAGTTCAAAATTTTTTATTCTACGGGTATTTTGGCTTTTCATTGTGTGAAAACTAATAAATTTAAAAGCGTCAGAGGTGACGATAATGGTGATTAAGTCGAACCATTTAAAAAAGAAAAGAATGTTTTAAACCGTACAAGCAAAAATTTTAGTAAAGGATTATGTTTGAAATATTTTCTTGAATATTCCAGTAAATTCATCACATTTATAAATATTTTCCTTTTTTTTGTTAACGTTAATGCTTAACTTTAGTTTTATTTTTTAAAATATAATGTTCTTTGATAATTGTGATTAAAGTACAGGGTAAAATGTTTTAGGGGGGGGGTACAGTTATCGAGAAAAATATTTCCCCCGGATTATTCTATTACTGTCATGATCCAAATATTGTCGCATGGTATTTTGAAATTTATGGCGCTACTAATTCAGTTTGCTACATAATAATAATAATGTTTTGACAATTTCCTTGCATTGTATCTTGAGTTAATTGTATCTTATGAAATTATCGAATATTCCCTAAAGTTATCCGAGATATGGTTTCCCCTGAGAGTGTGTGCGAAGGCCAAGATGTGTTGAGTAGAAAAGCAATCCCATCTCCTCTTATAAGCCTATCCTCTGGATTATTACACTGTATCACTAGTCGCTACACGTAATACCATCTGTAATTTTGTCGCATATCACGTGGTAGTTAATCGCGTGTGTAATGAAAAGGATTTTTATCAGTGGATTTCTTATTGGCTTTAATGCCCCCCCCACCCCCACCACCACCATCACCATCACCAAGATAAAGCTGCAAATGTGAGTTGAATTTTCATTTTACATCTTATTCCAAAGCAGCATCAACGGAATGTGCACGCTAATTCATTGGAGGGTGATCAAAATGGAATTTAATGTGAGATAGTGCTACATTCCCTTTTTACACACATTCAGAGCAGAAGTACATTCCAGCTAAAGTTGAGGTGCGAGTATCTGGATTCTCAATCTAAAGTATCCGGAATTAATTGCTAAAATTTGATATAGTTTTAGATTATTTTATTGATCCCTCAAAAACGTACTCTCGGCGGCATTAACAGTAATGTTATTTTGAAGTTTGTCCATAAAGTAGGGATATCTCGATCTATACTGAAATAATTTCGGGCATTAATATCGGATATTAGGCGATTCTCCATGTGCTCGGGATTTGTTGGAACTCGCTCATGAAACTTGCATTAGCTCCGCGCAAATGAAATTTCTCTCTCGCACCTCCTCCATTTCTCTCGCTCCATCCTTCTTCGGCCCGTCTTCCATTCCGAGTGTCTGTACACGCGCAATTTCTCACTATCCCGCCGTTCCTCCTGTCCGCGCGCGAATTCTCGAGTCGTGCGAAACATTTCCATCGTTCCTGCCTACACCTGCCCTACGCTATGTACCTTGCATTATACCCGAGAGTAAATTACCTTTTTCGCCAGGTTTCCGTGATTGCGTGAGTCTTTCGGCCTATACACACATTCGGCAAAATACAGCTTTTCCTTCTTCGCTCGTCACTTGCACTAATCTTTCTTTTCAAATGTTTCCCTTTAATTCTTCACACCCTATCGCAATCTCATTTGATTCCAAGAAAGAGCAATGAGTCCATGATTAACCTCCAAGTTGGAGATCGTGTATTCAGATATTCCCGCGGTGCTACCATCTGCGTGTTCTGATTGAATCTAATGAAATTTGAAACTAATAATTACTAAATAATTATAGCCTTGAAACGCATTAGCGCTTATAATAATAATGCCAAATGAATTTTCCTTAATTTAACTACGCTCTTACTCTTGCCTCGTGTGACATCACATTTTTTAGAAGACGACTAATTAATCTTTTCGTATTTGTTATATTAAACACCTCAAAGTAAAATTGTATTTTTCGCGTGAGCAAAAAAAAAAAATTGTATTCTGCGTGATCATCAATCATCAAAGAGCACATTATTCTTTAACGACAATTTTAAAAAAATCTCATCAATATTATCAAAATGGCTTTTATGAATATTGTCTACTTCTATTATTCCATATTTATTTTGTCTATTATTTATGTTAAAAAATGGTTACAAACGGATTATTTAAAGATTTCAATTTGTAAAAATTTTGTTAAGAAGACCTGAGGAGTCACCAAGATTAATTTATCAAGTGATCTTCAATAAAGTCTACGCCCAATTGTTAAAAAGTACCTCCAAGTTTTAGACATACAGGCGTTATTAATTATTAATTATAAACAACTGCAGAGTATAATTTATCGCATGAATTTGAATTACATTGAATTAAATTTATATTTACTAATGTAACACTGCTTCTTTAGAGTAAAGAGTAATTTAATAATAAAAAAGTAATGATAGCAGTGTGTTTGTATATTTTATAAACAATAATATTACAGACACAACTGTCAATAATGCTTTTCGAAAAATAAAAATAAAACAGGTCCCCTACTGAGCCATTGTACTTTTTTATACATTAGTAATATATATTGGATGCTTTGCACCGGCGTGAGAGCAGCAACTTTTTTTAGACAAGGACATAGGAAAGACTGATAAAGTTTTGGTAAAAGAAGAATGATAAGAACAACAAGTGATCGGTCGTCGTTGCAAAAGAAATCGCCTTCGTTCTTCTTTTGCCTGTATATTCCTTTTAAAGATGCACGAGCTTTACCAGCGGCAAGAAAAGAGAAAAACGAATCTTTAAAGCTTTTCTCTATGAGCTGCACATGCGAGACTCCGTTATTCGGATTTTGATGAATTTTCAATTTTTTTCGCCGGAACCATTAATTTTTCTTTCTCATGCGGCGGTTGAAACTTTTTAATGGATTTGACGCGCGCGTGGTGGAAGCTTTTTTTCCTGGGTTTATACAGTGCAGATATTTTTTTTTTCGTTTTAACTGGAGATTTTCCACCTTTCTCTCCTAAATTTTCTTTAAACTTGATTAATATGATTACCCCATGATTTATTTAATCAGATAGACGAAGACGGCGTATTATTTAATTAATTTTATACCGCAACATTCTCAGTTTGAATACTTGTGTGCTGGCACCTCGTTATGAGATTGCTTTCATTGCTTGGGTAAAATTGGTTTTTAACAATCTCATGCTAAGAAACATTTTACAGAATCTGATGCTTGTTTATAAATGATATTTCAGACAATAGATAAATTCTCGATTAATTGCAAACCTCCAAATTATAATTAAACAAAATTTGGAACACTGGTACAAATTGTTATTTATTCATGAAAAATCCAAAATTTTATTTCATTCAATTAAAGTCCAAGTTCAAATTATTAAGAAACTCACTTCAACTTCCAATATTACTTACGAAAATTATGTAATACTGAAAAAGAACCAGGTTGATTACTACGCTCGGCGTCTAGTGATTAAGCAGAGTTGTATCGCTTACATTTCTTTTTATGTACTTGACGTAATAGATAGCTGTGGTCAGTAGTTAATCCGATTATATGTAAATATAACTGTACGTAACTACATTTAGAGTGTTGAAATTTTAAAAGTTTTAATCAATGTAATTGAGGAAGGAAGAAAATTTAGAATGGGCAGATTTTTTTCATTACATTTTGTAATGTTGTAAAGTGAAATGTTTTTGGGTTGTAGTTGCTAATACCGAATGCTTACAGAAGTATTTAGCATACAATGAGAGATAATAATAATTTGAAAGGTACTCAATTTTATTTTTTATGTCGGCTTCTGTAGCCCTAATTGCGGTATAATAGTTTAAGTTTATGTTTGTCTTTCATAAAATAATGTGAAAAACTATAAAATTCCTTGGATGACTTTGATCAATCATTCGAAACAAGAAAACTTAATTTCTATTATCGAAATTTTTGAAATGCTTTAATTATGGTTTTTTCAATCATTTTACCCTGTGCAGTGTTGAAAATTAGATTCTATTTTACCCGCAATAATAATGTTAAATTAAAGTAGAATTCGAGTTTATTAAAGTTTACTTTAAACATAATTTAGAGCGTAAGAAATTCTAGTTTAATTATATTAAAATTACGTATTAAATATCATTTATTTAGTTATACATATCTTTTATATATATATATATACATGTGACACAAAAGAAAATTAAAAAAAAAACTTATGTAAAAATAATAATAACCATACATTGTAGAATAAATTGCACATGACGTGGTAATGGCTTTGATTATAATATTTCTTAGGCATTCTTATAAACACTTAAAGCAAACTTTAATAGCAATTAACACCCATTGTCATTTCAATTATAGTGCAGTATAAAAATTTACCTTAATCAAAGTTCCTGAATCAATTCTTATAAAGATTTCACTTTTGCTAGGGTACAGTTTAACTTCCAAACTTTATGGAATACGAGTCCTCTTTTGTAATAAGAATATTCTCTGATCCTTCTCACTCATCTGCCATGTACTATATTTTGTTTTATCTCGCTTTAACTTTTAACATCCTTTAAAAAGCATCTTACTGATTATTACAAAGTTAATTACTACTGTCCTCAGTTACTTTAATTTTATTCGTGTTTTAAACTCTGAGCAAGACAAACTTAAAGTTTAGCTCTAGAAGATGCATTCATTAATTATTCATATTCTATGTTAATTAGTACGTGTATGAAGCAGTTATCATTTTTTCTTATATTTAAACATTTGCAACAACATTTGTATCATTATTAATCGTATCGTATACACATTTGCTTTTTTGAAAAATACTAAATTACTTTTATTAATACATAGTTTATTTATGCATTATTTATGTTTCAAATATTTATTTAATTATAATTCGTAATTTAAGAAATAATTCAATAAAAATAATGTTTATTTAAATGAACTGAAAATGTTTAATTATATTATGATTACAGTGAAATATTATGAAAAACGTAAAAATGTCCTTCGTTGATAAACAATAACACGATTGGAAAATGGACATTTTCGCACTATACCAAACATTATTCTTATGTTTTAATTAAAAAAAATTTGTTCAAAAACTACCAAGTCATTCAAATAACCAATTAGATGCTCGTCTAGCTTGTATAGAAAGAAATTTTTTACATAAAACAACGGACAATTTTTTAGTAACCGACCGAAAAACAGCACCACAAAAAGAGAAGTCATGAGTTGCACAACTACTTGCAAGAACTTCCGTTTCCGTGGAAATCAATTCTCAGCTCTGTAAGGAAAACAATGAAAATAGAAAAATAAAAGAAAAAACGGAAAGTAGAGAAAAGCACAGGTAGAACGAGTGGCAATTAGTCCTCCGTACGTTTCCTCAGTTCCTTCCTACTTTCTTGAGGTAGAGGCGCGAAAGAGTAAGAAAGAAAAAGAAAAAGACTTTATCGAAGCTATTTACGTTTATTGTTAAGACCGCGATGTTCATTTCTGATATCGTTTTTGTTATACTCTTCGTGTAATTTCATTTCAAGAAGAAATTGGGATGGTTTTCATAAATATTTAAAGGATGTCTAGTTTCATAATTTAGAATGAACTTGTTGACTTAATACACATACATTCATTATTTACAGAGTAAGAAGACATTTGCTTGGCTAGTGCTAAAGTTATTGTTTAAATTTATCTAACCATTGCGTTCTACTACAAAATCCGTACATCACGTGGATAAATATTTCCATAATTGCCCTTGAAAAGAAATGCTTTTATTTCTAAAATAATAATTTGATCATTAAATTTGATTAATATATGGCGAAATTAATCTCGTCTCGCTGCTGCTTATCTTGGCTTTTTTATATTTTAAAAATTAATGAACATCAATGTGATATAATACAATATAATAACACAAATTTTGGTTTACTTTTCAAATATCTTTTTTATTTGAATTGTTATAGGAATCGATAGTTTTTCTTTAGGTTCGATGATTAGAATTTTTCCTAATTTTTACAAAATCATTATTTATAAAATTTAATGACAATTATAGATTAAAATTTTCTTATTATTTAAAAAAAATTTTTGCGTAATAATGCATACAATAACATCGATGTATTTTTTAGTGCGAATTTTTAAAATGTTCTTTGTTGGGCAAATAGAGACCTTTAGACATCTGATTTCTTATTATTAATTGATTGGCTTTTGTAATGAGCTTCACTACAAGCTATTCATGAATATTTTGGTTTTTCAAAAATATTTCGATTGATATTACGTATAGCATACGTGTGTATTATTCAATACATAGATGTGTCTATATATAGAATTACAAAGGTAGAGTAACTATTCTATATCACAGTAGTATAGAGTGTCAATCTCACTATATAATAATACAGACTGTACCTAACTCAACTTTTATTAGGGTATTTGATGTTGCTTTACATAATTACTGCAACAACCACTCATTAAGAAATACCAAGTGAATGTGAATAAAATGTAACATTTATATTTGAACAATTTTGATAATATCGATGCTTTTCCACAGTGATTAAAAACTTATATTTACATACAAATGCTCAGAAATAATAATCAAATAATTTTTTTAAATTTCAAATGAATAAATTCAATTATATAAAAATGTAAATAATTTATTAATAAATTTACAATAAATAATATTTTATAATTTATTTCATACTCTTTATCATAAGTATTTAAATGCAGATACATAAATATTTTCATTGGCATGTGTTTTTACTCAAAGATTTTATCTATTTCTTACTTTTTATAATTTTAATATATTAAATATTTTAAAAATAAATTTAAATAAAAATCTAAATTTCTATGGAAATTTTGTTTTATATTTACGAACATTGAGAAAAAAAATTTTTATTTTATTTTTATTATATTTTACTGTAAGAGCTGCATTCTAATGAAAATTTCTGAGAAAAATTATAATTGTCCTTACTTTTGCTCGGAGATTTTCGGAAGATTTGACTATAAAAGAGAATTCATTTAAAGTTCTTACAATTACGTGTATAAAGAAATTTATAAAAAGAAAATGAAAAAGGTTGCTTTTAAAGGTAAAACTTTTGTACCGTTTATGCAGTTTCAATATTTTTTAGCGCTTCCATTGCTTATAAACAGAGTACAATTTGATATTAAATACTCTGATGGAGTATTTAATTTTTAAATTTATTTCTTTGATGTTGTGCTGCATTACAATTGAAAAGAATTATATAATTACATTTATATTAAATTATAAATGTTATATATTTACATAAGGCAATATTAATTATTAGTTACATTGTTTTAAATCACAATAATTTAAATTTTTTTAAAACAAAATTATACATTATATATTGAAGTTTTAATGATGTAGCTAAGCTTAACTCCATTTTCTCTCTATATAACATAAATTATTTTTAAATAACGCAAGTCCATTTTATTATTCATAGTTTATTTTCAACCTCAATTTTAAGTGCATGCGAGTACGAAATTGAATTTATCTGAATATCTGCTCAAAATACATTTTAATCGTTTCAAACAACATATACTCTTCTTGCTAGGGATTAACTTTGTAAATGAAACTAGACTAAATCTTTTTTCTCATTTAGCTCTAAAAGCTTTTTATTTAATTATTTACCCTTTAACTTTACCACATTTTTTACAACAATAATAAAGGCCACATGACTCTGCTATAATTAAATCTATTTTATATATTTTTCGTAAAAACAAGGTTATACTTGAAAAAAAAATTTTTTTTTGAAAGACTCGAATTATTTTATTTTTTTTTTTTAAAGGCAAGCTGTTTTATGCAGAGTTACTTAGATCCTTTCGAGAAGATTGTGTTTCATATAAAATATCTTAGGTAAGATTTGAGCAATAACGAAGTGTCTTTATGAGGAGTTTTCTGATCCATTAACGTAAACATCATTTTATATGAATTTAAACAGGCCAAACAATCTTTGCCAGGATCTTCCAGAAATGACCGGAAGGACTATCTGCCAGCTTAATAATAACTCGGCAAATAATTCTAGACAGAACGCATATTACATTTAATAAGAAATTTCATTAGGTTTGGAATTCCTTTATTTTTTTCGTTTAATACATTAAAGCTCTTCTAAAGCTTCCTCTGCAACAGGCTATAAATTACGCTGAGCATTTAATTTTTATTAAAGATTTTGCATTAACATATAGTTAAGTTTGGAAGTATTATCGGACGCATAATGGGGATCATTATTGCCAAATAAATAAGTTGTAGAGCTGGTTCTTTTATAAGATCATGTGAGATACGGTCACTTAAATGCGCTTAAGAGTTTGAAATTTTTTTCTCGAGAAAGACATTAAAGTAATTGTAACTTGTTCTTTATTAAATTTTTCAGTTGGTATTAAATTATTAAAATGCTCTCGGAGAGCCCGAGGCCACGCGGAGCTCGCGGGCAGTTTGTCTCAAACTTTCCTCCAAAGCTCTCCCGGTTTTCTCTTATTTACGCAGCTCCGGGTGATTGCCATCCACATCCACGTGCACCACTCCCTTCCTCTATAAACGGAGACGCTCTCAACATATTCCCTGGCCTTTTTCACGGTTTTTCGTTGTCTGGCGAACCGGCGCACAAGCCAAAAAATCTGCTGATAAAAACGGAGCCAACACAGGAGGAAGCAATTGACTTGAGAAGGAAGGAGTCTCTGCCCGATGATTCATAATTTATCGCGAAATAATGGTAATGATGATGAAGCTCGTAATATTTCGAGTGACTTAATATACGGACCGAGATTAGAGTTGATGCCTTTATTATAAATTATCATTGGAGCCGTTGGGACATTATTCGGAAGTGTAATAAGGCACAGGTCTCGAATTACCGTTTTATTTTGTACGTCGAGGTGTATAAATAATGATCAGGTTTTTTAATAAAAGATATGCTATTCCCTATTGCTGTAATGGTTATGAATTTCGCATTGGTGGTTTCTGAAGTGGAATCAATGCATCCAAAGGCTTTTTAATTTCACTTGGAAGATAAAAAGTAACGAGAATATGTCAACAGATGCTAGATCGTCCTTATTATCCTTGGCTTAAAAAAAAAAAAAAAAAAAAAAAAACACTTTGGCACAAAATTATAAACATTTAAGTTAAATTTATTATGATAAATTCATACAAATATAAAATAAATTGTTATAGATGACAGAACAATAATTGTTATAAGTTAGAGTTTTTTCGATTAATATCAATAAGAAAACGTCTGCATCTATTGCACATTAAGTGATGCTAGTGTGTGGAGAGGTTTAGCTCAATTCATAATTAAAAATTTATCGAAAATACATACATTGAAACTTGTATTGATATAAATAATCTTGATTCGATAATTTTTGAACATATGTTTAAGTGCTCTTTCTTATTTACGTTGCAGGTAAGCTAAAACTTTTGCAATACCAAACCTTCTTGGATGCATTCGTAAGTAAGTCACATTGACAGATAATCGAGATTAATTAAGCGCCGGTTCGATCTTCCACAAATAGCCATGGGATTATTGAGATATGCGGAGTAACCGCACTCGCAGAAATAACGAAAATTCAGGGAATTCACTCTGCCCAGAACAGGAATAATGAAGAAATCAAACGTCAAGTGCGTCTACGGCCAGGAGTGTCCTTAAAAATGTCGGAACAAACCCCCGCGCATTCGCTCAATTCCAAAGATCCTCTCTCCCGATAAATTCCCGCTTTGTCGAGCATTTTCTCGATTCCACGGGAATTAAGCAGCGATTACTCGTGGTCTGCGAATGCGCATGTGCCGGGTGGCGGGGGGGGGGCGAGGGGATAAAGCCAACCCCTCCCTCCCCCCTTCCGAGCTAATGAAGCTTTATTACAATTTCGCGCAGTGGTCCCCACTTGACCTTCGTTAAGTCCAAATCTTCTAGACCGAAGGCGGCCGCGACCGCAGCCTCGCCGAAAGAACAAAGAAGTTGACGAACTGCTAAAAGACAATGAGTTGCACTGGCGGCTCACGCCGATGATGCGGTTATTTATGTTCCGAATTAAGCGCAGTCTCAAAAAGTTTTTTAATTTACTTTGTTATCGTCGTGCGGCTTGAACTTGGCTTGGGCTGGCGTGGCTTTCACTTAAGATTAACGAGTGTACTCCTGGTTTGCTTGCTCGGCTCCTGAATAAAGTTTACACTGTAACATTTTATATTATGTGATATGGATTAAAATTATTTATCGGACTTTTACAAGAGCTCCTCGTTTTTTTGGCCGCTCGATATTTCATTCGTCAATGCTGCTCCGCTCCTCTTCCCAGCTCCAGCGTATTACTCGGCTTTAATTTAAAATCATCGGCTGAATTAAAAACTACGACGCTGAGCTTTTTTTTATTTTTCTCTCGTGTTATTTTTCCCATCCTTTCACATACGGCCAGAGATTAATTTTTCCGTTATGGAGCAGGTCAAAATATTTAAACGATCTTACAACTATAGAAATGGCAGGGTTTACACGTTAAAACAACAACTAAACCTTAAATTTACAGATATTTTGACTTTATTGTCAATAGAACTTTGAATTTTTATTGGCGAATGATTCATCAAAAATAATGATTTAGGCATCGAAAAGAATTTTTTTTTTTTTTTTTTTCTTCATTATCTGAAATAAGATATTCAATTATGTTCAAAACTTATTCTCTATGTCCTCTACCATGAATTTTAAAATGACATGACAAAGATGATATCGATACTATTATTTAACAAATAAATATCGTGCCATTATTTTGCTTAAAGGCAATTGATGTATTTATTCTAATTTTAGATGATAAAGAAGAAAATAAAATCAAATTATAAAAATAACGTGTATTAGTTGTGTAATCGACCAATTTAGGTATTTAAATAAAATATCTATTTTTAAATACTTTGTTGTTTTTTTTATGCACCTGGGTATTTTAATATTTTAGTGGGTATAAATGTCCTGAGAAGATTTGTTTTTACAAAATTGAAAAGTCTTTAGCTCTTCGTGGAAAAAAAAATCCTTGTCGGAAATTATCTCGCTCTTTTCGCTCCAAAAAAGCTGTCCGACACTCCACCAAGTCCAAAGTTATAAGAACTTTACCTCACCTCAACAGGCAAAACCAAGTATACTTATAAATTTAAGAATTTATCTACGAAATCTAAAGTGAAGTAAAAAAAAAGAAAGGAAAAATAGTAGTATGGAAAGGAAACAAATGGCCGCGAGAAGAGAAAAAGGAATTAAAGTAAAAGCGGAAAGAGAAGCGACGCGGGCAATTTTAAACTTAATTACCGGAAATGCAAGTTCAAGGCTTCGCCAAACGGTAGTCGACCGTTGGAGTGCAGTTTCCGCCCTTTCCTCCTTTCTTTCCTATCTTTTTCTTTATTTTATGCCGTACAATTCTCATATAATCCTTACGCACCCGAGTTATATATGCGCGCATTCTTTTGCGGCTAAACCGTACGAATTCCCTTTGAATCTCTTCTCACGTTTGTTTGGCGGTTCTGCATTTTTAAAGCGAATTGGTAGTTAGTGCAAGAATAAAAGAGCTGGGGCACACATTTTCAAATAAATCCTGCTTGTTGTTTTTTCTTTCTTTGTCATCTGGTACGTACGACAGTGGCTTGGACTTTTTTGAGTTTTTATAAGGCTACTTTTTTTGCTAAGCAATGCACGAGAAATATTATAGTCGACCATTTTACAAATCCTTGCAGCTTTTTTTCTTTCTTTTCTTTCTTTTTTTTTTTTTTAAATTAAGAGATATTATTCACGTTGATGAAATATTAGTGAAAAAGTATAATTAGCGTCGCGTTTCTAAAAGTAAAATGCTGTACATTAATTTTTGAGAAGCCTAGATTTAATTGGTAATTTATTTTTTCAAAAGAACATTAAAATAAGTAATGAACAAGTAAGTAAAAAAAAAAAGAACGTTAAAGGACTGCAATTCACATAAATTAGATATTAATTTTATGCACATTGATCTCATTATTATTTAATTTAAAATTGTTTGCAGAAAGAAAGAATTAATTCATTATGTCATTATAGCTAATAATATTTGCCTTCAACTTTACTATTCCATCTTGAAACATACATTTTACTTTAAATTACGTATGAAAAGAATATTTACTATGCAAACTCTGTATAAAAAAATTTATATAATGTGATTCCTTTGATTATTTCGGCTTCAATATCTCACGTTTTTTAATTAGTCAAAGATCTTGAAAAATTTTTTTTCTAGTCTGGTCATGCCCGAGCATCGAAGACTGAAGAGACATCAAAACGAAACGTAAGTATGAAATGAGCGTGAGATCGAGACGAAAATGTAAGAAATACAGAAGAAGAAAATGAAGAAAACGAGGAAAAAATAGGACGCGCTCTTTTTCCTTGTACTCCCTTGGGGCTTTTCTCTCCATTTTTATCTTTTCTGTCTTTTGAATTTTAAATAAATGATTTAAATAAAAAGTTCCTTCTATCCAAGCTAACTTCATTTTTTTCTACAATCAGTTTATACTAATTTCGGTGATTAGTAACGCTTTTAGTTTTTGTTAATTAACCATTACATTAATATGGTTTCTTTTTCATTCAACTTTCTTCTTCTTCTAATATAAAAGTTTTAAAAAATTTAGTGTAAAATACCACTTAAAGAATTATTTTTACCGAGAGTTTTATTAATAATATAATTTCATTTTTTTGACAAAGTTATTTATACAATATTATATTATAGTGAATGTTACAAACAAATTAATAAAAGATGCTTAAAAAATTAAACTTTGAATAAATAAGCTAATTTGCTAAATACATAAAAATTAAATATTTAAATAAATTTGTTAAATTCTATAAAAAATGCGTCAATAGCTTTGACATGACGTAAAAACAAGATAATGTCTTTCATCTCTTACATTCATATATATTTCTCAATTAGACGGTAAATTTGACGGATAATGACATTCACAAGTCTCCGAATTTTTTATCTTACAATTGCAATATTTTTCGTTTAACATTGAAAAAAGTTGGTTTTTCTGAGGTTAAAAGCATCGATGTTTTCTTCCATATTGTAAATTATTAGCATAAATGGAAATTGTTGATCGTTTCAGGGATAACAGCTGTTGCTAATGCTTTTCGGAAATTCCGAGTGAGATAAAAGCTGCTTGGATCATAACATTAGCTCAACTTGAAATTAGAGCGACGGGAAGCAAAAATGGCTATGTAGGTTAACGAGAAGTCAATAGTACAGACTGGGCGACATATTTCCGATCCAAAGCCACTAGAGATTTATCTGAAAATCAGATCAATGCTGGCTGTACATTTTTTGTGCTTTACGTTCATGGCAATATATCCATGATTACATCGTCCTTTATCTTCATTTCGATGGCTGAAAAAATAATTCGATAATTTTTCAAAATAAAAGCTTTATGTCGTCTCAAATATATTCAACAAATTTTCCATACAGATAATTTCATTTAGATGCACTTGGTGTACTATAAATAATTTTCAATTCATTAATATTTATTGTACCAATTTTCAACTGTATCCAATTCACCAAATCTAAAGTTTCTTCTGATACTCTGATGAATATTATTTGTTACATTAAAAGGGTATTTCTCGATGTTTTATTATTTATAAAAGAAGGTCTCTAATGAGATAAAAGCTAATCTTATCAGCTTTAAATACAGATGCCTGAAAATATACCACTACCAAAATGTACGTGGAGAGCGTAACCTCAGGAATTATAACTATTAAAAACTATTTCACACTCCTACCGACATTTTCAAAACTTTTAATTAGAAGACGAATTTAAATGTACATTCACAGGCACTAGAAACATCAAATGATAAGTTATATAATCTTAAACTAGAAATTTTAGCAATATAAATTATAATACATTGGTGCGACCCAATTGTTTTTCTTTCCTGATAAAATGAATGTTCTTGATTGAAAAGTATTTGCATACTTCTAGAATAGATATTTTTATTAAAGCTACATAATTTCGTCAATGTCTTATCTCGGTCTAAAAATCGTATATACATTTGTATAAATGTAGAATCACGTTTACTAACTAATGAAATTTTCTTAACTGTAGAATCTTGATCACGTTTTTCAATCGCCACACATTTATTCACTTGGTTAGTCCACATTTTTCACAAGATTAAAAAAAAAGTGTATAATTTATTAAGGTGGCCAAGATATCACGTGGAAACAAATATATCGTGTATCAAAGAGCCTAATTTTCTTGTAAACTCTGATTTCTTATCATTCAGTATGGACGCTATCATATCCGTGCACTTTCGATACGCATTCTTCGTATTTAACCGTCGATCAATAAGATTAATTTTGGCACTCCTCGGGTTAGGTCGCGTGACCCTCGAACCAGAATCTCACCCAAACCAAGCAAAACTGACTCTCAAGTGTTGCGTAGGATTCGGTCCAGAGAAAACGTCGCTCGCCATAATTAACTGCTGATTCCATCGCCAGACCCGATCTGGAAGAAAGAGACGTATACCCTCGGAAGGGCGGGGGTGGGTTGAGGTGGTTGAGGTGGTTGAGGTGGTTGAGGGGTCAGGGGGTGGAAACGCTCGCACGAAGCTTATTGAGATAAGCTGCGCTTAACTCTGAAATCCCGGCAGCTGATTGGGTATTTCGACCGCGTAATGCAGCCCTCTTCCACTCCTAGAAGAGCTTACTCAAACTCAATTTTAAACTCCAGGCGTCGGACCGATTGTCTCTAACATTCCTCTTTGGTCTCCGGTCGACGGATACGCGATTCGCCTTTTTGTCGCGGTTGATAATGATAAGAGTCGCTCTTGAATTATTTCTCGGACGAGGCATTAAAACCGCCCGATTCCTATCTGTGATCTACTTCTTTTTCGCGCATTCTCTAAATTGTCAATGTTGGACAAGCCAACCACTTAGATGTTTGGTTTGCTTTACTCGTGTCTCGTGTAACTCTTGTCAATCCTTATTCTATTGATTCAGAAATATTTTAATATTTTAATTATTTTATGTATTAAACCATCCGAAAAGCGCTATTTTTTGCGAATTCAAGTTCGAGATCAAAATATAACTCGCTGATTATGGAGGAAACGTAATAGTATTCAATCAGCATTGCAAAGATGAAAGTTACTCAGCTCATTAACGCACAAACATTACTCTTCCGTATTTTGCACTTAATCTACCCAGCATATTTGGCCATACCCTTTTTCGTAAGTACAATTTAATATTATCTTTCCATCTTCGTCTTGATCTACCTAACTCTCTTACGTCCCGATCTTCCTACTAAACCCTGCATGCTGCTCTTTTATTTTTCATTCTAGCTACAAGCCACACCCATCTTAATCTTCGTGATTTAATTACCCGTATAATATCAGATGAAGTATAAGGCTCTATCTCATAAGTATAAATAAAAATCCTCATATTCCTCGCTTTGGTCATCATATTTTATCTAAATCTCCTTTTCAACATTTATTTCCTCAAAATATTATAAATTTTGCTTTTTGATATTATCTTAAAATCTTCTTATTATAACTCAATATAATATAAATTATAAAGTAACGACATTGAAAATTCATAATAATATCTTATCGATAAGTACAAACAGATCATCTAATTTTCCAAAAATTGGTGTTCTCAATATTAAATGAATAGATGAAGATTAAAAGATGATAAAATCTTACCTAAAAATGATATTTTTATAGAAAATACAGATATATATATATAATAAATTATTAATAAATAGATAATAATATTAGAAATATTTATCAAAATATTATACCTACATGTTCTCGACCTTTGTTATTGTTTTTATTTTGAATAGAGAATAAAGTAGAAATAAAAAATATATATAATTTAATAATGAAATTGAGAATGGATATTATTGTTCTGTCAATATTATTTTGACTTTTATTAAGTTAAAAAATGTACAATTACAGCATTTAATTAGATTATTGATTATTTGTTTAAAATTTAAAAGAACTTTATAACCCAAATCTAATTCATCAATACTAAATATGTTTGAAAAATTAAATGTAGTATAAAATCAAATATACTTAAACTTTTTTTTATTTATGTATAAATCCGACGATAATCTTTCATTACTATCATGTAGCATATTTTGTGATTTAACAGCAAATATAAAAAATTAAATTTTTTTTGAGTATTCTTTAAAATCAAGAGAAATTTACAACTTTTTAAATTTAAATTTCAATTCAACAGTTATTATTATTAGCATGTGGTAACATTGTACAGTATTTACATTTAGTATTTTAAAATTGTATTTTAGTAATAAATATTTCCCAAATTTTGTTATCATTACTCAATTTAATTTATAAAACTGTTGTTTATATTTTTTAATTAAAAATATACTACAAGTAGAGTATAGTATAGTGTGGATTATGCATTGAAAAGTTAATGAAGATAAATAATATTCCATTAGCATTAAAAATAATAAAGAATATTTTTGAATATAATAATTTAAAATGATTATTTAAAAAAAAAATTTGTTTATGATTTATTGTCTTCTAAACTATATCAATTTTTAATTAAAAAAATTGATTAAACACTACATTAAATAATATAGATTATAATAATTTATTTATTATAATATTTACTAGTTGTACCAATTCTATTCGTATTCATATGTTACATTTTAAAACGTCCATTATATTTCTAAATATTAAAATTGTAAAGAATACAGAAAAAATAAAATAACGTATTTTAGTAACACTACTGATCTTTATTATCTTCATGAAAATTTAATGACTCAACAATTATAAGTGAAAACTGTAATTTAATTTTAACTTTATTATTTTATGTGTGTAGACAATAATATATGCAATGGAATATATAGATTCTTTTGTTTCAGAAATAATTCTTTTTCCGAGTTTACATCTTTTTAACAAAATTCAATTATAACAATCCGTTACAGTTATGTAGACTAATTTGAGTTCGAAAATTGTACAAAAGAAGTGGTTTATTTCAAAATGCACTATATGTACTTTTTTCGCTTAATTATTCATACAGTTTTTACTTGATACATTTCAGTAATTTGGAAACCTTCGAAATTAATAAAATTGCTATTCGTAGTAAGTTTAATTCTAAGTTTATAAAAATGAATATGAATAAATTAGAATCCTATTAGTACTAATTATTATAAGTATTAAAAATAATTTTTATAAGCCCAATAATCCTGATAAATTTATAATAAATGTATTTATATATATATATATATATATATAAACGTGTATTTAATTTAAAAATTTTATTTAATACTTTATTTCGAATTTTTAAATTTCATTAATTAAATTGTATTCTATTTGTATTAAATTATAAAACGTAAAATGTGTATATACGGTTTTTGTTTTGAAAATAATAAAAATTTTTAATTTAATAATATCGTACAAATGTTTCAGTAAGCTGAAAATTTCCTAAAAATAAAAGCATAAATGTTTGAGTGTAAAATTTACGAATTTATAAATTTGAAATTGATATTTAGTACCCACAAATTTAATTAGATTTTAATAATTTTAGAAAACAATGTTTCTACTAAATTTACTTATATATTTTTGTAATTAAAATTATTTTCTTTTTATTGAATGAAATATCAATATAAATTATTAAAAGTAAATATAACAAACGTAATGTAAAAAAATATTTAAACTCTAGGTGAGCTATTTTATAGTTTTATTTATTTATTTTTAGGTTTGTAGTTTCATCAAAGGTTCAGAAAGCTTAAATAAATAATAAAAAAAATGTTTAATTAATATGTCCGGTTATTCGCATTATTTTTGAATAAAAATAATTATTGTACATATGATTTAAAGTATATAGGAATAAAATGTTATAATATTTTAATATATAATAATATTTTATGATATTCTATGAGAGTGAAATGACATTACACGCAAAAAATATGCAAAAAATAAAAAGAGAACCTTATTTAAATAATGAATTAGAAGAAATTTCTTTTGTATTTAGAATGTAAATTGCGATAAACATATTTTGCGCAATGTCATTGTCTATTATTTTCCCTAGAATAAAGCAAACGCATAAACGAAAATAAAAGCCGTATTATTTTCAAAGAAGTAACAAGTTATTAAAATTGTTATTATAGTCACAAGTTCTTTATCTCATAAGTGATAAAAGTTTTATTAATTCCTAGAGAAAAAAAACGAGCAAAAAAATAAATAGTTCATCGGAGGAGGGAAGTTAATAGCCTTTCAGCAAACCAGATGACGAGCGTAAATCATGAATGAAGAAAATAATTCACTTAAAATAAAAGAAAACACAAGGAGAGATATTAGCAGGTCAAAAGACAAAGTTCTCGATTCGAAATTAATCATCCCTAACTTTTTCTCTTCCCATCATCTGAAAACTCTTGTACGTGCGGCTCGGAATTTTCCCAATTACGCGGGACATATAACTTAAAAAGCCAGGCTCGTATTCTCCCAATACAAAAACTTTCTTTACTTTTGATACATTCTGGTGCAGGGATAAGGCACACACTCGCTCATCCCGCCGTTTCACGTGCCCCGCCCACACCCACGCACCACACCTAAAACCCGATCGGAAGTTTTTATTAGCGCCCCAGCTGGGCGAGAATTTCGTCGGGGGCGGGGGCGGGGGCCGGGGCGACGCGTCGACACTGGAAACGGAACGACGCCTCCGATCCGGTTCCCCGACAGATAATCGGGCCGCGACCTCTGCACCGATCCACGAGAGCCAGTCGTCCGTTTGTTTGCTCTTTCCCCGGTGAAATTTTATTTTTATTTCGCACTTTGGCACTGGTTAACCCACTATTTCCTCCTCATCTTTTCATTACATTACAGCCAAACGCAATTGTCACTCTCGTCCAACTCCTCCAACTGGTTCTTCTTTTTTTTTTCTTTCTTTTTTTTGCATTTTGCATTTTCCACTTTTACCTTTTTTTATTTCCATCGATTTTTTAAAATTCAAATTAGCCTTTTCCAATAATTATTTTTTACCTTTACTCACAAAACACTTTTGTTGTCAAAATTTATGCAAAATACTTTATATATGTATTCGTTATTAGTTTTATTCGCGAGCCAATAATGAATCAGTTATACACAAATAATTCATAATAACAAATAATAATAATAATAATAATAATAATTATAATCATAATTATTATTTTTTTCTCTGCATTCCACAATCTCTATAAATTATCATGGAAAAAGTTTAATTAAAATATTATTTAAGTCAATACATCCATTTTATCCATTAAGATTATCGTAGCTTTAAAATCATTTATCCCATTCCATCTATTTGCTAAATAAACTTTCCTTTTTTTATATAAATACTAAAAATATAAATTTCGTTTCATTTTTTTCAAAAACTACATGGAAAAATCTAGGTTTGAATTTTAAATCTACATCAATGTCAAAAAATAATAAATATATATATATATATATATATAAGTATGTATGTATGTATGTATGTATAGGTGCATAAAATAAACATTTGTTTGAAAATAAAGATGTTTTTCCTTTATTGAAATGAATCTCCATTTGCAACTTTGCACAGGGTATAACATTTTTTTTACTTTATAGCATACGCCATTTCTACTCAATTCTCCATTACATCAAGAGAATTTCTGTATTTTTGATAAATGATATTCAATTTCTAATATAAATTTATTTTTTAAATGAACAATTTTGGTTTTCCCGCTTTAGTATTTAAATGCTTTAGATGTTATTCCAAAAAAATATAATATTGTTAAAGTGAATTTTTAGTAATCAAATATTAAAATATAAAAATTATTTATTTTTATTTAGAGCAAATTATATTGGAATAATTCGCTCTTGCATTTTCTGAAATCATATAATTGTAAATCACTGTTGCAATTGCTAAATAATTGATATGTATTTTGAAAAATAGCTATGCATCCTTAATACAATTATGCTGTAATTATGATGTATTACAAAGTAATGTTATTATTCCTATTAGTATGTAATATACAGATCAATAACACAGAATGTGCATTTAACTTAAACAAATACGTATAATTATAAATAGTAACTACTAAAACGAATCTTCTTAAAAATAATTTAAAATTATCTCTATCACTTTCTTTTCTAATAAAACACAATTATGCTTCATAATTTTATAAATTTTTGTAAATTTCAATATTTAGCATTTTAATAATTACATAAAAATTAACTAGTGTTTATATAAAATTTATTATTTATGGTTTTTTTATCATGATAAATATATATATATATATATATATATATATATATATAAAATGACTTTCCAAATATTATTTCATGTAGGTAAATATATTCGTATATTTCATAATAAATTAATTATCTTTTTACTGCTTGTTCATCATAAATTTTACCATTAATTTAATGGTAAATGATAAAACCATTTTAATACAAAACAAGAAAGTAAGTCTGTGCATTTCAATATAATTTATGCATTCATCGAAAAATTGACTTCCAATGTATTGAATAATCTAAAATTATTATATTATTATTAATAATAAAAATATTTTATAGGATCAAAAATATAGATATTAACTGGATAAAAAATAACATTTTGAAATTTACAATTAAAATTTAATTTTAATATAAATCAAAAAATGCTTATTAAAGTTTTTTAGAATAATGGTAGAAAAGTTCTTACACAATAATATTTAAAAGTTTAATTTTTGAATATTTGAAATTGATTAAAAAAAAATAAGATGATATCCATAATCATTATTGATAATTCTATACAATAAATTATATGAAAGAGTCGATAAAAAGATAATATATTGTATATTTAGATAATATAATATAATAATATAGTGATAAAGATAATATTAGTATAAAAATGGAATACAAAACGTTAAATATATAATATTAAAAATAATAAAGTATTTTATGCATAATAAAAGATTGGAAGGTAAAATAAACTTTTAATCTTACTTTTATTTATTTTAAAGGTATATTTTTAAATGTTTTTACAAAAAAACTTTTTATACGATTAATTGAATGGATTATCAAAAACCTCGATTTTTCAACGGACTTTTTTGGGACATAAACCGATAGTCAATTTTTTAAGGTTTTCGTCCGTGACATTAAAAAATTCAAATTTTCAGTAGTTGTTTTACAGAAATTGCATGCAATAAATTACTTCCCTTTCGATACTTTTTCCATTGGTTTTTATTCGAAAATTTCTTAACCAAAATCCACAAAATTATTGCCCACTGATTTTGTCGAACAAACCCTCAATCCCTTACTTGGTTTCTAGAGGAAAAAAATCTACATATACGAAAACAAATGTTTAAGAAAATAAATTTTTTTTTCAATCTAAAATTCATTGAAAAATATATTTCGGGTACTTGAAAATTAATAAATATATTATTTGCTTTTCTTTTACAATCATTATTGTCTGTTTAAATTGTTTGTTTTATGTATTTCTGGACGTTGCGTATAATTTTTTCACAAATTTTCATGTTTTCAACAACTTGCATGTACATCTAGAAAAAGGATTTTCTGTAAGAATAAATTTTTTATAATATATTCGTACGATTAGGAATTTTGCGTCAATCTATAATGCGATCGCATTCGATGCGAATTGTAAAAGACCGTTATGAGTCCGAAATATGCCTTTAAATCTTAAAGTCGAAATTAAAATTTATTTTATTTTGCTTTTCCTTATATCTATAAAATACAAACATACAATATAAATGTGAATAAAATAGAGAAAATAAAAAGTGTACCCAAAATCACAAGTTGTTATTAAGAATCAAGAAAGAATTAAAAGGAATGGAAGAGGTAGAGGGAAGAAAGTGACAGATTTCATAAGATAGAATATAATTATAAAAATTTCCAAATTTATGAATAAATGTATTATTATTAAATATATTATTATTTTGAATTGAACACGAAGCTAATGAAAAATCCTTGACCAGTACCATATAAAATTTAGTAGAAAAAAGGAAAATAAAATATAGCGCATATATAATTTGACAGGAAACGACTTGGTCGTTTATTCAAATACAGTTTCTCAATGTCGAATGCAGTAAGACGATCATCATATCTTGATGTCTCTATATAAATAAATCCCATACTTGTCATACTTTCTCTTTTCTCTGTATATTTATCATTAAGTCGATAGCGCTTATCGTGGCAATCCAACCCTAAACGAGTAAACATTGTAGTTCTCTCTAAAGTTTATTACACACCCACATGTGTTTACCCATGTAATTACGTTATGTGCATTATGTCTGTTCCTCGATACAAACTGAAAATTTTTAAGCGCTTCGAGTAATGTTTGTATAGTAAATTATATAACACGGGCTTATTGCGATAAGTCATCCAACTTTAATATAAAATATAATGAAATTTAAACATTTTAAATTAATTTTTTGATAAAAATTCTAATTTTGTAATAAATGTCAAGACTGATTAAAATCTTTAAAGAGGTATGCTCTTGAATGTAGTGCACTATGAATTCCGGGTTCGAAATCGAATTTACCTTATTTGGAAAGAAAGTACATTTGGATATGGGTATTCAAATATCACAAATAAGATTTGTGGTACAAAAAAGGAAATCAAATAAGTTACATCGAAGAAATTCGAATTTTCGTCCTCTTTCTTCCTCTTTCGTCCCAGTGGCATTCGCACGAAAAAATTGCCAGATTTTTGGAAAATTATGGCTCTACATGTCGTACTAGATTTTTATGCCCTTGTTAATTAAGATTCTCATCGTGACATTGGCGGAGGTTCACGTGTGTGCACGTATGCTTATGCACCAACGAGAAATTGATGATTCGAAGGGGGAAAGTTTGCGCGTGGCTGGAATCGGAGGTTTTCGGGGTTGGAATCACGGTGGGAATGAATGATGGATGCTTCTTTTTATTTTTTCCAAAAATGCACACTCACCGACAGTGATTGAGTTACAGGCATTTTGTTATTTCTTCTCTGCACCAGGGGCAATCCCACTGGAAAATGGTCTATCGCAACTGAGGTAAAATGTACTTTCTGATTATATCAATTGATTTGGAAACGACTTGGAGCCGTTCGAAAAGTAAATTTTTATCTGCCCGATAAATTTTTTTTAAGTGCTCGGGATTCAGAATAATCATATAAATCCTTCCAACTGGGTATGTGATTATATTTAAGACTTTATTTTCGAACACAAGTTCTGATCGTAAGAATTCTGCATGTATATCTTGTTCTGTTCCAAATGCTTTGATAAATTTATTGGACAATTACTAGAACAAGATAAACATTCGTTCTCAATTTGTAGCATCATGTTTCTGTGATAACGAGGACCTTGTCCATAAATTTATACGATAAAAGCTCTACATTCGTATTGTACAAATTAAATTAAAAAATTTGTATATTTTCGTACGTGAATTATTCATTCATATATAACACATTCAGTAAATTACTTATAATGGCAAATCCGTAATTATTTGGGAAAAGGTAAAAGAAATAAAACCAATGTAAATCATAAAAGAATTAGTCAGAGGTATTAATAATTACAGGTACCTGTTTTTTTTCGGCGTTTACAATATAATTTATCTCTTGGTATGCATAAAAATCTCCTTAATGAGTTGTATATCATAAATTTTGCAATAAATTTCAAAGAACATTGATTTAAGTATTGTGTGAACCTATGCAGAATTATTAAAGTAATAAACAAAAGTAATTGACGATGGTAATAATTTTTACAAAGCGTTCAAAATTAACAATATGTGTCATAATAAATTAAAATATTTATTAAAGTAGTTTCAAACAGAGAAAATATTCTAGACCCGAGAAATTTTGCCTTTTTATTTCTTAAGAAACTTGAAATGTTGTTTAAGCTTTACAAATAGAATATTGATTAAAGTTCAACATACTTTATTAGAGGTTGTTCTTGAGGAGTAGGAAAGGAACTTTTGATCGGCTTTATTAAATTATATAACCAAACTTAATTGTCGATGATCGAATTAAAAAATGTATGTTACTTTATTGATTTATAAACAATATCAATGATATCGGTATACTGTAAAGTTTAATAGATAATTCGCTTTCCAAGTGATATTTATATTGATTTAAAACTATTTTTCTTTCACGTAATGCTTGTGAATGTAATTTGATTAAAATTTGTAATGATAAATACAACATGTATTACTACATGTATTACTGAAGAGTTGTTTAACAAAGTATTATCACCAATTAAACAGAAATTATTTTAAGTAAGTTCCCTCTTGAAAGACAAATTTCCATTTGTTTATGAAAAAATCAGTAATATTTTTAGTGGGAAAGAAGGGGTTAATCAAACGGGAGTAAAATCTCTTGGCAATTTCAATTGAACCCTGAAAAAGGGGCACTTGCACCAATAATCAGCGGCACCATCCACGAGAAGAACATATGCCTTCCGGAAGAAGCTCAGATAGTCTTGAGCCTATCTGAGCACGTCTTTGCATATTACAAAAGCAGACACATCCGCATGCTCAAGTTTAGTAGAAAATTCGACAGGATCGACCTGTTTCCCGCCGAATTCGTGCCGAACTTTGGCGTCCCCGAGTCCGATTATAATCCAGTTGCGTGGCACGCAATTCGACTCGCTTTCCCAAGGAAAAATAATTCACCACCGGGGACTGATTATTCGGCAGAGGGGCGGAAACGCATTTCCAAGATTCTGTTTACGCTGGCAGTTTACCGTGATTACCGCGTTTTAGATTGACCCCCCCCCCGCCCCCTCGTCCCTCGTGCCCTTAGCCGGGAGCGTAATTCCCTTCGGTCAGCGGGAATGGGGTTGGGGTTGGGGTTGGGGGGGGGGTGAGCACATCGACACTGTTTACGTGCTCCAAAGTCATGCACTGACATTTCATATGTGAATGGTGTTTGCACGCACGTCATGACCTCGAGGGTGCGCAGGGACACTCGGGTCTCGTCCTTCGGCACCACTACGTGTTACGCCCCGGCGGCCTCGTGTTTACCCCGAGTGCGTCGGGAAATTTATCGCTGGTCAAGACTGGAATTTTAATTTTATTTCCCATCGGATGTTTATGCACTACAAATTATCTGACAATTTTTCTGACAATTTTCGCGAGTCAATCCATAATCGCTCGATAAGTGCGGCGAGGGCATTTTAACGATCTCGAAAAATAAGAAAAAGAACGATAAAGATAAATAAAGTGTAGTAAAGTAAAGAAATAAATTGATTTTTTTCGAAATGGTTTTTCATTTTTCTCAACTTCTTTCTAGTTTCATACACTCTCTTTAACGACTATCGAATTTATTTATTTTGTTCATGTAATACGTGTTATCTAACTGTGTCAAATATAAATTCGGTTCATACAAGTTTTAAAATTGGAACAAAATTCTTTCTTCGTGAGGTATCTTTTCGCTCTTGCGATAATAAACGACCGGGCAGTTTTAGGTCTCGTATATACGAGGGTTCGAGAACACTTTTATACTGCAATTCTAATAATTTTATTGGTGAAACTACAGATAAATAAGCTCCTGCATAGTTTCCATAGAAAGTGATCTTTATTTTCATTGAATTTGTACAATTTCTTCCAACTTGTTCATTTATTTTATCCAAAAAATAAACTTTTTAATTTACAGTATTTTTCAGTTATTGTTTTATAATCTTTTAACTGTGCTTTAGTATTATATTTGATGAAATAAAAACAAAAAATAATAATAACAATAATAATAATAATAATAATAATAATAATAATAATAATAATAATAATAATAATAATAATAACAATAATAATAATGTTTAAATACTTTCAATCATAAAAAATATTTTTCCATCTTTTATTTTATGATTTCAAAAAATAATTTAATGATAATTTTTTTAATACTTAATATTTATGAATTTGTTTGGTTCATTCAAATGATACAGATAATGATCGTTCTTTCAAAAATTATATCGTTTTCGAAATATTTATATAAATGTAAATGAAAAAATTCCAAATTAATTTTGAAGCTTAAAGTTTTTATAACTTTTTAAATTTTGACGTTGTAACAAAAAGTAATTTAGTATTCAACTCACGAACAACTTTTTCGTTTTAAATTTTTTATTAATAATGTTAAATTAAAAATAATGTAACAAAAATTATACAAAATGTTTAAAAATAAATGTAAGTTTATTATTATTAATTTTCGGATAAGACATGGAAGCTTTATTAGTAATGTCACAATGTAGAATTCATATAACACTGAACATGAATCTGTGATTAAGTGAGAGATACTATTACGTATACTATGAAATCCATAAAACTAGGTTGTAAAGCGTGGGTCCATGCAGATAAAACGAGGTACGTGTTTAGATTTGATTTTGATGATGGAAAATGTAGTTATATTAATAATAAGTTAAAAGCACTAATGATTAAATAATTAATTTAAGACGTTATATTTTATATTATCTTTCAGATTTTTACCTTTTTTTATGATAATATCTATTATTTGGATTTGCATCTCAAGTAAAATTGTGTAGGATAATAGGATAATTGAAAATAATTATAAATATTTAGTAATGCATTAATTTAAGCATAAAATAATAAAAAAACTGAGATCAAATATATTTTTCCAAAGAATATTTTCAAACAAGTCAGCTAAATATTATTCAACTTATCAGTCATAATTTATCACTTATTATTCGTGGCACATATATTAATCAAATAAAATGATAGAACATACAAAGTTTTTGTTTGGTTCAAAATCACAATATATTATAAAATGAATGTGGGTTACATAATTAGAGTACATACGTTAAAACTTGCACATGAGATCAACTCGAAAAATGTACGGAAATTTTATAGTACATGTTATTTTCCTGACATTATGAATACTTTACTTGTCAAATAATTTTTAATAAAACACGTTAATTTTTAAATAATTAAAGTTATTGTATGTTAATTTAATAAAAAAATATATATTTAAGCATGAAAAGAAAACATGTTTTAAAATATTCTGTTCTATTTCAAAATATAAATTTAACTAGAAATATAAGAAAAACATTCATTCAATTTTCTTGTATTATTAATGTTCGGTTCAGCTAATCAAAACGTTCATAAAATATGGTTGTATTTATAAACAAAATTTCATTTAAATAAAAAAAATTTAGTAAATTTAATTTATATTCATTTAATGCATAAATTGTTATAAAAAATTTCCAGACACAGAAGTTAAAAATTCCAAATAAACAGTAATTGTTGACTGTAGTAGGAAAATTAAAAGGATTAAAATAATTTTATACAATAATAAAATGTTTATTATGATGCTAGCTTAATACCAACACTGTCATACAAATTTAAACTGAATTATTTAACATTTCTAATATTAGTTTTTTATTAATAAGCTGATAAGAAGGTAGTTCAACTATAATAGAGTTTTTTCTTTTCTATTCGTGACCTTCTTTTCTTTTATATATAGAGTAAAAAAACTATGAACACTGATTAGAAGTATTCTGACCATCTTCTACTTTCTTTTGATTCTTCGTCTTTTCTTTTTCTACTTTACTCTTCTACTTTCTTCTTTTAGAGTTGATTTTGGGTTCTCCTTAAATGGAACGACCGTCGTTTTACCGACTTCTTTAAGCTTCTGGATGGGAGTACAGATAACGATACTATTTGTAGCTTAGAAGTCATTGAAAGTACTTAAGATTTTCCTCTTCACATTGAATTTGTGTTAGTTATAGTTGTTTACCAGGAGACTAAATGACTTCTTTTCGATGATTCTAAAATTAGTTATTGATTTCAAACCGAGTAAAAGACATTTGAAAAGTATATAATTAATGCTCCGTTATCCCATTTCTACCTTAATAGTTTTAAGTTAAGTATTAGTTTCAGCTATTATTATCTCACAACCTCGTTATTAGTGCATTCACCATTTACAAATGCTAATTATTTCGTAAAGGTTTTGGCAGGTGCTATTAATTATGTTTGATTAGAGGTTTAATCATAAAAGTTATCAAAAACTTTGCGAATAAGCGCCCATAAAGAGAACGGCAATTTCGATGTTCTCGAGTTGAGTCTAGCCTCTTTCTGGGACCCTAGGGTAACTGAATAGTAATTATAGTTGATAAGTAAGACCTTCAGGTGAACTGTAAAACAAAGGCCAGAGTTTGGGACGGTGAGTTGGCGAATTTGTGAATGTATAATGTATTAAATTTCAAGACGCTCCGCCAGTTTGTCTGTTTTACGTTGCTTGGCGAATTTCGTCACTTGAAGAAGATAAAGACCTTAGAAACGGGATTCGATGTACTTAGTGACACGAAGAAAACACCAAAAGATATTTCGATACTGATGTCAGGGACCACAGAGTTATTTGCAAGAAAGCTTTTAATACTCTGTTTCCTTCCACATCACCTTCCAATCTTATCACGAGGTTTGTACCAAACCCAAGCTCCCCATAGCATCTAAATGAAGTATCGCAATGTCTTTATTCTCATGTGCACAATTATACGGCTATTTTGTCGTAGCAAAATGAGCTTCCAAATCTCATCGTCATTGTTATCTTTTTACCCAGTGAACGAATTTCCATTTTATGTCTGATTTATAAGTTACATATATTTATCAGTTGTAGCTCTATTTCATTCAACGAAATCAAACTTTTAACGCAAAATATTGTAAAGTCTAAATCTGATACACGGTATTTACACACATGCGTGCGCGCGCACGCACACACATACACACGCACGCGCATACGCACGCACGCACGCACGCACACAAATATACATATATATATATATTACAATCCGCTCTTTCTAGAGCTTTCTGATGTTTTTTCTCGTAAATTTAAGCTTGTGACGCTAATGTAGTATTGACTTCCAACCTTACACTATATCTTATAGACATTTCAACGTATTTGAAATACAGTTCAAACAGTGATTTTACATATTTATATAGAACAACTTAATAATCTACAAATTTGTACAATTTTTTCCTGATCAGTATTAAGCACAATTAGTTAAAGATTAAAAGAATGTTTTAAAAAGAATTATATTATTTTTTATAAAAGTTATAATTTATCAATGAAAAATTTTCTTTTGATCTACGAGTAAAATACATTAATTTTATGAAAGCTTTTAACTATAAACTTGATTTTTATTTTTTTAAAACAGTCTGTAAATACACATGGTTTATCCACGAAGAATCGATTTTTTTTTCATTTGCGACAATTTGTCGTAGAAATTTTGGAGGGGTCTTAAAATGTTGACAAACTCTTCCTCATTTGTCCCTTTTTTTTGTTTTTTCGATAATTAGATACGCCAGGATTTTACTTCGCGCGAAGGGTGTTTTTTAAAAAAATTGTTGACACGGCACGCTGAAGCGATTAGTGGAAAATCACTACGCAAGAATGTTTTGTTCAAAGATTAAAAAAAAAACTCTTACTTTTTTTTTTGAACGATGATTTACTGGGGACTTATAAACAGTGTGAAATAAAAATTTTAAATTCTTAAAAATAATTTCCTGCTGCATCAAGACATTTTTAAGGCGTGTTTTCCAAATTTTAAATGCATCTTCAAACTCTTCAGCGTTGAGGTTTTTCAAAAATTTCGACATGTATAAATTTTATGCACTATATTGTATACTGTAGATCGCGTTAAATTCAGTTTTTTCTGAATTGCTTGATCTGTTAATCGACAGTCCAAATTCTAAATTTCTAACACGCACCGCATATTCCTAGCCATTCGAAAGCTTTTTGAGCGTCCAGATCGAGGCTCGTCGATGATTCTTTCTCGGCCCTCTTTAAAAGCTCTGTGCCATTTTTCACATTCTAATTTTGACATGCAATTATCTTTATAAGCCTCTTTTAACATTTTAATTCTTTGTTTTTTTTTTAATTGCAAATAAAACTTTATCGCGTAAAGGTGTTCCACAAGTCGCTCCATCGCGCTGTGTCAAAAAACTGAAAAACAACCTTCGCACGGAGTAGAATCCTGCTGCTTCAAATTATCGAAAAAACAAAAAAAAGGGCCAAATGAGAAAAAGAGTTTGTCAACATTTTAAGACCCCTCCCAAATTTCTACTACCAATAGTCGCAAAATGAAAAAAGAAACTCGATACTTCGTGAATGAACCATGTATAATAACTAATTTTATCTACTTTGTTATAAATTTATCTGTATATCTTAAGACATAGATTTTTTTTTATTTTCAAATATAATTTTTATTAATTATTAATTTAAAAACGTATTTTAAGAATCTGTTTTTATTATCTAAAGAAAGAAAAGTTTTAATGAATTCCACTTACTGCTCAAAATTGTGGCCAAACCAGTTAATGAACGTGATTATGTTCTGCATTATGTGTTTCATCCAATTTTTTTTTTTAAAAAAAAATTCAACTATTAATGTGTAATTATTATAAAATTTCAAAATACACAAACATTAAAGTTTTTCAAATCAGTGGAAAATGATAGGTTATCTTTTTCAATATATTTCTGTTCTTGTAATTTAAACGTTATTAATAAATTTCCATTAATTAATTGAAGTACAGATAATACAGTGCGTATTATTCGAATTTGTTTTCATATGTAAATATGCAAATCGAATTATTTTACAATAGTCATTATGTAATATCAAGATTACTAGTATTAATAATATTAATTACAATATTATTAAATGCATTAATATTAATAATATTCGATAAAAATTGTATATTTTTCAAGAAAATTTACTATTGATTGTAATTATACAGTATATGATTAAAAAAAAAATATTTTTAATTGTCACTTCTTAATAATAAATAATAATTGTATATAATTTTCCATTGAATATACGAATAAAAGAATATATTTGAAAAAGTATTTTGAGCAATATGAAATTTTGTTGTGTATACTTAAATATTTTCATTGTACATTAATTAAGTATTAAATTCAATAACAGTTTTGTTTTTTTTTCGTAAGTGATATACTTTTTAATGGTGCATTTTTTAAAAATACAATTTTATTGTAGCTTATTAGTGTATAAATAGATTATGAAAATTTAGATAGGGGTAAACATATAATGGCTAATAAAATGAAATTTTGTCGTTTATTTTGAAAATTAATAATTTTTATTTTTCTGCAATATAATAGCTCTCGTAGCGAATTGTGCTTTCACTAAATTGAAAAAATTAATGAGAAAATTTGATGCATGTATTTAACCATTTTGAAGTTGCACGTAAAATAAGATTGTAAATATTATTTGAAAACTTGGGTCAATAAAAGTGTATTAAAAATTGAATAGCTTATAAAAATCGAGTTAAATGTTGTCGGATTTTTTTTTTATCAGTTCAAACAACGAAGTAAATGTTTCAATTCCGCGCTTCAGAGCATGTAAACAACATCCCCACACAAAATCCCAAAAGTAGTTGGGTGGAGAATTGGGTGTGTTTCCGTGGATCCGCGGGTATTTGGCGTGAAAACAGAATTTAATTATGACTATCAGCCTCTGCCACTGTTGCTGCTACTTGCTTGAATCAATAATGATTTATGGTTTGTAGGTTGTTCTTCGATCTACCCGTACATGTTGCGCTCACGTGGATATCGAGTAATTTATTAATACGCCCTGGGGTTCATCTGTAATTTCATTATTTAGTAAAAACAAAATTATTTTCCACTTGCGTGCTTAAACATTTATTTTCAGTGCAGCTGAAACTGATTTCGACAACTTCATCATTACATCAGGCTATGCTCATTCATCAAAAGAATACTTCTCCGAGACTGAATAGTTTTATTGGAAAATTTAATTATAGATAAAGAATGTGATATTGATTCTGCGTTTGAAAGAGCAGTTATTGTAAGTCAAAAATAAGTTTTATGTAAAAGTTGATACTCTGTATTTTCAAAATATTATATAACAAATACAATTTTTTAAAAAGAAATTGTAAACCACGAGAAAACATAATCATAATTACAAAATAAAATTTGGATTAATTATGCAAGATTATTTGAAAATAATTGAATTTTGAAAACTCATTTTCTTTTTTAGTAAAATAATTGCAAAAAGTGATAAAGAAGCCACCAGATGACGGAAAATGCTTAATATAAATAATATAATTTATAAAAAAAAAATTTTGTCGCTAAGATATTTTATAGAATCTGTACTACCAAATTTGAAATCGGTTTATTTTTTTTTTATTTTCTATTTCACAACTAAATTTCATTGTTTCCATTTTTTTTTTATCATCTCTTCGAACGTTAATTTTGAAGGATAAATTTATAATTTTATTGTGAATCACGCATTCTTCCATCGAATCGAATTAGATTTGGCTGTCCGAATTTTAGAACAAAATTCGGTAAATCAAATTGAAAATTCATTTTGTTTGGCTCCTGCTCTTCCTTATCATGATAACAGTCATGTATGCGAGACAATTGCAATGACAAGTTGTTGATAATAATCAAGAAGAAGATAGCGAGAGTGAGAGAAAGACAGAGGCGAGAGAGAGAGAGAGAGAGAGAGAGAGAGAGAGAGAGAGAGTCAGGCAGTGACAAATAGTCATTGAAAGACGAAGAAGAGCACCGAAATCTGATAAATTAATTTCGGTGTTTGATCATCCAAGCTGTGTCCGATAGTTTTTCTGATTTCCCATTATTTTGCATAAGCCGAATTTTCTTGTGATTCGGGTACAAAAAGTACATAACACGAATATTAAGCTTTAATAATATAGTATGCTTATCTAATAAATATTACAAGAGAAATGAAATAAATTGTATGAATTTATTTTATTGAAAATAATATTGCATCGAGTAAATTTATTTTAAAATTAGAATTTAATTAATTTATTTTAGAAAAATATATTTTCAGTTATTATAGGACATATTTAATTTCGCTTAATAATCATTAATTTTTTTATATTTACATATGATCTGTACTTTATATGATCTGTACTTTACTATTAATGTTGATTAAAATAATATTCACACATATGCAACTTTAATGTACATTCGTTTAAAAATATACATTTAGTAGAGCAAATTTTGACAGTTGTAAAAAAATATTTATTGATCTAAAACAACTATATGGATAAATAAAAATAATGATTTAAAAAATTAAAAACATAACTTTCAATTATTTAGAAAATACTAATACTTTTCGTATTTAATATTTACTGTACATTTTCGCACAGACCTACGAACACAATAAAAATTATAAATCAACTGTATTTTTTATTTTCTATTTGATTTTCGTATTATCTTTCTTTTAATAGAACTTTAACAATAAAAGAAGATTAAGATTGATTATAAAAATCGTGACTCTTTCACAATCAGTTTTTGTAACTATTGAGATAGAATAATAAATAATAGACAAAAAATTAGATCGTGGATTGAAATTATCGTGAGATCTGTTCTATTAAAAAATATAAAATCAGCATTGAAAACAGGTAAAGGACATAAATCTGATTGAATATTGATTCAATATGTGATTCAAATATTTATTTTGATTGTTTGAAGAGATATTCAATAAAGCTTTAGTTAATGAGACTATAACTCATATTCCCATTATTACTAATAAATTATATAAGCTTATTTTTATGAATGAAAATTTTTCTCTGAAAAATTGTTTATATGACTTGAGGTGGGTACGATGGTGATTTAAAGTATATATTGTAAATCAATATTCATTTTACATAATTTTAATAAACATGGCTAAATACAAGTAATGTAGAATTCTATATTCTTTTAATATTTTTAGCTACATTAAAAATAAACAGAATTGTATTTAAATATATAAGATTAATGAAGTTAGTGGCTTTTAATCAATCAATACTGCTATACATATTTCGATATTTTAATGGGTATTTTCATTAAACATTAAAACCTCAATTTTGTTTTGTATTATGAATTCGAAATATTATAAATAAAATAATTATTTTTTATTGTATTGTGAACTTGATGTTACTGTTAGTACAAATAAAATAAATAATAAATAATTAAACAGATAATTATAAAAATGCACGAAAATGCTTTGGTCAAATATTGCATTAATATACTACTTCAATAATTTTTAAGTACATGAGAATTTTGTCTCAAAATTTTGCTTTCAAATCGCCTCATTACATTGAATGTTACATTTTACAAATTGGATTTTGGATTATATTTATAGTTGAAATGAAAATTTCATTAATAAAATAGTTTGCTAAGAACCGTTTTATTTTTATTTTATTTGTAGTAAATCAAAGCCTCAATGAAATAAAAAAAAATGCTAGAAAATTTGTTATAGAAGCACGAAGGTATCAACCGCATAACCGACAATGACGAAAATATATTCAAGCATACGTGACATAACTACATGCAATTTTGTACATTCTAAATAAAAGTATGTGACAGTGGATATAATATTAATTAATTGCAAAAGGTAAGCTATGTCGGGGCTCGTCACAATCTTTCGAGGACAACAATTTCTTCCTCTCGTGTCACTGAAAATTATTTATATTGTCAGAGCAATGGACAAGAATGCAATCACGATTAATTCGTTTGCATTCTATCATTGTTTCGTTTCTTCTTTTCAATATTTGAAATTAGAGAACCTTTGATTCACTGCCAATCCTTTATTGGTACTTATCAAGTAATGGGTAATTAAACGTGATTACGCCATTCACGAGAGAACTGCACATAAAGGTGCACGTTGATACAGCGAGAGAATTTTTTTGGTTAGTTTGTTAAAGCACTTGTGCTATTAATTGCTGGGCTTGATGCTTTGTAGATTCGTGCATTTATTATCTGTGAGAATATGCTTGGATTTCATTAAACACATTTTAATAGACTACCTCAGCTGTGTAACGCGACTTATTTTTCAATCAATTAACATTTAACATAAGTATATTAATATTTATATATTTATTATATTCCTTTTTTATGGCCATAATTAGTCCCTATAGTACCCCAGGCTTCATTAATGTAAGGGGGTAATTATTTGTTATGAAGCATTTTGTAAAATAAATGTTTTCAAGCCTTATGTTTCAGTATTTATAATGTCTGTATACATGTACTTTAAACATTTTATTTTAATTAAACATTCTAACTTTATTAAATATTAAATATAAATGTTTTTTTTTCATTTCAGGTAAGCATTCATAAAGCAAGTGAAATGAATATTAATCAAATTTAAGAACATGTTAGTAGTAAGTTAGCTTCTATAATTTTTTTATTTATTAAATGAAACTTTTCATAAATAATTAAATCTGATATTAAAATTATCTAGTTTCAGTCCATTACAGACATCTATTATTATTATTGTTTTAATAAAAAATATTATTACATTATATTTATTTATAGTATTATTAAAATACAATAAATCAAATTTATGTGTCATTTCCATTTAATTTTGTCCATTATAAGTAATGAATTTCTTTAAATTATTCCATAAAGCATTTCTAGTATCCATAAGAAAAAAATTATTAAATTTTTTCATTGAAAACTCATTCATAACTTAAGCTACCCGACTACTATACAAATAAAGGTTATTATTATAAAAATGATTATAATACATCATACAAAATTTAAATTCATGAACAATTACAATTTTTATAACTAAAATGTATCTTCAATTTAAAGAGATTTTATGTGCTGATTAAAAATTCAAATCGTACTGTGATTATCTACCTATCTATTTTACTTTAATATTAAATTTTAATTTTCCAACAGATTGGTGCGGAAGCTATTGTTGTTTAATGTTCATAGCATTCTAAAAGTCATATAGTAGGATAATATAATTATTCGTAATTTTTTTTATTATTTTTCTACATTTGCATTGCGCATACGATGACAAATGGCGTAAAAATAAATCATCGTGTTATACAAATGAACTGTTAAAGTAATATATGAAAGGTAGTAATAATAGTCAATTTAATTGATACTCGGGGAAATGTGTGTATAAATGTTGATAAAGTTTGCTTCTAGTTTGTCGAAATACGGAAAAAGGAATAAGTTAAAAAGATTCAGAGGGTCCAGAGACTTTAATGCGTTTCTTTTTTCATACTCAACATTAATATCGTATCGAGCGCCTTTTCGTAAGTATAAAAAAGGAGAGAGAGAGAGAGAAAGAGAAGAAATCGTCAATGTCCAAGCAGCTTTCGAGTGCCCCGCTTCATCTGTATCAATTCATCTGGCCATCCATCCGTCAACTCATTTTTAATATCTCCTTCCTATGTTAAAAGAGCTCGTTTTTTCGATAAAACTTCACATAAAAAACATCATCATCCTGGCAGATCGCCTAAAGCAAGACGAAGATGAACTCTTTGTTGATTCTCAGGATGGTTTCCTCCTTCTAGTTAGGCGCAGTTTTCATCTTTAAGTTGTTCTCTTTATTCCGCAGATATATCCTTTAGGTGGCATTTCCTTTTTATTTTCTCTCCCCCGCCTCTTTTTCCTCTATGTTTCTGTGTGTCTTTCCTGCTTTTTGCACCACAGCGGTCTTTGTATTCTCTCACACCCATGGCTACAGACTCTTTGCTTTTCCACGATTCGAAAGGAAAATAATCGCCTTTTGGTACTTTCGCGGAGTAGTGAACTTCCTTTTATTTTTTTTAAGTAAAAAATAATACCAATGAATGCACATGAATTCAGTTATATTAATATGTTATTCACTTCAAGAAATTGTTTTTATTTTTCATGGAAAAAATTACATAATTATTTATTAAAAGACATTTTCTGCTAAAATTATAAAAGATAATAGATATAGTGTTGGTATGAGGATTGATCGAAAAACAACTATTATTAATTCTTAATTAAAGATGCAAATTTAAACGCACATAAGATGCGAATCAAATGCTCATGTTAATAAGAAGTCTGTTGAATTTTCTCAACCTTTTTCTCACTACATCAATCCATAGTGTTGTAGGTAAGGTATGGATTTTATTTTTAAGGCTTATAATGCTTCACCGAGGTACTTATTAAAAAAATAAATTTTGAAATGAAGAAGTAAATATTGCTTTGTTTTATTTTAAAAGAAAAAGCATTTATAAGTGTAAGGTTTATCCAGTAAATTGAAAAATATTGGTACCTGTAACTACGTCCGAGATCGTTACTTTTGCCTCCTGCTTTCTTCGGAAAAATAATCTACCTCGCCAATCGCCAAATCACTCTAATATCCTTTTCGTGCAAAAATAATTCCTATCCTCGTAATTACAGTCGGTCAGGCACTTTTTCGCTCGTTCTTATTCCATGTGTACATATTGACCATTCCGTAAATCGCACCCCCGTCACGTCCGCTCAAATCGCCAATCTCATTACCGCACACCTTGTCACACAGTTCGCATCTCTTTTTCCGTCGTTCCGTGTCTCATCCGAACTGGTGGTGTAAAGAATCGAGGAACATTGCCCATGGTGCATACGTATTAGAGGCTCTCCTGTCCCCTTCCCACCTCACCCGTGCTCGTCCGGCATTCCAAGTATTGCAGGAATCCCCCAAGGTTATGCAATTGGGCTTCAACATCGACAGCCGTATTTATCGATGCTCCGACATTGACTATACGTATGTGTGTGCGGGGGCGAGTGCGTGCATAGATGCCTCTTAATTTCCTCGAGAATTCCTCAAACCCATTAATCTTCTGTAATTGCAAAAATTAGAGGGTAAATATGAAGATATTTAGATTAGATATTTCAAATGTCGAATTGTCTTTAGCAGCGATAAAAGTATCAAGGAATTTTTCAAACTGCGCCAGATCCAAGTCCAATGGCGAATCTATAATTATTTATGAAAATAATCGTAAAGCTGCGAATAAATGGAGAACCATGAAGTTGTTTAGCGTAGAGGTGATACAACTGTGTACAAACTTGTGTACAAACTTCTTTGAACGTAAAACTGTCTATGCTCTGTCTGTTCGATAGTTTGATAAACTTTGGAAATACTGATGTATTAAAGAGCCAGCAAACCCTGAGTTTAACATTAGATTCCTCCTTTACAGTTACATTATTCTTTTATTTCAATATTATTTATTAATTGCTAAAGTGCTTTTCCTATTTTACTAGATAAATAAAAGTGATAATCGCTATTCATTCGTTTAATATAATAAAATAGAATTTACTAATGCAATTTTGTGATTTTTTGTTCTTTCAACATCTAATCTATTCAAGCTTAAATTGTTAAATATTAGTAATTAAAAGTTGGTCAGAAATAAAGTGCTTAATGAAATGTTTGTATTTTACAAGATATTTTTTTAACGTTTCATCAAAAAAATAGTAAAATTATTAAATCTAGAGTTCAACTATTAGATTATAGCGATTTATATGTGTAAAAAAATGTAGTTAAAAAAGCTTTAGATAGTATAACCAATGTATGTAAAAATTTATTATAATATATATAAGACATTAGAATAAGCTTACAATTATTATAACAGCAATGATGATTACATACAACCACAATATTTAATTCAATGAAATATAAATAAAATATTCGCAATTATTTATTTTACGATCATTTAATTTCGATTTAAAAAAAATCTATATAAAGTGAAGCATAAAACAAGTCTAGATCTTTAAATCATTATTTTTTTGAAAGCAGCCGCAATGAGAAAATTGCTTGTTACTCGAGTACAATTGTTAGGATTAATTAAAAATTATCGACGGCTTTATCAATGATGCTCGCAAGCCAATTTCCGTATTGGTTTGCTTGTAATATCATGCTTATGCAACGAAACGAAAAAGAGAGTGGAAAAGGCATTAAAGGTGTACACACAATATACGGAAGTTAATCTGGATGGCGAGTTGGGCGTTCCCTAATCATCGCGTCTTGGCCGACCTCGCATTTTTTTTTTTCCTCGCAATCAGTAATCTTATTTGTGTGTAATCGAGTAACCCAGTAATCCGATGGTCATCCGACTCGGTCCAGATTGCTCGAGCTATAATTTCCCCATCAGACATTCATTTCGACCTCCGATCACTTGTCTCCTACAAGACTAACAATGAGCTCTTCTGCTGACGCCGAGCAAATCGCGCAAACTCCTTCGGATTTTCCGGATTTAAAGTATTGAATCGTGGACAAAAATGCGTTCGGTGCGTCGATTGCGTATATAGGAGGAGGCCGAGCGTAATAAGGAGATTGAGATCGAGATTAAGATTTCCTCGAGCTGATGCATACGAATAGGTTGGGGAGATAGGCCGAGGTATTGTTGGAGATATATAATTTTTTTTTGTGAGATATCAGAAGGTTTCTGGGTATTTGTGGACACACGTGCGTGGGTTAAAACCAAAATTGTATACACTCGATTATTCTTTCGACGGGAAATAAATAAATCGAATTGTCTGCGTTTGAGAAATTAAATTCATTTTAATACGTAGTGGGGTATTGCGAATATGTTCAAATAAAATAATGCAGTGATTGATCTGATGCGGACATTAGTTCCAGTAATTCAATTATGAATTTTCATTCAAAAATATGCATTATTCCTAACAGTATCCATTATTACTATCAAGCTTCTGTATATTCGTTATACAAATTTGATGAATTGTTTAAAGCAATTTTAGTACAAATTATGAAAAATATATTTCACTGTAGCAAATGGTGCGAATTTCATTTCGTAGAAATATAAAGTAATTTAACTATACTGCAAAAATAAGTATATCGTTAACACTGATGGTTAATTAAAATATTATTATTATTAAACTCAGTTATACTTTTGTGTGTGTGTGTGTGTGTGTGTGTGTGTGTATATATATTTATATTATATTATATTTATATTATATTTATATTGTGTGTATATATATATTTATATAAATGTGGTAATAATGTACAATGACATATAAAAAAGAATGTCAAAGTTAATATCATTGAAATTTATTTCAAATATTTTTCAGCAATATTTTGTACCTGTATTATGAGCTATATTTTCAATTTAATATTAACATATAAAAATAGTCTTTATAATGATGAAAAATATTTCTTATTAAACTCAATTTAAGAAAATTATCGCACGAAGAATTTTTTATACAAATATATTATATACAGTCATGACATTAAATAATATTTATTGTATCATATTTATTATAATTTAAAAATATATCATCATTCATCAGCTACCCTTTATATACATTGGCGAAGACAAAATATAGATATTAAATTTAAAGAGCATTATATAGAAATATTAACAATACCAAAAACAAAATAAAACCTACAATAAAATAAAATTTCAAAATATTTTTTTTTTTTTTTAAATTTTTTACACAATAAAAATATTAGGAACTTTTTAAAAAATTTATTTTAAAATCCTATGAGTAACCCTACAACCCCTTAACAGATGCTAAAATTCCAACTAAATTGTCAAACTAGACTCGCTATAAATCATTAAAAAAACGTGGTGGAATAAAAAGAATTAATGGAAGGAATTGACAAAAGGGAAAAATGGGAGGTTGAATGATCTGCTCGGATTAAGGATTGCACAGGGGGAACAAAATCTGGGTTTAGCGGTAAATCGCTAATGACGACTTATGGTCAGAAGCACCAGTAACTGGCGATGCGGGAAGAGGACCAGCTTTTCCGCAGTTTCCACAGGGGCTTCACAACGCGATAATGTAGCTGTAGTATCCGAGGATTTTTCGTGAGTTTCACGGGAAAAAGTTAGCCTGCAGGTCTACGAATTTGGACCAAATACCGGACGGGTACTCGCGAGATCCCTTAAAACCCTCTCCCGCTAGTTAAAGTGTTCTCGATTGTGGAGCGGATGAAGCTCTTATTGTCTTTATTTCATTGGGAGTTCCCCGAATGCTGGGACTACTTTTCCTTCGAGTGTGGATTTTCCGAATATTTTTAGGCCAATGCGAATTTTGGAAGGTAATGCCCATGTTTGCTATTGGATTTCGGTGAACACTTATAAATGGGCGAATTAATATCAGTACTTAGATCTTCTCAACTTTTCCAAGTATTAATAAATTCTGTAAATGCTCTTATCGCCAGTATTGTTTTTCATCAACACTTCGGGAATTAAATATAACTTTAATGCATTCACCATTGAAAATATAAAATTTGCACTACTGTTAATGCTGAATGTTAGCAAACAGAAAACTCCGAGTGAAATATGTTGATTGCTTATAAAGTACTTCATGCTCGGCAATTTAAGGATGGAGAATCAATGGAGCGTCGTAATTTAAATAAATTTATCAATATTTCAAGTTAAGCTCCTGTGTAAGCATCAATTGTGGATGCACAGTAGCTGTTTGTCTTTCGCAACTTTTATTCGAGCAAACTATAGGGATACATTTTCATTCTTCCAATAATGGAACAGCGGTTCACTGTGTTTGGCTGCTCTACCTTCTCTCAATGTGGGAAATCTGATATGAAAATGGAACGTCGGCGTCTTTTCGGAAGAAGAAATTTTCTTCCCACCGCATACAGTTTTTTATACCGTGTTGCTCTTAATCCAGGAAACGCTACTTTGCAAGAGAGCACTTAACAAACCGTACTAACTTTTTTTTCAAAAAGCTGAGAGCACGATTATCTGTTACTTTATAAGCTCTTTTTTCTCGAGAGTGTAAAAAATCTAACTTTTCGCTTATTTTAATTAAATTTCATTTTTTCGTTATTTGGCAAAATATGAGATTAAGGCAGAAAAATAACCCCAGATAAATAATAGTGCACTCAATAAAATTATTTTTCCATCGAGGATAGTTTTTGATCAAATTCCATATGTGAGCTATTATCTTAAATAGATATTTTCTGATCAAAGAAGAGCTCATACGGGAGGAAAAATGTGAACTTGGAGTGTCGCTACTCCAATCTTATCGGAGATCTCACTTCAATGATGCCATTGACTCATATAAATTTGCATCAAACGCCCAAGATAATTTTAGCAATTTCAAAAAGCTTTAAAATAATGTATAATTACGCTATCCTATATAATTAATGAAGTTTGTTTCTGTTGACCCTTAATTAATTATTCCCATATGCCAAAATTTTGAATTAATGCAGTTTTGAATTACTCTCGAGATTCATTTTCAAATAAAAGAGCTGTTATGATGTTTTCATAGATGCCGAAATAACCTCATTAGTTTAGTTCGAATGAAGTCGATCCTAAATTTGATATGCTACATTTCTTCTATATTTTATAGCAGATAATTGGGTTTGATAAGCAAATTTATGTTTACAAAAACCAATTTATGTCTGTGATAAAATTAATAGCAGTCCAGAACAAAGAAGTAATTTAACTCCGATTAAGCTTTAAAAGTTCAATTTTGCATTACTGAAAATTTTGATAATTTATGATTTACTTTGTTTTTGATCAATTGGTATTTTCTTCATATATTCTAGATATTTTATAACATCTAGAAGATCTGCCAATGATCTGAATTGAATTTATGTGTAGGATTATTATATTATAAATATTAATAATAAAATGGAAAAAATAACATCTTACAATTTTTAGATAATTATTTCAAGATAAGTTGTACGAAAAGACTAATCTATTTTCAAATTTTATTGAAATTTAATCTATTATATATAAATTTATAATTTTAGAAATTATTATATTTTTAATGATTTGAAATTTAACTTTATTATGTGCTTTAATGTTTAAACAATTTAAAATAAATAAGACATAAAATTATAGTTTCAGTAAAAATTTTTTAATATGCAAATATATCTTTTACAAAACTGCATAATTATGAATAATAAAATAAATTTTTACAACTTTCTGACATATTTTTTTTTACATGAAAAGTTTTTCTTTTTTATTATTTTCCACATAAACATAAGTGCTGAGTAAATTTAAATCTATTTCATACCTTTTAATTTGATTAAAATATTTTCTTTTATTTTTTGAAAAGATACCTGGATTGGAAAATACTGTATACTTTGTTTTATATTACGTTTAAGAGAATCGTAAGGAGTAATAAATGGCAAATTTTTTGAGGAACTTCAATTTTTGGTTGTACAAGTGCATAAAAAGTAAAAAAGTATGCTTAAAAACATATCATTTGCAATGAGCATAAGTATCATCAGTCAAAAGTAATAATTACTAAATACATGTATAATTTTTGAGGAAAAAAAATTTGCAAAGTGCGTTCGATAAATGCACTCTCATTCAATTAATTCTAATACAAATTTATTGAGAATAAAACTTATATGAATTTTATAAATTTTTATGAATAAGTCCATTTAAAGTGATTTTAGAAAACAGAGTGTTATCTGTATTTCATGATGAATGATAGTCCTCAATCATCAATGCGACTAAATTAATTTTGTCAGAATGTGCATACAATAAAGTAAATTGTGGTGTAGCGAATGATATACAATTAGCACGTTAATGTTGACCTAATGCTGTAGAATTACTAGATACCCACCTGCAAGTAAAACTCCACTTAATTACGTCGCATCACAATTAATCTTTATGCCCTGTTTACAAAAAAATACGCGGCACCAAAAAATCCAATCTACTTCGTACTCTTCTATTAAAAACGGTATAGTTTAATATTCATATGTAAGGGCAAGCAAAGGGCAGACATTTTCATCGAGAAAGAAAGATAGATAGGCCGATAGATAAATATGTATATATATAAGGAGAGAGAGAGAGAGAGAGAGAGAGAGAGAGAGAGAGAGAGAGAGAGATCGTGACGAAATAGTGCAGAATGAAAATGGTGGGTGGTTGTGAGAGAGCATTTTATTGATTTTCAGCTCCGCGTGCGCGATTTCGCTTTCTCTCTCTTTCTCCACTCTCTTTCGCTCACGCCCCCCCCCGTTCCACCCCGCATGGCGCATCTTCTTTCTCTCTTACAGAGTTGCGAGCACGTGCTGCGCATCGTCCATCGTAGCTCTCCAAGGCAAACATTGTCTTGTGTCTTTATGTGAACCCTCTTTCTTATTTAAATTTTTTTTCCTCCTTTTTTTGTCCTGGTTTATTTCTCTTTTTGAGCAAAACTTTTGTCACCTGCGTCGGCGCAAGAAACGGCGATAAAAAGGGAGAGAGCCAAATAAAAATTCAGAGGGAAGGAGGGAGATAGGTGATGCGACGAAGAGCGAGAGGGAGTACGAGTGGTAGGCGCCCGCAGCGCCACTCTGCGGCGTATTATTGATCGAGTCCCCATGCACCGGTCGCTCTCTCTCTCTCTCTCTCTCTCTCTCTCTCTCTCTCTCTCTCCATATCTCTTTCACTCGTACCCTTCTGGCAAAAAGGCCTGTAACCCTGTGATGCCGCGCCACTGCTACTGATCTCACCCACTATTATTCCGTCCTTGTCTCTTTTGTCTCTATCGTTTTCTCCTTCGTCTTTTCTATTCCTAAAATTTATTTTTTGTACATGTGATGTATGTTCAAATGATTTACAACAAATTTTTTTATTGCATGTATCATTTTGTTGATAAAAGATACCATGCCTTTGTCATCTGTGTGCTAAACACTTTCAACGAATATTTTATGAAATTATACTTAATTAAAAAATATGACTCTTCATTTTAAACAACAATCTGGAATTTTTTATTCAATTAAGTTAAATGATTTACTCTTATGCGTGTTCATTCTTATTTTATTTTTATTTTAAATTTCTGTATAAAACAGTAAGTTTGAGTTAACAGTTATTGAAAGACAGTTATTATGTGGTTGTAAAGCATTATCATTTTTAAGTTTTAAAGCTTTTTGAAACATTTAAGATTCCATATGTTTAAAGCGAATGGAAAAAGTTTTTCCGACAATCTAATTACCATTCGAAAAAATGAAAGTGTGAGGCGTACATTTAAATAGACGCAAGTGCGAAGGAGCTTTAAAAGCTCCAGACAAATGATTCTTATATTTGATGTTCTTTAATAGCCTGCAAGTCGTATAATTGGAATATTTGGGGAATAAAGTATTCCGTCTAAAGGCATTATTAGAATTAGCAATTTTGGTATAATTAGCGATACTGTTAATTTGGGTGCCGCAAATTTTCCGGCACAGTTTCATGACGCCATTCTAACATTGTTACTAATTTGAGCGCGTGCGCATGTCCGCGCAAGCGCAGATCTGATATTAACTTTGGCACTCAAGTCTCATTAGTTCGCGAGACGACGTCTGCAATTAAGTGTATTGAAATGTCTTGGTTTCGATTTCTCCACCGAGTTTCGCTCTATGTTTAATTTATGTTTTAAATCCATTGCATGGCAATGTAACGCTCCTGTTCATTGTTAACTGCGCCTCATTTGTAGGGAACAATGAACCTGACAAATCTTATTATCATAAAAAAGTTGGTAAATTAAAAAAAAGGTGAGAAATTTTTTAATTCTCAAAGATTATTACAACAATCGATTATTATAAATAAAGGTTATTATTATATGGGATTTAATTTTCGAAAATTCAATTGCTATTTAAAAAACGGTATTTTTTTATGTTTGTAGTTGCTTTTGGAATACCTGTTTTATTAAAGAGATACAAAATCTTATTGGTTTTGATTAAAAACACGTTTGATATAAATTAAAGTAATGTGTGCAGTGAAAAAATATTTCTACACACTGTTATTCAGTGTTTAAAAAAATGTTCCTATAAGTTTTTTAAAACTAAATATCAGGATATTTTTTGTGTTCAAGTTGAAACTTATTTGATGCAACTGTACAAATATACCATTTACAATCTACAAGTTTAACAAAAATAAAAGTTTATACGTTTTAAATCATTCGAAAAGAACAGAAAAATTCGAAATGACTAGAGATATACAATAGCTTGTAGAATAGGTATTGTAGAACTTTAAGATGATCGCATAAATAGGAAAGTTTTGGTAATTAACTTTATCCAATTCTAGTCCTCTGTAAACTATAATAACTTACAATGGCGACTTTTTGAAAGTGCGTATTAAATGTATAAAATAAAGTGAATATTCTGAAAGTATTTTTAAAATATGAACTTTAATACAAATAAGGAATCGCCAAATACTCACATTTTCACAATAATATTTTCATTTAAATATTTGTGATAAATTTTATTATTATAATGTACATATATTATACGATTATTTGCATTGCAACACTATATATATTAAATCAATTCATATTCAAATTAAGAATTAAGAAATCCATATGCTTCAAATAAATTACAATACATCAGTGTAATGTTACTAATATTATTTAAATTTATGTAATGCTTAATCATATTTATATCCTCCTGTAATTAAATTTATCTTTAAATTACAGGTATTGTAATTGTTGTCAAATTTTTTTTAGAATATTTATTGCAACTATTTTATTTTTTATTACTAATATATTACTATAATTAATATACTATTATATAATTAATATATTACTAATAAATTTTATTAAAGTAAATCTACAATAGTCGTGTATATCGAGTAGCTATCAACTTGTAAAAACAATCAGAATTTACTTTTATTTTATCACTTCATTATAAAATTTTGACCCTTGTAATTGAGCAATGAATGAATAATGCGATGATAATTAAAATTATTGTCCAAGAAAATTAAGAACGTCTAATCGTAATTTAAATTTTGATGTTTGTGCATAAAGAAAAAACGATATGTGGATTGCTAAAGTTAGAGGTCAATTATTGGTGATGAACTTTTGAATTAAAAAAATAAAAGAGAATTTTCTACGAATTTGAATGTAACTTCTTCCAGAATTTTAAAGTTTTTTATATAAATTGTGCAGCATGTGTCTGTTTCCTATTGTGCAACAACTTTCTTTTCCAGCATAATGGAACAGTGTAATAGTAAGTCTCAAGTTTCCTAATCCCTGTGATTTGAAATTCCAAATTTCCTCCTCGTCCACTTTCTCTCTCTGTCTCTGTCTCTGTCTCTGTCTCTCTACCTCCATACCGGCAAATTGACACCAGGAACTTTTGACTCGCAACTACTGGAGGATTGCCCCGAGGGAACAACAGAGAATCGAAATTCCCTCTAATACAGGGTTAATTTAGGGATCGAGACGATCATTTGGTGGCGTCACGCGATCGCGAGCGCGAGGGCGACGTGCGCGCGTGATCTCGAATCGCATTTGAGCGTTTGAGCGTTTGAGCGTTTCAGCGTTTCAGCGTTTCAGCGTTTCAGCGTTTCAGCTTTGCTTCCTCTATAACTCGCCACCGGTTTAACGAGCAATTTGTATCTCTCCATGTTTTTCCCCATTCGCTCTCCGATATTACTGGCTTAATTGAAAGCTTTTTGGGTTTCTGTTTCGGGCGATCGAAAATTTGACAAGTTTTATCCGGAAACTCGGCCTACGCCGAGCCAGCGTTTCCCCTGGACTTGATTAAACTTTTACTCTTGAAAAACGTTTTTTCGGCCAGTACCAACTCCGTCATTTCAGGTTCGGTCGCTCCTTCTCAATCCCAAAAATACGTTTAACTAATTAAAATACCTATATGCATTACGGATAAATAATCTTCGGTATCATTTTACAGTTCCGGAATAATAAATTTCAATTTAAATTTTTTATTAACAGAAATTACCTTTTTCTTAGATAGAAAAATTGTAGTATCTAATAGTTAAACTATCAGCAATATTAAACCTTTATTGTACTTTATTTTTTATTCTCCGTATCATAATTGGAAAGCTTAATTTATCCATATAATTGTTTACATGTATTCCAGTCCAAAGAGGAAGAGAACCATAAGGTTAGATTAAATTTCCTACCTGAAGCTTAGAATTTTTAGTATTAAAATAAAAAGAATTTCAGTGAATTCTATAAAACCAAAAATAAATGATATTTTATATTTATATTCATTAAAAAACTGTACATACTCTTAAATATATATATATATATATATATATATAAATTTAAACAATAAGCATATTTACTCCTTTCTTTTTTTAAAAAATTCTTAATTCAATTTTGATTATAATATCTTTATTTTCAGTCCTTGTATATAAATAAAGCAAACCATTATTTGACGTTATTACAATACAGCCTTTATCAAAGGTAATCTTAAAAATACATATAGTGATTTCAATTCATGAAATTTAAATTATTTAACAACTGAACATTTTCCTCATCAAATATACACATTTCTTTTCTTTACCTTTCTCACCCCTTCATAACCATTTGCTATTGCAAGAGCACTTCTAATGAAAATATTCATACTATAATTCTGATAAAAAATATTAATATTTTTTACATAAGAGTTGATTAATTATTATAACAAATTAAAAGGTCAATTTACATGAACTATCATTTTATAATAATTTTAAAACATATGTTATTTATACATTTGTAGGCGTTAGTTTAAATCTATATTTGTTTTAGTCTAGTTGACATGAAGAATATATAGTAATATAAGAGTTCATAATACCTCTAGTGATAGAATTAGAAAATACATATAATGCTGTACGTATATAAAGCGGGCTTAGCAACAGTACAAGTTTTAGTATCATTATACCTTTCTGGAGTATTTATTTGGAACGAAATATAATAATCACTATTTTTTATACTTTAAAAACTTTAATATAATTAATATAAAATAATATAAGATAAGATTATTAAAAAGTTACTTTACAATATTTAGCATTTAGAAATAGTCAATTATGATATCTTTTGTTATTTTTTCCAGTAAAATTTATTTTTAGGTGATCATTTCTTATTTTCGAGATATAAAAAACCTTTTTGAAAAAGTTTGAAAACATTTATTTGTATTTTAAAATTGTGTTTTATTGAAAAAAATAGTTTTACAGAAATTTGTTGCAAATATACTTTTTAGTTACAATTATTATTCTATCTTAAAAGAATTCTTAAAATTTCAGTTATTACTTATCGAGTTTTTAACTTTATTTTATAAAAACTTTTATAAAAATGTTATAGTATGTAAAGTTAAATATATATCTATATACTTCTAATTAAACTAAAAAATTTAGTTACTTTTGAATTTACAGTTCAAAATAGAGCAAATTAAACAATGTGTAATTCTGTGCAGAATTTTTAATCCGCCAGAAATGATCTTTTACTAAAATTAAAAAAATAGTTTTGTATAAAATAATATCAAACAATTATTAAACTAATTATAATTATTAAACTATCTATATTTATCAAATAAATTTCAAAAGAACCTAAAAATTACTTTTTTACATTGCAAAAACTATTTTAACAGAAGCAATGAAATACGCGATAAGGTTAATTATAATCTTTTATTTTTTAATAGATTATTGTTCTTTGATATTTAAAATTGTATGAATATATCATTTGTATGTATGCCTAGTTAGATTTTTATTTAAAAAATAAAGATTAATCAATAGTATTAGATCCTTTAATAAACAATTACTTTAATTATTATTTTTAGAAAATCTTTTTTTTCATATTATATGAAATTTTATATTATTTCACATTTATTCATTTATAATTTATCTTGATAATAATATGTATTTATAAGCTTGTATATTATTTGAATATATATAGTTAGAATTGATAGTACTACCTTATCATAATTTTAACTCTTTTATAAGAAACGTTGTTCTTACTTGAAATTGCTTTTTAATACCTTAGGTGATAATGAAAATGAAAAAACTTGCATTGAAATGGATGAATCGATAATACAGAAAATGATTAGATTTTCTATGCAAAATTATAATTACATTATATAGTTTTTACACAGAAAAAGTTCTTATGTTTTGCCTGAAATCGCAGATTTTTTACTAAACTCTATCAATTTACAAATGCTATTACATTTTTGTTTAATTATATTGGTGAACTGGTTCTCATTGTAGTGAATGCTGAATATTGTCATAATCTGTCCAATTGTGTTCACATAAATGTACGCACTGGTAACGCACTTTTATACAATGTGTAGTTTGTAAAATGGAGTAATTTATAAGTGAAACCAATATTTGTTTACTCTTTCTAAAATTCCTTCTAAAATACATAATTTTACATTGCTCTTTTCGCTTTTTTCTCTCTCTTTCTGTTACTTTTCTTCTCTAATTGTTCGTAACTACTTTTTTTTCTCTCTCTCAATGTATTTTTCGATATTGAGGATCGTACAGAGTGAGTTTAATTTAGCAGAAGCTCATCTATTATTTAAGAGATCGTCAAATCAGCAGTGTTGGAGTGTAGGGAAGTTTGCACGGCTCTCATGTATACTCGTGCATAATTGTTGAGACGATGGAGAGAAAGAGTAAGAGAGAGATAGAGAAAAAGAGGTAATGAGCATAGCAGATACAAATATCTGTGTTTGTACTTGGGGTAAATTCTCATAGGTGTGTTTATGACAATGGAACATTGTAAATTAGTGTTTATTTTCCAATGAAAAATTTAAAAATTATAGATAAGAATATTTGTAGGAATAACTCAATTATTACCTATTCAATAAAATCAACAATTTTTCAACGCTTGTTTTTATTTTCAAAAACTTTTAAAAAAATAATACGTTTAATTACGTATACGTATGAGCTACATTGTGCAATGTATATTTAGAATTTATATTGATTATGGCTTGAATGATGTTTTCAAACTAATTTATAATATTAAATGAATTCATAAGGTTAAGGTATTTGTTTTTCGAATATTATTCATTATAGTATTTAATTTAATTTAAAAATTCATGATAAGAGCTACATTTTATTAAATAAATTAATTTCTTTACAATTTCACTTAATAGAATAGAATTACTTATACAAATTTTTAGAGAGATTTTATATTTTATATTGCAAATAAAAATTACATGAAAAAATTATTTTTTTATATTTTTATTTTTAGAAGAATAAAAATATTATTTACCATATAAAATGCTGAATAAAATATGATAAAAAATCTGCTTTATAAGGATTAAACGATAATATTAATACAAGTGTTAAATAAACTATTATTAAAAATTTGATATCAATTAAAATTTAATATGTTTCAGTAGAATTTACAAAAGAATTGTATATATGAATATCAGCAAGAAGAAAATTTTAATATTAAATTTGAAGAATATTATTTTCATCGTATTTTTCCTGGAAATGCTATAAATAGCAAGTACTTTTGCGATAAATAAATAAGGAATAAAGATTTAATAATAATAAAAAGTATGAGTTTTAAATAATTAACAATAGTTTTTATTTTTAATTTGTTTCCCAATTCTTATTATTATGTTCTATTTTAACCGCATATAATGCATAAACAATTTTTTGTTTTAATGTTTTATCTTTTCCAAGATAAAAATATTCAATACGATTGCAGGAAAGAATTTAAAGTTCCTAGTGAATTCTGATAACTTCTTGTCACTCGGAAATCTTCTTCCCTCAAGAACGCAATACTTTTTAAATTTGAAAGAAAAGTTATTTTCGAAAATAAGTTTAGAAATATATAAAAATCATGAATAAACAATAATGCGAATTTGACAAATCTACCTTCGTTGAACAAATGATTTTATCAGTTTGTTGTACTCTCTTTTAAAATAAGTAATAAATGTGAATGATGTGTGGATAAAAATAGAAGATTTATGTAGTTACAAGCGATTGAAAACTGGGAACAAACTAAAAATTAATTTTGTACGTTTTTTAGTTTTTAGAATTGTATATTTATATTTATATCGAGGAAAAGAAAATTAAATAAAGTAGTTTATGCAGATTAAGAGATGAAGTTGATTGGAGATTAAGAATGTTGTAAAAAACTTACATGCTACGGCGTTTAACTTTAAAAATAAAAAACTCAAGTTTGAGAAAAGCGAGGTCGTTTTACAACAATATTCCTCTTTAGAGATAATTTTACTTTGTACATAAATTGCGAGAGAAAAAATTTATTAATCAGCTGTGTAAACGAAGGCTGAGTTTTAACTTAATTAAAATAAAAATGTAAGAGCAAAGTTGGAGATCACTGATTTTAAATATGCTTTTCGCGCGAAAAAACAAATCCTCAAGAACCGCAAAAAATAATTTACTCATGTAAACAAGTAAATCTTATCTGAAGACTAATCGAATCCTTAGGGTTTTCTGATAGCGAAAGAGAGTTGTAGCCGGTGAGTTTCCATCTTCTAGCAAGACAGAAGCCGGGAAAGAAGCACGCGAAAAAGGAAGAAAATTCGAAAGGCGAGAGTCTCAAATTTTCAGCTCGCACGTACACGCCTCGGAAATGTAAATTTCCAGATCAGTCTTTCTCTATTTTCCGCTCCTCCTTGTAGACGCGGAAATTCAAGAGCCACCCTTCGCCACGGTTCAATAAGATGCAGCGACGGAAGGAGCAGAAGAAAATCTTCAAGGCGATCTCGCGCTGCGGAGACTCCCTGCGGAATTCGAGTTGGGGGGATTCCTCTCACGCACACGCGTATGAATTCGGAAAGTAGCAGCGGCAGCCGAGGCTGTGAAATATTTGATGACCGACTGTGAAAGGTTCTGGTGACGCATAAAGAGACTCGAGGCTTTCGCTTTGTCCTAAGCAGCTAAACTCGCTAGGGAAGATAAACAATCTTTACTTGAGGGAAAAATGCTACGAGAAAAGGAGTTGCGCTTCGGGGATGGAGCACTGGCTCCTAAAGTAAAGTTAATTATGCAGGACCCAGTTGGCTGGCTCGGGGCAACAGCGGGGCTAAGTAATACAATGGCCCGCGCGATGGATCCGCGAGCTCTCGTGTTTACTCAAACCTAGGGCTGGAGAACGGGAGACCTGGGAATGCGGGGGCGGCCAGGGACAAACGAAGGATTAAAAATATAGAGGAACAGGAGAGGACGGACGTGCACGTACACCCACACGTGCGCGCGAGGCTAAGAAGATAGAAAGAGATTTAAGTGGAGCTTTGACAGCACTTCTTCATCCTTGAATGAACTAAAGTGAAGCTGCTGCTTCGGAGAACTTAAACAGATTGAAAATGCAATATAACGATGAGGAAATGTGTCCGACGTCACAAACTCGAACAAGATTATTTGGTTTCGTCGGTGTTTAATTAAAAACAGAAGATGGCTCGAGGTGTACGGCTTTGTCGCCCCTATGGATACATTGATTTTACTGTAAGAAAATCAGAATTCCATTTTTTTAACGAATGTTTCAAGTGCAAATACTGTTGAGATACAAATTAGGGATTGCCAGTCTTCATTTGTTCCATGCATTCTCAATAATTGTTAAACTGGTACTTAAGCGAACTTTCAAAGAATTAGAATCTCAAGTGATTCTTTGAACAATTTTCTTTATAGTCTCCAGGTAATAATGCGAAGATAATTTTTAATTATTGATTAAAGCCACTTCAATATATTTGCGTAGCGTATAAATCTTGTATTGGTATTGGTTGTGTTATTAAATTTTGTGCTTGACGGATCAGTGAGCTTTACGTAATTAAAGACATTATTAAATCCATTTTTAAACCAAATATAATGATCTATAGAAATTTGAATAATCCTTTTAACAAGAGTTCAATTAAATACATTATGAATATTTATAATAATTTATAATATATTATTTTGATATTTTCTATTAAAACACATATGCATACCTAATAAATTTAAGTCGACCCCAATGTTCTGTTCATTTCTAACGTCGCCGTTGTCATAAAATATACTTTAGTTCAGACACCGTATATTATTTATTATGAAAAATTAGGGTAAACATCCACTTACTATATTTCAAAATTTAGAAATTAAATTTTAATTTAATTAATAAAAATGCATGTCTGTTAAAATTAAAATTTATTTTTAAATTTAGATAAATCATACTTTTTAATGTCTTGCTTTCTACGAGAATAAACTAATAAATTGTCACCAGAAATATAATGCAAGCTCTACATTTTAAACAATTATTAAATTGCTTGGTGACATAAGAGCTACAAATTATTTAATAGTTTATGTGCAATGGGAATACATATATTTCTTTACTTTCACAAAATTCACCATAAATCTTTGAAAAATAATGATTATGTAATAAAATAATATTCAAACTGATTCAACTCATATAATAAATAAATTATATTATTACGATAGTTTTATTATATGAGCATTTTTATTTATAGATTATAGAATTAATAAAATTAATTTATTTCTTAATATTAAAATAAGTTTATCCTCTAGTCTTCAAAGTAGGTGATTAAATTTTCTAGTGCAAAAGATAAGAAATTAATAAACTTTGAATTCTTCAAATTTATTACAGTTTCATTAAATATTAAGAAAAATATCCAATAAACCATTAGATATATATATAATTTGAATATAAATATTATCTTTTGCACTAGAAAATTTAATCACCTACTCTGAAGACTAGAGGATAAACTAATTTTAATATTAAGAAATAAATTAATTTTATTAATTCTATAATCATAATTCTATAATAAAAGATGTAAAAAAATTGAATTAAAACACATATTATTTCAATTATATAATTTATTCAATAAATCAATATATACCAGTTTTAACGTTGAAAATATTCCGAAGCCAATCATAGTATAAGAGGTACTTCAAAAATCTTCTTGAACATTATAATGTTTAAACTCGGTAGATAAATATAATACGTCTACTTACACACTCATGTATTTACTTACGTATCATTTATTACATTACTGTACTCTGCACATGTTTTATCTACACTTTATACACACCATATCTAAAACATTAATAAGAAATGAAAATTTTATGAACAATTTAATACAACTAAACTAAAGTATTATTTGAATAGTAAATGTCATATGTTTTATTTATATTATATGTAATTTACGTTTAAGTTTGAGTTGTATAATTTAGAAAATCAAGAAATATTTTACGTAGTATAATGATTTAATGTTATAATAGTTTATTTTTATTGAGCATTAAAGTAGAAATTTTAAGTTTGATTTTTGTATTCGCAAATATTAAGATACGTAAGGATTCACGTGGTTTATATAAATAATTATAATTATTCCTACTTTTTTACGGTTTCATTGAATTAGGGAATTAACCTATGCATTTTTGCTTTTTCTGCATTTCTTATAATACATAGGATAATACATTACGACCATTTTCAGTGTAAAATTGTCATTTGGAGTAGATGATAAAGTAAATAAATTTGCATAAAGAAACCCATATTGTCGGGAATGATAATACATCCGTAAGTTTAACAAATAGTTTTCAATTTACTCCCACTTGCCTAACGAAATGAAAAATTCGCTATAAAAATTTTACAGACTGTAACATTGAGATCCACGGCCCAATAACACCCTAATAACGTATCTAGACATACAATAAAGCCAAACATCTCTTCTAGTCAAAGAATCCTCTTGTAAAACGTTTGTAGGAGTAAATCCACATTAACGGGCATTCACAGCTATTTCTCAGTGCGGGCAATATAACCTCTAAAGAGCAAAGTCCGTTGTTGTTGCTGTTGTTCCTGAGACCGGCAAGAGTTAAATCGCATCGCGTCACGCTCTCGTAAACAAACGTAAATCAGGATGAATGCGCTCCACCCCCGGCACTTCGGGTGCCTCATAAAGGCTCCAGCCCCGCGTCGTCGGCGTCGTCGCCGTCGCCGTCGCCAGGGTCGTCAAAGTGCTCGTCGTCTAGGTGCGCCCACGCCTTTCAACGCAATGCAGCAGCCCTTCATCTCCTTTTCCCGGTGCTTGCTCAAAGGCTCTATCAACTCTTCGAATCTTGGTTCGACAAAGTCAAGGTTATTTAATACCCGACCTTTGGTATAAAGCGACATTAGGGCAGCCAAGTTTAATTTTTTTTTTTTTTTTTTCTGAATAGGAGTAGCTTGGTGTCTGCTGCTTTCACCTGCATCAAAGCAATTTGATTAGCTCGGTTTTCAAAGATATGCATTTTTGTTGTGTCTCGTATGGTCCAAATACCTTTTTCTCGATGGACAAGGACAGCAATACCATTTCAACGCACTTTTAAATAAAAATTGCATTTCGTTTATTCCAGATTTAAAATTTGTTAAAGCGGAATAATCCATCTTATGGGTATTGGAGGGAGATAAAAGTGGTCAAACGCTAGCATTCGAATTTATCTATTCTGTAAATATGATTTTGAAAAATCTCCATTGCGTCTTTATTTTCGTATTCTTTCGGATAAATCATCGTAATATATGGGATTTTTATATAAAGTATGAAAGATGCACTGAGACGGTTCATTGCCCAGACTTGTTCTCAAGTGTTCAAGCGAACAATGATGGAATGCCATGTTACACACTTCTTTTTTGCCTCATTTTCCCTTTCTTTATCTTTATCTATCCCTACCTCACTCTTTATCAAGTTGATGGGTTTATTCTCTTACGTGCCAACTAGAATGGAAAAATTTACCGAGGAATCACTCCTCGATAAGGTGACGAGTAAAACGTCTCCATAAAATTGATTGGGGCCACTATTCAGCTAATACCTATTTTTATTTTCCTCTAAGACGTTACAATTTAAATCTAATTGCAATCGTCTATTATCCGATCAAAAGACTAGATACAAGCACTATTGACTCTCTGTATGTTCTCTATATTTACTGAATTTAATTAAATGGAAATTTTCCCTTGTATCATAATAAATTGGTTTACTTTAAATTCAATTGTAGCTTGGATGGCTAAATGTAATGTTAAAATTAATTGAAACAGATGTTTGCATAAAACGTAGGCATAAAAAATATGTTGAAAATGCTAATTTAAATAAATTTAATGTAATATATTAATTTTTTTTTTTTTTTTTTTTTGGTAATAATTGTACACGTACCTTTAAAAAAAGATTTCAAATATGTTTGCGAACAAAAGAATTTTGAGAATAATACCTATTGTTTTCATCACAATAAACTGAAAAACAAGACGCAATATTATATACAGGAAACATTATAATTTATATAAAATAATTTATAATTATTAAATAAAAGTCAATGTTATTCAAATTTTTGTTAAAACATTGTACTTGTTTAAATAATTATTTAAATTTTTATATGTAAAGTTGTTTTTTTTTTGTATTTGTTATCATCTAATTTTTATTTTATTTTAATAATTTGCACTTGTCTTTATTATAAGGTTTAAAGAAGTGATGACTTCATTTCATAGTACTTTCAAAATACACATAAATATACAAATACAAATTCTAATTTTAGGAATCCCTTTTTTTTAAAAGCATCATCGTTTGAAAAGGCCGCATTTGATTTTAAATCAGTTTTTTTAAAAGCAACGATATTTCTACTTATTGGATTTAAAAAATAAAAACCAATGCATTTCGTAAAAAATATATATGCAAATCAAACTGTATTTTATTTCCTTTATTATTATACTCAAGAATCCTATCCTACATGTTTGACAATGTTATTACCAATATTTTTTTTTTCTAAAATAAATAACATATGAAATATTTTTTTAAAATATTTTTTGTTATTTTCATGATTTTTATAACAATAATTTTTTCTTTTAGGTGAGTAAACCAACCATATTATTTATCCAATTGTTCATGTGAAACAGTGAGTAAAAAATTAATTAATAAATCGCCAAACAAAAAATAAATATTTAATTATTCAGTTATACGAAACACTATTTTCAAATAAATGTAAAAGTTAATTAAATAACATTTTTTACTGCAATAAACTATTTATTTTTTTCATACAATTAAATATAAAGGGCTTTTAATATAAATTATACGTTGATGCACTATTTATAAGATTGTACAAAAATCGTAGATACAAGATAAATAATAATTTGGAGAAATAAATGTTTGACTCGGCCAAAGGATGTGCATTCATTTTTTAAATAAATAGAAAATTGCTTTTTAGTTGTTCACTCTGAGAATTTGTTTAACATGCATACAAAGTCTATTTTATTTAACAGTAAATTCCGTATTTTTTATTAAAATTTACTGAGCCAAACTGCAACTTGAAAACTCATGCAATTTTGAAATTGAATCACACATGTGTGAGCCTAAAATGTGGTGAACTATCCCTCCTAAGCAAAAAATCCATAAGAGGCTCTTTGCTCAAACGAAGCGTAAAGACCGCAAGAATCGGACCCCCGAATCAATTTAGTCTCACCTCATCGATTTTCTCTCCTAAGATATGAAGTAGCAAAAAATCGCAAACCGCTCCTTTTTCGCTCATTTTTCGTTTTTTTTTATCCAGGCTCTGCAAATGCAGCTTTTTAAATTGAACAATTCACCACAAGAGTTATAAGCTTAAAAGTATAGCTCAAGTGCTGTAAAAAATTTAATAAGTGACTTAGTTTAATAACGATTTTGAACATTTTTATTTTAATAATTATTCATTTGGGAAAATTCTATGTAGAGGGACAGAAAACAATTGAATACAATTTTTACGATTTACAATATATAAAATATTCACTTAAAATTCAAATGAATAATTGTTGGCTTTTTAAATTTAAACACAAAAATAAATAGATTATTATTATTGCAAGCTATTGAAATATAAACTAAAGCTTTAAATTATTTTTTTAAATTTCATAACGGTGAATACCCGAAGCATAAGCAAATAATACTCGTATGCAAATGTTAATTTAATCTACATTTGTTTCCCAAAGACAGCAAATTTGTTTTCCTTGAAGCTATAGAAGACATTAAGGCACATTTGCCATTGAATACATTTTCTGCATACATGAAATTTTGAGAAGTGCGGGCAAAATTAAAATAAAAGTTTTTGCATATAAAGACGTGTGGGGTATAATTCATCGCCTTAAACTTTCTTAAACTCGATGCAAAATTCTCGCATTTTATTTACAAATAGGGCATTGACAAAGAGCATAAATAACTCGGAGGAGCTGTAAGAGGTGAATCGGTAAATGTAAGAGGTCGCATTCAAAAATAGAAAAGTTGTGAAATAGGAGCTGTAGGATCTAGTGCTACAACGTAAATAACGTCAATAGGGGTAATGGGGGAGAGTTAGCATTTATGCAGAAAAGAGAGGCCCGGAGCATCGCCGAGGCATCGTCGGTCAGCTCCCCAGAGTCCGATCCGGGAGAAAAATGGGCGCGGGAAAGTGGACAGCGCGTTTTCGTTCTTCGCGGACGAAAATGTGTTCCCGGGTCTGAAGTCGCCGCCGCGGAGACGCTGGAAAAACATACATGGAAAAACGGGTGACCTCCCTCTCGGCTCGTTTCACCCCACGTTATGAATGAGATTTGGGGGTGAGTGGAGCTCGTGCAACCAAGTGCGAACTCGTGGACGAGGAGGGGAGGAAAGAAATGACTTTATGCGTGTGCGTAAGCGCCATGGGGGTTGGTTGGGGCTCCTCGGATTATCTAAATAGCCCTGGCAATCACGAGTTGGGGACGAGATTGCTAAAATGTTGAGATATGGGGACTATTATTCTTGGAGCTTTTGCGCCCGGACTCGCTTTTTTCACTTCGGATGATATTCAATTTCGGCATACTTTCAAATGTCTCTGAAATTGTGATTGAGCTTTTGACGGCTAAAAGAATGATTTCACCTTACCGAAATTTTATTTATTTTGGGCACTTGAACAAGCTTTTTACTGTTTTTCCAAATTTTCTCTCTTTTTTCTGAGCTGCATATATTTTTTAGACATTTTTCTCTTCGTACTCATCACGGTAAAAGCGTGAATACTATGTTTTATATGTCTTATTTATACGCTTAAACTTTCATAAAATATTTCTACTTATTTATTTACTTTTATTTTCACTTAGTTACACCTACTTTATTAATAAATAAAGTCATATACTGTCCTTTAACATATTTTTGCATTGAAAATAGTGATTAAATTTACTATAAAAAGAAAGGATTATAAAATATTTTTAGCTCACTGTTTGTGAATAATATAATTTATAAACTTCCTATGTTACACTAGTTTTATTATGAGTAAATTTATTAGAGAATTGTATTATTGGGAAAAATCCAAATTTTTAATGAATTCAAAAATTTTTTTAATAAAATTTTAGGTTATCAGTTATTCTAATCATATCTTTAGAAATATTATAATCTTATTTCATTAGTTAAATTATATTATATTAAGCTTTAATTATCATAAACGTTAAATTCATTTGCTGAGAAAACTATAACAAATAATATTTTTATCCGTTTTATAAATACCATTTTTTTTCTAATGAGTAAATTGAATTTATTATCTTAATAAAGCTTCAATTTTTTTAATTTATTATATCTAAATAGATTCTTTTAATGGCACTTGATCAATATATGATGTCTATTTGGTCGAGAGTGTGTATTATCTAAGCAGTTTTTCTGATGTTGACATTGCAAGAAAGATTTGAAAAATATTGTGAAAAAATATTTCATTCTTGCGAAAACAAATTGTCTGAGTGGAGTTTTTCTTTTATAAATAAGTAGGTATTGTCCGTATTTTATTCTGATGTTCTCTAATAAACATAATATTAGTAACGAAATCATGATTTTTTATGTTTTAATAATACTATTTTCTAAAATAATAGATCATTGGAAAGAGTATTATTTGAATTATGTAGTACACCAATTGAACATAAAAAGTCTTATTATTTTGAAAATAATATTATTTTGTTTTTATCATATAATTTAATAAAATGTAAAAAATTACACAATAAAATTATAGTAGATTGTTGAGAATAAAATACAATAGAGATTTATTTTCAGTATAAGTTTATTTAAGGTAAAAAAAAAAAATTTAAGAATACAATGTTTGCAACCTTACTAGACGCTACGTAAAATTATACTAACTTATTATATTTAAATTTTATGAAATCATTATCTCCGGATGCAGTCACAGATATGCATAAGAAACTACCTGATACCATAAGGTACCTGAACGTTACAAATATTGTTCTACATAAGTATTATTCCGGTCACTTGCACTGCCCCTACCTTCGAACATTTAACAGCAAAAATTTTTTAATCTGCCTTAACATATGAAGGTTAACGAGTAAATATTCCAAAAGATAGTTTTCAAATTAACTATTTCCATATAAATCCAACATAGATAAATGGTAAAACAACGAAATAATAATACACATCTTCAAAAATTGGAGTAACTATGTTTTACCCAACGCGAAAAACTGATGAAATATATTTTTTTTTTATCCTTGTATAGATTGATAAGAAATTTACATAATAGAAAATGTTTGTATTTTATATTCAGAGCAGGTTAAGCTTAATGTCTCACACCATCTTATCTACGCATTTGCAGTTAGTTTACTTAAAAAAGTAAATGTTTAATATCAAATGTTGCATAAAAATTAATAAGAAAATATGTTTTTGTATTTTTAAAATTTCTGTCAGATGTAAACTAAAACAAATGTACAAATTAAATACTTTAATAATAAAATTTATGATATTTTTCAAAAAATAATGTTTTAACTTGAATTCACAAACAGTAAAATGTTGAGAAATTTTTTTTTTATCTGTCCCCTAAGTTGTACATTATGAAAAATAACAAGTGTATGAAAGCTTATAAAACATTCAAATAACATTTTTGTAGGATTTTTGTAGTCATTTCGCTTTACTCAAAGCAATAAGTACTTCGTAAAACCAAGTTTATCATACCAAAAAATGACTTTTTCCCGCCTTCAAGCATAAATCATTTAAAACAGTAGAAAAAAAAAATTAAATGAAAACCAAAGTAGTGTTACTTACAAAACTTTAAAAATGTTTGCGCTACGTCGGAGATTAAATATGACACACTCATTTATGTGTGCATTTTGCATACACTTACTCTTGTTTATCCGAGGCTAAAGAAGATGAAACATACAAAAGAGAGAGAGAGAGAGAGAGAGAGAGAGAGAGAGAGAGCGTGAAAGTCGCAACAACAAAAAAAGTATAGCCAAAGAAACGAAGATTATAGACTAGACGAGATAACAGCATGAACAAAAAAAAAGAAGAAAAAATAAATGATATAGAAGGTTAAAGAAAATGAGGGGATAAAAAAGAGCGCGTGAGAGGGTGAGACATGACCGGACACGTTAATGCATCTCAACGAGATATAAAGGGAAAGAAATAATGTTTACGTTTAAGAGGTCATAGTCTTTCTCGTAGGGAAAGGCCGGGAAGGAAAGGAGGATATGGATAAATCCGGAGAATGCGAATTCAGATGAAGCATGTGGATAAAAGTCATGCGTGTTGGTATAAAATTGACTATTATAATTGTAGCATAGTGGTGCCAAATTAAAAAATATAAAAATAACCATGTGCATTTATCCAAAGATGAGCAGGATCAAGATATTTAAAAATACGTCTGCATAAAAAGAACACAAATATAAGTTTTATATAGTCATTACTTTTTTGTTTGACATTTTATCTAATTTTATAAACTAATACAGCGGAATGTAATTTAACTGATGTTTCATTATTAACTTGAGATCACTAAATTCCGTATGTTTAGTTTTCAATTTAAAATATTTCTATGTATTCAATAATGCGAATAAATTTTTTTTCTTATTATTTCGAACTTTACTGTATTATTTTTTTTTCTAACTTATTACTTTTTTTAGTTACTAAAAAAATAGGAACAACCATGTAATATCTTATATCTTTTTAATTGATTTATTATGGAATACTATATGTACATTAAATTAAAATATAATAAATAATTCAATATTATGTTTACATTCAATAATTAACTACCTAAAATATTTTTAAATAAGACCATCGCAATTATTAATAACAATAATAAATTAAAATAACATATTTGGAACGTTTTAACTTATACTCATGTTTCATAGATAGTTATAAAATATTTCTATTTGTTATTAGAATTATTTTTTTTTGAAAATATTAAAATACATTGAAGCTATTATATAATTGAAGAAAATATATAAACTTTTTTTTAAAGAGAAGGAAAAAGATACGTCTTAGAAAAATAGAAACTTGAAAATCTTTAATTAAAAAATATGCTTCATTTTATTGTTAAATTTAAAAAAATTGTGTTTAACTTATATGAGTTAGAAAATAAAAATATTAATTTGTGTCTTATTGATAATTATTATATTGTTATATCAATTGCTTTATTTTAAAAAGTAGCAGGGAGAAAATAGAAATAACAGTTTAAATATATGTTTTAAAAAATAATAGTTTAAATAAAATTATCGAAAAATTTCTTAGAATTATTTCTATTTCACATAAAATAATAATTAAGATTGATTACTCATCAGTATATATAATTTATCATTAATAATTTGAAAGTGCTGTAAACTTGAAAATTGAAGATTAATGATTAATAATTTTCAAACTCTTTAGTGAAGTATCATAATATTAATTAATGCATTAAAATACGAAAAGAAATTTTATAAATTTATAAGAAATTTATAATCACTACAATAGTTATCTTATTTCAATAGTGTTTTACTAAAATAAATTGATGACATTTTGTATTATGAAATGAAAAGCATGATTCCAACATGATATTTGCGGAAAAAAAATATAGAGAAACTATATCTATGGAAATGATACTTGAAAAATGTAAATATTTGAAATTTATAAAAATTTTTATTTAAAACTTCTATTAAAAAGATAAGATGCTTGTAATATTCATATCGATAATTAAAGACTGATAGTAGAAATGAAAGTCTTTGTTGTCAGAATCTGATCAAACTTTTGTACTTGTATTTTCTGTATTTTCATTCCGTTTGATGTTTGAAAAATTGTTTTGGCAACATTAAAATTATGAATAATTGTATTTACAAAAAAAAAATCGCCTAAGATTTTCTCATAAGTCCTTGAGATTAAATTGAATCGTTCTAATTAAAGAAATTGACTTTAACTACTTTATCCAATGCAATATTATTTGACTCGTTAAGCGTTGGAAAATATTAGATACTAATTAATTTTCATCTCCTAATGCCAATAGGTTGGGCAACATACACGTTTTCTTATAAGTATTTTCAATTTTTTGTTTTAATATATTTTTATATGTTCGTAATATTTTCACCGCTCGACTAATATTTGAAAACAGTAAAATTTAATGAAAATTATAAATTGAAAACGTGTAATAAGAATTTTCTTTTCCTTTAACTCTAACTCGACCTCTGTCTCCTCAAAAAGAATCTCCCGAATCCCCAATTTTGCTCTTCAAAACGCAATTCCGTTAGAATTCATCTAATTAAGTATTACGAAAAAGGGAGCAGAAATAAAAAGCAGATACGTGCAACACCTTGATAATTAAAGGGCGAGAGGGATAAGGATGAAGAAAGGGAAAATGGTCGGGTGTTGGGAAGAGGTCGTAAAGAAGGTGAGCGTCGGCGCGCGTGTCGGAGGTCAAAAGCCTTCTGAGCTCGGCGACGCGACAGCCCGAGAGAAGAGAAGATCACCTCTCTTTCACTCTCTCTTTTTCTCTCACTCACTCCTTAGCCACTCATGCAGAATGCACGCTTATTGTATTAGCGCTGTTTCGAGTCAGGAGAGCAGCAATAACCTCGGGTTTTTATTCTCTATCCTTTTCGTTGGACGGTGGGCATAAGTAAAAACGTGGTGGTTAACAATCTCGGCTCTCTTCCAACTATTTTGAAATGTATCCACAGAGGCCTTCCGTCTCTCTCCCCGTGATCTTCAACTCGGAGATATTGCCTTGGTCCAGCTGTGCTTATTGTCTATTTATTTCCGTTTCTCTCCGGCCGTTACGTTCACCACGCAACCAAATTAAGAGCGGAGGGAGCGACCCTCGTTGAGAGCCTGAACAAATACATATTCGAATTCAAAGAGCGAGAGGGAGAAAGGTGCAATAGACGAATGAGAAAGCCAAGGAAACGAGGAGTGCTGAAAAGGGATAAATGGATCTATCGATCAATCGCACCATAACGTGGATATCCACCATAAGGTGGATTGATCAATTCACGAATTCAGCAGCTTATTGTACGAATGTATTTTTCTCGCGCGACAAGACTGTGACAAATGGCGCATCGAAACGAAATAATGCCTTCTCTTAGAGCTCAACTTCAATGGATTGAAATTAATTATTTAAGTTTAGTTACAAGTAGCGAACTTTTGCAAATGAGGTAAAGAATTAAATAAATGAATGTACCAGTATATCGAGCCAATGAATGAGGGACATTCGTATCACGTAACGGATAAATTGTACTGAATTAGTATGAGAATATGTGTACTAATTGAATATTTAATACAGATAAGGAGTAGCTGACTGTTTACTAAAAGTTTGCTCATTAGTCATATGTAAACACATAGACGGTATAAATAAAGTTTTTGCATGAAATACAAGCAAATTTTAGTTGCTATTTTTGAAATGCTTTATTACTAAATGTATTCAAGTCACTATCAAACTTCTGAGGAATGCTATTGAACTGTATAATAGTATATGCTAATGCCGATTAGTTTTAATTATTGCAAGCTTTTTTTTTTGCGCACTTTCTCATTTCCTGCACAGATATTTTGCATAATATCTTAAACAAAATCATGCTTGTAGTTTGTATAAATGTGACAGATTTTAAATCATATATATTTGCATTAATACTTATATTTACATTAATACTCTATAGTTCGTTACTTTTTTTAGCTAATTAAACTTCTTCAGAACTTTTTTATGCATAGAAATAAATACTTTTTTTATAGTAATTCGCTCACAGACGTAATTGGTTTACCAACTCCGTTATAAGCATATGCTATTCTTTGTTTTAATATATTTCTTTTTCTTTTTTGAGTGTACTTTTGTATGAGATATTTATATATATATATATATATATGTGTATATAATATAAGATAATTAATATAAAAAAATTAATTACATATATACATATATATGAATTATAATTAAGATAAAAAAAATTAATTATATAAATAAGTCAGCACATAATTGCATAGATTAATAATAAAAAATCAATAAAATATAATAGACATATAATACAATTGTGAAATATATTTTGGAAAATATGTAAATAAATAAAATTTATTAAAGAAAGGCTTTTGTAAATTATAAATTATCTTGACTGGTATTGAAAATTTTTTTCTACAAAATCGATTTTCGTTACATGTAATCATCAAAACATTACAAATAAACTTTTCGCTTGGCTACAAAAGGTGATCGGACAACTATATTTTAATAAGAAGAATTTAGAGGGTTACAGAAGGTACAAATGCGAAGAAAAACGTTCAAAAAAAGAAGGCTTTTGAATTTTAAATTCGACTGAGCTCGATTGTGAACATTTGCATTTAAAAAGTTTTTTTCTGACAATTTCTCACAGTCCATTTTTTTCATTATCATCGCTTAATAAATTCAATTTATTGGAAATAATTTAATTTATGTGGCCTGTGATTTGGAATAATATCAATCATTAGTTTCATAGCGATTATGTGTTTGTACTTATTGCATTTCATTTCATAAGTAAAAAATACATAAGATTGAAATCATATCGGTTTTGACTTTACATAAGCAAAAGAGTATATATAATTTAAAATTTGAGCATCAATTTAGGTATTTAGTATTTAGTTAGTTTAATATTTACTACGAGATTGTAGTCACTAACTCACAAGTGTATATCTGATTTGTCATTCTTGTTTTTATACATGGTTCTACATATAAAAACAACATGTAAGTTTGGGTACTCACGAACTCAATAAGATATTTGCTAAAAAATTTTACTGTCACCAATGGGATTCGACATCGCGACCTTTAGGGCGTATAGAATGCATTAACGACATCGGTTACCGATCCATTATATATTCTTCCATAAAATATTCTTTATGTATTACCGATAAAGGTTTGCAGTATAATATAATTTCTATTTAGATACTTCAGTTGGGAGATATTTTCATCCAAGTAATTAGTGCTACGGTTTTCATAAAAAATCGTACATCTTATTCGCGAACAGAGAGTTTTTTTATCAAAACTGTATAGATTATTTTTTATGTATGATTATGAGATCCTCAAAAAAAATTATAAATCAGTTTCAACAATTATTATTCAATTATATATACAAGCAATCATTTCAGTGAATGTTTAAAATTTTTAAGTGAATATTACAAAAATTGAACATAATAATTAACCTTTATATTATGAAATAATATTTAAATTAATTAAAAGCTGAAATTGAGCGTTTTATACTTGTAAATGTTTGTGGACTTAATTTATTTATGATAAGTATTAATTATCTAATTTAAGTAGTGCTTATTCATTTTACCATAGAATATGAATAACTCTAATGAATGCTGTAAATATCTAATTACAATTGGACTTGATTACGTAATGGAAGTAATTATAATTTGAATATATCAAGTATTATTCGAATTAAATTGGTGGTTATACGAATTAAATGCACATATCGAGCAATTAGTCCACAGTTCTATCCATTGATTTTTTTAAATATATTTTATTACAGCTATTGATTGTTCTGAAAATCTAAAAAAGTTTAAATAAATTTTTGCCTTTTAAGTAATTGAGTAAACAATATGGAGATATCAAGGATAACCTTAATTAAATAATTATCTATCCTGAGAACTGAATGGAGGAATTACAAAAAGGCAAGATCACTTACAGAAGTCAAGTAGAGGAAGCTGCGGAAGTAAGATAGAAAAAAAACGTAAAAGGAGGGAAAGACTGGAAGAAAATGAGGAAGTGAGAGAGAGAAAGTTAAAACGGAAGGTTGTAAAAGCGCCGATAAAATTAATGCTCGAGCCAGTGGTAGCGAGAAGCTACCACCCAACCTCGGCTCGCACACGCACACGCGCGCACGCACACACACACACACACACACACACAGCATCAGAAACACCAGCACCGTTGGCCAAAGATATCTGGGTGGTTTTATATGCGCCTCGGGTTTTATTGCGACGGCTCGCACGCCCGTTGAGGGGGGGGGGAGGGTCGGCTGATTCTTGAGTCGCTTATCGGCAGTCCGGCGATAGTTTGCTTTACTGTTACCTCCCGCCCTCTCTTGCTTGCTCCAAGAACTCTTTGACTTTTTTGTGCTTGGATCGTGTGTAGCTGCACCTCGAGATGAGGGTTTCGGTTTGCCGCGAAAAGTGTTGCTGATATTGCTGTACTTTTTAACTTTTCCATCACGAAATCGCCTTTTTCGATTCACGAATAAAGTTGAGGTCGATAAGACCGAGTGGGAATAGGTTTTTGGATGAAAGTAAGTGCGTTTTTTTGAGGAGAGCTTGTGGCCAAAGCATTGGGTCAGCTGTTGTAGTGCACAACACGCACTGAATAAAACTCGCTCTCAAATTATGTAATTTTATTAGTTTCTCTCGCAACTTTTTCACTTTCTCTTATAAATTAATACTCCACTTTTCATTAGTTTCTTCATCTCTTAGTTAAATACTTAGTCTTGGATTATTACTTCTTAACTTTGGCTATAAATTGGTTTTTCATCTGCGGACATATAAATAAAATTAACCACTAAAAACTTTTAAAAGCTATTTTATTATTGCAACAGCATTGTTATTACCAATACATGGTGATACAACTATATATTATATTAAAATATAGAATTTCTTTTATTAAAAAAAATAATTTTACAATTGTCCGATTTTTTGTTAAATAAGATTTAGTTATCTTACTTTTTTCCATTTCCTAATAGAGCTACATATTGGAGTTATTGTATACTCAATTAGTAAAATATTTAAACAAACTATCAAGTTTGAATTTAACCTATCATAATTAAGATATTCTTCTGCAATAATGTTCTGATGTTAGATTTATTTTTTAATACTAACAAAAATTTAACATTCTTAAAATATATACGAATTTATTACATGAGATAAGAAAGGATATACATATATTTAGTGATCAAGTTACTTCATAATTATTTTACGTATTTTGATAAAATTTCTTTCGACTTTATCTTTTGTCTACGAAATCGATATTTCTTTATTTTACTATTTTTTCAGCTTTAGATAATACTCCCACGTTTAGAGATCACGTAATGTTTATAGCACGATCACCTGTTCTTTTTAAGTTGTGACATTAAAAGAATATCTTAACTTTATGACACACATTAAAATTGATTTTCAAGTTAAAACTAAGTTTGCATTTTGTAAAATTTACTATTGAACTACTTTGTTTACTATTCATAAATATTCAATTATTTATCTTAGCTACTGTATTATCTATTAGACAAAATTGCAATGAAAACTTAATTCAAACATATCAAATGAATGTACTCTTGATAAAATCGATAAAAATATATAACTATTATTATGTAAGTGCTATATTCGTCGTATATAATCTTGTATAAATTAATAAAAAGACGACCAGGTAAAAAATAAGAAAAATATTCACATTAATCAAAAAAATAATTCTTACATGTATAAATGTAGCCAATCATAAACTTATAATAAAACATCAATTTTACATAATGAAAATTCAAGTGAAACTCTAGACTTTTTTTTCTATGAAATAATAAAGATCATGATTTATTTAATAAGTTTTGAAATAATTATTGCTAAAAAAAAAAGATTAAAAAATATATAAATAAAATACTTACATATTCTAAGTACATTATAATAATATAAAACATAAAAATTAAGTAGCAAATTATACAAATAATTATTCTGAACAAGATTCAAGAACAGTTATTAAATTGATATATATTTTTTATATTTATGTAATTGTTTAAATTATATTCAATACTTTTTCTTAATATTAATAATAAACATTTTATAAATAATTATATGAATTTAAATTCCAAGTTTTAAAATATAATAGCTTTAATTAGTCAATATATTTAAAGAGTACACTGAATTTGAATAATTTAAATATAAGTAATAGCAAAAGTTTTGTATTCTATGATTTTATTTTGTTGTATAAATTCTTATTTATATTGAATAATCATAATTTTTATTTTTTATAGAAATGATAATTTATTAAAAGGAGCTATTATTTGACGTTAAGAAAAATTATGGATCCTATTTAAATATGTATTTCAGTAGACAGAAAAATTATTAATTTCTATTATATAATTTTAATTTCAATTAAAATTCTAAATACGAAGTTTATGTTTAAGATTTTATGTAATTGATGATGGAATTTATATAATTATCTGTATTATTTATATTTGTGTATTATTTAATACATAATATTATTGATTCATACTACTAATTGAACTTAATATTTAAAAAATGTTGCTAAGAGTAAAGTAAGTTTTAAAAAATAACCGTGAAATAAGTAACTGGAATGAATTTTGGACTACAATATTTAGGTGAAGAGTACAACGGTGTAGATTAAAGATGTTGATTTGTTTTCAAATTTTACATAGAATAGTTAAGAGATTAAATAAAAATTAAAGATCTTTTGTTATTAAAAAACATAAAAGTCATTAATCGTCAAGAGGAAAGTCATACTAGTTTTAAGAAAAAGTCTAGTGCACCCTAATACCGGATATCCTATCGAAAAAGCTTAAAATGGCGAGTAGTGGAGGCAACTTTTATTATTATTATTATTATTATTGTTGTTATTGTTATATTTTTTTTGAGAGAGATAATTTATCGAAGGGGTGGCTCCTATTCCCGTCGATTATCCAAGTGTATCAGAGTTCGATCAAGTTTCGTCCTTAAACCGTCGCTCCGCCGAAAAATAGTCGTTGATCCTCCGTCGAGTTGAGGTAGAGGCCGACGGCCGTGGTATCGATTCCGCGGTTCCTCTCTCTCTCTCTCTCTCTCTCGCTCCCACAAATGCGGAACGCGACGTCGCGCCGAGGAACGGAACGGGATTATTTCGCGCAGGGCGTCGCGGCGCCTCGACGGCCAATCAACCGCGGATGTGGCGCGCCCGCACGAAACGTCTCGGCGTTTCCCGGGATCGCGTGTCCGTGTCCTCATCTGGGTTTTCCGGTTTCTCTCCATTTCCTTCCTTTATTTTCCTACTCTCCTTCTTCCCACGCCTCGCGACCAATAGATCCCGAGCCAAACTTATTTGGAATGACGACCTTTAATCGAGGCTTTAGCGCCTACTCGTCCTCTAGCTGTTGGCCATCCGGACAATATGTTCCTCAAATTCGTCTTTTGTTCTATCGATTCCAAGGATTCGAATTATCATTGCATTCGGATTAAATTAACAATCGACCAAGAATTTCGTTTTCAGTTGTTGCCGTATCTTTTAACTTTAATTATTATGATTAGAGAGGAAATTTGAATTTAACAAATAAATATAATTCTCATAACTGTGTTTTCTCAAGTTATTCAGCTTATATTCAAAGCACTATTAATTTTATACTTTAATCAAATCTCGGTAATAAAAAACCATAACTTTTACCTTTAATACAAAGTTTTCTCTAAATTTTCCCATGTTACAAGTGCTAAAATATTTATTTTTCACCAGAGCAGTTAAATAAGTAGGTTACATTAAAAGCTACATATTACTTTTTTACACAAACTTAATTATTTACGATTGAGTATATTTTTTATCTCTTTGCTAATGCATGATTTTTATGTCCAAATTATAATCACAAACAGAAAGTAATAAATTTCCATTAATTTTTATATTTCATAAATCAAGTTTTATGTACTTTCACGAGTTTACAAAAATATGCACATTTCTTTATAATTTTACATAGATTATAATTGCATATAAATTATATATATTGATTACTGTTATACAGTTTTTAATACATATTTTTAGAACATTATATTTTATTTTTTTTTAAGCCTAATTAAAAAAATGTCACTTGTACATATAATAGAATTAAATACAAATATATGTGATTTCAGAAAACATTTTAAATTCATTTATATTTTTACCGAATATTCTTCCATTCCGTGAACATTGAAAAACATTACAAAATGTTATAATTTTTCAAAAACATTAATTGATATTTTGTTAATGAGTAATTTATTAATAAAATATTTAACTTTTTTACGATAATATAAAATATGTAGTATATACTAAATATACATATAGCCGCCGTAAGCACTACTAATATTTACAAAAATTAACTAGTTTCTAAATAAATGCTTTATAAATATTTGATTTATTTAACTAAGTCAAATTTTTAACGTTGTTTACATAAAATATCAAATATTTTTTACATTATTCACTCCTGAGTACATAAAACTCTAATTAACACATATTTTAATACAAGTACTATTATTATTTATCTACATATATTCTTTTTTTTATAAATATTAATAATGCATATTTATAAATGATACAGAGAAAAGTAAATAATCATAAGAACGATACACATAATTATTTTATAAATGCATTTTTTACTAATAAATTCACATAGTATTTGCATAAAAAAAGTTGTTAAATGAAATATTTTAAACTTTTTATGGCTGAATATCTAGAAAATAATTTCAAAAATTTGCGTAATTTAAATTTTTGATCATCAATGTTTGATTAATCAATAATCCTTTAAATTTAAAAAATTAGGTATATTTTATATTTTGTTAATGCATTATGAAATTGGTTTTATAAGTATATTACATATTTCAAAATAAAATATCAAGCTAAATTAAAAGATAAATCGTATATCAAATTTGGAATTTAATAGAAATATTTTAAAGAAATATTATTTTAAAGAATTATTACACTTTGATCTGCGTTAAACATATTTCTTATTTGCAAGTTAATAATTTTTCACAATGGTAATAATATAAATTAAATCTCAAGAATATTTTATTGTATGTGATGCGAAGCTAAAAATCTTCATTAATTTTATTTTCCTTGATGAAGCCATCACAGAGAGAATTATAAAATTTGGATTTCTTACATATTTACTTTTCTCGAAATGATAAATGTCTCTTTCAAATTTTTTTGATCGCGTATCGAAATACAGTAGTGAAAGAAGAATAAGATAAATTGCGTTTAAATTCGAATAATTTAAAATAATTAATGAAGGAATTCTTTTCTTTACACAAGAAATCTGAACCATTGGAGTTTCAGGCTGAGCGCTTTCCGCTTAAAAAATTCCCGGCGAGATATAATACGTAAATACAAATAGGCACACGTGCGTGTCAGGGTTAGGACGCCGAGTTATTTCGTTTGGTAAGGGACAATAGGGTTTGGGGGTTTCAGGGTATGGCGGGGGTGTTGGTGGCCAGAGACTCCAAATGTCGTGGCGAAGATGCCCAGGAGTTGATGAGGAATTATTGCGCGGTCGGATTGTCTGACCGTATGCCGGAATTTCCACTGGCACGTCGCGTCGAGATGGTGGGTGCACGTCGACGTCCTGCCGGTTTTATATGTGTAGTTCGGCTTTTCATTGTTCGTTGGCACGCAAACTTGGTGAATAGTACAGTGATTTAAGCGATTATTACGTTTTGCATTTCACCGACTCTGAATTCGAATAGCCTTTCTTCACTTAGAATTTCTTCAAAATGGAGGTAATCGTAAAAATGATCAGTGATGCACGTATCCTCAGACTAAAAGTAATGCATGCGTTTTATGTCATTCATTAGCGAAATAATTATCGATGTTAGTTTTTAAGCTGAGCAGTGCGTTTGCTATCCCTGAAAAGAATGATTGAAGCGTTTAATCAATCCCTTAAAAGGCTATACAAAGCACTAAGCCAAATCACTTTGAAATCAACCCTGAGTAATTTCAGAATGAGCATAAGGTCCTCATCCACTTATATTAAATAGAAAGTAGGTGTTGACCATAGTTTCCTCACCTTCTCTTGGTATAAGTTATTTTTACAGATTTGTATTTCAATGTGACGTTTGTCTCGTTCCAACTGCAGAAAGATTTATTGTGTTACATAATTATATTATTCTTTATAGTTATATCAAAGTTATAAAAAGTATCTAAAAACTTTTTAAGCTTTAATATAATTAATAACAAGTTTTATTTAATTTTGTGAATGTATAAGTTAATGTTTTTATTTTACAAATGATAAAATTTAAAGAATTTAATTATTTAATATTATTTCCTTTACAGTTGTTATTATCTTAAAGAGTCAATATTGTAATATTGATTGATGAAGAAGGAAATTATGAAAATTAAGAATATTGAATAAAGAACGATTTTCAAAAGTGCTGATATTGAAAATAAATGCCTCATTATAGAGGTTTAAAAATTCTTTATCACTAAATATAAATTTAGATGTTGTTAAAGGTATTATATATAATGTTCTATAATTTCCAGTATAATAATGAAATTACAGCTGTATTCTTTACTTGTTGAAATTTCTATTTCAAGATTTAAATGAATCCTTATTATATTACAATAAAAAATTTACTTAAATATAAAAAGAAAATGCGTATTAAGAAAAATACGTATATATAAGGGAAATTGTAATACATTTTTAAGAATCTCAATAATATTTTTAAATTAAAAATAAATTAAATATAAAAAAAAATTTCTTTAGCCTAAAATATAGTCATTAAATGAAAAATTATAGCAAAAAATTATAGCAAAAAATTGGATGGTCATAAGGCTGAGAAAAATCTGCAGAAAATAAATTATAACGTAAACCTCGTTCGTGCAATAATATTAAATTTTCCTTTTAAAAATTTAATATGAATAAAAATAACGAAATGTTTGTATTATTTTTATACGTTGTACATAAAAGAATTTCGTATTTTATTTGACGCAAAATAGGTACATATCATGCAATATTCCATATAAATGTATGTGGGTGGATGCGTACCCATCGCAGATGTTTACAGACACGAGCTTTTTATAGAAATAAAAAGCAACAGTCAGAAGCATCGGGCATCGCAGGATTGTCGGAAAAAGTAGTAAATTGTGTTTCTACCGAGCCATCAGTTACACTTTCCCGGTTTCACAGGATAATCTCAAAAAAATCGAAGGGAAGATATGGCTGGTAATTTCTGCTGCGAGGGCGGGTTTGTACATCGACTAAAACAGTTTCTGCTCTCCCAGGCGATCATCACGCTTTAACAGAGCTACTAAGTGCACATTTCACTTCTCTCCAATGATTTAGAAACGATGGTTACTGCTGCAGCTTCCAAAGATATCTCCGCCTCTGATCTCAATCATGGCGCGTCATTGACGAGGGGTTGTGACCTACCACCGTCCCCACCCCCGCGACCGTTCAAACCGAGAGCGAGAGCATCCGGCTCTCTTACGTATTTCTCTCTTTTGCCTAGGTATGCGAATCTATTGTTTTGAAATTCTTCTTTCTCCAGCTGCGCATTCTCTTCTTTTGGGCGCGTACTTTTAATTTCGCGACCTTACAAAAGTACCAATATCGGTGATCATTATTTTTAATGATTGTTAATATCTAGGCTTGGTGCCATCGAAAAAATATTTGCCGTTTTAATGAAACTTCATTGTTTCATTTAGAAAATTTTACACATAAAATTATGTCGCGATAAAAAATTATTGAGAAAAATTTTTATTTGACATCAAACTATTATTGCAGCTATTGAGTTTGTATTCTAAACTTTGTAATTCAAAGAACTTAATGTTGTATAAAATTAAAAACCCCAAAAATTTAATAAACTCTTACACATTTTTAAATTTCACATTATTTTCAATTTTTATGTAATATTAAGAAATGTATTTTAGCTAAATAATATTATTGTGATTCATTATATTAAAAATTTTTTTTTTTTCGCGCGATAAAAAAAATGTATTCATTGTTACTTTTTCATTATATTCAGTTTATTAAAAATAATAATCAAAGCTATTAAATTTAAATTCAAATCATCTTATAATTTTTTAAATATCAAATTTTTAGTTTTTAAAAAACATATTTGTAACTTCATTAGTAGTTTTTGTATTATTACAGTTATTTTAGAAAATTATAGATATAAATTTATTATGTCAGTGTAAAATTATAGAGGTGAAATTTTACTCTATAATATATGATAGTACACGAGTATTATGTTTAAAATAAATATTTTAATATTATTTTAGTATTGACCACTAAATTCGGATATTCTAAAATAAAAAATATAAATTATGATATTCTTATATAAATGTAGTTTCATTATAGTACATTGAAGACTACATAAATATTATTTCACATGTAGATTTTTAAATGCTGTGGTAACGTTTATGAGCATGATCCAAAGCTTTATTCGTTTTGAAATAAAGTGATTATATCACATATATATTCATCGAGTAATGCAAGAAATTGACTATTAAGTATTTCTTTAAAACAAAAAATAATTCATTCAATATTTTAATGAATATATTATCAAATAATAGGATGTACTGTTAGTTATATCGATGGTATTAATAATATTGTATTGTACAAGTGTTCAAAGTTTTTCGTATTTCTCATTTTTTGGTATTTCAATATTTGTCAAATAATAGTTTCCTATTCATAAACAAGCACATAAAATGTAAATGTAACACAGTGGTCTATATGTATAAATTGTACATCATTGAAACATAACGAAAATGTTTTTTAATTTTTTCTTGTGGGTGAAGTTGTTTTACATATTTGGTCGTTAGATTAGCATTCAACGGCAACCTACAATCGAACGCAGTTTAAATGATCGAAAAACTGTAGGATACCCGAGGGAGCATTTTTTCGTTGCATTTCAATGATGGGAATTCAAATTTTTGTAAAGCGTAGTACCATTGAAAACTTTTATTGCTTCGACATCGTTTCATTGTTGACTCAATCATACATTCTCACCGTAGTTTTGCGGTACCAACTAAAAAATGCAATGAAAATTAATGCGTCCACGCACGAAGACTCTTTAAGCACATTATCCACAGTGCATCTACGACCTCCCTCCCTCTCAAACCACCCCCAGTCCTTTGTTGCACATACACTCGTACCTATTTACCGATGCACCGAAGAGCAACGAGCGCAAACGCATCCGCCACATCCTCGTAATCTGCCATACAATCCAATCTCACGCTACTCTGCCTGACCTGCAAAATCATCTATCTCTCTCTCTCTCTCTCTCTCTCTCTCTCTCTCTCTCTTTCCTCACCTTTCTGTGAATCTGCACGTAAATTTAGGGACGTTCTTCTGGCTTTCTAGATTATTTACTGTCCCCTGTGCCTCGGAAAAGTAGATACCCTGGAATGAGTCAAAAGATTTGAATTGCGCTTTTACTGACTATAGCTTATAGTGCGACCTCGCTCTGATGAATTCTTGCTTTTCTCTCCTGGTGAATGGGTTGAGTTAAATCTCATTGCTGCTGCTTTGATTTAGCATTTGATTTTTGTCCGCTGCTGGACTAGATCTAAAGTTAAGAGTTTTAGTTTGTTATAAACCTTTGGAGTTCCTATTCAATTGTGTTTATAGTTTAAATAACATTAGTGGATAAATCTTATCTCTGTCAAAAGTCTCTTATACATATATGAGTGTTATGATTTGAACCAATGAGGCTCAAACTACAGATTATACAGAGATTCGTTTAAGCTTGCACTTGTTGAAATAAAGCTTTTTCTTGAAAAGTTGAATTAAATTCTTTACAGTAGTTTGATTTAAAATAGAAATCATGCTATCTTAAATTTAATTTTAGTTAACTTTATATTAATTAAGAACATTTATTGATTTGCAAAGATTTATAGATAAAATTTTGAAGTATAAAATACGAAGGTTTAAATTCATGTCATTAAATCAATGTAGATTTTTTAAATTTTCATTCGAAAATTCAATTTATAGATTCAAAGTTAAAGATAAAAAAGGGGAGCATTGATTAAATGCAAAAATTATTTATGATAAAATGTACGAACGAAATGAAATTTTTTAGAAAAAGATCAAAATTGTGATATCATGTTTTTGCTTGTTATGTGAATAATTAAAATCTAATTGGAGGTCAGGTGTATTATAATGTACAACTCGCCGTTTAATTAAAATTTTTGTAAAATTGCGATATTATAGTTTATTTAGAAAAGTGTATATATATCTTTGAATATTTTAATTTGTTGCTGCTAATTTCCCCATTAGAATTGCGTATCCCATTTTTACAAATGCAACTGCTGTTAATGCACGTGGCAACACGAAGGATTAAATAAAAATTGTAACATCCAATAAGCTTGTATAAAGTCATCGCTCAAAAACTCAAAGTAATTTTAATGGAATATTTATTATTAAATATTAATCAGGTTCTAGGTCGATCGATTTACAATTCCCCCATTGCATTCGAGAAGCGATTCAACTGCCTTCGTCCCCTTTTAAGTTTGCGCAGATGAATGCCTGGAAGAAAGGGACATGAAAATGCCATATGTTGGATTACGACGAATGAAATGGCTAAAGTGCATAAAATTAGTATGATCACAGGTCTTAGTCATACTCCGGCATTAAATTTACATTTCGCAGATGTCTCTTGCCTTGGCACTTCTCCATGATTTCTTCCCTCAGTACAATAAATTTCTTTGACACCGAAATCATCAAATTACGAACTTGTCCCGTACTGCAAATCGACTTTGTCATTTAAAATAGATTGAGCACTTTTAAAAAGATTCTGTGTGCTAAAAATTCAATTTTTTTAATTAAAAATAATTAAACTAGACAATACACTCCATTATTATGCTCCAATGAACTCGAACGTAATACTCATACGCATGTAAAATATTCTTAATAATTTTTGTAATTATCTATCATCTGTCTAGTTTTTTTTAAATCTGTCTAGTTTCTTAAAAATGACTGCATAAAATTGATAGTGAATTAAAACATCAAGAATTGGTGTATTCAAGTGTCACTGTTAGACAGCATATTTTTATTATGCATTTGATTATGTAACAGTATTTAACTAAATTCATTGAATAATTATTATTCGATGCAAGCTAAATTTTTAATTAAATTCAGAAAACTTAATTTTACAAATATCTGATATCTTATTTATATTAATAATTTATAGCAAATATTATTTAAAAAAAAAATTATTTTATATTTCTGGATTTACTGAATTTATAGTTTTGAAATATTTTTTTTTTAATTGGATTGAGGATTTTCCTAGATTCAATTGGTTAACCACCACATCCACATTTTATTGAAAAAAATATTTATTCTATAAAAGTAATGGGGAATATAATTCGATCAATATAGAATGCTCACCACAAGTCTAGAAAATCCTTAATACTTTGGAAATCTTGTGAAGATTCTAAAGTCTCTAAAGCGTACATTTACATTAATGACCTCCTCGAGCTGTTGAATGCAGAATTTCCCTTTACTGAAAATCTAAAAAATATGCTCGTCTTCATAGACGAGTTGAAAGAAGAGCAAGAACTGAGTAGAGGCAATATCAGCTCATTTCTCTCCGAAGATGAAAAGGTGGATATAAGGTTTCGCGGTTCAGCGCAAGATATATCCGAAGCAAACTTAAGGGGCCTTATCATGTTGTCCTCTGTAACAAAAGGAGCTCAAACGAGAGAGAGAGAGAGAGAGAGAGAGAGAGAGAGGAGAACCGGATAATACAAAGAGATAAATGCCGCAGCCTCCTTTGTTTTACGACGATACTTAGAAAAGAGGCGGGACGCGAATTAGTATTCGAGACGGAGCGGCCACTCGTGTACAATACCCGGGTGGTATTCTCTGTACCATCCCTTGCCACCCTCTGGCCACCCCTTTTCCGCCCCCAACGTATAGGGGCCCTCTTCCTTCTCCTGCGTTGGCATTTAGAGGGAAAAAGGAAAGACGCACGTGGGCGCGAAGAATGAGATGAAAATGCAGCCGTGGAGATGCATCCCCGAGGTTATTATCGTCGGCACTTTCACTGACTGTATTATTTAAGTCCTCCGGGCCTTCCATTCCTTTCTTTTTCCTTTTCAGCCGCAGCCTCCGACTGATCACTCGGTGTTGACCGCTTTTTACTCTTTTCTTCCGCGAATTTTCCCCGTAAAAGTCGTTTTCCTTTATTCTCGCGAGCGAGTACAAGAAATTGAATTGTCTGCATGAGCACTCGATCCAATCGCTCCAACTTATTTACCCAATTTTTATAAAAACAATGCGATTTTGTAATAAATTATCTCCCGACCAATCCTTAGGTCATAAAATCCTTGTTAAACTTAATTTTATTTTACTTACATGACGTATTTAAATTATTTGATTATTTAAGAATTGAATATTTCTATTTTATTTAATACATTGTGATATTACATGTAATAAGAAAGTATCAATCATTATAATCAATCATTTAGTATTGAAATGAAATTTTTTTAATACCAATTGTATTTAGTTCAGTATTTTCATTTAAAATTATAAAATGTACATGTCTATCAATTAAAAAAGAATTATTACCGGTTATTTAATTTTAATGAATCACTAATCTTTAAACTATAATTTATTTTAAATGTTTTAATTAATTTATATTCAAATAAAGTATACAGAGATTTATCAGTATTTTGAAGGAACAAATATATTAAATTGCATTATCATTATTATAGAGACTTAAAAAGAATATCGGGAGAACTAAGTTTAAATTTTATCCAATATCTTTATGCATATATATATATATATGCATAGCAGTATTTGCTGTCACATAAATGTCAAGTCCAATTTGCAATAAATAAAAAATTCAGCTTAACTATATGTGAAACAATTGTATTTATTACTTTTTTTGGTAACAATAAATTTTTTTTAATATTATAAATAAGTAAAATTAAATAGTAACATTAATCCGTCAATTAGAAATAAATTTTACTGATGCTCCCTTATTTATCAATATTTTTATTTTACATCTGATTCTAATACTTGTTTAATAATAATATCCTTTTTGGTTTACAAGTGAGTTTGATAAATTTCTTGTTACCGGAATATCGTTTATGCAAAAGTAAATGTTTAACTTTAAATAAATTATATTTACGTATCTCAGTAATCGTGAATGTAAATTATATTAAATAGAACATCAGTTGTGCAAAGGAATGAAATTCTCATTTTATGCTATTTTTTACCACGGATACTAATAAAATATATGGTATTAAAATTCATCTTCTCAAATTAATTTTTTGAATTTAAAACAGTTTTTATTTTTTAATAATTTTATTGTTCTTTCATTTCTTATATATTCAAAAGATTTAATTAGGTTCTTTTTTAAGAAAAAATATATTTAAATTAAGGATTGAAGAGTAAATTAGTATTTTAATCAACAAATCTTAAGCTTCTTGTTTTTCAAAGTTAGGATTTCACTGTTTTTATTTTTACTTTATTTTATCATTGATTTTTGGTTTAATTTTATTAAAATTTTTATTACATTTTGATATTACACTCAATATTCTATTTTAATTTTATATTATAGTACAATTATAATTCAATGTAATAATTTTATAAAAACGTAATTGTTATTTATAACTTCATTTTTATAAAAAAGTATGGTACTGTACGTGATATTAAAAAAACCATCCATACTATATCATTATGAATGAAAATACATGGCTATTATTTTTATGTACATCTAATATTCGAGATTGAATACATGATGGAAATGTAAATTATCAAAAAAGAAGCTTTGTAAGTTCTAAGAAGTAGAAAAAGATGTACAGGAATACGGATTAGGCTACTCCATCAAGAAAAAGTTCACAAGTACTTCTTAAATAGAGTGCAGGATTTCACAATGAAAGTATATGGAACAAAGAATAGAATTGTTTATGTGAACATTCTATCTCCAACACTAGGAATTTATACTTATTATACCAAGTGTTATGATAAATTGAAATTCTTTGAAACAATGTTTAGAGAGATATTGAAGTTAAAAATGGATTTTAACGGCACAACATTTAAAAAATTAAAATAATTAAATTTAATAAAAATTTAGTGATAAAAGAAATATTCAAAAACTAATAAGCTAGAATATTTTTTTGCTTTGCATAAATTTTTAACGAACACACTCACTTACCCAAATTTTACGATATACCAAATTTACCACTACTAGTCTGCTTAGTTTTTATAATATGATTGATGAATTGTAAAGAGAATTACGCGAAACTGTTGCAAAAAAGCATTGAAAATAGGAAGTTTAGAAGAAGCTTCTTAAGTAGCACTGAATAACCTTGGACTTGACGTTTTTAGCCATAAGTTTTGTGGAAGCGAAAATTTTTTCATTTTTGAATAGAAGTGAAAAGGTGATGGATATGACTCTCAAGAGCATTTCCTGTAAAATTGCTGGGAAAGAAGGCAAAAAAGACAAAAGCCAGTACTCAGAATACTATGAAGAACATACTTATTCTGCCTATTAAATCAAAAAGATATTGTAAAAAAAGTAAGCAAAGTGATATTACTCCTTCAAAAAGTGATTCCGTAATAAACTTTTTTTTCTTACTTGAAAAGAGGTATAAGTTTAAAATCTTAAAGATGAAAATCGTCAATTAATTATAAAAAAGAGAAATAAAATATCTCATTATAAAAAGTATAAATAATAATTCTATAATGAAATGAATTTGACAATATCAAAAAAATGGCAGAACATAACAAACATTTGCAAAATACGTTAAAAACTGATGATTGACACGAGAAAATTAACTCTTCAAGTGATTGATTGGTGACATTATATTGAAATAACTATGGAGACTATCGATCCGAATAGAAATAAAGTGAGCATAATTTAAATTGCTTATTATCATATGAAATTAGTAATTGTTAATATTACTTTTTGTATATTAAAATATAAAAGAGCTCTAGAAATAATAAGAAGCTTCAGTGAGATAAAAAAAAAATTGTAAATATGAGATTTCTATAACATCGTTAATTTAAAAGACATCTATCAATATTGAAGATGTTGTAAACTTGAACCGAATGTTACATGTAAAATAAAAATGAGAATTTAACAAATTTCTTTGGAAAGTTTTTGAAAATATCTTCTAGTAGCTTGACAGTTTATAAAGTAGCTGCATATTATATATTTTACTTTGCTATTTTAATGATAAATGCTTTGGTCTCTTGGATATTATAGAAAAATACGATGTTAAGCATAGATAGTTTGCCACTCAATGAATCGAAAATAGTAAGAACATCAGTTTTCCATGTTGAAAGGAAAACATATACCAACTAAGACAGAAAAGAATTTTCGTTAGCATAGGCAAACTGATTTTTGTAAACCTACTTCTTATTGAATTTTTCAAGTAATTTAAATTTTTTATATTTAATTTTAAGCTAATAATGTATTTACAAATACTTTGGACACACTGAAATTAAGTATTAGGCTTTTTAAACACCATTTTCAAAGTATGATTCAAACTATTAATTTTAAAATCGTCTTATTCTTTGAAAATCATTTCATCACAATATAGTTCACGCAATAATACCTTTTTTTTTTTTGAAAAACAATTATAATACGTTTATCGTACATTTAAATTTATAAAACGTAAGAATAAAAAAGAATCCTTGGATTTAGCGATAAAATTTTTTTATTAATAAGGATTTTTTCATCATTGACAGTAGTAAAACCAAATATTAGAAAAAATAGAATAAATCGAGAGCAGGGAGTTTGACTGATTAATATAAAACTAAGCTGCAAGTGAATTTAGCGTTTAAGCATTCACTGCAACTGAATAGACTGCAATGGAGCTAATCAACGTTATTATAATTAAAAATGTACTTCAATTTGTAACGATGCTAGACTTATACCCCATATTTCTCGTAGACACAAAGCGCAAATTTTCAAGTAGTTTGTTTTTGTGATATTAATAGGGGACTGCCCCCTTAAAAGGGCGTGACCTTAGTCTTGTCAAACGCAAACGTACGCCTCATGTTAAAGTACATCGCTCCAGAGACAAAAACAAAGCAACAAAGTCAGAGGCGAGAGCAAGACAGATTCAAGTTTCACGACCACTGGATATGACGCAAGCGTAAATGTTAATTATTCAAGTTAAATCGCTTGTCCAACTCGGAACAGCAACAGCAACAGCAACAACATCAGCAACAGCAGAAGCAGTAGAAGTAACAAACTGCACCAGTGACGCATACCACATTAGGAAATGGACAAGTCGTACTATTGCTGGAATTTGCTGTATATGCATAATAATAATTTTGCCAGCTGTTGTTGCTGTGCCGACGTGATGATTAAATGAATAAATAGTAAGCGAGCAGACGTTGACGCTGATAACGCCTCGTTACTCCAATTTTTACTCTCCTCTCTTTCTCTCCTTTGGCTTCTCTGTTGCTCTGCCGCTGTCGCTCTCTAATTCGATGATTCCTTTATAGCGTTGATATCATTTACAAGCAGAAGGCAAAAACGAAGGCTCAGTTTATGATATAATAAGGAATTATAGTCGTGGCTCGTTGAAATTTCATTCCACTTGTTAACATAATTTATTTGCACGAGATGCTTTTATATGCCTCGGATGTAAAAAGAAAATGCTATCACGATTGTTTCTACCGCGAATATTAAGATTTGTGACAGTGTCATGGGTACTGCATCATTTTTATTCTAATAAGCATTTTAAATGAAAAATGCTTAGACAAATTAGGAATATTATAAGATTTTACTTAAAGTATCTAAACGAAACTAAAATTATTTTTAGCTCGTAAAATTTTATATTTAAAGGGTTTATAAATTGCGCAAATTGCTACAGAGAGCTATAATCCGGCTATTTTCGTAAGCACTAATACTCGTATAATCAACTTTTTTCATAAATTTAGTATTTTATGTTAGTAGCCAATTTATTCAAATATGATAAATGATAAACGTAATTGTTTAACTTGGTTATTTCTTATTTTATTCTTTTAATATTTTAGGGTTTTTGTTTTTCATGCAATATGATGTAAATAATATCTTATCATTTGTTTGTAATATTTTTAAGCATTAAAAGAAAAAATATAAATTTATTTTAGCAATTTTTTTTTACTTTAAAACCTTCGTCATGTTCTGATTGCTGATTTTTTTTTTTTTATTATAAGCCTTCAATAGAATTTTATAGCAATTTATTTTATTACTATACAGAAATTAAGTAAAAAATATAATTTAAGAAAAATAATGGCTTATATATTGTAAATAAATTGTTTTAATTACTCTCAGCTTAAAACAAAGCTATAAAAATATTTAAACTTCATTTTTAAGTTATACTTTTCTACATTAAACATATTAATAATAATCAATTATTATTAATTTAAAAATGTTGAAATTATTGTATACAATCTTCTTTTCATTAATTTATTTTATTTATTTCATATATGTGAATTCAATAGATAATCAAAGTATTTTGAATTTGTTTTGCACGATTAAAACAAAAGTATATAAATTAAGATAGTATTATATTTAAATAACAGTAATGAAAAAATTTTACCAATAAATGATATCGGTTAATCTTGTAACCATTGAAAATTACTATGAAACTGGAAGAAAAGGAAATAAAAAGAAACTAAGAATACGCTGGTATATACGATATTGCATTGGAAATCTTGGGTGAAACTTGAAATTACAAACTTTTTAGCAAGTAGCTGATGCACTTTTCTTCTTCTCTCTTCGTTTCATCGTCAATGACTATTGAATTACAGGGATGAGGAGAGTGTGGGAGTGAAAAGGAGAGAAGTAGTCTTTGGAGTGTTTGATTTACGGCTAACTTTGACATTTCTTATATACCAAAAGAGAAGAATCAAAGATTTCAATATAAAGTTACTATAAATCGATGGTTTATTATACTCGCATCGTCGAATTTATATCGTTGAGGTAAGTTTAATAAACGTAGATATAAGAAAATGGAAAGACCCATGAGGTTGGGGTCGGAGGTACAGAAAAGGATTACGGGATTAAGAATTAAGAAAAGTTGCATAAATCTTATCCCAGTCTTAATGATATTAGCGAGAGAGAGAGAGAGAGAGAGAGAGAGACAGAAAGTCGTCGAAAGCGTATGAATTTAACAAGTGCATGAGTTTGTGCTTGTGCTTCTGGCAATATTCACTCCTTTGGGCTATTGCACTTATTAGTGGTGCGAATCGATAATCAAGAGCCGTGATTCGTGTCGAACTCGCGAATCCGTGCATAAAAGACCTCGAATGATTCTGAAAAATGAATTGCGAGGAAGACTAGGACAGAGTTTCAATTTCAAATAATTTCTCTTGTTTCTCTTTACTTTTCGTGTATTCTACTTTGAGACGTAGATAAAATAAGGAAAACATCTTTTACTCTGCACAATCCTATACTTTTTGTAGTACTTGAAAGAAATGATGATGATTTTTTTTCAATCAAAATATTAAAAGAATACTAAAAGATGTATATGAAATATTTTTCTCCAATATGAATTTTTTATTTTACATTTTAATCAAATTTATTTTTATATATAATAGTATTGTTAAAAAATACAGTAATTTACAATATGATATATCCAAATAATACATAAATTACTTACAATTAAGAAAACTTGTGGTGCATTAAATATACTTCTAATTCATAGAATTTCCTCAATTAAAATTCTTTATTTAAAATAATACTCATAAGTATGTAAAATCTAATAAGCAAACTTTGATATTTTGCTAATTATTTAGCCAAATTATCATTTAAACCAAGAAAATTTATTCATATTTCTTTATAGAAAGAATTATTTAGCAATACATTTGTAATCTTTGAAAAGAAATGTTAAACTAAAATAAATTTGAGTCTCCGGCTTGATTTTTACAATATATTTTAAAATTTAATTAATTTTTACTACCAAATATAGATAAAATCATTTTTCCATCTTTATTAGTAATATAAATAAAAATAGCGCATTATCTTTATCTGCAATTGCAACTTTTTATCTTTGCGAGAGAGTAATGGAATTGTCCATCTATCTAAATCTTTAAAGTCTATTTTTAACGATATCGATATCCGTCAGTAGGAACATTATATACGTAATCATTTTTATCTGTTTTTGTATTGGCACTCAAGAAGTCAATTACCACTACAATCAACAGTAGTCAGGTAATACCAACTTGAAAAAGACCACCTGTGTATTTTTCCTCAGTTTCCTCGATTCTCTCCTTATATCATGATATAATTTTCTGCTCCTGGAATTTTCCTTCATCCTTCCTCTTGTGCAAATGAACGATTTGCCGGAGTAAACATGCACCGGGTGTATCATCACGGTCGGGACGTGAGCCATGAGTCTAGGTGTAATAGTAAGGGGAGGAGAGAAAAGTGCTCGAGCTTCGCCCCTTGCATCTTTTAAATCGAGTGATCACTCGCATGCCACCAGTCGATTCGCGTACTTTCTTCTTCCCACTCCACCTTTCGTCTCCCGTCTCACTTTAGCATTATTGCTTCTTATCCCGTAAACATGACTTTGTAAATGCCGCGGGGAATTTTCAATTTTATGCAGTGACTACAGCGATAAGTGCTTGAGAAAGATTTTACAAATGTAAACCTGTACTTCCTACATTCTAATTTGACTTTTATCGCATCCTTCGTATAATTAGCATGTAAATATAATTGAGATCGATATATTTCATTTTTGCGATAATATGGTTCGTATCTTGCAATGCATAAAAAAGTAGTTAGCTTTGATTAACGCAAAGGCGTAACCATTTTAAATAATTTATATTCTTTTTTGTAATTATTTATGGCAAAACAATTGATTAAAATTGTAAAAAAATATTCAAATAATTAATAAGACAAAGTGTTATAAAAAATAATATTTGTCTTAACGCCATGACACTTGATTGAATATTTATTTTGAAAAAAGACGATCATTGGATTTATAAGAATAATAGATTACGAATGAAAAATTTAAATGATCGAATAAATAAGGGAGTAAGCTCAAGATTTTACATTTCCTTGTTCACTTTTATTATGCAAAAGCAGTAAATATTAAATTTCCGTGGAAGATAATAAAATAAAGTTACAAAGCTAAGAGAGTTGAATTAAACAAAATTATGGAATGGAGTGATGGTACATGAAACGCGAAATATTACTGAAAGTTCTTCATTCATTTATGTAATGTCAATTTATGAATTTTATAAACGTAAAATTTTAATGATAATTTAATTTGTCAGTATTTTATAGACTTAAATAATTTCTAAGAATTTAAAAGTTTTTACTGTGTGCATATTCTGATACCATATAAAATCGATCAAATGTACACGGACGGTATTAAGCGAACAACTAAGTAAAACATTTCAAAAAGCGAAATGAAGAAGCGCGAGTTTTAATTTGAATACATATATTTTTCAATGCAATGTTCCAGGCGCGCCATGATTATGTGAATTGTGTGAATTGTGTGAATTGTGTGAATTGGTGAGGGGGGAGGGATCCTGCGTGAAAAAGTATCAAATGACCCAGGGAACGAGAATTCATTGTCGAGTTGTATGCGAGCGAATTATTCGAATGAATCAACGGGTCTCGCCGAAATCAACAAATCACACACGCGCTCAATTCGTTGTAAAAAATTCCAGGCGCCTTTGACAAAAAAACCTCGAAGCCCGTCGTCATTCATCCCCCTCCGATGTCGAAGGGAAAAAAGCGAAAAGGGGTTGAATAGATCAACCCTCCCACGCGCACTTACAGCGTGAGCCAAAGACGTCGGGGAAGCTCTCGGGAGGTATTCCCCGGTGCAAGAAAACAATGTTCTTCGCGCTAACACACTTCGCTTTTGAGTGACAGGGCGACATCTCTCCTCGTCTTAGGATTGTGAAATTAGCCACAACGTTTAGGCGGGGAGCTCCGCTGGTTGCACAATACCCAGGAGTGGTGTAATAATGTAATGGTGTAGGTCTCTGTAACTTATACAAGAGCGGGGTAAGGGGGGGGGGTTGCACGGTCATACCACTAATTGTTAATTATTCGTGTAAGAACCTATCAGTTGTCTATTTCCAAAGGCATTTACATTCCTTTTTCATTGCATCGTGTATATTTGGACTGTGATTGTTCGTTCATTTAATCAGCACGCTTCATGAGTTTCATTGCAGTCACTGGATTTTTAAATGATGATTCAACCTAACTTTTTATGGTTATTGATAAAAAAGTTTATTGATATCAATAAATGATTCATTGTAAACGAATATGATTAAACGAATGAAAAAGTAAAAATTAATCTTTCAATAATCAAAAAAATTGTTGTATTTATTTTTATTTCTTTATCATTCTATTTTCAATGATACCATTTCAAAATACGTTGACAATGGATTAAATTATTCTTCTTCTATAATGGTATGACTATGGGATACACTTGATATTTAATTATATTTGAAAAAAAAAATGAAATGTACTAAGTCGTAAATTAAAAATAATATTAAAATAAAATCTAAAATTAAATCTGAAAGTGAGATCTATCAAATTTTAAAGACAAATTATTACCATACATATTATAATTAATACAAGATATCAATAAATTAACGTATTTCTATGAATTGCATATTAAACTTTTTAATTTTTATTATATTTAACATTAAAAAATGATCAAAAAAAGTCAGTTAATAAAATAGTTTTATAACATATAACTGGGTAGCAATTATTTTTATATAAACATAATCACAACCAATATAGATAATTTTACACTGTCCAATAATAAACAATTTAATTGTTTTTCATGAGTAATGACAAGACATTGTTTTCTTGATTAAAAATAACATTGATTTACCCTTGTTTTTAAAATACTTTTGAACATTATGATACTTGTTTTTAAAAATCACAATTCAAGGAAAATTATGCGAAAAATTGCTAACTATGATCAATGAATATTCATTTTTAAAAAAGCATGCTTTATATTTTTTGTAAAAATATATATGTAAATATATTTAAAGTATTGATTTATTTTTTTCTAATTTTATCACTATTTTCATTATTTATTGTTATAAATAATTATTTTATTTAGTTAAAAGTTTTTATTTTAATATTAATCTGTAATATAATTAGTCTAGTAATTTAAGTTCTACGGAAAACATTAATCAATGTTCTTCTATATTTATAGAAGACAAAATGTGAATTTTGGCATTTTTGCATATTTCAATACTTAAATATAGAAAATTTATAATTAAATTATTAAAAATTGCCTAATTAATGATAAAATGCATAATTAAACAGATAATTCAGAAAATTGAAAATGGGGTTAAAAGAAGAGGTGACATTCAACGGCAGCAGTATTAAAATTAGAACAAAGTCTAAAAATTAAATTGAACAAATTTTAATTATATAAATATAATTAATAATGAAAAAAATTGATAACAACAACAACAACAACAACAATAATAATTATAATCATAATCTATATAATAAATAATTAATATTGTAAAACAAACTGTTATATAAATAACAAAGTATTTGCAAATTTTTGTGCGGTAAATATACATTTTTTATAATTATACAACTTTTTCAACTTTTTATTAAAGATATGTAAGCAATTTTTTAAATTCCAAGAGAAGCAGTTAATATTTAATATTGGGTACGTGTACAATGTACGGCTAGTTGAGTGTTCCTCTGAAGAATCATCTCTTGACTCTCGGAATTTCTCTGAGAGCATCAGCCATAGAGTCGTCAAGGGTGATCCACCACCTCCTGCGCAGAGATGGTGGATATGGACGTGGTGTTGTCCCGGGTGATGTAGTCCTTGAGGAGCGCATACTGCTGGAGATGGAATCGGTGTACAAAACAAAAAACTTGAATTATTTCATTATGCGACTTGATAGGGGAAAATATTTTCTCGTGGTGCATTTATTGCAAATTAAAGCATGTAAATGCTTTGAGTTATTTTAATTATTAATGAATAAAAAACCTTTGACATTTTATTATTAATTATTGTTTATTACACTTGCTGCTTATTGTAATCTCCGACTTTATATTTTTTGATATATTTGTTTACTCTAGTTTTTATTACTCAGCCATACATTTTAATTGCTTTTTCAAATTTTAATTAAAGTTATTACTTGATTTTTTTATTTAAAACTTCGAACAGTAAAATTGAAATTAATAAGTACATTTTTAAATGATGTGTGGATTATTGTTATTTATTTTCTAAAAATGCGAATTAATATATGTCGCCATTATTGTGAATTATACAAGCATTATAAAGAAAGAAATGCGATAATAAATTAATTCCCTTTAGCTAGTTTATTTAAAAAATTGTTTTATAAAATGAATATTTAAAATAATTAAAAAATTTAATTTTTGTATAACTCAACATATTGACAAACCTGATTAGACAATAATTCTTAATATTTTAGTTAGTTGCGTGGGTCACTTTAAAGTTCTAATTCTCAACTTATTGATATATAATATAATTTATTAGTATTATATTAATAATTCTATGGCTTATAATTATATTATTAATATAATTATAAGCCACTAAAGCTTCGGCTTTGATGCGTTCGTTAATCCATGATTACGGCTTCTTTTGATATATTCCTTTGACAAAATTATCCCTTAGCACAACAAACCTCATCGCTACTCCCAAGATAAAAAATATAATAATTGTAATATTTTTACCAAATGCTATAATTTAAAAAAATAAATTTTCTGACTCGAGATATTTTTTTGAATATCGCGGACTTCTAATAAGCTCGGCTTGTTACGTTTCAATTCAAATATGATTCAAAATAAGCTCCGTAATAATAAATTCAATAATTTAAATCATTATTAAAGAATATCATTCGAATTAATATAGCATTTTCACTATTTATTTCCTGATTTTTATATTTTCATTTGCCTGTATTATTATATATAATTACACAAATCATTAATCTAAGTCTTCTTCAATTTCATTGTCCTTTTTAACGCTTAAGCTATTTTTACTAATTTTCTCTTTCTTTCTTTTTTTTGTATCCCTTATATATAATCACGAAACATCAAACAAAATCTATGCTTATTAAAATTACTCTGTATTAATGACAGAAATATATACGATTTTTGTTTATATCACTTTTTCTTCTCATTTTTCTTCTGTGCAAAGCATCTGTCATAAAAATATAAGCTGGGAAATAGTAGACCAAAGAACGATGTTCATAATTGACTTATAGGCTTGCGGGAAAACCATTTTATTTCTTTCTCTATTTTTGCAAACAGCAGATATATTGTCAATGGTCAAGGGTACAGAATTATAATTGGCTCTTTTGATTTTCTATTAGATTTTTCGTCAGTGTTATTTTCGACTCAAATCTAGTTTGATATCATGTTGTTATTTATTTTTTTTTTCTCTTTCAAAAAGCTTTTATAATTTTTATGAGATAGAATCAGTTTTAAGCTAAGATATAAACTATGACAAAACAAATATATATATTTAACATTTTTACTTCGATTTAATTAAAATTTAGCTAAATATAATATATGTTAATTATGTATAATGAATAATGTATATCATGAAGTAGTAGTGTAAACAAATTAATGTATATTATCGCGCCTGAAATTACAAATATTATGACAACCTGGAAACACGTTAATCCTAAATTTAATTTATTTTTATTTCTAATCTAATTGATAATTTTTATTTGAAAAGAATATATTGTACATTTATTCATTATTTCCACAATTTTTAATTATAGAAGAATATTCTTTATATGTATATATATATATATATATTAAAAATCATAAATATTAATTGTTATATTTTGTCAAAGATGAATTTATTTTTTATAACAATAATATAGAAGAGAATTATAATTATTTAACAAAGTATTTTATAAAGTAAAAATATGTCTTCACTCAAGCACTAATGATTACAGTGTGATACAAAAAATACTGTTAAAAAATAAGATGTTAAAAAAATCTTATTTAAACAGACAACGGTTACATCAGGTCGTAACAGTATATGTTATTTAAGGGTCTAGATCGTTTTCCAAAATAACTCTTCTACATTAGTAGATTAATTGAATAGTTTAAAAAATCAATAAGATCATATCTTTTTCATTTCATACTACTGCTTAAAATTTGTAAGGTTGCATATGATCCTGCATATAGATTGATTTCTTTAAAATTCAAACTAAAATTTCTAATCTTTAAGTTGGTTATCATTTATTTCCATTATAATTAGAATTTCATACATTATTTATATTCAATTAAATTAAATCATATTAAAATTAAATTCTTTAAGAAATATTATACAATATGTGCTAGAGCTTGCATTATTTATTGAAAATTAATATTCAAAAATTGTTCTTTTAATATGCAAAAAAATCAAAATAATAAAGGTTTTCAAATTATATTTAGATGTTAGATGTAAAGATGGAGGAGATATTATAATTCCACATGTTTCAATAAGCAGGACCAATAAGATATCAATGCTACCTCGCAAAATTAATTTACAATAGTAATGTATACTCATAAGAGATTGAATGACTCAAAAATTTTCAATCAATTGATTCACCCATTACTAGTTTTGATTAATCTGTTTTGCTGCAAAGCGTAACCGAGATAGTAATAATATTATGTTACAATTAATACTACAATTATCAAAAATGTAATAAATATATATTGTATAACTTATCTAAAATATTTTAATATATCTTCAATGAAAATAGTACACGTTATATAACAACTTAATTATAATTATATAATTATAGTCTTTAATAATATATTTATATAAATTATAAAGTTATTACTTATTGTAAAAAATTGTTTTGAAGTAAATAATTTCTTTAACTATTATTTAATATTTATATGCAATATAAATAATACTTTTTACGATAAGTAAATAGATTAGAGTTCAAAAATAAAAAATTCAATTTGTGTATTGCGATACATGTGTTATAAAATTCAATTAAAAATGTAATAAATTTTCCAACTTAAAAAGTGATTCTCATCATTTTAAAAGAGTACCATCGTAAATATCATAATATATTTGCAGCAAACTTTTTACATAGTTTCATAAAGCATATAAATTACAAGGATATTTATATTTGTAATTTTTAATGTTTTAGGCCAAGCACAATTTGAAAATGCTCCAATGCATTTACTAAAATATATGACATATTTCGATCAAATTCACGAGAAGAAATTTAATTAACTCTATTCTTTAAAAATGTAAAGAATATTCCACGTCTTCTAAAAGTGCATAAAAACAAAATCCAAGTGAAGGGTTTTAATTATAAATCTATTCTTTAAAACTGTACAGAATATACGATGTCTTTTACCTGCGTATAATTAAGATAAAAAAAAATATTCTACGTGACCCCGAAATTGTAAACAAGTTCACGTGTATTCACGTCTCATTAAATTTGTATAAAAGTTGGCCAGGTATGCGTATGTGTTTGTGCTCGAGATTGATGCATTGTCGATATAATTCCATGTGCTTCTCTCATGAACGATGTTTAAAAGGCTCTCCAACTTTTGCTTTTACTCAAATATCGTGATACAGTTTTAGATTTGTGTGCGTAGGGGATGGTTAGGTAGGGGTAAATGTACCTGGAGGGAATCACACGTACCCCACTTGTTGATGCGTAATACGCTAGAGGTTGAAGAGGGGAATTGAATTCTTTTCGTCCATAACTAAAACCAGAGTACAAGTAACACCAGCGCAGCAATGAAATAAAAAAAAAAACGTAAGTCACTGCAATGTGCGGGATCCAGTTATTTCGATTTTTTCGATGTTGTGAGAAATGACGCTTTTAAGAACAAAAGAAATTTAGACTTACTTTTCACTTGTTTTTTTTTCTTCTTTTATTACTGGACGCTTTATTTCAAAAATGGAACTAAAGAAATCGAGGAGGTGGATATGGCATTGAAAAATATGTGGCGTAATGAACCCAATAACCTTTTAGCATTCCAAACTTTCTTTTCTATTATTATAAATTGTCCGAGATTACACTGTTTAATTTAAATATACAATTAAATATTATTATGTATTAATGTTATAAACACGCATTTTTAATATTCTTGTTACTTAATTTTTTTAAAGATTAATTCCATAGTTCATTTTTAGATTTTTCATCTTAATTGAAATATTTCACAATAAAAAAACCAAATATTCCATATTTTCTTTATTAAATGAATAGATTTAATTTATCATGTATTAAAACAATGATATCAATTATAAAATAAAATAGTTGTAAAATTAACAGTTTTTTAACCTAATAATTTGAAAATAAATCTTCAACTTAAAAATAAGTTTGTATGCATCTATATAGATATTAAATTTTATATATATTAATGTCTGCATATTTTATACAGATTTCTTTTAAAAATTTAATTTTATTTTTAATTTATTATTCAAAAATTTAACCCCAATACGTCTGGACTTTATAAAAATTTCTCGCTGATATAAATATACTTTAAAATATATTCATAGATTAAAGCTGCTTTGCAAATACAAATAATATATACAAATACTAAATAATATATGAATTATTGTCGATAATTAATTTTCAGCATTTTAAAGAATATATTTTATATTTTTATTTAAATCGATTTAAAATTATTTATAGATAATTTGAGATAAAAAAAAAGTTTAATAAATAATGTGTATATGATGTTTATGATAATAAAGAAATTTATAAAATATATAAATTATACATTAAAAATATCGAATCATAACTAATATACTTTACCATATTTTTGAACAATCTAAAAATAATAAAAAATCGTTTAAAAATATTGTCCTTATAACGTTTCACGCATGTTAAACTTCGTTGCATCGATCTTCAGTAACTTTTGACACATAATATATATTCAAAGTTAAAAATTCGCATGTGAATTCATTTAGTCGTCGGGTATGCAAGTTGTTAATTTTTTCTATAATCAGTTTTTTTAAACAAGTTTTTAAACATCCACTTAAGTTATATAAATATTATTACTGATTCTCTATTGTTGAAAAATGAAAAATAAAATATTTTTTTGATATTTGCGAAATTATTATAATTATAAAAAAAATACTCATACCAAAATCAGTTTTTTGGAATATATAATTAGTTTGATTAATTTTTTATAGTAATTGATTTGATATATTATTTAAATATTTTGCTATAATAGATGATTTACATACAAGTAGAGATAGGTAATGGAACATAAAAAAAAGTTTTTGTCAATACAGATTAGAAATTCATAGTATATACTAATACATGAAAAGGGAATAAAAAAAAAATCTCTGGACACATTATGTATTTCATGTATCATGCGAAAATATTGTGTGTTCAAGTGTCTTTTTGCTTTCTTCAGACATACATGACATAGATATAAAAATTTTTGTGGTCCAATTTTCATTCAACACCTATCTTGGAAACATATTTCAATACTTTTTGTATGGATTGATGAAGTAGATGAAATTTTTGAAAACATGCTAGATCGACCAATAATAATGCCTAGATTAAAAATTCCACAGTATTCGAATTTCCGTCATTTTTACTTTCCACCCGTATAACATTACCTGTTTAAAGATAATATTTACGTTAATACATGTCAAAAGATATAATTTTAATACTATAGATAAGATTTGTAGAAATTTGTAAATACGTAAAGATGATAATTAAGATAACGGAGTATCTCAGTTAATGACTATTAAAATAATAATTAGAGAGAAAAATACCGTGATTGAGTTAGTTATTAGATTAAGTAACTACGTAGGAAATGGATGCCAAGGTAATGAAGATTGCGACTGGAATTATTGGAATATAAGTAGGTATTTGTACTTAATGAATAATCTAGTGATGAAGTAGCTCTTAATTTTGTTAAATCGAAATATTTACGGTTTCATTCAATTCTTATAAATGTCATATTTATAAGTTAAATCTTGCTGCTATGATTTTTTTAAATATTAATAATATTATACATTATTGTAAATAGATTATGCTTTATAATAATGTGTGGATTCAAATAATGTTTTGAAAATCAATGATTGAAAAATTCATTTGACTTTGGAAATTCATGTCACCCAAAAGAAAATTTCTTTGGACATAAAACATCAAAAGACGGAAATGAAATTTCTGTATTTTCAAGTAAAATATCATTTAAATTATTTGAACATGGAATGGAACTAATTCGTTTAAACTGTAAGATTTTTTTTCAAAATAAATACCAAGTAAAAAATATTTTTGAATAATATCAAAGTACAAATGATCGTGGATAAAAAATTTTAATACGTACTTGAAATCTATTAGTCTTATTCATAATTGATAGGCATTAATGTTCTATTTAAGTAAAAACATTGATAGAAAGTGTGATTGAAATTTGTATAAAAAAAAGTAGTCTATAAAAAAAAAAAATAATATTTTCCGGCGGTATAAATTATTAATAAATAACGTGTAATAGTTAATAATAAATTTCGATTATATTGCAAAATGAATGATTTAAACAATATGCCGATAAAGCGAAGCTACAAAAAAAAGTGAAATAGAATTGGAATCTTAGATGCTTTTATTCGAATAACGAACTTTTATTCCAACATAAATTAAAAATCATAACAGAAAGGACAAAACAAAAGATTATTAAACTGACTCGGCAAGTGTAAAGTCATTTTAACAATTTCGACCGAATATCAATCAATTTTATATTAAAGCTTTAACTGTGTAATCAAATTCAAGTGGATATTTGTGATACAACTATCGTCAATATGTGGATCTCGAGTTCTTCAACTGGGACTTGCCAATACATACATACATACATACATACATATATATATATATATATGTATGTACGTATGTTTGTATGTACGTATGTACGTATGTATGTATGTATGTATGTGTGTATGTATGCATGTATGTAAGTATGTATGTATATTTATATATTAAATTATAATTTTTATAATTAAAATATATTAATTATTTAGTTATACTTTCCCTCAAAATATTGAGACGTAATAAAAGCCCTGTTTAATCTTAGACCAAGTCGATTGGATAGACCATTGGGAGGAGAGGAAAACTGCCGGGAGTGAAGTGTTACGTTTTCAGCTAGTATATAGTATCCCCCGAATAAATCATAAAGATCGCGATCGAGAGTGAACAAAAGGCGGGAACGAATGAGCGAGGCATTTTCAATGTTCAAATTAAATTACATGGGAGACAAAGAAAAGAGCAGATCGAATTAATGCTTTTGACATCTTTAATATTTATGCGAATCGGTCGCATACAATTTTCGTTTCCGGTTTTTTAACGGGATAAAACAGGGTTACAAATCTACAAAATACATGTAGGGTATCATACGATGCTTTGGGTGACTTTTTTATGTAGAATTTTGTAGGGGAGTTTAAGGTTCTAATTATTTATTCAGTTTGAATATTTAATTTATAAAACAGTAAAAATTTCACATAACTCATATTTATAAACCTTAACAAAATTTATTGCTTTAACGAAACAAATACCTTCCATCATCAATATGAATCACACAAACTCAAGAATCAAATAATTATGATTGAAAATACAAAAAAAATTAATTTAAAATATTAATAATAGTTATATAATTTTTACTTATTATGATATTATTTTACTTGTTATTTATCATATATTTGGAAGTACGGTTTACAAATATTAAAAAAATTAATTTTATTAATTGTTATAATTCTTACGTAATAACAACTGATTTTATATTTAATGTCTTAATATTTTAATCTAAAATTATTATAATATTAAAATTTTGTATTAAATAGTTATAATTAAGATTTAATATCGAAATATTTTTGTGCAGAAAATCAAGTATACAACGAATAATAATGTCCGAGAAAAAGAAGTAATTAAGATTCGTAATTTGAAATATTTTTTAAAGTAATTGGAACTCTTTGAGCTTGTATATATTGTAGAAAAAAATTAGTTTTTGTTCTTTTATTGGCTATCAAAATTGTTTTTTTTTTTTTAAATAAAATAATGTAAATCGACTGTAAATAGACTTCATCAATTTTTTGTATTTGTTGTTTCTAAAAAAATTTTAAAGTTTGAATTGAAACTTCAAGATCATGCTCTAGATGTTAAAATTTACGTCTATTGTGAAATTTTCTACACGACTTCAGTTAACTATGAAGTTAAATTAAATATGAATTTCGAAAACGCACGACAGTCCTGAATTTTATGCTAAAAAGTGAAACTCAAAGTGAAGTGTATAAGTTTAATTTTAGTAGAAATATCTTTCACATTCAAATTTATTTTTATCTAAGTGAATTGCAACCAAGTAAGAAGTTTGTTATAACTTTTTTAATTTCAAATTTAGCTAATAAGTGATAAGTTAAAATTTAATTTATATTTTTTATAAACTTGTGAATTTAAAATCTTACCAAAATTATTTTCGTACATAAACAGAACATTTGCTTGTGTAAAAATAGTTTGAAATTTAATTATTCAGATACTTCTAAAATTATCTTTAAATAATTTTTAATTCGTGTATATATTTATTAAATATTGTTCTAGTTGGAAAAAAATCAATTGGTTTTCAATATTTTATTTTGATATTTTTTACATGGTATCAGAAACATATAAACCTACTATTTAATCAAGTTAAACTTACTTTAACATTGAACACAACGATTAACTGTTGATTAAATAGAGCAGTAAAAAGTATAATTAATTTCAATTAAGGAATTTAAATTATTTATTTGATCCAAAATTTAAGTAACATATCTGATGTACGTAAATTTATTTATTTTTTTTTATTTAAAAATAATATTTAAAAAAATCATATTATATTTACGTAAAGTAAAGACAAAAATTTTATTTTAAAATATAATTATCTACGTACTATTACTTTGTATAAATACAGAACGTTTAAAAGTATTTTTATTAATAATTAATTATATATTTTTTACCTTTTATATTATATCAATATTTTAATTTTTCTACAGGATCTTTAAAATCAATAATGAGAAAGAATAAAGAATTTAACGATGGATCATATATGAAAAAATCAATGATATTAAAGTTCGCAAGAAGAATCTATATATAAGCATCAAAAGCACTAGTAAATCTATAAACTAAGTTTAAAATATTAAAGTATGAAATGTATACATTATAATTTATGTTTTAACTATTTTTATGCTTGTCTACACATAGAAACATTATTTTCCATTGTAACATCAAATTTGTAAGTATAAATAATGATAATATGAACTTCAACGTCGTTCTCATTAAAAAATAAGAAAATTAGTACATTAGAGTATTAAGGTAATTGTACTAGGTCTGCAATTAAATATTATGACAAAGCTTGATTTTTGAATACATATAAATTAATAATTTTGTTGACAAATTATTAAAAATTGTTTAATACAATCAATGTGCGACTAAAATAGAAACTTGAGTCATAAGAAACAGTATTATTAAATTTATAAAATTTGGAAAATATTATGTGTGAAAACAGGAATTAATTACGTGGACTAAACTTTGATTGCAACAGTTTTCAAGATTATAGAATAAATTAGAAATGTATGTAAGGTTAAGACGTAAAAGTCAATAATGATGCAGAATTATGCGATTAGGTAAATTTATATTTTGAAATATAACATTCATAGTAAAGTTGAAACTAACTTTAAACTAACAGCACTTTATAAATTGAACTTTATAAAAACAAATTATTGATATTTAAAGATTAACTAATGAGATGCGAAATATTATAGATGAATTAAATTAAGAATTCAACCGCGCTGATAATATCTAAATAGGCTCCAAGTGAATAAGCAATTTTGAATATTACATTAGACATCTCTGCTTAATTTCAATAACAATTTTAAAGAGATCATAAAAATTGTTCAAGTTTGAATGACATATCTACAGGTTAAAACTGATAAAATTTCTAAATGACGGCCGACATCTATCGTATAAAGCTAATGGAGCGCATCTTGAGTGAAGCGGCTAAAGAGGCTCAAAGAGACTTAAAATCAGCCTGAAAAGGCTTAGAAAATGTTCATGTCAATTTTCAAAGTAACTATATGCTGCACCTGACATAGACTCGTTTCAATTTTATTCATATTTCCATCTAAAAATATACTCTAATATAATATTTTAACAATATTTGTACTAGAAGACCCTATAAGGAATTATGTTATATTTAATTAGATTTAGTTTAAATATTTTTATGTATTTTTATTTCGGGGAGAGAATATAAAACAAAGGGTAAGACAAGCAATAATATGTGATGAGTTATTTTTTTACCTGTAAAAAAATGTAAAATTACAATTCTGAAAAGTATCGCATGTTTCTTGGATAAATACATGTTAATGTGAATCATTATTTTCAATATTTACGTTTTACTAAAAGAAATCATATTTTTCGATTTTTGCACACTTTTTCTTATTTTTCTTTGTTTATATTTCTTGATTTTTTTTTTCTGCATTAAGAATTATTCTAAATTCATATGAAGTAGATGATATTCCTTGGGAAATATAAAATGTATTTTTGTTTTTCTTATCTTCTTATTCAAAAACGATATTGTTCGTTTAGGTTATTTTAGAATAGCAGTATTTTTATCGCTAAAAATACATTGATAGTACATTTTAAAAAGAGATTCTTTAATTATATTTTTAAATTTACCTAAAATAAAGTTATAAAATATTCGGGATAGTTGTGAGATGTCTGAAACTGAGGTAGACTGTAATTATTTCCAAAGCATGATAACTAATCCACAGAGAAGATGTTGCAAATGATCCTTATCAAATTCATTTTCTCCCAAATGATAATATTACCATGAAAAAATTGTTTTTAACCGAGGTATTCCAGAATGTTAATTACCTATTGTGCAAACCACCTCGATAATCTTGATGCTTTATGAGATGTAATTACTTATAGAAGAATAAATGGAAGTCGGAAAGCTCCGGAAGTTGTGCTGTAGACAGATCTGCATAAAGGCAGCAGTGGTTATTGCGGGAGAAAGGTTTAGAGCTCATACAGTATTTGTCTCGAGATAATGCACGTCCAACATATCTTCGTGCGGGGGCGAGCAAAGTTATACGTATGAACGTGGAGGACGTTTTCGCGAAAACTCAGGGGAAGTTGTAAATTTGGTCGGTAACCCTCCCAATCCTCGTTTGATACATAATCCAAGAAAAGTCGAAGGTCTCCCGGAGGCGAATAAGTCGATTCTTGTGTCGTGTGTGCCTATCTTCCCCCTTTCCCCCCGTGTTTATCTCGACTGGTGTCGTTTCGATTCTCGTCTGCAGGAAGTGGCGTCAGCGGGCGGAAGACGCAGACCTCGATGTTTGTGTGCACTCGCTCGTGTGCTGTGAATGATCGAACGAGTGTGTGTAATTGTGTGTGTATGTGTGTGTATGTGTGTGTGTGTGTGTGTGCGTGCGCGCGCGACAGTGTCAGGTCGAGCGGAAGAACATTAAAGGCGATTTTCGGATCGTCATCTCGACGACGTGTATGGCGGGACTGGGACTATGGGCTCTTCCCAATCCTCCTCGACGCTTGCTATCTCCATCGTCTACCCCCCCCCCTCCTTATATGGATGCAACATGTCGCTGACTCTAGACTTGGTATTTCTTGGTTACATACTCTTACGTGAATGCGAAGATGCGTGTACCGACGTCTATTTACAGTTTCGCATGTACGGATTGTGACGGTAATTCACTTCGATAGCGACAATGTGAATTTTATCCAAAACTAATACATTGAGGTGTCAATTGTATTCGTTATTTGCACTGTCATTATTCTTTATATGACTGTACGGATAAAACTCGTGCAAATGAAATTTACTTGTCAAACGTACTTTAATATAAAATGACCATTGGAATTTGGGGCGAACTCAATTAAGTCTTATAATGAATCTAGAATTTAAAGATAAAAATATAATTTTATTTAAAGGTTATATTGCATCTAAAAAAATGTTTATTGATTTGAGGAAATTTCTTCTCTATTATTTTAATACTCTAAATAATAGCATTAATAATCAAAGAGTCTGATTAGGTTTTTCATTATTATTGTTATAATGTCGATAGATATTGATGAATAATTAATAATTTGATTAATTAATTAAAAATATTATTAAATAAGTTTATAGGGAAAATTTTTTTGGAATTAAATTCAACAATTTCTTATTGGCTGATATATGTTCAGACTCCTAAATGAAATATAATAATCAAGGTTACATGATTCATAGTTAGAATCAGTTATGGAAACTGGTAACAATAGGTATATTACATATCCCTATAGTTAGTTTCATTTTAGTTGTTGAACTTCTACCAGATATGGTATTAATACATTTGAGAAATTATTGTATAATTAAGCATTTTTTACTCTATCTACTGTACTTTATTTTTTTCATACAGCGATAAATTACATATAGATTATAAAATAAAAAAAAACCAGTCAAATAATTTTTAATTCTTGTAATTTTGTAAGCTGTGTGTTATTGTATAATTTCTTAATTAATGTATTCATAAAAGTAAAAAAAATTGAAAATTATAAAAAACATCAAAGGTTAAAAAAATAAAAATTTAATAGCTGATTATCATATTATTTTCAATAAATATATAATATATTTATCTTGTATTGTACATTTGTTAAAAATTTAAACAGAAAAATAATCTTGGGTTTTATTGGTTCTCATTCAATTGTTCAAAGCATTCAATCCATAACCATGTTTGGTTTTAAAATAAAAGTATTTCGTGTTACGAAATATCTTATACGCAAGTACTAATTTACTGCCCTATAAGATTCAGGATAGTAAGCTTTCGATATTAAACAGAAAATATAAAATATAAAATCAGAACAATGCGGGTGATCGCCCTTTAATATTCAGAGTATTGATAGTGAAGCTACGACATTGTTCAAAGTCCCCCAGAACCTGACTTGTGTAAGCTCCCCAGTGTTTAGAATCCTGTAACAATATTTTCTATAACTTCAAACATAAACACGGGATTATAATTTATGCAATCGAATCAGATAATTGTACAAACTATGTACTTTAATGAAATTCCTCTTGACCGAGAAACCGGGGCTACCACTGCTGCAGTCACGGGTACATTTCCACTCCGGTAAACACTGATTCACTTTCGCAGAAGCAAATTCCATATAAACACAAAATATGAGCCCGTGGAGCTTATGGCTTGTACATACAAGTCAAGGGTTGGCACGTGGGGGTGGGCGGGGGGGGTGGAGGTTACTTTAGCATCCCGAATTATATCTTCGAAGAGTAGGGGTGGGTTCTCGGGGTTTTCCCACGCAGACTCTCTCCCTCGCGTGGGCCCACCCTCGCACTCCTAAATGAAACTAGCGTTTTACGAGCCTTGAAATTTGGCAATACGCGTATCGATTGCTTACTTAGACGACGCGGGTGACCGTAAATTTGACCCGAGGATCACTGCACATACCCGGGGTACGTGTCGCCAAGGGGCTCGAGGCTTTATTTTATTAGGTTACGTCTCGCTCTTTCCGTGATATTAGTTGGGAAGATTTTGGTTTGCATTAGCTTTTATTGCGTATACTCTTGGGGATGTTATTGAATTAGTCCATGTATATTGCGCGCTTAAAAGACTGCGCAGACTTTCACAATGCCGCTTTACTTCTATGGCAACATTTTTGCAAATGATTCCACAATAAAACCATAATCAGTGATTCACGATAACTTTTTTTATGTTTTAGGTAAGTGGATGAAATTGGCAGTTTATTTCTTAAAGATCTTTGGTTAGCGTGAGTACATTGATTTCCTTTTTACTTTATAAATATTTAGCCAAATAATTTGGAATATTTTTTTTAACCTGTAAATATTGTTGATTTTACAGTACCGGTACTCTTTTTATTATTATATCAGGCAAATGTACAGTTCTTTTACATTCATTTTTAAAATAGCAAATAATTTAATTTATAATTTACTTAAAAATACTATTATGCTCAAAGTATATCATTATTTATATCTATTTAGCAATATTTTATTGTAATTGACATTTCGGTAATCCTTTGAATGACACAAGAATTAATAATTCTCTTATATATATAAGTATATTTTTATTATATTATTTAAAGATATTTTTGTTTTATTATTTTAGCAAGAACCCTTGATTAAATTTAAGAATTTATATTAACTTAAGTTTAAAAAAAAATATTGAATCTGTATTAGGGAGTCATTTGAACCGATGTCCAAGGATCTCAACACGATGATACCATTAAGTTAATTGAAGCTGGAAGATGTAAAGATCTTAAAGAAGCAATCGAATTATTATTCGTTGATGGAGTTAAGAGAGTGTAAGAGAGCTCTCGAGAAGGTATATTAATCATTGGAAGTAGTCGAAGCTAATGTCAAGCTTCGGAATCAATTCGTCAGTAGTAGAAAGGGATAATCCAGGAAAATCCCTGGATAAAAAAGCAGAGATAATTCAGAGTCAACGTCCCATCTTGGGTTGTTTTCTATCCATCCGATTCTCATTGGAGCCGAAGCAACAAACGATCGCGCACTCCAAAACACAGAGCGAGTGAGTAGGGACGCGAGCAAGGAACCAGAGCAAACCCAACCAAACCAAAGCAAGCACATCGATATCGTTACCTTGCTCCAAGATAAAGTTCTGCAAGATCGACAAGCTGGCTCTCGCTGGCCTCGAGTGCCTCTCTCTCTCTCTCTCTCTCTCTCTCTCTCTCTCTCTCTCTCTCTCTGTGCGTGCGCGTGTGTGCCCGACGTTGCAGTCACGCCTCGCTGTGTCAGATAAACCGCAGAAAAGCGCCATTGTTCTCAAGTAATCGGAGGCAGAAGCTCTCCCATTTCTCCGGGTTATACGCGTCTATGGCCAACTCGAGAGAGAGGGAGAGAGAGAGAGAGAGAGAGAGAGAGAGAGAGAGAGAGAGAGAGACGAATAGAAAATGAGAGACGATGGTCACAATTGTTCTCCAATGCAGTCGTTCCCTCCACTTCGTCCTTTCTCCACCTCGGTCGCCCTCTCTTTCCGAGTCGTTCGAGTACACGGAACGGGTGCCTAGCGTACACTTTATGTGAGGAGGGTTTGGGTAGGTGCGTGGGTGTGTGAGTGTGCACTTGTGTACACTCACAGAGCATTCAAAGTCACTGTCTGCTAAAGCTTACGGATGTGGTAAGAGAAATAGAGAGATATAAAGAGAGAGAGAGAGAGAGAGAGAGAGAGAGAGAGAGAGGCGGAGATAGGACAGGAGTCCGAGAAAGATTTAAAGAGAAAGCTGGGTGAAACTAGCGACAGCGAACAAGGGAAGAGGAGACAAGAGAAGAGACAGAGAGAAAGAGAGAGAGAGAGAGAAAGGGAAGAAAATAAGAGCTGCGGTTACACTGCGGCAAAATCGAGCGGGTAGCACTTATTTAAAATACTACGTCGAGGTGCTGAGGCTATTCGAGAGGACTTGATGCAGATAATATCTTTTTTTGACTTTATAACTTTAGGTTTGATATTTAAAGAGAAAGTTTATATCGAATGAATTACGAATAATGAATTAGCTAATACTAGTCTTATGGTCATTTTCAAGGAGTTATCACATAACGATTCAAGAGCTGGACCTTCTTCAAATGTCTTCTCGCAATTAACTCGTACAGCATCAATCTCCAAATATTTTCATTTAATAGTATTTTAATGTTTTTCATTATAATCCGATCACTGAGAACGATTTCTAAAAAATTATTCAAGGTTGAAATAAAAACGCTCACACAAAACAATTATTGTTACTACTACAATAACTATTATAATTATTGATTAATTCATCGATCAATTTATTCAGATCGATCTATATGATTTGTATTTATAAATTATCAAAAATGAATAAAAAACATTAATATAATTGCATCACAATGAATAATTTAATGTAAAATATATGAAATATTTATTTTCTATAATATGTGCTGGATTTGAATAATTAACATGTCAATAATAATCCATTAGACTTCATAAGACTTATGAATTATTTTTATACTAAATTGGTAACTTTATCAAAAGTTTTAATTTTTTTTCTTATTCTATACGGCAAGATAATTTAAAGTTGTGATTACAAAAATTTTAATTTTCACTTAGAATTCGTACAACTTTGAATACAGTGATTTTTTAACGCTCAATTGGATTATTGAAATTTGTTCCGATTCATGTATTTCACCCAATTCGAAAATTAAAATGACAATGTTTCAGAAGAATATTTTGATTTACTACGGATTAGCATGATGGGTGAAAGTGTTATTTCTAAAAATATAAGGAACAAGAAGAGAAACCTTTATTTTCATAAAGGCTTAAATGTATCTATTTGAAATCTGTAGTGCATGCTGTGCAATACAGTATTTTAAAAAAATTAGAATAGTACACTTTATAAATTTTTGAAAACCATACTTTATGGATATTATAGTTTATACTTTATACTTAGTAACCATAACTTATACTTTGAAAAAGAATTTTCATTCGTTGGAATTATATTTCAATTCTCGCTCAAATACCAATGCTATAAATACTTTTTAAAAAGTTATTTAGACAGTGATAAATAAAAACTCAAGCGAAATGGCGAGTTTTAGAATTTTTATCCCACTTCAAATACACGCAAGCAGGTAGACATGGATACACATTTTAAGAAAATAAGAGTTAATTCGCAAATTTAAAGAGCTCTTATCTTTCCTAAAGAATAAAGAAGAAAGAAGATAAAAGTCAAAGCATTAGCATCGCGCGCAAAGAGGAAAATGGGGAAGGAAAGAAGACGTCGGGGTTGTGGGGGAAGGGAGGAGTACAAGGGAGGGGGTGGATCTAGTTTAGCCGTCGCGTGCACTCGTGCAGAATTAACACTTTACAAAGCCAACAATGAGAGGGGAAGAGTAGAAGTAAGAGGGAGGAAAGCTCGACTGCCCCCTGCGCTCAGTTCCCGTGGAAGCACTAGGCTACCTTCCACCTTCTGCACCCTCCAACCCTTCATCCCCTTCATCCTTATATCTCTTCTCCTCTTCTCCAGCGCCACTAACTTCTAGCGTGTCGCCTCGTAACGGCAGCTTCTCACGTAAACTCCTGCTTGCGATATCAACCCAATACTGGTCCTTTATAGCTTCGAAGGTCCTTCGCGGACTTCTCATCTTTTCCTTCACATGCCTTAAACATGCGAAGGATCTGAAGGATTGATGAGTGTCACGTTTGCCAATCCACGTGGTGTCGAATCATTGCTACACCCGTTTCAAACTCGAGAATAAGGATTGCAATGAGAGTTGAGCACGTCGTTCAAGACCTTCCCTTAATCAGATGTTTCCTTTTAAGCAATTAGAGAATTTTACTTTTCCAAAAAATATTTCATACTCGTTTTTCAAAAATAATTGGTCTAATGTTATGGACTCTCCAGAAAGCTACATAATTGCTTGTTTTGCATATAATTTCGGTACTTAAAAATTTTAAGTGTACTTTATAAGATTTTTAATTTTACGATCGCGAGGAAAATCAGAATGCTAGTGTGGATTTTGTAATTTTTTCGTACAATTATTCTTAAAGATTCATTATTTAAATTTATATTATTACACGAAAGCTGCAATTTATTGTAATTTCGAAAACTTTTAACCAATGGCTGTAGTAAAATGAATAGATATTTAATAATAATAGAAATTTGGATTATAATTTTTACTATTAGATGCATTCATAGTTACGACAACTATATTAATAAAAAATTTTTTTTTTTTACGAAATATTTTTTAAACCATGCATAATGATTCATTTAAATCATTTTTAAAACTTCCTTGATAATCATATACAATTTTTATTACAGATATTTTGTTTATTTTTCAAGATTCATAAAATAGACTATTTATTCATTGAATTATAAATTTTATAAAACTAGCTTACACACTTTTCATTAGTTTTTGTTATTCTATATAATTATCCATTATTTTTATTCTATTTATAATGGGTTCCATTTTTCTATGTTTCTCAATTTCTCAAATTTTTTATTTATATATCATATTTATAGAATAATTATATTAAAGTAATAGGTAGTTTTTAATTTATACGTATTTAAGATTAAAGGTAACTAAAATATTTAAAAATCTAGTTATTTTTTATTATAAAGATAAGGTTAGAATTTATTTGAAAAAAAAAAATATTAACATATTAATAATAAAGGTAATTTAGGTAATATTATGCAATATATGCAACATATTAATGTTTTTATAAAAATGAATATTGATACAAATAAAGAAAGAAATATTAACTTACTATTTATCAAAATATTATTATGTAATTAATGGTTTTTTGTAAATATTTTTTTTTGTATTGTTAAAATATTACGCAATTAAATATTTCAAAAATTAGAAGCTAAATTCAGTTTCTCAATAAAGTTACACAAAGTTATAAGAAAATATTAAAAAATTTTGCGAAAATAAATAAACCCTGTAATTAAAATTATTTTGAATATAAATTATACCATATGAATTGATTTTATTTCTTCATAAAAGCATTTATTTTTAAATGCATTTTTATTGATAATATAAATTTTATTGGTTTAAGAGTACAGTAAGAAAAACTTGCGATTAAATTGATAAATAAAAAAATACAGTAATATAAGTTGGATTAAAACTTTAAATTAAATTTACATATAAACGATAGTTGGAATTTCACAATGTTTAATTAATAATATCGATTCATCAATTTATAATTATTTGATTGTACTTTTATAAATCGGTCGTCATTTACTAAAGAATTATTACAAACCAATCTGTATAAAAAAAAAATATATTTTAGTATTAATGATTATATTTTTTCAACGTTTCACGCATTTTTGACATTTTTTAAATTATTATATGACTTGAAGTTAATGATTTATATTTTTATTGAAATTATTTATGATAGTCCATTTCGCAACAGTATATAGATAAATTTTATGACCATTTTTTATTTTATCACTTTATCAAATTATTAGGATAAATTGTTATCAATATAATTTAAATTTTATTTTTGAATATTAATTGAAAAAACAATTAAATATAATGGAGAAATATATTTTGGTATATATCGATGATAGGTATATTTGCAGATCATTCATTTTACAATTTTAATTTAATTAATTTCTAATCAGTAGATTCTAAAAGGGTTGTGGAAGAAAATTGTTTTATTATTTGCAAGTAATCAGGAATGTAATTGCGAAGCACATTTTTCGATCAAGAAAACGTGACTTCAATTTCATCAGTCACGGCCGAATCTCAAGGAAGGAAAAAAAATAAATAGAGTAGAAAATAAAAAAGGAATTTGTTGGCAAGAGATTCTTACCTTTTCTCTACAATTTGCTTGATCGTTTCAGAGTAAGAGATCGATTGCTTGTAATAATAGTCAGGCCAATGAAAATAATCAATTGTGTGAGCGCAAGACGAACGATCGATGCCATTATTTAATTTAGAAAAATAGGGAAAAACTGAATTTTGTTTTTGTTTAATAGCGAAATGAAAATGAATATGTATATATTTACCCATATTTTTTTTTATAGTTTTCATATCTCTTTTTCAAATGTGGTTAGTAACATATTGTATTATTCAATTAAAAGTTTATATTTGGATATATTAAAGAATTAATTCCTAAAATTTGATAAATATGACTAAGCATTATTAATATTTTAAATATGTAGAAGTAAAAATTTATCCTTTGAAAACTATTATAATAGCTTTCACGTAATTTATTTATTTACGATTTACGAAGTATTTACTTATTCAATCTAATACGATCATTGAAATAGAAGTAGTTAAAAAAAAACTAAAATTAATGATTGTATTAATAAATTATATATCAATTATCAATTAAGAATAATATTACCGAGTATAGAATATAAAGATATAACATATCATAAAGGACAATCAGAACTATCGATTATATTATGTAGGAACATACTTTTAGAGATTATATAAAATATGATAGAAAACTTAAGTAAATAATATAAGAGAGATTAAATATCTATATGAAATACATTTTTTTTTTATTGTTGTAAATAATTTTTTCATTTTTCATTTATTTTTTGTTAAAAAACAATATATCGGAGTAAATATAGATGAGAGAATGATAGATATAAAATAATACGTCATTATTAAAAAAAATACAAATTCTGACATGAAAATGTTATTTATAATAGGTAAAATATTCAAAGTATATGTAAATTTTTAATTTATGGATGCTATATTTATTCTTATAGGTATGTACATGTGTTGCCCGCTTGTGTATTCATATATATTTTTTCATACTATAGCAACAGTTATGCATATGCATAAAAAAAATTATTTTTAAATTCATCTTTTTAGTTTTGAATTGAAAGTACATTAGTAAAACAACATCTTTGAATCACTTAAAGTCAGAATTTCAAAATTATTTTACAGTGCATATTCATTAATAATTAAATTTATAATTTAATTTCTTCGAATTGAATACACATATTATTCAATAAAAAAGTAATGATTTAATTGTAACAAAAAATAAAATTACAATATTGTATACCATTTGTTTTGAATATTGTATTACATAACTAATTGGCTTGGTGTGTGTAATAAGTAATGCAAGAATTTAATATTATCAGATGTCTAAGAATTGGATTCATTATAAATTTTAACATAAGTAGTAATAACTTGTTTTCCCATAATACCAGATGGGTACAATCAATCCATTGAGTTTAAAAAGAAAAACTTGTCTCGGGAGAAAAAAGCTCGAGTGCTAGTCGCTAGTCAGCGTTCTTAATGTAATAAACGGTCGACAATGCGGAATTGTGCGCAAGGCAAAACCGTACCGAAATAAAGCAAGAGAAATGACTGTTTTCTTTTTTTCTTCTTCTTTGTTGTGCACCTTTCTACATTTCTTGTTCATCTTTATGGGTTTTCACATACTTTATTCAGTAAATAATTACTCGTAACATGTCATTACTTTTATGCGGGCATTTAAGTGCGAAGGTCGGTCACTTGATATGCATCAAGTCTTTTAAAATAACCTTAATTATTTCATACGAAATTTATATATTTGTGAGTTTTATCGTTTTTACACTTTACATGTTTTAATTTTAATTTTCAATAATGCAACATTGACACATTGACAGAAAAATCCGAGATTTAAATTAATAATAATGATATGGATATTATTTAGGTTATATCTGTAAAGTAATTAAGAATACGAAAAAAAAAATATAAATCTATTTTACAAATTTAGTCAGTATATCGATTTTACTTTACTTTTAATGATGAAGATAATTTTAAATTAAATTTTAAGTTGAAAAAGATTATGAATAAAATTTTTTTTAAAATTTTAACTTTACAGAAAACATTGTGTAAAAAGTATATTTTGAATATAACTTAGAAATGCTCGACAACATTTAAAGTTAAGCCCTGGAATTTTATCATTTATTTTTCTTAATTTTATACAAAAACTTTTGGGCTTTTAACTTCTTTTGTCTTTTTTCTTTCGGAATGATTTGCACTCCATTCTTTTCTGAGTAATCCTTAGAACTCTGCTTTAGTTCGACTGGGGTGTACGTAATGAAAAGCTTACTTTATTTTCTTGGCGCGTCATTACCTCCAAAGATATATTTTAGATTTTGAGAATGATTTAAAGGGCTTTATAATTTAATGAGAATTATTTTAATTTCTTCGTGCTTTGCATAATTTTCTACATATGTTATCGGAATAATTTAAAAAAAAGTTTTTATTCATATGATTAAATGCGTTTGTTACAACACTACTAAATAAATCGCATTTATGATGTAGAAATTTTCATTGACCTAATATATTGTGTTTTAATATTTAATTTTCATTATAAGGCGTAAGATATATTGTATAAATAATGAAGTTAGTTTAAGTTGAATTTTTTTCATTAAATTTTTTTTTATTTTTAAATGGATTAAAATAGTGCCCTTAATCTTTTAAACGTATTTAAACCATTGTAAATTAAAATTGATATGAATATTCTATCAAAGGATAGATTGTCTTTATGTGCTATTAAATACGAAGGAAAATTTATTGATGATTTAATCACCAATTTAATTATCAATTATCTCATTAAGAAATGTTTTTTTTTCATATGTATTCAGTATTCTTAGAATATTAGTCAACGAGTTAAGCTGACTCATGTAGGAGAGAAAAAACTAGTGCCAAGTTTAAACTGCCATGCGATGTATTTCGTACAAGTGTTTTATGAGTCACAAAGCTTCGTTAACGTATAAGTATATGAGTATAAAAACGTGGCGCCTCTCGTAAAATAAGTACGAAATCATGAATAGACACTCGGCGGGAGTAGTAAGTCCCGTGAAGAATTCCACAGAACGAATATCCGGGGATCGCGGCGTGGCGCGGCGGGGGGGGGGAGTGGAGGAGGAGGAGGAGGAGGAGGAGAGGGAATGCCACCCCCTCCCGTCCGATCAAGTAGCGTGGAACAATTGTAAAAGCGCCCTCGGCCTCGCTCGAGCGGGGGAGTTTTCCAATAAAATTTTTCCCCATGCATCTCTATTTAGAAGACCGTCCTTGTCGCCTGGGCTGCTCTTAAATCTCCCCGGTGTATCCGAGGGGCAGGGGGAAGTGGGCGAAAGTGGAAATGAAGAGCGCAGCATCACGTCGCTAGGTTTCATTGTGCCGCATCCGGCATTGATCACGTTCCCTCGGGTCGGTCTAATTACGCGCGTTTGTTCACTCCAAAATGGAGTGGGAAGGCGCAAAATGTCGATGCTAATTGCCCGTTTAGGCGGGCGCCTCAAAGTCCACGTTGTTGCGTTGTTACATTACTTGTGGCTTACGCCTGGGATACGCGCCGCTTTTGCCGATTCCGTATGCTTTTGCATTCCATCTCCACTCGGCCCCTCGGCCCCTCGGCCCCTCGCCCCTCCCAACCCCGCTCAAGCCCTCTCAACCCCCTCTAAACCCCTCTAAACCCCTCTACCCTCGCCACACCCTCTTTCACAACTCGATCCCTCGTTGTGCTTTTATTTTCTCAGTGCCTCCTTTCACGGACGCGTTTGCTCACATAATGGATGTCCACGTGATGGGAATTCACGAGGTGAACTGCCCAAACCGTGCAATACACGGAGACGAGACCGGGGAAATACTGACATTCTAAGTGTCTCAGAGCCATTGCTTTATTAGAGTAATTTTTTTAAATTGAGTCAATATGAGAGATTCGGTAAAATGAGACGCCACATCTTGTGAATCATCAATGAAATAATACTTGAAAGAAGTAAAAATTACTTCGGCAATACAACGAATTGATTAAAATATTTTTTTATTCAGATTAAAGCGCAACAAGTCACATTAATTTAAAGTAATAATAAGCATTATTTCATTCAATTTAATTCTCACTCCCTTAGATTTATCATTAAATGTTTATAATAAATTTCTATAAAATCTTATTTGTCCGTAAGTATAAAAAAATACGCTAACTTTTAATACAATACGTTATCTTATTGCTGTTAGAATAATGTATAATTTTCTTCTCAATTCGATTAAAATTAATCAAACACTATTTTCACTTATAAACATTATGCTCCCGATATTCTACGAAATTTCATTCTTTAAAATAATAAATATAAATTACTAACACATAATTTATTAGTAGTTTCTTATTTACATTTACTTTTATTATGTAATTAAATAAAATATATTTATTTTCTTGAACTTTTATAACTTATAATAAAAATCAATCATATTCTGTATCATCACCTTGTCGTTTCACTTTTGGTATTAAATTTATATTTCAATTCAAGTGAAGCTAAAATTCTCATCATTAATTTAAATCTTATTATAATTTTTTTATTATTATATTGAAATTATAATTTCAACTATAATAACACTACAACTTTTCTAAAATATCTCATTACGTAGTTGTAAAGTAATATTATATTTTAAAAATATTGTGGTGATGAATCGTTAAATTTTTTTTAATTTTTTAAAGTCAAATTTTAATATCTTATTCAAATTACTAATATCTACATACACACACAGATATTAGTAAATTATATAATGCAATAAAAAGAATTTCATTTTTAAAGTAAAAATTCTAAATTTTATTCATTACTTTGTACTAAAACGATATTAGAATAAAAACATATAAAATATTAATATAATATTATAAGGTGGAAAATATATTAAATAAAAATATGATATTTATAAAATATTTTTTGTATAATTAAAAAAGCCTTAAATTATGTAAATGATTTAAAAAATTTGAAAGTATAAAATCTTTTGAGTTTAAAAAAAAGGTAATATGTAACAAATAGATTTTTTGCATATAAAAATTAAAATAAAAATATTTATAATATTTTCTTCATAGTAAATTTCTGAAATTCCATACTTTTTTTAGGAAATAGGGTATTAAAACTAATATTTCAAAAAATATTTATTTCTTACAAATGACGTTAACTTATATAAACAGTAAAGAGAATTTTTTTTTTTTTTTATATTTTTAACACATATGTTATAATTATTATAATTTTTATTTATACACCAAATTGATAAAAAATATTAATGATATCTATAATTGTATCTTGTTTATTTTGTGTATAAAAATATGATTAAAAATTTTTCTGACGAATAAGGTGTGTAATAAATAAAAAAATTAAATCTCTATCGTACGTGAAAATTTTTTTGAACAAATAAATTATTATTATTATTATTGAATTTAAAAAATACAAGTAAATATATTTACATAAAATATTTACATAAACAGTAAAAAAAAAAAAAAAAAAAAAAATTGAATTTATTATTTTAATCAAGTTCTTATGAAATTTATTATTTACATGAAATTAGTAATTATTTTTCTGACACTTCTCTTAAATATATAAAAATCATTGAATTAAGAATTCAAATGGTATAAATAATAATTTGATAATGTATTTCGTAGTACAATTTAGAAAGCACTTGATGAAATCGCTTTTATAATACATCTTGTAGTACAGATGTATTTTATTTCTGGGTTTGCCAACTCAATAGAAATTGCTAAGATTATTGATAAAACAGTGCACGTGAATAGCATCACGCTGAAACAGCTCCGCAAATGCTTCTTGACACAAATGAAAAATCGTAAAGGGAATTGCTTTCAATGCCCGACCCCCTCGATTAGCAATACGAAATCCGATTTCATATTTTGGACAAAGTTTCCGGGATGCTGCTGGTTCCCCTGAAACTAGGAGGGTAGGTCTCCGATGCACCATCAATGGCATTTGGCCTTTGTCTCGCGCATCGACGTGTCAGCATCCTCTGGTGCGTGCCTAATAGACCGTGGCGGGGGTGGCGGGGGTGGCGGGGTCTCGATAGGGCTTATCAACTCTTTAATTCAGGAGAGGAGGACTGCATTAGCTGCACGTGTAGAGCCGTCCCCAGTGTGCATTAGCCCGGAGTCTTGTTACCAAACCCGATCGATGTGTGCACATCGCCGGCAAGGTCGGGGATGTCGCCGGCGCCTGTCACAGGGTCATAGGCCTCCTCCCCCCCCCTCTCCACCTACTCCTCCTCTTCCTCGTCCTCCTCATCCACGGTCTCCGGTAAATACCATCCAGGAAGTGAAGTGCCCGAGTGAAAATAATGCCGCCGCCGGGGGAATGTTTAATCCTAGGGAGCCCTGGCAGCTTCATCGGGAATTTCGGTCTAATGTGCAACTTTCGAAAAACAAAGGTTGCAACCTCCGACGTTTAGGGGATGCACTGCTCTTTAGCGATAATAAAAGCTCGGAAGCTTGGAATTTCAATATTAACTTAAAGGAACCCAGCCAGCCAGTAGTTGTAGTCCAGCTTACACGGTTGTTTAAGTTACATTCTATATTATCAGTGGCTGGCTGGCTATCTGTTCTAGTTTAATTTATAATAAATAATAACTATAATTTTCCTGCATTACTTTTTTAATCACAAAAGAATTTTTAAATTTTTTCTTTTATTTTCTGACCGTAGCAATAAACATTTTTTTTTAACCAACCATGTAAGGATATTAATATTCTACTCGTAGGTTACTGTACAAAAAATAACTGGTGAATATAATCTTAAATGAAAATAACAATATCAATTAATAATTCAAGAGTTCACAATTTCTACATTTAATAAATTGAGTCATTTAAATTTGAACAAAATAGAAATTTGGCTTTCTACATATTTCTTTCTACATTATGAATAATGCTTTTATTCTAATAAATTGAATCAAATTCCTAATAAAGTTTACTTGGAAATTTTCTCTAATATATTACTTTAAAATGATTTTTTAGATTTGTGGTAACAATTTTCTGATTCTACTAATCATTTTAAATATTTGCATTTAAAAAACTATTGAACTCGTTGAACAAATTATAAATTGAATTTTTTACTGGTTTTACAACAATGGATCATCAGTAAATTTCTATCGATTGTATTCAACTTCTAATGAGAATAAACATGAAATTATTGATTGCTGATATTCATAGTTTGAATTCATACTGATAAATCATTTTTAAAGCATCTAAATACAAATATAACTAAATATACAAATTGTAGTATAGGGTAACTATAATTTGCATGGATGAGACATAAAAATATGTAAGCTTTGTATCTCATACAATACAAACTATTGACACACAGTGGATTATGCGTTAAAAGTTCTTTTTAAATTATATACCAGTAAAACAAAAATTTTATATAATTATTATCAATGTTTTCTATTATTATTTCTAGTTTTTATATTTTTAAAGAAAAATTTGAATAATAAAATTATTTTGTGATTTTTATTACCTATTACTTCACGATAAAAAGATTTTTAAAAATATTTTCAAAAAATACTTATGAATATAAAGTGGTACTATAACGTAAAAACTTTGTTCCAACAGAGTAATTATTATAAAAATTTCAAATTTTATTTAAAACAATAAACTATAATAATTTAAATAAGTATCATATGTCATACATAATATAAGTTAAAAATTTTTTTTATAATTTTTCAAATAAAGTTTTATTGATGTACTAAAAAAATTGCTAACAAATGAATTTAAAATATATTATTAATATATAGCTTAAAATAAGAGAGAACTTAACACAAATGAATATATATATATATACATAAATAGTTATAAAGTATAAATAGTTTCTCTACTAAAATTTAATTAAATTTTGCAAAATTTATATATAATTAATTTATATTTCAAAATGTACAAATTTATATCTCAAAAAGATTCATTTCTTTATCGGTAAAGTACATTTAAAAAATTCGATCAGAGCCCAGTGAATACAATATGCTAATTAGATTCATTCTATATTTACAAAATTTTGGAACAAAGAAACTTTTGTTAGCTTTTTATTAAACATTTTTTTTAAAAGTAATTCTCTTTAAATTATACTCTTATATTTTAAATGATAATAGAGCTTTCATAGTTTCCATAGTTTTTTTCAATTTTTTTTTTATTCAATTTAAAGTGGGTTAGTTATGATTAGCATCTTGTGCGTACACATATTCGATATTATGAATTTTTAAAACAAATTTTAATTTCTGCTAAAAATAGAAATTATCTTATGAATTTATAAGAAATATAAATATTTATTGTAATTTAAGAGTATTTATATACCAAAATTAAATTATGGATACACAACACTTATTCAAATATTGAATTATTTTTTATAATTTAGAAAATATATAATTCAGAAAGACATTCTTATGATTAGATTTAGTTATTATAAAATATAACCATCTTAATATACAACAAAATTTATTCAATATGAAGTATTGGTTCAAAACATATTTGGACATGTTATTCATGAGAAAAAATTTTATTTACTGAATAATTAAACGGTTATAAATGTACCCAATGTTTATTACGAGTTATTACGAGTTTCAAGATTACAGAGCGAGAGATAGAAAAAATTAAGCATCCCCTTCAAGATTTTTCCTTGTCAAGAAAAAGATAATATTCTCTGACCTTTTCTTTTATTATTGTACCTTTTTTATATTAGTTATAAGGACTGGTTAAATGCGTTTGCTATTGTTATTTAACCCTTGTATGATTTTATGTCTAAACCATAGCTTGATTTTTTATATTTAAATATATAATTTGTACATCTTTTTAATTTATATTATATTTAAATCAAGTAAAAATAAATATGTATGTAATATAAGGAAGAAATCATAGGTTAAAGTTTCTAATTTTTCTATAGCTTTAACAAAAATTAGAAGAAATTAGTTTTATCGTAGTAATTACTGAAAAATAAGTACTCTTCTGTCATTTTAGACAGACTATTTATTGGTGAATTTTTACAACTTGATAGAACTACAATTGACGTTATATATTTAGAATTTTAAACAGCATTTTTTAAATATAAAAAAAACTCAATAAAATTTTTCATCTTGTAGTAAAGTTTTTAAAACTTTATCTTAGTTAAGAATTCGGATGATAAAGTAAATTTCTAGGGACGAAAAAGGATTCATTAGAAGGTTATGACCAGTAGGCGAATGAGCCAAAACAGGTTAACTTGGATACAAAATTGCTCATTTTCTTGAAATTATAAGCATATACATGTGTGTTTGTCCAGGATATTATGCGTATAAAAAAGTTTAATCCTAAAATAAACAAGAATAATTTTACTAAATACAGTATATGCATAAGGTAGTATTTTTGCAATATAATCAGATGTCAGTAATGTTCTCATCAAATAATATATTTAAAATATTTTAAGTAGAATTCATATAAATCTAGATAAATTTCATTTCACTCTCATCAATACAGTTTATCTTTGTATTTAATACGATGCCGCCTATGATTATCACTTCACAAAAACGTTAGAAAATTTATTTTCGTTTTGAACCTAATTTAAACTCGGTGTAATTGATAATGTTAGTTAGGTGTTAGTTAAATTACTTGTGAAAATGTGAGGCGCGCAAACCCCGACTCTATAATTAAATATACCAATATCGAATATCTTGGGGTGTTCATTGAAAAGCGTCTAATTATTGAAATAAGGCCTCTATATTTGTTTGCCTGCTTCCTGGAGATTTATTAATTTCTAATTTTTTTTAATATATCGTTAAAGCCTTAGATGAACTTGTGCTTGATTGAGACTGAGTATCAGAGTTGAAGATGTGAAATGCAAATACTGATCGATATGGTGCTCAACATCTAAATGCTTCATCAGAATATCTGTAATCTTATTCCTCGATCTCGTTTGATCACCTTGACCTACTCACTCACGGATTAATAAGAATATACCCTACTGCTAAATTTGTACCTGAGATCCTTTTTCTCCTTCACGCCTACCTGAATTTTCAGATGAATTTAAAATTAAAACGAAGCGTCGGGTTTTTTTCTACGTCACAACTCGTTTTTGCAGCCTTTGTATGTTTATGCACCGTATACCACGTATTGTTGAACTCACTATATACAATGCATTTGATTTTTTTTTTTTTTTTTTTTAAACAGGATTCTTATGCAAATAAAGTCTATAGCTAGTTTATTACACGTTCTTTCTTATCCTTTTTTGCGATATGCTCCAACTACACTCTCAAATTTTATTGTCTTTCCCATTTAAATTATGAAATTTAAGTATTATTAATTGTTTATCTACTCTTTGTGCAAAACAAGGAAGTCAAATTCCTTTCAATAATTATTCAATTCATACACTTGGATATGTCATTAAAGGTTATTCTCGAGACTTTTTATCCTATAGAGGCATAATATATGTAAAAAATTGTTGAAAGGCCAAATGGAACGAAGACGTTTTATTTACGGTATATAAACACTTATTCAATTTCACGATACAAAATACAAATGACAATGTTGAATTAAAATGTAAAATGCGGTGTGCTTGAATGCGTGCAGTGTACTAAATGTAGATTTAATGATTTGGTCGTAGATGCAGTTCAAATGTGTTTTTTATACCATAAGTTTCATTTCTTTATACTTGGATTTTATGTGCATGCTTTATTTTTAATAAAACGAGTATAATTATTATGAATTAAGTAAATAACAGACAATTCACAAAGTAATTATGAATGATTATTGTTGATATATATTGTGACCGATAGTTTGGAATAATTTTATGGGTTTGAGTTGAGTGAGTTTTACAGCCCTTCCACAGAATAAACGGAAGCATGAAGATGTTCCCCGATCGCTATTTTGACAGTTTGGTTTGTTTCATTTCGAATGGACCCAAGATCGTACAAAAAAAATTGTTCAGAGAAAATAAATGATTTATAAAAAGAGTTTTCAGTCTTTTTCATAAAATATCCTTTGAATATTTTATAAAATGGTGTCGAAATCTGGAAATCATTGCCGGGAGAAGATTTTCAATGTCAAAATGTGAATTTTGTTAATAGTTTAATAAGGTTACTATATCAATAAAAGCATCTATTTATTGTAGATAAATTTGAAAATAAAACTATATGAAATTTTGATAAAACATGTATAAAGTTTTTCGCTTTTGTGTTAATTAAAAATAATCTGAACGGGCATTTTTGTTTGAAATAAACGATTTTTAGATACGAATTATTTCAATTGTACGTTATGTTATTTCGGTATTGCATGAAATAATTATTATAAAGTTCAATAGAATTTCTATTTTAAAAAATGAATATTAAGAGGGTTTAATAAATATTTTGAGTTATATCATAAAATTGACAAGCCTATATCTAAAAAAAAAATTGAAATTCATAAATTTATGTGCTTTTATTGAATCACGATGACAGATAGGACAACCAATATTATGCATGTTTTTGAATTTTAAATTTAACGTAACTCTTATGTATAAAAATATATTTATTTTATTTTTATTTAAAAAAATCTATTATTTTAACAATACAACAGATGAAAAAAAAATTCACCTTTGGAGAGAAGTTTGTATTTCACCTTGTCATTTGGAAACGAGTCTTTTCAATCGCTACACCATGTTTTCCTAACGAAATTTCAATGCGATATTCCCGTGTATTATTACGTTTTAGCACAAAACATGTTTACCAGAGGAACAAATGCTTTTGCTCCAAACAAGCAATAGCATATTTGTTCTCGAAGAAACATCTCCTCTTGCATCCTTTTAACAAAACTTGTGGAACCACGGGAAGAGGAATGAATGGCGGAAAAAAGAAGTAAAGGGGTCGAAAAAAGATGTTGGTTACATTCGCGGAAAAGAGAGAGGGAGAGAGAGAGAGAGAGAGAGAGAGAGAGAGAGAGAAAAGTGTAGGTGTTTCCCAGAGTTTTAAAATAAAAGTGGGATATAAGAAAGAGAATTTCCGAGAACATTAATTATCCCGAAATATTATTTGCGCATCCATCAACGTCTGAGCTGCCGCTTGCATTCCTTATCGCGCCCACACCCGCGCATAAAATCGTCCGAACTGACGTTTTTGCAATTTTACTGCTGCCTCCGGCGACTGGCAAACAAACGCCCGCATCTTCCTTTTCCTCTTCCTCTTTCTCTTCCTCCTGTCGTCTATTTCTTCTTTTCCTCTTGATAAGACATTCGTTTCATTAGAGTTGCGCCTCTTCCAGATGACGAGTGTCTCATTAACGTCAATATTCGGCTTTCACCCCCCGATTTCGTTCGTTAGTCAACGTATCGAATGTACACGTCCCCTCCCCTCGATTTTATCTTTTTTCAATTTTCTATATTGGAAGGAAAATGAATTGTCTTATTAATTCGATAGGAAAGTCATTGATTGGAAAATTGGGTAAGCCGTCAATTTATCCCTTAAAAAATGAATGATAATATTTATGGATGGTGTTTTGAATTAAAAATTGAATTTTTTCTCTTTAAATGATTTGAAAATAATTTTTTTCAAAAACTTGAAGGGATTCACTCCTGTATATTTAATTTATGATTTTGTTTTTTGTTTGTTTCAGGTAAGCTAAGCATATAGAAATGTTTGTTTAATCCTTGATAGTAAGTATTAAAAAAAAAAAAAAGAAATTACATCAGTTTTAAAATATTCGTAGAATTTTTTAAAAAAGTAAATAAAATTATCGGCTAGACGATTTTGTTAGGTATTGAAAAAATAGGGCCCAATTAAATGTTTGCGATTACAAATTGAAAAGCAATAGTGAATAAATGAATTATAATTATATTAGCAGTATTATCTTTTTATATTATTGCAAAATAGATTAAAAATCATTCAATTTTACTTAAACAACTTGTTCAACGCCCATTGTCAATAAACGTAACGGAATGACAATAGCAGGTATTACGTAGTAAGTTGAAAAGTCTCTATAAATCTTTAGATATATTTTGTGTTGGAAATATTCGAAAAGCAATATTTAATTACATAAAAAACTTCTTTAAAAGTTTTTAGTAAATTTCAATATTATTATTTTTTTTTTTTTAATATAGAATAGCTTGCATTTTCGCCCTGTACAGTATGATCATAAAATCATGTTTCTCGGATCAAGTATTTTCTTCAACGTAATAAAATTTGAAGTTAAAAAATGTAAGCAATAGTGTTTGTATGTGATTTAGAAGAACTCTTTCACGAGTAACTCCAAAGCAGAGCTTATGAAACTTTGACTTCAACATTTGCAAAATATTATTAATAATAGCGGGATTACATCATGCATTAATATTAACAGAAGAACAACGGGAATGGGAGCAGGTGATGGGATAATGACAGTTAAGTAAAAGCGGTGTCTTACATAATGCAATTGAAATAGAATAAGGCTTTTGTTGTTAGTAAGAAAGGCCGAGAGGGCGACAGAATCTGAATGAGACTGTGAAAGTGAAGCGTTTGCCCCGCGTCCGTCGAGGAGATACCCTGGGTTTTCAATTACAGCAGCAGCGGCATCTGGAGGTCGATAGTGCCTAGGAACGCGAAATGACAACAGCCCCGGAGTGTGAAGGGTATCGTCTGTCCGCCTGTCAAGAAGGGTGAACCGGGGCGGTAACAAAGAAGAAGACGAGTTTTTTGGAAGAGCGGGAGGGAGCGGAAACGAAAGTGAAGTGAAGCAAGCCTCTTCTGCGAGTTCGTCACCCTCGCGAGAGACAATGTCGTGGAGTCACGGGAGCAAAGGTCGTCGCGCTTTATTTATTGTGTCGGTGGATTTTCCCTATGTGTGTTACCATCCGCGGATACCAAGTATTACGTTTAATTGCGACCACAAAGGGTGAGGGGTGCGGAGTGAACTCCGCTCCTTTACCGCACTCCCTTGTTTTGATATTGTTCTTCGCCTCTCTCACCTTCGTCTCTCACTAGTCTTTGAAATTAAATTGCCCGTTCGAATTTGACCCTTTCACTATTTTCATTTCAAGTTGTTTAATCATAAAGAAATTTGACTTCCGGTGCTAGAATCTCTTTACTTATGCATGCTCTTTGTCAATTGTGAACGAAGGTGTCGAGAAATTGTTTAGGGACGCGGATTTGAACGTAATTTGATGAATTGCTTATACAACATTTCAGTTCAATCATTTTAATTACTTGCATATTTTCTTGACGAATGCACGTTTGCGTAATATTTTAAATCTAATTTCTATCTGTATTATTAACAGATAAAAATATTGACCAAGAACAATGATAATTTGCGGCGATGCGTTTAATTAATACAACCATTTAACTTTGTGATATATAATTTTAATTAAACAATTCGATTAATTAAACCATCATTCAATTAAAAATATATTTTTACATCAGCACTTATTTATTGCTTTTTGCTGACTATTTGTTATAATTTTATTCTACAACTAATTGTTCCTTTTTTTTTAAATTTATATTGTCGATATTAATTTATGTGATGGATATTGTATATAATAGTTCTCAAACAATATTTAACATAATTAAAAAATTATGTTTTATTGATAATACCAAATAAACAAATTCACTTGGCTAGTGTTCGTATAACTTAATTGAAGAACAATCAACTGTGCTTATCATAATAATAATAATACAAAGCACAAATTGTCTTCTACATAATTCTTTTTTTTTATTCTGATTTGTTTTTATATCTTTATCGTAGTTCTCATTAATAAAATTTGTACAGATCTTAAAAAATATATGAAAAGTTAAATTCAGCTTACGCATAAAAAACATGTATCTAAATTAATCATAGAATATAAAATTTTTTTTTTAATATTCAATTATCAATAGTTTTTGAAATTTAGAAATTTGAAAAAACTTTTGATCAGTCTTAACATAATATTTCTTTATAAGTTATTTGGATTATGTTATTCAAACAATAATGATACATAATTATCTTACTTATTTTAAATAAGTAATATGTAGCAAATAACAATTCATTGTTAAATATGCTATTAATTTAATATTACAATTATATTTTTTAATTAATTTAAAATTTGAAAAATCAAATGAAGCTAAAATACTTTTCTTTAATTATTTGAAAATAATTTTAATATTCGGTGTAAAACGTTTCTTTTATTATGGTTTTTAAATAGAAGCATGAAAATAAAAATATTTAGATGTGAGTTTGAATGTTTAGAAATTTTATTTAAATAACTCTTAATAAAATATAAAATAAAAGTTATTCGTTTTAATTAAACTTTCTAAACAAATGTTTGAAAACCTTTTTGAATTTTTTTTTTTTAGAAGAAGTGGCATTCAAGATTTTTGTATTAAATTCCATTTTTAGCATTCTATTATTATATCGTTTTAATTAAATGTCAATGTTTAAAGGTTGGAAACATTAACCAAATTCGTTTCAATTATTATTATTATTATAATTATTCTTTTATAAATTAATTGTTGAGAAACTTCTTTTGAATATCTAATGAAGCTCATTTATTTTTTAAAACAACTTCTCTGGATAAAGTTTAATTATAGAAAACCGCAATCAATAAAAATTATTTTATGTTTCTAGATCACGGAAGTTAATATTATAAATGAGTGTGACAGACTCCAAGCAAAAATGGTTTGATAATGCCTCCGATTATATTAAATTCTATTTTAGAATTATAACTTTAAATTGAATTCATCATGTTTATGGATGGATTATGAAAGTGTGTGAGCTCGTTGGTAGAGGTTGCAATGGAACAAGTTCATTGTTATTTATTCAGACTTGTCGACCTATATTCGCTTTTCGAATTATTATTTTAAATTTTGTAAGGTTGAGCGCGTGCCGTAAGAGCATTTTCACTTTTAAAGTGTGCGCATCACGTAACAACGTTATTTAACATTTTACCGAAACGCAAACACATTATTGCCGGATGCTGCGCGTAAAAAAAATTGGAGAATCAGCTGACGCGGCTGCTTTCTCAGATTAAATGATCAAGAGATCAATGAACAAGAGGTGGGCGGAGATTGGGGGGGGGGGTGTTAGAGTAAAGGAGGGATGATCGGGACCCCTTAAGTTTAAATAATAAACACGGAGGGGTGGTTTAATCGGCATCTCATCTCCCCGGTGATGAGTGTGCTCGGTGCTCAGCATGCGGGTCGTTAAACACGTGGTCCAGGCAATGAAATTTGACACGAGGCGATGCGTCATTTTATATGAAATTTAATGTAGTAGGCGGAGAGGCGCATGCGTGAGATCCTACGCTTCCAGAAGAATGCGGCTGTTTAATGGCATGGTGGATCCTTTTACGAGTTCTTCCTCGCCCCCCCCCCGCAACTTCTACCCCACACACCCGTGCCGAGACCCTTAAAACGCTCGTGTGTGTGCGTTGCTTCGCCTACGTTTTATTGGCTCCTCTTCTCCCACACTTTGGTCGCTATTTCTTTTTACGGGAAAATGCAAGTTTCGTTAAATATTTAAGCGCGGCAAATTTTAAAACCACGTCTTACCTTCTTTTTTTATCACTATTGCCAATCGTACCCACGCTTTTTATACCTGTGCAATGGCAGATATTCTATTTTACATCACCCTTGTTCGTCCAATTAAATCAATTTCTTTCTTTATTGCCTAGCCCATTTTATAATTCACATAAATAATGATTTCACGTGAATTATTTACGTAAATACAAGGATGAACGGGAAAATTCATGCTTTAGTAATCGTTTAAAACTCATTTAATTTAATGTCACGTGTAATATACATCTTGTACTACAATGGCAAATTAATTCATTACTTCTACATGTGAACAAATTTTTATAGAAAAATTAAGTGAGTTTCAACTGAATTACATTTAATTAAAATATTTATCTAAAGTTTTGAATACATCCACACCATATAACGTATCTGTTTATACTGATAATCGGAATTGCTTAAAAATTATAATTAGAAAGATTAATCGGGAAGTTATTTTTTATCCATATGCCTCATTTTTTCTAAACATTCAATTTAAATAATATTGAGCCAAGTAAAATATTATTTAAATAAATAGTAAAACAATGGTACTAAAATTAAATATTAATTAAAAAAGTATTTAATTATAAATTCACTGAAGTCAGGTATAATACCAACTCTGGAAATTTTCAAACTTTCAAAATTAACATTTCAAAACAGTTTATGTCATTCTTAAATGCACAAATATCAGAAATCATATGGGAATATTCAAAGTTTATCCTATTTAAATTTGAAGTATTTTCTATTTTATAACTAACTTTCACGACTTTAATTTAATGAATTTACACATTTTACAATTTTATGTTTGTATATAATTTATTCTAATGAAAAAGCTTTAAAATCAACTTGCTAAATAATAATTCAAAGTTCCACCCAAGTTTAAATTTGGAGAAATATGAAATATCAAAATATTAAAATAAGTTTCTAATTAACTTTTTTGAATTGGAAATACTTTTAATATAATGTTTTAATGTAATACAGGTTCTTATATACATCCTTTTAATAACTTCTGTATGTGTGTGTAAGCATCTGCACATTATAAATATGCGTCAATAACATATGATCTGAGAGAGATAAAATATATTACACTCTATTACTTAACTACCAATTATAACTTTTATAAATGTACCATTAGTGTTTTATGAATGAAGCTTCTTTATTCAATCGATTGATTCATATTTATGATGCATTTTGCTGTTAAAAAAAATTATATTTCTCTAGTATATTTTACTCATGACAATAATTATAATGTATCATCTATTTTTTTTTGTTGAAATTTCTACTTTTGATCATTGTATAAAATAAAATATTCATTAACCTGGTTCATGTAATAAAAATCCGATTTATTCGCACTTTTTTGCTTTGGAAACTTTAAAATAAATATTTTATTTATTTATTTTGTACATTCTTTTAATAATAATTTGAAAATAAATGCTAATATAAAGAAAAAATATTAAAATTTTCCCCATAGATGAAGTTTGAATATTCAACGCTGATTCTAAAGAATTCTAATGAAAAGTTCATTCGATTGAAAATAATTTTATTCAGAAATAATGAATATTCAATGTTTTAATAAAGCATTTGTATGATAAATTATATTTTTTATAATATAATTATAAATTAAAAAAAAATTTTTATTTCTGCTGAATATGTTACTATTTGTATAAATATTTTCATGAACATTACGTTCCCAAATAAATCATATATTTCTAAAAAAATTTTAAATAATTTTATAAGAATTAATAATAGTTACTAAGAGTAAGTTAAAAAAATAAATTCAAATTTGATTGTAAAACGTGTAATATTTTCATATTTTAATAATTATCAATTTAATTAATTTAAAATTTTTTACTTCAAGTTAAGTTCATTAGTCATATAGAAATATTATGTCTATTGATATTTTGTAACGCTTACATGTACGTCGTCATCAATACATCATTTTATTTAGCCTCACATCATCCTTATTTATATAGAAAAACATGTATGCAAAATATTTGCAATAATAAGTTATTAGTAGTAATTAAGAAAGAGATAAATTATACAAAAAAAGAAAGAAGAAAAATTATTAACTTTGGTGTTTTAGCTCAACCCAAATTGTTTCAATAATTTTTTCATTTTCCATTATTCTGCACAAACACATTGCGATATGTATATAACTCTTACATAACAATTATCATTGTATGATAAAGTCCTGATATTATTTAAATTAGATTTTTATGAATTATAAAAATAAAGTAATCTTAGCACTAAATTTATCGTAAAATTATAAAATTATATTAGCAGAAAATAAAATATCCTCATGTATTTGTCAAAATTACGTTCAACCTATAAAAATGATTAAATAAAAAGTACGAGATGCTATGAATAAGATCTGACCGTCGTGTTATAGTGATTTGAAAGTATTTTTAATTAAAATGCTGTATTGAAAAATATTGTTGCACATTTGTCACGCAAATAAAATTTTTTATGAAATCATGTTTGTTTTCTATTAGAGTACATTGTCGGGCGCTAACAAAAACCGCGAATAAATATTATTTTTAACAATTTGTTTTCAAATATAATCTTTTTGAAAAAAAGAAGAAGGTAGAGCTGGGCAATGCATGTGTTGCGTTAAACTCACATGCAATAAATTAAACGATGAATTCACACACGCGTACACATACACGAGCAAGGAGTTTGTTTTTGGGCATGTTCTGGCTCAAAGCGCCTGGAACGAATCGGCCGTTGTGTTCGCGAACTCGCGGATGATAATCCATTGTGTTGGCCCTGTGATACTTTTGATTTTTACTGCTTTTTGTGTTGGCAAGTGTGGGGGTGTGTGTGTGTGTACATGCTCTTGCGTTATATTCAAGGGAGTTATATTTGCTCGGTTGCCTATCGAGTGATCATACGAATGGCACGACGGGGCGATAAAAAACTGAGAGAATGAACGGCCAAGCGACGAAAATAAATGTCCGGTCGCTGACACAAATATAATACAGTCAGAGATTCCGTGGTAGACCCAAAAATTTCACGCTTTTTTACAGCAATGGAAAAAAATGACAGCAGAAAATTAATTTTACTTGATAATATTCGCTGATGAATTTGATGTAAAAATGTTTATCTCGTTCAAAGTATTTTTACAATTTTATTCATAACTGTCACTTTTAAATCATGACCGCCCCCAACCCCATCCCCAACATTTTTGGCACTAAGTGCAGCGAATTGTTAAAAAAAAAAGGATTTTTTATTATTTACGAGTTTATTTTTGCAAAGAATTAAAACAAGTACATGGTACACTAATGAAATCATTGACCATTGCTAGAATAAAAAATTTTTAATTTAAAATTTCAGACAGTGTCTATAGTTGTGGAATGTTAAAAGTCTCAAGTATACACTCGTCAGTTTCTAATTCTCCCACTTCAAATGTTTGTTTGTAGCCACTACAAAGTAATTAAACTTTTTGTTCAGATAATCGAGACTGTTTTCGAGAACAAGAAGGAAAACTTTTCAAACATTTCGTTCGATAGTTTTTCTACTTCTTCGACACGCATTATTTTGCGCACGGAAACCGATGCAATGAAAAGATTTAGAAATTACGTATACACGATTTTTAATGCGCGCAAAAGCCATATAAGGCATAATCTTCATAGAAGTAAAATAATTTATGTTCATATTTTTTTAATTACTTGAGAAATTCTGCTTAATAAATAGAATTTGTTAAATTTAGAATTATTTTCTGTTTTTTGTTTACAAATTTTTATTATTTGACTAAATACTTGACTATTTTATTTGCTATCCCCAAATATTTAATTATATTTACACAGTCTGAAGAAACAGATTAATAATAATTTCAGTAATTAATGCTTTAAGTTCAGGTAACGTTACTCATAATCAATAATTCACAGTAACTCATAGCAAGAAGTGATTCGTAAAGTAGAACGTCATTAAACACGTTATTTCGGAATGAGACGTTAAAATAAATGAATATTAAGAATTTTAAATAGAGAAATATATACAGAAATCTTGTAATAATAATTATATATTAAGGGAAATAAAAAAAAAAAAAAAAAGAATTTTTAATATATTTGGCATTAAATATAATATACTACTCATTAATATATATATATATGTAAATTCGTGGTTATGAAAATTATTAAAAATATTATTGTCATATTTTATTTTTGTAATTATTATAATAATGGTAACAAGATTTTTAAATAAATAAAAAATATGGAAGGTTTTCATTTAATTAAATTTAATAAATTAATTAACTATTAAAATGGATAATTAATCAACATTTATAAGTTAATCAATATCAATTGGTTCATTATTATTAATTTTTATTATAAATTTAAAAATTACCTAGCTAATTATTATTCAAAATAATAATTATTAATCGAACAGTGTATAAAAATTATAAAATTTATAAAAAATTAAATATAAAAAAGCTTTACTCCTTTATTTTTCACGCTTGAAATAGCATTTATTTATAAAAAATAATGTACTTTTGATGAAAATTGGTTCATCGATCATCTTTGGTCAATCGTAAAGTTTAAAAATGCAATTACCTTTATTCGATAGACCGTATAATTAAATTCGGCTTTTAGAATGTGTAGTGTATTGGATACAATTAGCGTAAAATTAAAGTCTAATTCAAAACTGATCACAATTAAGAAATCAGAAAGCCTTTAATGATTTTATTTTTCAAGTATCTATTTTACGAATGCACTTTATTAAGAAAACATTTAGTTTGGAAAATTTTTCTCTTGGATTTTAATGTAATAAAAATGAACTACGCTTTGTCTCATCGATAAAAAGACTTTTCTTTGATTAAAAATTTACGTCTAATGTTTATATAAAAAAAATTCAATTATCCTGAAACTCTTTGCACCATTGAAATTGTACGAAGCTCTAAGAAACGCGCGAAAAATGATTAAAAAAAAGAAATATCAATCATAAATTGAAAGAAGCAAAAAGCAATAAGAGAAAGAGGCCTTGACGCTTTCTACCCTTTTTCACAATTGCCCTTCTGTCTCGATTATTCCATCGTCGATTAGCTCCCACGGAAATCGCTGAGCGTTTTAAGGATTAGGCCGCGTGTACGAGGAACTCGGGTGCTCTGCAGAACTAAAGTTGGGCCAAACCAATAAATAAATAGATTGAGCTTAGCGTCGTTCCACCCAGCTGTTGGATACATACAAGGGGGAGAGAGTAAGAGAGAGTAAGAGAGAGAGAGAGAGAGAGAGAGAGACACCCGCGATACTCGTAGGATGCCTCAATTTAAAGGGGCTCTTTCGCAAGCTAACACGAAAGGAGTGCAATACCGTGTTACGCGAATGTACCGACGCGAGAAATCCACTTACCTATCCGATACCTAATATCCTAGGATACGGTAACTTCGTACAGATCTCTTTCCACCCGCGCACCCCCTTACCCACCGTCGTTTCACCCTTGCCGAGCCGTCTCTTAATGGCGTCACGCCTTTCTTCCGAGCTTCGTCCTTTTTCCTTGACGCTCTTTAGGAAGTTCCACGCTGTTGATACATGAAAATACTTACAGCAGATTGAGAAACACAGTTGGTTCTGCTCTCGGATTTTATTTTGCTTTCACCAAAAGTGCCCACTGTGTACTGCCGTGTACGACATTTATTTCGGTCAAGGGGAAAATTCTCCATCTTGTTTCAAGCTGCTCCGCGATTACTATTAAATATTCATAATGCGCTTTTGATTCCATCATTTAACTTTGGTTTATCTCGCAAATGTTAAACATTTTTAGCCAACATTTTTTTAATAAATAAATTAATTTAATTAATATTATTTAATATATTATTCCCAATTTTAAGGCTTTATACACAGAGCTTGTAAATTAATTATGTGTACGAGTTTGCTTGTGATGATTGTACCTCTATTCATTATGAATCCATTGTGTCTTTTGATAATAGTCACGTACTTTTCACTAAAATAGTAATTCTCTATTCAGTCATAATGTGCCCCCATTCGCTGTATCGTATACACGAGTGATTTATTAGTTATCTGCTGTTATTTTATACAAGTAGCTGTTCTCCAGATATCTCGAGTGAATATCTTTAAAATAACTCTGTTTTATTTTGTAGAAAGGCGGGCTGTAATTGAATAATTGTATAAATATTGTTATTACTATTTCAAATTTTCAGTTGAAGAAATTTTGTGCTACGCTATAGGTTCCAGCATAATTTTATTTCACTTGATTTATAGAAACAAGGCTTCCAGTCAGATAGCAATAATCATAACAGTTTCCATTATTTATCATAGCGAGTCATACAAGCTCTTCGAATTGATTTTCATTTAAAGCGCAATGATATAATTTATAAGAAAATAGAGAGAATATCAATATTAAAATGCCACCGTTGGATGGTTGTGCTTTGCAATTAAGTAGATCACGTTTTTCCATCGAGGCATAATGTCCATTATTGAAATTTCAAACTCGTGCGAATACTTACGTTGAGTGGGAATATCTTGTTTTGCTGGTATCAATACACGTATATTATTGTTATTGGTTTTCGTGCTGGAATAATCAGTATTACATTACAAAGAAGATAAAACAAATAATAAAAACAAATTTATTGCACATCATTATTAAATAACAATACATCTACTAATCACCTCGCCTGATACTGAATTTAGCTTAAGAATCCTTTTATTATTCTATCAACACGCACTCGATATTATTGTACATTAATTATCCCCATTTTTTAATTAATGATTGTGATTGAATAGAGAATTTTGATTATTTACACAAAACTTTTTAATAAAGCCGTGTCTGACAAGAGGAGCAGCAACTTCCTCCGTCTTAATTTTTCCAATAAAAGGTCACTCTTATCGCTCAATTTTAAAATTGTTTTCGACCTTTTCCCTCTTACTTTTGTATTTGTATCCCTTCCAGTATCCCCCCTCACCCTTCCGCCCTTCTTTCGGACATAAAGCTATATCGTTATATCGTAGCTTCGACACGCCTTATTCCACTTTTTGCTTCATCCCCTTAACTCTGTTTGTTTCTATTTGCACGTATCATTGATTACTCACGATTCTCTTCAGTTTATCGTTTTCACCTCCCCTCTTCCCCCCCCCGCCCTCGCGCAGTCACCCTCTCGGATTCTATTGTCCAGACAGACAAACTGACCGGGAGATTTCCGAAGTCGGCGACGGACATTCATCCGCATCTCGTGCACACGTACGTGTGTGTACATAAACACGGAGTTCGATCGGTGGATGCTCCGACACTCGGAACTCGAGGAATTTCATCGGGGCATTACACGCGGCTGCTCTTAAGACGAGAAACCGAGAAAAGTTTTAATTCCTTCCTGGATAACGAATTTTGTAAGGGAAGAAATGCGCAATCCATGGAGGTTGTAATTTACCTGATATCAATGCTTTTACTGTGTTGTATGCTCTCAACTCGTTGGTTATCTGTCTTTTGCGAATGCACTTTTATCGAAAACGAAGGGATAATGATTTTCGTACCCACTATATGTGACTTTTATATGTAAAGTTATTTGAACGAGGTTCTGTGCCAAAATTTTCCGGCAGCATTCATATGAAAAACTTGAGAGATTAATCAATTACCGATTGTCAATACCGTGCACGCATCCGTTAACTCGAATATATGTTAACGATAATTGTTGTTCCACTCGGGAGTTTGTCGGACTCGTTCACCTGACAAATCCAGTCTCATTATATCCCGAATTCAGAAAAAGGCCGAGTAGTTATGCGCGAGCACGAGCCTAATAAATCAAGCGGTTTTCAATACTAATTCTCATGGGGTGGAATTGTTCGTAAAATTCAATGCACACCCTGTACAATTCCCATCGCAGCATCAGTTCTTTGTACCTAGCGTACATCCAACGCTAAACAGCTGTACGTGCACGAGGTCCAGGATGGTCCGAGGACGCAATGGGGCAATTCGCAAAACGATGCACGTATACCTTCTTTTCTCTTCTCGTCTTTGTCCTCGTCCTCGTCCTCGTCCACCGACATTCATTACCTTCATGTTTCTTCGGGTGCGCGGAGGTGACTTTATGCAGTCTTACCGCAGATTCTCAGCTAAAGTAAAGTAAAGTAAACTAAAGAATAAAGTAAAGTAAACTCGATTCCCGCGTGTTTGTTTTGTGTGTGTGTGTGTGTGTGTGTGTGCGCGCGCGCGCGCGCGCGTGTGTGCAAGCCAAGCATTCTTACTCTCGCGGGCTTTGCCCCTTTACTCCTTCTTTCTATTTACTTTTTGCGTGCATCCTCCGAGCCTTGACACGAAGAAAGCCACTGAATTTTTTATTCACTTACTTTTCTCGTCTTCGACGTGATCATGAGCACTATCCTTCTCCCCTCGCTCTATCCTCTTTCTCAGTTTTTTCTAAATTTTTACTGTGTGTTTCAGGTTAGCTCAATCTTTTACATTCATTTATATCAATTGCACTTTTCCTTACTTCAATTTATTATTTTTTAAAAGTTAAGTGCCATTTTTATTCCCCTGCGTTATAAGTGGTTATTTTCGTAATTTTACTTGTGTACTCGGAAAATGTATTCGTGTAATATTTACACTGTGCTTGGCAATGCTAGTACCATTAGATGTTTCATTCATATATGACAGCAATACTTTTTATATACTTTATTCATTTTCACCGCGTGAAAAATTTGAATTAATATCTGTCTACACTATGGCATGTGTCATATGTATTATAATGCCATCGATCATTATTATATTGCACAATATTATTACTTTACTGTGAAGGTAAATTTCTTTTTCTATAAAATTTATAGAATCGTCTTTGTGTATGCGTAAATTTCATTGGACTAATTGATAAATTTTCTTTTTAACCGGAAAAAAAATGAACGAAAAAAAAAAAAATGCTATACAATATTATAATATAAATTTTCGTGTTCAATAGAATATCATTTTAATGTCAAATTTACTTTTTTATATTCTTGAATACAAATCATTTTACTAATAATATAATTTGATGGAAATGCTTATTGTATAGTAAATCCTTTGGTATTAAAAAGCATGAAACAACTATTTTTAAATGTATAAATTTTTCTAATATAAATGTATTTTACATTTTACAGAGGAGAAGATGAATTTTTAATGTTTGTTCAAGCTCCAATGGAAAATACACTGTAAAAAATAACTTTTCAACTCGCAAGAAATTCAAATTTTTTATTTTTCGTTTCCAATTAATTATTCATCAATCACAAACTGTAATTTTATTCTTTAATTGCTTGAGTTAATGAAATAATGTTTGTGTAATAGTTATATTTTGCAAAGGTAAAAATTCTAGAGAAATAACGTGGCTAAATGCTCTTCAATACCTATTGCTTTCGCTTGATCGTTGGAATATTTACTTTTGGAACATATATCAAAGTTAACTATTTTACAATTAAAGTCTGAGATACTTTACCACCACGACGTTATAATTTTACGAGTAGAAAATTATTATCGATTGTTACGTAGGTTCACCTCGCTCGAAATTTCTCAAATAAAAACCCAAGATAAGAAAGAAAACAAGAATGAGAAAGAGGTTGATTGGCTGAATCGTCGACGGGCTTTGTTTTCCCTTGTGAAATAGCATGTCTGTCTGGATTTGTGTTTGGGTATTCGTACATTGTGTGTACGTTTTGTGTGTGTGTGTGTGTGTGTCCCATCGATCTAGACCATCCACAAGAATTAAGGGGCATCCCTCTCAATTGACTTTTTTCCTCTTCGGCTTGAGAGGGTCCCGAAGTCTCGGAGAAAAATCAGTGAAGTGTCTTCTTTCTTTTCATTTTATTTTTCTCTGCCCTTCTCCTCTTGTGCTCGTCCTTTCATGAGGAACAAACGCAGAGGTTCTGCTTCGTCTTCTTATTTCATGCTCGTCAGCCACGGGGAAGGGGGAAAGAGCTATCGATTATGCAATCAAATTTCTGCTTTTTGTGTGATTCTAATATTTGCTGGAATATTAGTAGTTTATGTCAAACGTTATTTAGCCTCGCGTAAAGCTATACAACGGATTTATGGAGACACGAAATAATTACAAAAAATCAAACATGGTATGATTACAAGTGCTGCAGGCTTACACGTGGAAATTAATCATTTGGCGTTCGTTCTTGGTGTCTTCTCTTTTGGTATGAAAATTAAATGTGGCGAGAAATGAAAATATTTGTTGAAATTAAATTTTCATATCATTATCATGCCTTATAAATAGTTGGAATGTTCATAATAAATTGAAAGTTTTTTATTTTTCACCCATAGAAAACTGCATTAAAGTCGAAATGATATTTTTTGGTAAACTGGTATTTCATATGAGCCATTCCTGTAATAATCCATTTGAATTTAAAATTATTCGAGATATTACATTCAGGTAGTTTTGACTAAATGATACATCAACTTGAAATATATTTTTTAAATTGCGATTAAAGTGTAAAGCTTATTAAAAATATTTATTTATATTTATTACATATTTTATAAGATGTAATGTTAATATTAATATTATTGTATATGATATTCGTATATTATGTATTGATATTTATTATAATTTATGTATAAAATTAAGGATAAATAAAGTATTCAGTGTCACATAAAAATGAATAATATCAATTAATTTCCTAGCAATCAATGTCGTTCGTACAAATAAAAAATTCATAATTTTTTGTTTCAATTTAAAATTAAAAAGTAAAATCATTGTATTCGCTTTGATTCTTTTTGAATGAGTTTACATTTCAGTCATGGCACAAATGCGAATATTAGCGCCGACTAAAAAGCCTGTATCTCGGTTTCGAAGTTGGAAAACTCCGGTGAAAACTCTGCCTGAGCGACTTTAATAATACGTGACTGGCCTGTAACGTCGAATGTTCCTCTGCATGATTCGAGTTTTCATCAATTGTCGTGTCTCTCTTAGAAAATCCATGGGAAAGGCTTCCAAGGGAATGAGAAGTCGAGCTACTCAGTTGGCATCCGGCTAATAAGGCAAAATGATGAGCCTCGTAGTTTAATCGACCAAAGTGTCAGCCCGGGCGCCCGTAAAACTTGCACTCGCAGATTTTTGCACACCCACTTTCGGTGCAGCATCACTGCTGCAGACGAGGATCGTAAAAGCAGTCGCAGACGTACGTATGACAGCTTTATCGTGGTTTACTCGTGGTGGTGGGGAAGGTGAGGGATGAGAAAATAGCGAGAGAGCCTCGTTCATTAGCTGCGGTTTATGGATGTTTTGACTACTGCGAATTTCCCTGAAACCAGAGTGAGAGACAAAGAGAGGAAAGAATGAAGGAGGGTCGGAAAGGGGATTGTGGGGGATTTCACTTGCGAGAGGAGCAAATGGGCAGTGTCAAAAAGTGTCGGAGGTGTTTTTGTAAGCCTACTCCCGTAATCTTCTTTTTGTGGGGAGCATTTCAGTCGGAAAAAAAGTTTCTGTCCACTAAAACTGGAATGCAATTTGTGCTGATGTGAAAGTATGGTTTATAATTCACTAGAGAAGCCAACGAACATTAAATTTTTAAATCCGTTTACTCTATCATGATGTTTTTACCTAATTATTGGGTTCTATTACCAACTTGTTTATTTAAATTAACCCATATGTTTTACAACGTAATCTAAAATCCTTTGCTAACATTCTCATTTACATATGCTGCTGAGAATAAGGATGCATATTGTATTTTACAAGTGTAAATATTAGCTATATTACAGTATGTCAATTTAAACATCACAATTTAAACTACGGCAATTTCGAATCTAATAATTTTAACCATCACGAATAAATTGTAATTTTACAATAAATTACAAGAACGTATAATTATTTGGAGATTTTTTTGAAATTTTATTTACATCAAATAATTTTTATCATTAACGTTTAGTGTTTAAATTAAAATTTAACGCTTCGATTTTACTTAAATATTAATTATTCCACATTTAAAAGCTATTATACCTATGAAATATTAGCGAATAAGAAATATAGGCAAATTTTTATAATAATTCATTATTATTTAAATAATGCTAGAAAAAATGTTTTATTTAAATTAAAATATATTTTTTACTACACGAAATTCACATTAAATGTTTCAGCCCGACATTTCAATAAATTTTTAACACATAGTATGTAATTAACGTTGCACAAATAGAGGATAATTTAAAAGCATAACAGTAAACAATATAGAAGAACTAGGTTAAATGAAGATAAACAGGATGGTATTTAAAAAAAATAAACTACTATAAAGTGAATAAAAATATAATGGATGCAAAATATACATAATAACAAAGTGTATAGTTAATCATAGTAAATATTAGCTTCGTATTTTTATATGAATAAATTCAAATTCAATTAATTCGTTCAGTATGTATTTAATTATTTGGCATGTTTTAAAAAAAAAATTCGATACTGAAAAGAAATCATTTTGTTAAACATTTAAAATAATTATAGTTTACTGTTTAATTAATGCAAACTATATTGTAATACAAAAAAATGTAGAATATTTAATCTATATAGATTTTAATTGATCTTGAATATTAATCAATTCCTTCCAATGTACTGATAACTGTGTTCAATTTGAATATGTTCGTTTTTATTATTAATTTGTTATTATTTTTTGTAAGCAAGATTGAAAATGATAGAGTGTATGAGTAATGATTGTGCAACTTGAAATCGTAGGTATAAATTAAATATATTGGTATTAAAATGGAATAATAGATTTAGAAATATTAATTCCAAATAATGCTCATAAACGTTAACGAAATGCATTTTCAATTCATTAATTAAGCCTTAAAATAATCATTTTCTAATTATATTAAAATTAAATAGCATTTGGAGAATGTTTGAAAAGTGGAATTCGCGGAGCTCCAATTAATTATTTACGTGCTCATTTTGAGTAGTGTAGGAACTCTACGGGCTGGCAGTAACGCGAATAGTGGCGCTACATTTAAAAAAAAACCAGGTGGTCAAACCAGGAAAACTGAAACAATATCCGAAATATATATATATAAAAATGGCCTCGGTAGCACGTAAAGCGTAAAAGAAAAAATAATGGATTAGAATAAGCAAAGGGCACGGACGGAGGGTGAGTTTATCAGGGTTGGCCGCGAAGAGACCCGGCGCGCGTGCAAAATTTTAATGACATTTGCGCAATCCAGAAGTATCATTGTGCATTTAACGCGAAACGAGTTACACAACTGCATTTCCCTGTAATTTTTAAAAACTCCACGCCCCTTTTCAGCATTTTTCGAAAGCCCTTCATTTCGAGGCCCAATGTGCGATCATGCAGACACTCATTTGTATTCGTGTGTGGTTGACGGCCGTACTTGTGATTTTTTGTTTTGTTTTAATACGAACTCAAAAACGAAATTAATTTTTGCACGTGCGGAAGATATCCCCTCTAGTACACTTTATCGTGGTCATTAATAATAATTGAGTTATTAAGAGTTTGTGCAATAATTATTTGAAATCAATGCACACGGATATTAATGTTTAATCGAATGAATAATAAATCGAGAAATGTTATTTAATTAGTTTGATAAAATGATGCTTGAATATATTCAAAAAGTATACATTGTTGCTGGAGGATAATAATTACTTTTGAAAGCTCAACGCTTTTTCCTATTAAAAAGATTTTCTCTTGGTTGCATTATTTTTTTATAATAAAAATTTGTTATGGTGTATACATAATAATGTAATATTAATCAAATGATTTTGCTATAACCCGAGTGCAAAAATTTTCCCTTATATAAAGCCGGATAAAAAATTAATGAGTTTTCGCTATTCATTTTTCTAATTATTTTTTTAAATCGAATAAAAAATAATGTAAACATTCGTTAATAACCAATCTGTCATGTAAACTTAAAGTAAAAAATTAAAAAAAAAATAATAAAAATTCAAATATCTTTTTTATGTTTTATTATAAGTTAAAAATTCAATTGTGAGTATTATCGAACAGTATTGTAATATTTACAAATTATTACAAAATATAAAATTTAAAAAATATATTTTATTAACCATGTTTTACTTTATTTTCTATTTACGTGTATTTCGCGAGATGTTGGTCCAGGTAGAAAGTTTCGTTGTTTTACGAGAGTATTTCATGATATCCGGTCATACACAACACAGGCATTCATACATAGATCATCGATAACAAGGTTTAAGTAAAATGCTACGTACTTTTATGACTGTACATATAATATCCAATCATATTCGATGTCTAGATCGTAAAACTATGTGCTTTACCCGGGTTTCGTCATCGATACATTTATACACAGATGTCAAGTATCACCAAAGATTACATTTGTACTCATGAGCCTAAGAAACGATTTATCGTTAGATTAATAAAGTGATTAAATTTTGGCATTAAATTGTATTACGCAGGAATTCCAAATTAACAATTTAGCATTCAATTTTCTTTCTTCTGAAATAGTTTTGTCTCGAAGGTGATGTGAATTTTTTTTATTTTCAACTTGGTTATTTCTTATTCAAGAAATGTCTTTACTGAATCAAATTTTCTTTACGTCAACATCACTGCAGTAAGAGATTTTCTTAAAAAATATGATATTGTGATAGTTTTTAAGCTATTTAAGATTAGAATGTAAATTATTTAATATTAAGCTTCATAGTTAAAATGAAAAATACAAGTGAAAATACGTTTAAATTAGCTAAATACCGTTAATTTAATTATAGTGTTAGTGAACAATATTTCTAATTTATTACTTATAATAAGAAATTTTTAATCAGATTTATAAATCGTTGCATTAAAAATAAATTTCTCATAATGAAAAATGTATTAATAACATCTAATAATTTCTATAATTGACGAGGCTTAAAAGTACGATGAGCATTTAATAATTCAATAAGAAAAAAAGTAATTTACTTTTCTTATTTTTATATAATAGTTTGTATTAAAATTAATAATTCAATTAAATTAAGCCGAAAGAAAGTTTTGGAGGGATTATTTAATTACATATTTTCATGAAAAGATGAAAACTGTTGAAAAATCAGCTTTATTAGTTTTTTGTCATGCGCATGAAATATAGCGTTTGCAAAATGCTTGTGAATACCGACACAAGCTCTCGAAAACAAACTAATTTAAATAAAATATATTATTCAAAACAGGGGAAGCAGTGCGGCATCGCACTAAATTATTCCACATTTCGTAATCCAAACTTATTTAATTAATTACTTAATTTATCTCTCGGCATAATACATATAATTCCATCGCAATTAACACTTTTAATCATAAACTTCCAACAAAAGAAGGAAGGGGGTGCTCCAAGGCGCAGAGCTAAAGCTTTTCCCCAAAAGAGGAAAAAAAAAAAGTGTTGTCCTGGCGTGATGGGCCACGTGGAAATTTCAGTTTGAACAAAAAGCGTTTCGTCGAATTCGTCGAGGATTCCCCAAGTGCGTTCTAGGATGATCCCCTCGGATAAGCGACGCGTGAAACTCATCATGTTAACGGCGAATGCGGGACTCGCTCCAACGACTATGATTCACTTTGGACATGTTGCAAATGTTTTTTTTTTTTTTCATTTGGGAGAACTTTTTGCCAGTTACCAAGCCTCTCAAGTCACTTCGGGGCCCCAGACAATCCTACATTTTACTCTTTGCAAGCAGTTGAGTTTGTATCCGATGACCCCACACCACATTAAATGTAGCTGTTCAAAATTAATTTTTTTTTTTTTTTTTACCTGCGTTAAAGTGAAAATAATGAAATTTTATCTAAACAATAGATGTCGCAAACTCGTTAAAAGTGCAAATGTACAGCCAATCTATGTATTTTATCTAGCATTTAATCAATGCGATTATACACGAAGTTTTAAACGTTGTTCAATTTCATAAAAATAGAAACTTGTGCTTTTTCAAAACATAGGTGGGATGATTTTAAATAAAATAAATAAATCAATTACAAATGACATTTACACTGCTAAAATTTGTCTTTGATTGTAAAGACACATTGCTCACATGATTTAATTGTTTGATCTTTAATATTACCCTAGTTACTCATAATACTTGCAGCTTTTGGATTTTTTTTTTCATTTGTAATTGGATCTTATTGCACATTATACTTTTAATGAAATTCATTACATAACTAAGGACAATAAATTTTTTGCAAGATAAAAAATTTATGAAAAATTCTTGCGTTGTACATTATATTTATAATTTATGCAAACTATACATTGTCGATTACTTGCATGCATTCATATTGTGTATAGTTTTATAAATAAATATACGAATTTTCTTAAATTTAAATCATTAGAATTATTAATTTATAATTATGAATTTTAACAAATTTAAGTTTAAAATAGATATTTTAAAAATGAATTTTTTATAGATAAATTATTGTATATTTTATACCTTTTACTATTTTATGCTGTGATAAGTACAATTTTTAAAATGTTTTGTAAAATCTTTTAATGAAAATGGAATTTAAATTACCTTGCCTGGTATACGCATATCTGACACATTTTTTAACGTAAACAGTTATTATGTTTTGTACTTTTTAATTTATTAATTCCTGTTTTAATTATAAAAATTGCAAATTAAATTTCGAGTCCATTAATGTTTAAAACCATAATTTTAATTTAACATATTTTTACATATTTCCGTCTTATAGCATCGATTTATTTTATCAGAATTACGTGTTTTATACCAAATTTACATAATTCTTGTATTTTTTGCTGATAGTTTATTATGTAAAAAATATTTTCTGATGCATGGTTTTTTAAAAAAATTTTTATTATGAATCAATAAATGCAGAAAGAAAAAACTAATTGTTTTTTTTTTTAATAATTTTTAATAATAAGTGATTTAAAATACCTTGAACTTCCTATGTACATGGGGTTAATGCATTTATAACTTTCTACTTTAACATTTATCTATCTGTACATATATACATATATCGAAAATTAATGGCTATTTACCATATTTAAATCCAATTATTTTATCAATAAAACAGCAATTATTGGCATATGTTATTTACACGTAGATATAACTTGCCCTTCTTGTAAATAATGCAATGAGGAAGCTGATGCATTGCAAATTCGAGTGCAAAGGTCTTTATTTTTCATGCCAATGATGCAATAAATAGAAGGGATTGAAAAAATAGTTTGCAAAGGAAGAAAAGTATATTCAGAGGAATGCTTTCTACTTTGTTTGAAATTTTTATAACCAGAGATTGACACTATAGCGTTTCGAATACCCGTGTATTGATAGTGCCGTATTCAAGCCGAAGTTGTGTTTTATCGCGCTGCATGTTCTGTAAGACATACAAGATATTTGACAAAGTAATAAATAAGACGCCGGTGACGCGACGATAAAACGTTTGCTTTCGGTGCGAGAAAGATGGCTTCGGTTCCCAAGTTTGACAAAATCAGCCTTCAAAAAAGAAGGGGAAAGAAAAAGAAGGGACAGCGCAACAAAAGCACATCCCATTCCGAGCATACTAAAAAAGAGAGGAAGGGAGAAGGTAAAAGGGACGATAAGGGCGGGCTCGGCGATATCGCGTTTTCCATTGTAATAATTCACCGGGAGAACCTCCCACATACGCAATGAGCCCCGCGAGAAATCCAGTGGCACGCGAAACCGCGAGTCCTGTCTTCCAACCCTCCAGCATCCCAGTTCCTATCATCTTTCCGTCCCCGGACTCTCGGTCTGCTGGCGTTACCTCCTCTCACCCACACGCACGTCTTTGTGCGGGGTTTCCAGGGCCCTCCTATGTAAGCGTTTGCCCACCGGGCCATGTGCCCACTCTTTGTCCCCCGCCGACTCCCGGAAACTCAACCCCGTTTTACCCTTTCTTCCGCACACTTCCGCTCTGCCGCCGATCGATACGCGCTCACACACTGCAGTGGGGCCAGTGGGGGTGGCAGACGCCGCCGATGAACCTGCACCCGAGCCCCGAAGAATATGTGTGGGCGGGAGTCAGTCACCCCCTGCCTCCGATTTTATGGACGCGCCTTGAGGCAGCGAGTGGCAGCTCGCCTGAACCTGGAAATTAGGAATTAAGAATGGGTGTTGATGTATTCCTGTCGAGTCGATTGTTGTTGGATGGACTGTTAAAAGGGTGGAAATGGTCTTTAGCATGGATTCTTACTGTCAATACATAATATTCCCATGCAATTTTCAACGTCATTGCATCCAAAAGGGGTGGTGGGGGAGTGAAATATTCTCAAGTGGAAAAATATTGACTCAAGACTGATTGAAAAACCATTTGAGGGATGATTATGTTGTCTGAGTATCTCTTTACTTAAGCATGTAAGAACAATTAATTGTTGTTACTTTCTAGTTAACGAGTTTAGGGCACATTAGAACATTACCTTATTTTATGAAACAGAAAATATACTTAGGCTCTCGATAATTAAGTAAAAGGATTTATCTACCCGTACCTTTCTTAAATAAATCATATATAATATTGTAATATTTTTCATTTCGGTAGGTTAAATTTCAGTTGGTTAAAATTCAGATTTATAATAATTAAATAGAGTAAAAAATTTTTAGTAAGTTTTTCGAAACTTTTAAAATACTTAATAAACATTTTAATGCATTGTTTATATTTTTTAATAAACATCCAGCTGTTGATTATTCATTAAAACGTAATTAGCAGTCTTTTAGCATATAAAGAGTTTTAAGAGTTACACAATATCGTAAATTTTTCAAACTTTGTAATGTGAAATTATTTTAGGCTAATATTAAAAAGGTAAATTTTTTTTTTACAAAACCTAAATGCACTTTTATTTTGTAGCTTTTATGTTCGTTCATTATTGTATTGCTAATTAATGAAAAATCATATACTGCAAGATCATGATATAAAAGCAAATAAATGCAGAGCATACTGCAATATATAAAAAATTAAAGTCTATTGCAGTACTGTATCGTATAACTAGGGTATTTAAAAGTTTACTTTTAAACTTTGATACAAGTTTTTTATAGAAATAATTGAAGTGCTTGTTACAAGTCATTTGAAATTGACCGAATCGTTTATAATTTATAAATATTGAGAATAATAAATATTGAGAATAAATGACTTTGTGGTTTAAAATATCTTTTAGAAATAAATAAATAAGTGTAAAAGTATAGCCATTATACGAATTACTTATTTAATTGCCGGTGGCTATATATGTCTTTAGTTCTTTAGTATGTGGTGAAACACATGTATACCAGCTGGCGTTAAAATTTTATAACTCCCAAGAAAAATATGATATCGATTCTGCTCGTTTCTTATTTTATAGGAAACCAAATACGTTTTCATAACAGAAGAATATTTCATCTTTTTATACTCATGTAGTTGGAATTAGATTCAAAAGGTAAAATCAATTTTGAAATTATTATTTCACTCTTTTAATGACAATACAAGTTTTCGTTTAAATTAAGTCCTATATTTGAAAATTTATTATTAATATTTCAAAATATAGTATTATGTTCCAACTTTATTACTACCAGTTATCTAGAATAGATATAGAGTAGAAGACGTACATAAACTCATAAAATTATAAACAAATAATTTATATTATCTTAATAATAAATGATAGATTTAAATTTGAAGTCAAGTGAAAAATCTTTATTATTTTGTGGCACGGAGAATATATAATACATACAGTATACGCATACGTATAACCATTTCTTTAGTAGGATTTTATGTATAGTAAAACGTAAAATGAAAATTTGATTCCATGTATGATTTACGTATAATAATTGGTGAAAACATCGTTATTGAAATACAAAGTTTCTCTTGCATAAATTTATTGATCATACGTCAAAAATATATAAGCTTAATAAACATCTTTTCCAAGTTTAAAATTGATAAAAGTGATATATATATTCCATATATAAATAATAATTTACGATGAAAGAAATTCGTATTATGCTCTATTCATCTATAAATTCTTCCATAAATACTACCTGCGTATGCATATATTAATGTATACAAATCGATTCTAATACAATTTGTGCATCACGAGAATGTTCTTTCATTAATGAAACTGATAAAATATAAAACTGATTTTTACGTGCATTTCTTTCCTTTCCTCTCTCCTCCCCATCTATCTGTTCATTTCCAGCACATGATTCTGTAGACTTTACGAGACACTTTTCTGGAAATTGTATATGGCAGTAAAGAAAGATAGAAATGCGTGTACCAGCCGAGAGGCAGTAAGAGAAATAGAGATGGAAAGATATAGGGAAAGGGGATGATGCAAAAGGAGGGAAGGATAAAACCGTGAAAGTCAATACGATGGTACAGCATTTCTGGCGCTGGTGTTGTTGCTGTTGCTGCTACTGATGCTGCAGATGCTGTTGCTGCTGGTGATGCTCCTCTTTGCTCTTAGAGTATATATCATCTTCCCCCAGATCCCATTTCGTATACGCCGCAAGTGGGTAGCAGATGCAGGCCAGCCTCACTTTTCTTTCCTCCTCTGGCAGTGTCTTCTCGAACTAGTCTCCCACGCTAATAAGGTCCGACCGCAGTCGCTACATTGTGTTGTAACTGTGTTGTGTGGTTGTTCAGCAATCGGAAAACTTCTTTAGCCATGGCATTGGTGGCACATAACAAAGTACAAATCGTATAGAATGAGAGATAAAGATAGATAGATAGATAGAGAGAGGGAGAGAGAGAGAGAGCACCTATTACATAAGATCCTCAGTCTTTTATTCTTTACACTCAGTTTTTTCTCCCTTTTTAACCGCATCTTCATTTCGCTTGTAGAACATACTGAAAGTTTCTTTGCTGAGAGCAAAGTCACTTAAAATACCGGCAATATTGAGTTCAGAACCTGTGTAGATATATCGAAAAATAGTACAAAACTTTATTCATGAAATTTTTAAAGAATACATTTGTTTCTTTGCAAAACCGTTTAAACAATATATTTAAATAATATACTTCATTAATTTCTGCTAAAATATTATTTTCGAATTTTAAAATTATAGAAATATTTATGAAAATTTTTATTTTTCAATACGCGGGAATTACAATCGATTTATTATCGCATATACAGTAATATATTTTTTAATACATTTTATGAATCGTACTCTATTTCATAAAAATATGTCTTCCTTTTGATCTTAATGACTTAAATAATCATACACCAATACAAAAACTGCCTTATAATTCATGAATACACACTCTTTATGGCGAATTAATAAAAAATTTCATTTGATAAAATTCAATATATAACAATAATCTACAGGAAATTTCATTTATAAGATTGAATTAATGTTTTTAAAATTTTTATGTAACTCTTAGCAACGAAAAAAATTCACTCGTATAATATTTAAATTATGGAAATGTACTTAAAAATTTTCTGAATTATGTGAAAATTTCAATTTATCTACCTTTTTTTTTATTCATTGTCGCTACGAAATTGCGCTCACTTGCAAGACTTCATATAACGCTTCCATGCCGTCTAGTTTTATTGCATGAAATCGATGATGAAGAAATCAAGACATTTCAGAATCTTCAGAATTATAAAAGAATTTTAAAAAATAAATATCTTCACTATATTATGAATATATTTTAAGTATTAAAATTAATTTTTATTCATTTTAACAACAAAATATTATTATTATTTTTTTTAATAGCCTTATTTTTCTTTACATTGATTTTAGCATTATGTAATATCACGTTACTATAAGTGTAATTGTTTGACTAAAAATATATTTTATTTATTTTTATTGAAAAAATTATTGAAATCATTTAAGATGTGTAGAAATATTGCAAATTCAAGTTGAAACATCGCATTGGATTGTTAAACACAGAAGCCTTATATTTCAATTTTTATTTCATATCAAGATTGTGTATTACGATATTTAATAAGTCAGAATCTTTAGATTTTAGAGTTCATTGTGTTACAATATTGTTAGATAGTTTTAATTAATCCGTAAATTTCAAAGTCTAAAATTTTTAATGAATATTTATTAATGAATATTTAATTCTGATTTTAATATCAAAATTTACCTTTATTTAATAAATTTAATTAATAATTAAATATCAAGAACATATTTATAATTAAATTATTATTATTTGCTTGTAATTTTAAAAAAATATACGTTATATTGTACCACATTAGTATTTTAGATCTAATATAAAAAATTTTAATTGAAAACTTTTGAATATATATATAAAAGTAGAATTTTATTCTTACAGAAAAATATAATACAATATATAAAGTATTTTATTCAATTTATTAATATGAATTTTATTATTATTGAAATTTACTAGTATACACTGTATTTAATTAGAAACTAAAAATAAAGACAAAAAGGTTCGAATTATTTTAAACTTAACATAATGTAAATTGCAGAAATATTGTTATGTTTGTATTTATTGTATAGAATAACATTGAACAGAATAAAAATTCTTTGGTAATTCGAATATAAAAAATAAGTAAAGTAAGAGAATATGGCTTTGTATAAGTCTACATCTATAAATTTATCATTATTAGTAGAATTCGATATTTTAGGTAATTCGAAAAAATAGTACGTATATTAAACATCCGTACGAATTGACTTTCACTATCGGTTTTTCCTGTTTCTAATATAATTTCAAAATTTACACGTAAAACTCCTTGTATTCTTGTTGGTTAGAGTAGAAGCGTTCAGTTAAAAACATCAGCTTTGAAATAGCTCCTGCTAGTTTTGCGCAAAAGGCATTTAAACAGCAAACAAAGGATCTTTTCCCTAGTGTCGCAAAAAATGAAGAGAAAAATACTTTAAAAAAACAAATCGCTACACCCGATATAAAAAGAAGACCTTCTCTAGGATTGTATAGTTTTGCTAAAATATAAAAACACCATGAAGAAGACAGAGAGAAAGAGAGAGAGAGAGAGAGAGAGAGAGAGAGAGAGAGAGAGAAACATAGACAGAAAAAAGACAGACAGAAAGATGAAAAGAAAGACCATTCGGACCTTCCGCCCTGAAAGTGACGAGTTTTTCGCGTCGACGATGTCTGATTGTCTGATTGTCTATGTGGAAAAAGAATACGAATAAAATACTGAGAGAATAGACTGAGAATGGCAAAGTTTCCATCGCGGATCTATATAAATATCTATGTTGAAAAAAAAAGAGAAAATTTTCCTTTCAATGTCTGTAGACTCGTTGCACATGTAGGACAGAGAGGGAAAGGAAGTGTCTCAGATGAAGAAGAAGAAAACAGTTGGAAGGTTTCATAAAAATGTACAAATGGATAATGGGATTTTAATTTCAAAACTGATTCGGTCCGTGCATGTATATGTCAATATCAGAAAATTCATTTCCACTCTGTGTGTATGTATATGTGTGGGCGTGTGTGCGTGCTTTTCTTTTATCGCTGATAACTTCTGAGTGAAATTGTTTTGATTTTTACGATGTATTCGGATAGCTATTGTTTTGTTAGTAGATTTAATTTTCATCAATCTTACGTCTTTCAAACGACATTAACAACTATATATAAAATGATAGTTAGTTTTAATAATAAAAAAATAATATATATTATAAGAAACTAAACGATTATTTTAAGTGATTTTATTATAATGTATAATTTTTTATACGTAGAATTGTAATAAATGTTTTTTTTAATACATTATGCAGTTAAATTGATAAAGTAGTAAATAGATGTAAAAATGAATATAATTTCTTCTAAAAAATATATTTATAAATGCTATTTTTGCTTTCTTCCATAATAATAAAAAAAAATATTAAAAGCAGTTTTAACAGAATAAATTTTATATATTTTATTTACATATTATTAAAATCATTCCAAGATTAATATTTCAAAAACAATTATAATTATTTTATTTTATATAGAGATTCCTTTAATTAAAGAATGAATATGGTTTATTAAATAAAATATCGAGTAAAGTATATAAATATTTTCTTGTAGTGAATTAAAAAACATAACGGTACAAAAATATGATACATGAAGACTAATTTATATTGATATGAACAATGAAAATATACGTAGTACTTCAATGATATATATACATTTTTCATATTATTTTGTTCAGTATTCTGTACATCATAAGAAATATTGCTTTTAAGATTTTATTTATTTTATACATTTTAAGTGAAATAAATGATTTAAATTCATTTTAAATATAATAATTCTATATAAATAAATAATAAATCAAATTTTTTCTTCTTTATATATTAATACATTAAACAAGTATTAATATATTTGTGAAAAATAGTTTATGAAGATTAAAAATACTTTTTAATCATTATAAAAAATTAAATATTTTTTCTTTTCTTAAAATTAAAATATAAAAAATCAAATTAATGTTGTCACGTTAAAAAAAAAAATTTTTTCTCTAAATTTTTATTTTTTCTATATTTACTAAATGATATCATGCATTCAAAATTATATAATATTGGTGTAATATTTTTAAATGATTTGTATACTTAATGGTATATATTTATTTTTATAAAAATATCAATAGTTAAAAATTATCAAATAAGTGAAGCGTGTAACTAACAACTAAGTTAAAGTTTTGCGTTAAAATTTGTGTCACCAGTCTAAGAAATAGAAAAAAATGAAATAAAATAAAAAAAAAAAATAGCGACGGATGTCAGGGACGTATAGAACCAGAACGAACTAACAACTGAATTGCATCCGGTATTTGTATAGTTCTTGTTTCATTAACTTTCTTCCTCTATCTACATCATTCAGTTAATATTTTTTTTTTCGTGTGAAATGTATACATACACATATAAGCATAGTAATCCCATAAATAACAACTATAAAAAGTTTAAAGTATTTGATACAATGATATAGAAAAATATGTTACACATGAATACTTTGTAAGTTCAACGACTCATGTCTTAATGTACTACAAAAATTTTGCGTGAGTCAATAACATTTTAATGTTATATTTTAACTATAACTGAATTTTATGTACATTGAATTTTATGAAATATACAAATATAATGTATAGTATAATGAATGAATAAAAAATATGTTTATGTACACTTATTATTTAATTATTACATAATTATATTATTGAATTAAACGGCATAATATTATGAATATTTTTGTTAATAAATTAATGAATTTATGTGTATTTCATTTTTTATTATACAGTATATTGTGTACATACTTGACTGGTATTATTTATGACAAAAGATGTTACTTTTGCACATTTATCTTATTTCTCTGATACAAAAAATAAAAATTTTAATGGACTATTAAAAAATTTTCCAAAGAATTTGAAAATAGAAACAAAGTGAAACAAAATGCATTGAATGTGGTTTGCAATCAGAGAATGTTGACTTGTGACACTCGGAATGATGATTGTTTTTTCCTCAATTCGTGCATTTCATCGATTCATCTATTCTGCAAAAATTAAATCACCAATGCCATAACATAAAAGTTTTTTGTACTAAACTTAATAGAAAGATTAATTTTCATTCTTAATATATACATCATACAAGAATTTATTTATTAAATTTTAAATCTTCTTACATTCTTTAAATTATCTCTAGAGAATATCCATTGTTGGTGGATAATTTATTGTTATGTGGGAAGTAATTTTTTAAAAAGTTACAAGAATGTGCATATAAAACTATAAAATATATTTCTTAGCAAACATATTTGTTGATAATCGGGAAAAAAAATTTGTATGTGTATAAATATGTATTCTTATATACTTAAAATATATATTTGTTAATAGCGTGAAAAAATAATCAATTGGATAAATTTATATATTCGATAAAGAATTAATATATGTAGTTAATTTCATTCGCATAATTAGAGATCTTGGAATGATAGCCAATGTTTGAATTAATTATTCCAGTAATAAATAATGGGTGGTTAAGAAAATAGAATGACAAGAAAATTTATTTTGAACTGAAAGAGTTATTATTTATTTATTCAATTTGATAAAATATAACAGTTGAGTATAAAATTTGATCTAAAAGTGTGTCAGACGAAGTGAACTTTACGAGTACTTATCTATCAAACCAAGTGTCAAAGTTGCAATGAAAAAGCTCCTGGTGTTGGAAAACTGGAAATAGTAGAAAGCTCGAGCGATATGCGATGAGAGTCAAGGAAACAATTATATGACACAAGACAAAATGCCTCTAAAAGAGTGATGCAACTCCGAATGCGCCAGGAAGTTGGGCCCTTTATCTCAATTTCGAGTTAGAGCAATAACAAACTTTTCTGGCTCTAGTGGTGCACGACATTGTCAATTCGTCGATTCCATTGATTGATCCAGGCATTTTTTCCCCGGAAAACAATATTCCTCTCGGCAAATTGGATTGCACGTACGCAGGGACACACGTAAGAGACTGATAACCGGAATCGCGAAGTCAAGTCCAGTCACGTCCAGCATTCAATTCGATATGTGTGTGGGTGGACGCTTGCCCCATTTCGACGACTCCCCGATGATTCGTGAGTGCGTTTTGATCGGCGTTATGACCACCCCCTTTAACCCCCTTAATCATTGTAAATCCCAGTTAATGCGGGGGTGCGAAATTTCCATGTTAATTTCTCGATAACGAATCTGGGTGTCCTCGGGGTGCGACAAAGGTGCGCACCCCCTCAAATTCCTTTTTCACGATGCCAACTGGATGACGGAACGCAATTTTATCGTTCTCCTCGATATGTCGATCGGGCAGTAAATGCGTCCAAGTATGGTCTTGACTATTTATGAGCCGGCGATGTGATATCGAGGATTTTCCTCTTTTTCTCTTTCCCTTTATCCCTCTTGCTCATTATTTGAGCTCGGATGGCATCCGAATTTAGAGGTTCTCGAACTTTTCGCGGAAACCCTTTAGCCATCGAACTTTTGAATTCGAACATTCGAACAACAAATAGCTTATAGCCGTCCAAACGGTTAAGTATAAATTTGGGGTGTAAAAGAATATTTCTACATGGCGGTTTTGTGCATTTAAATAAGACAATGTATTCCTAGTGCAATATTCATTTATTAGTAGCGAAAACGTATATTTGCAGTTTAAACTTTCTCGTTAACACCTTAATTTAAACATACATTTTACATATAATAATATACGTATTTTTAAACTTTTAATGTAGAATTTGAAATACGATGAAAATTTACTTTAACAAGGAGAATGTCCTTAATAAATTTACTTACAAATTATTGGACTTTATTTTATTATGCGATATATGTGACGCGCTAGAAATTTATGTCTACTGACACTGTTATTTTATGATAAATATTCATAAATGAAATTATAACTTTACAAATTGATTTTATTTTTTAATCCATTTTATTAATAAAAAATCATTAAAAACCTTATATACTTGTACTGCAAATAAACAAAATTTAAATAAATCAATTATGTATTAAAATTTGTTTTTTCGAAAGGTCATATATTTTACAAATATTGAACTTAAAATAACTTTGGACACTTGGAATACGTCTAAATTATATCTATAATTGAATAGTGTCTGAATTCAATTTTCAATTTCCTCTAGGAATTATCAAATATAGTGATTACTAACTTCCTGTCCACTCTATCACAGAGACATAATTTAAAAATTAAATCGAGCATTTAGCCAATCGTTGAATACAAGATTGTATGAAAATAGTTTATACTCTACCAAAGACGATAATGCGTAGCAATAAATTTTACTCAATCTAATTTATTATCAACCAGAACTTCAATAATACGATATCTTAGAGAATATTCTACTTACTCATCATAATTTTTTGCGCAAAAAAAGAAATTTACAACTGAATTATTTTTAGCTTACGAAATTGATACTCGTTTTATCCTTTCAATACTTGATATAATAAAATTTTAACACAACTACATTCATCCATTATAGGCTTTGAAAAAATTTATTTTCAATAATATTTTCATGCTTGATATTTTTAATAAATACTGATTTTTTTTTTGAATTTTATTTTAATAAAGCTACATAGTTTTTCAATATTATACGTTTAGTAAAGATATATTTCTTTGTAGATAAATGTTTGAATAATAATTTTTTTTATAAAATTATTATATTAACAGGCTTTTTCGATTAATTATTAATGTATCGTATTAAAAATAAAAAATATATAAACTTTAAATGTTATACTCATAAAAATATTGTTTATGATAAAGAAATGTCGTTATATTTGAACTTAAAGGATTGATTATTTTTAATTAATTGAAATAATTTTTTTTGTATTTTATTTTTATATAATATATAGAATATATGTAAGATATAATTTATCAAAAATATAATTCGTAAAATTTTCTTCTGGGATAAATTTTCTTCTGTTTTTTTTTTTTATAATATTTTTATATTAGAAATTCCATTAGCTTAAAGACTACAAGCTTATTCCTTATATATAAGTTCTTTGATCTTCTACTACTAACTTTAATCTCGTTATAATCAATTATTTCTAGGAATAAAGGAGTCAAATTAGAACTTTTAACGGTAAAAATTTTTTTACTGAGTTAGGTAATTTATGGAACATTAACTCGTGCATGGAACTTAGTTTTTGTAATTAAAAATGAATGTTAATGTTGTGATAAATTCTTGTTTATTATTGTTTATCACAAGAAATGGATTGAAAAAAAAACAAATTGATTATTTTTTAAAGAAAATTAATATTGTAAATAAAAAATATTATAAATAAAATAATATAAATAAAAGTACTTTGTATATTTATTTTTCAGTTTTGTTATTTATATTTATGCTAAAATAATCTAATACATGTTATTTTTTTCTTTTAGATTCAATATTTTAATAAAAATTATTTTTGTTTCAACTATACACGTGAGTTAAATCTATAGTTTTGTTAGGGACAGAACTGGGAGTCTGTTCCCAGTAGACGTAAATCCAGGATTCGCGGGGACGTCTGCATGTGAAATTGTTGTTGAGCGCTTAGCCAAGGTGAGCAAAATTGGCTCATCGGACGCACATATAGCTCCGCCGTTTTTCGTGAATGGGCATGGGTGTGTGTGTGTGTGTGTAAGTGTGAGTGAGCGGGAAAGACGGTCTCGTCAATGCCTCCATTCTCTCTCACACACACACACACACACTCACTCTGGCGGCATGACTCGTTACCCTCGCTCTCTTTTTCTCGCCAAAGGCGGTTTTTTTCTGGAGACAAAGACGTCCCGTCAATTTTGCGTATGATCTTGTATAAATTCGCGATAATGATACCCATGGATTGTATGGGCTTTTTCTCCCGTCGGAAAGCCGGAAGTATTTTATGCCAGGGGTAATGAATAGTGTGTGGGTACGTGTACACGGGTGGTGGGAAAATGCGCGCGATCGAAAGCGCGAGAAGATCAGTCGGTTGGAGTGATAAGCTCAACCGTCCTTTGATTCTTGGAAAAGACAAATGAAAATCGGGTCGTGAAGGGCGGGGCCAAAAGGCCTAATTGCCTGCGAGATGAATTTTATGAGTCCGATGCTCTGACAACTTTCAACTGTGTATTCGCGTTGTTAAAAGATTCGTGAATAAAAAGTTTGCTGCTTGCCAATACAAGGAGTATTTGAATTTTTCCCATCCAACATATAAAAGTAACAAGTTTATTGTAAAAAAATAAATAAAAATTTAGTGAAATAAGGAAAATTTTGCTTTGTTTTAAGTAAGAATCTTTATTTAAATCTAAAATAGTTAAAACAACAGTGAGTAACGTTTACGCGTCAAAATTAATCAAAAAATGAATAAATTTTAACGGTTTGAAAAATGTAGCGTATCTTGAGTAAAAAATATTCCAAATATGGATTAATGTCCCGAAATTCATAAGCGTACATTGAAAATTTTCTTTCTCCCATGCGTGATAAAGCCAATAATTTTCCTGAGACCGAAAATAAAGCTCTTAATAATTCACTCTCGCTTTCCTCGTCTTCTCCCTCTTTTTCCTTGATCTCTCATCCTTTCTCCAATCTCAGTGAAACGTTGTTACTTGTTATTAAGTCGTGGCTCTTCCTTTTTCTTTTCAACGTCTTCAGGATTCTTATCAGGCACGTTGTCCGCTCGGATAAAATAACCTCGAAAAAAAAAAAGAAAATAAAAGAGGAAACTTAGAGACTCCTGAAGGAGGGCAAAGAGAAAGGAAGAAAGGCTAATTAGACGCAAAGGAGAATAATTTTACTTTTAAAATAAGTAACAAAACTGTTTTTTCATTCTTCTCTTTTTCTTTTTTTGTTCTCAGGCGCGGAAGATGTATTCAGGTTCACCGGTAACGAGACGCACACAGACTACTTTCGGCTGATGCTTAGAGACGGCAGCCACTTATTGGTCGGCGGAAGGTAAATGCATACACACTCACCCATACCACTTGCATGTATACACGGACGTCCTTTCGTTCCCTCCTGGAGATCCTTTCATTCCTCTCTTAGAGATTATATAGATACTTTAATTAAAAGATGCGGGCTGGACCCCGGAGGCTGGAGCCACGCGCAGTTGCACCGCTCCTTGAGAATATGATGTATTTTGTAGGGAGCCTTCTCGAATTTGTCACTTATTACCGGCTTCAATTTGTTGGCTATTTTTATATGCTATTTTTATTGTGTACCTTCGTTAACTTGATACGTCCACATACACACACATACGCACACAAGTGTATATTTCAATACTTTATAAAGAATGGCATGAATCTAATTTTATTTTACTTAGCTTTTCCAAAATTTTCACGAATAAAATTTTGTTTAAATCCCTATCTCGAAGTACTAACTCACCTTTTCTCCTAAAATTCTATGAAAGAAAAATTATAAGTTATAAAATTTTTTACAAATCCTATAATTTCAAGTTCAGTCTCGGAAAATTAATTCACCTACCCTTCATGTGCTATATAACCTTCAATAACTCAAAAATCCTTTTTCACATAAATCAATTGAGTTGTTCGTGTATTATCTTTATAGCGTAATATATTTATTTAATGATCATTATAAATTTTATGGTATATAAATTACTTGTGAAGAGTAAAATAATAATAAAATTAATGAAATTTTAAATAATTTCCTTGAATATTTTATGCGGAAATTCGTAATTAAAAATTACGGTTATGAAAATATCAAATTTCAATATTAAATTTACTTATTACTTCTATTTATACGGCTAGAGCATTATTTATATGTAAACTAAAGTAATAATTATGTTTTAATAAAAAAAAAATTGTGCTCTTTTAATTTAGATACAGCAGAAGTAATTATTAGTATAACGAAGAAGATAAAATTAAATAAATACTATATCATTGTTTATTATAATAACAGTATTAATCATAAAGTATAAAATTATATTGCTCTTTTGAATAATTTAAATACCATTATTACCATGAATTATAAAAACAAATAATAATGATAATAATAATAAAAATTTAATTCATTATAGATATATCCTAAAAAATAAATGTAAAATTAATAAAAATAATAAATAATGAATCTATGAAATACTTAAATTAGCTCATATTCGTAACTGATATTTTATTATGATATTATATTATATAAAACCCTGAATGAATATGAGGGCTAATTAAATAAGCTAAATCTAATAGAAAGTCACACACGCACATACAAAATATATATATATGTAAATATAAATACATATCATAAATTATTTAAATTAAAAATTTGATTTTGAATTTTTATAATAGCATATTTTAAACGTATATGTATTCTAAATATATAATAAATTAAATAAATGTTTTGATTCATGTATGTCAGGATTTATGTTTCATAATAATAAGCGAATTATGTATTGATCTGAATTTTGTACAGTAATTTGGATGCCATAATGAATGTTTGAAAGAAAAAAGTAAAGGGTAATAGAATAAAATTAAAAATAAATTAAATACATAATACGTAATAGCATAAAGGAACAGTTGTTTCCATGAAACAGAGAAGCTAATAAGTAATTTATATGTGCACATGCATTTTATTGATATTTAGTATACAAGATATGTAGTGCATTATCATTGCATGCGTTATAACGCTTAATTACGTATTCTCTCATCGCCTCATTGCGGAAAGTGGGGAAGAATAATAAAATAAAATATAAATAAAAAAAAAAAAAAAATAACACTTGTAAAGCAAATTAACAAATGAAAAGGACGATAGAATCGGATTACTTTCTTCCTAGACGTGTTCATAATCGAATGGGCTAATCACGAGTCGTAGTGCACGCTTGGATAAATCGTTAAATATGAGGGCATAATAATCGCCGGCGAGAATTCCGAGGCTCGCAATACTCAATAACCAGAGAAGAGGGACCATTTTTAATATCTCCCTCTCCAAATTCCTCCCCCTCCCCCGCATGTATAGAAATGGAATTCAAAGTTTTGATAATCATAAACGTGTATGTGTGTTAATTAATCCGCACATAGGGGAAGAGTGCAATCATCAATTGCGATATCAAACTCAATCGGTAGTGCACTGGCCATCATTGATCGCATTACACTAATTGCTAATTAGGAACACACCGCCTGAAAGCTTCATTCGCTGGCATGGGACTTGACAATTACCCTTCTCCCTTCTATCTTTTATAGTGGCTGGCGTCATGCAAAATGCAAAGAGGGTAGTTTTTTACTGGGAAAACTGGACAACTGATTACGGATAGATTTGTTTTTTGCCGTGATCGTGTAGTTTATTCGAGTTCGGAGCATGCGGGTCAGTGCACTTAATCGTTTTTGCGCCAAATCCAAGGAATTATTTAAAGTCGATTGTTTATTTCCATTTAACCCAGATTGTGAAGAAATATTTATTGCTCTGCATCAATACAAAGGTTTATTGATACATTGCAGAAAATAATGCTGGAGCTTCGTGGTGATTTTCCACTAAGGTCCACTAACCTCAGAGTGGACTGATGGAGGAGTAATTAATTAATTTGTATTTCATACGTAGTATTAGTCATGATTTAAACGGAGGAACCTATAAAAATATATAATATTCGGGGAGATTATTCGTGGATTGCCAAAAAAACGAATTTACCAAATCGTACACTTATTATTATGTAGATTTTATAATTATGCATGACATTTATTGACTATACTATTTATGGATATTATGTTAAAAGTCTTGTGTGAGGTTATTCTAAAAATATTAATATTAAAATAATTGTATAATGCTTCGTAAAGGTAAATTATTAAAAATAAATATTTTATATATTTTTAAAAATAGTAATTCAATGTATTAATAAAAGAATTCTAAGAACATGACAAAAACTATTTTTTTATTTTGTTTGTAATGCAAATTTCCTTTATAAGAGTTGATAAAATGTTAATAATTGAAAAAATTAAATTTTTAAATGATATAGCTCAAAGAATGTAACAATGGAAATTGCACAAAGAAATCATGAAAATTAAAAAGAACAATAATGAACGGTAATGGATATTGAAATAAATAGTACAATTTTTTTTGAAGCATGTAAAATTTTTATTTACTTTTACAGGTAATAATTGATTGGATAACCTTGTTTATTAAAAATACACGATTTCTTTCTTATAATTTTATATTATTTAAAGAATTTAAAATTTATTTTAATGAATGTAATTTCAATTTCAATCAAATGAGGGTGAATATGAATAATGTAATTTTTTTTATTTTAACTTTCTTTTCCATACTTAATTTGATTTATTGTTATATTAATATATACTACTTGAAAATAGATATCTGGAAAATTGAAACAACTGTCAGATTTTCAAGGAAAAACTTGTTGGAGTTTCTCAAACAAGCATCAGTGACGATGTAAAGAATACCAAGGACTTTCACCGAGGATAAATTGATTATTTGAAATTTGAAAATTAAGATTTCTTCGGCTAAACATCAATATTTTACTTGCGCCCTATCTTTATATATTAATTATATATTAATGTATAGTGGGATTGGGTGGTCGGGGTAAACTTAACAGATTCACGGCCCTTGGCACAAACAGATTCGTAAGTGTAGGAACTGATTGATAGTGAAGCAAATTGATTAAACACCTGTACACCAAAAGAATGGCGGCTGCATGGAAGCTATCAATCAATTAAAAGCCGGAAATCATATAATCATTGCCAATTGGAGAATCGTTCGATATCTCGGGGATCAATAGTGTCGAAACCGAACGCATAATTAAAGCTGCACGAATGTCACTTGCACCACCACTGCACCCCCTACCCCCTACCCCTCTCCGTCGCCCCCTCGCCCGTGATGGCAACAAACGAACCTGATTAAATTATCAAAGACCCTGCAAGGAGAAAATAGCACGGTTTGGTCTCTCAATTATTCCGCCGGCGTGGTTGGGGGGGGGAGGAGGAGGAGGAGGAGGAGTCCAGAGTCCAGGTGTACGCGTAGGTGGAAATGTGGATGCGCCTCTTTGTTTCCTCGGATCTCTTTCTCTCTGCATATGCATTGCGCGAAAACGGGTGCCCGAGTTTAGTTTGTCACGCGAGATGAATGAACAAGCGAATGAGCGTAATTTGTTGCGCTTCGCCGATAGATAAAATCCCATTAAGCGCGGCTTCCTTTTATTCTATTAAAAGGGACTTTGTCGTCTCTCCTTTTTGTGATGATTTCTTTATTTTTTAAACTGATAAATATAATGATGTCAAATGTTCCCGAATAAAGTTTACTCCCTCCAAGTTAATTTATCGAGTATAAGCTATATTTCGGATTTTGAGTCGCTTCGGTAAAATTGTTAAACTCACGCGATTCCATACAATTGTGCCTCTTGGTGAATGCATCATTTTAGTACAATTATTTAGTAATTGTAACAGTATAAATAAGTTTAATACTGCAAATTCTCATTGTAATATTGTTTTTGTACATTTATTCTATTTTTCTAACCACAATTCTCCTACTACCGAATTCGAGTGTAAATTTTAATTTAAATTCTAAAACTAAAATTTTTTATTATTTAATCTTTAAAATAAAATTAGTATAGCCAAAAACGTTGAAGGCGCGACAAAGCATACGTAAATATCATTTAAATTATTTTCAAAATCAATAATTTATTTAATTCGGTGTAAAAGTATAAATTTTCTGTCAATATACAAATTATTGCATTGATTTATCTAATTTTATAATTTTCTTATAATTATAATTTTAAAAATACTTTAAACCCACCGATTACTGATCTGTTGAATCTAAATTTGAATTGATAAATAAAAGATGAAATAATTAGGTCCTAATATTTTTGGATTTTTAAGGAAGACAGGTAGACAGGTGCGGGTGATGTCGGGCAGCAAGTCCTGGACCTGGTCCTTATTATTCTCCTCTCTGAAACTCTGATTTTACACTGATGCTTACTCTTAGTCGTGCATTGACTTTCGTCCTGGCACCGTCACGCAATGACGTGGTTCAGCTTGTCAGTCACACAGTAAAACACACGCGCTCAAGCTTAAAATCTAAGGAAGCATTGTCTTTAGCTTTTCCGCGCTTTTCATTGGTTTTCAATATGGCCGACTTGGTCACCTTGGTCACTCGAAATGCAGTTTGAATATAGGAAGAGCGCTATTAACGGATTCGGATAACAAGCAGTCGCTTAAGCTGCAAGCTTTTTATAAATACGAATATATACGCTTATTTATATAGACATTAAATATGCATATCCAATTTTTGTTTAAATTTCTTGATTAATTATATTGAATTTAGATCTTTATTTTTAATTAAGATAAAACCTAGTTTAATTTATCTATCCTATATAACAATATTTTAATTTAAAAAAATCTCATTAATAGACTACATAAAATTAAACGTTTATGAAGATAATTCTGTAATTTTAAATAAAATATACAATTAATTAATTGATAAATTATTTAAAAATTGCATTGATATTCTAATTATAAATTTGATATAAATAAACAATACTAGAATTTTAATATATAAATATTTTTTTAAATAATATAACCATAAATTGAATTGTTTAATTTTTTTTTTTAAATATGCAGAAAAGATTATATTATTTAAATATTAAGAGATTCGTATATTTATAATAATAAAATTTGAATTATTTAGAATGAAAAATGATTCAATACTTAATTATTTAGTAATTATTATTATAAAATAATGGTAAAGGATTTTTAAGCAAAAAAATTATTTTTAAATAGAACCACATAATCTTTTTTATATTTATAAAAATATATGAGGTTTACATATAAATATTTTCATTGTGTAAAAATAAAAAAAATTTTTATTATTCGAGAAAAAAAATCTGAATTTTTAAAAATCGTATGGATAAAATAAAATAGAAAAAAAAGAAAATAATTATAAAATGTTATCATCTACATTAATAAAGTTCAAAATGAGCATCTTAAAGTTAATAAAAAAATTTTTATTTTTTACTCTTTGAACTCACTATTTAATAATCTACTAATAGAACACCAATAAAAAAACACTTTATTATTAAATTTAAAAACAATTTTTATATACATAATAATTGTATTTATTTATTTGAATATAGTTTTTAATTATATGAATAATAGAATTTAAATTTTATACATTAATTTTAATCGATGTATTTATTAATTTTTTTATTTTGAAACTTACAAATAAAATATCATTTTCGGTAAAATACAAGATAAATAAAATAAAATACTTATACAGACAGTTGAACATGCCATTTTAAAGAGAAATGAAAGTAATTTTATTAATGAAAATTATTAATCTAATCTAGCATAAGTTAAATAGTTAATAAAATTCATGACTTGAATACAATGCAATAAGAATTCTTATTTATATTTGAATCTCCATAAAATTGAATCCAAACATTAATTGTATCAATAATTTTAACACAATAAAAAATATTTATCTTTTAGTAATTTGCAAAATTAATTTCTAATTCCAACATATGAATTCATATTATATTTTCTTTAAAAATTCAAAATAATATTAATGAAGAATATCATTAAGTTATCTTTATTGAATACCTTTTGCAATAATAAAATTTACGTATTACTTTTATTATCTCTTAAACAAATTTATATAAAAATAAGAATATTGCAAAGTATAAATTTAAAATTTTTAATTTGAATAACAATAATAGATGATATAAAATTAAAATTTAGTTATTTGATATAAAACCTAAATTTTCCTTATTAAAAAAGTGAAATGTATTTTCTACGTATGAGACAAATGGTTTTTTATAGGTTTTTTACAGTCAGTGTATTAAATCAATAGCGACGTATTTTATTTTTCATTATTAAATTATTTTATTATCCATACAAATTTTTGATTATAAAGAAATAATAGCTTTTACAATTTAAAATATTTATTAAAATATGTATTTCTTTAAATAAATACATATGTACGTCAATAAAGAAAAAAAAAACTAAAAAGTTTATTATTTGTGTTTGAAATTCGAATAAAAAAATCCTTATTTTTATTAAAATATAATATTTTATATCATAATTTTTATACAAGGAGTTTATGTAAAAAGTTATTTATTCTACAATATTTATAAACTTTTTTTTTTTTTTTTGAAAGCAAATTTTTTACGAATATTTTTATGACTATATTTTCACGTATTAATTTTGTATATATTATTTTTTTTTCTGTATTTTTATATATTTATAAATATGGTTAAGAAAAATCAATTTCTTTTAAATAATTTATAAGTCTATTATGCTATGCCGATGAAGACATAATATTGATTACTTATGGAAAGACAAATAATTAATGCAAAATTGACTGTATTCTTGTATAATCAAATAGTAACAAATAATTGAATTTGGTAGTTTTAAAACAACGATTATGTAATCAAATTAGGTTTTTAGAACTTTAAATTTTCATCAAATATAAATGAACCTATTAAAATTGTTGGAATTTAAAACAACTAGATTTAAAACAAAAAATACCAATTATTTAATTTAATCGCATCAAATACTATCTTAATTTATTCACATATTCTCAAACGCAAGCTAGTTTTAAAAGTAACAACTAAACACTAAAATTTATCTTTTTTAAAAAAAATTTGATGAATATTCGATTAACTTTGACTATTATTTTCAGCCTAAATATTTGAAAAAATTTAAAGTATAGTTCGTGTATCCATCAGTAAAAACTGATCCGGCGCAAATACTCTTTTAACTGTTTTACTAAGACTAGTTCTTTGCGTGTACTAGGAATCTCGTGCACAATCTGAGTTTGACCGACCTGACGGAACAGCAGCGCCTGACATGGTACTCACCAGACAAGGACGTGAAGATGTGTCAGGTGAAGGGCAAGGACGACGAGAACTGCCAGAATTACATTCGCATCCTGGCCAAGAGCGGGGGAAATAGTTTGCTCGTCTGCGGTACCAACGCCTTTAAGCCCATGTGTCGGAACTACGACGTGCAGTCGGGCAACTACACCATGACAAGTGAAAAACTGGCCAAGGCTCTGTGCCCTTATGACCCCAAGCACAACAGCACGTATGTGTATGTGGATGGTGAATTGTTCACCGGGACAGTCGCCGATTTCACGGGGATGGACCCGATCATCTACAGGGAACCTCTTCAGACCGAGCAATACGATTCTATGAGCCTCAATGGTGAGTCTTTTTATAAAATGGGTCGTTGGCACCTTTTTTTCTTCTATTACTTCTTTACTATTTAATTTTGATACAATTATAAATCTGTTGTTGTTTTCATCAATAATGTTCTTCATTTATGTTATAATAACATTTATTTATACATTTAACTAGAAATCATGGGTACAATGTAAAATTGTAGTGTTTACGAAACGAAATTTTAATAAAAAATTACGGTATTTTTAAAAAATTATAAATATTATGCTTCTATTTTTTAAACTTGTTAATAATTGTATTTAGGTGGAGCTGTTTAATTTTATACGAGTGAAACGTTTATCAATATTTATTAAACCCTGTCATTCCTAATTTTAAAGAAATAATCACATGTATTCATAAGCCAAATCTATGATTGATAAATAAATTAAATTTATTATTTAAATATTATAAACTTTGTTAAAACACACATCATCGTTCCACTAATCAATTATAATTTTATATTTGCTAATTGACTAATCAATATTATTTTAATTTTAATATGAAAATATCCATAAATTTAATTTTATAAAATTTGAAAAATTTTTTCTTTTATTAGCATTGAATAATGAAGTAAGTATAATGAAATAGGAATGTATTTAATTAAAGGAGAAATAATGTATTTTTGCACAAAAAAAAATTAAAACATTTTTTATAAGATATATTAGCAGATTTCTGGCCAATACTTATAAGCTTGTTTAATATATAATTTAATATATAATTTAATGTATAACTTCTTTTTCTTTAAAATGAGGATCCATTTTTTTCATTATTTATAGAATTTCAAATAAGCACTTAGCACCTATTCCTATTATATGTAGAATAATTATATTAATCCGATCAACTGTTAAACAAACCAGCATTTGCGAATGAATTAAACTAGTGAAGAAAACTAATTCGGGAAATTGAATTTTATGAGATTCCTATGTATTTGTTAGGTATTTAGTAAATACCATTTTAATACATTATATTTAGTAAACTATTTATAACTTGAATATATTTTCAATATAAAATATATTTCCGTAATTGTGAAAAGAAACGCAAACTTCAAATATAAGAGATATAATAATAAATAATATATGTAATAACGTAAACATTTTGAACATTGCTTTAAGTATGTTTTTATAATATTAAAAAAAATCTAACAACTTTTTTTTTATAGCTACAATTTTTAATCCAACTTCATAAAAAATATTTATAGTTAAAATTTTATTCTTCCAATAAAAATATTTTTGATATAAAAATTATATTTTTTTAATAATAATCTGAATTAGATATAAAGAGTATTCAAATTTTAAATATAAAATATTCTTTATTAAAATATTTATATTTTTTTATGTATAAAGATTTTTAAAAACATCAATTTTTAGCATTAAAAGTATATTTTATTATGCTATAAAAGTATTTTTAAAATTAAATTAGTGCAAGGGATGCTGGAGGACAAATGAATTGGAAATAGTTCTCGTAAGTTAATGTATTAAATATAAAAATAGAATTTGCGGCAGAAAATAGACATAAAATGTATTACAAGACAAAGACTTGGTATCTTGTCACTTCAATACTTATCGATGCGATTTCCTAACCAAAATTTTGATTATAATTTCAGTTACAGAACTTGGAATATGATGGGAAGAAGATAAATATTAATCATAAAAAAATTAATAAATAAAATTCAATAAATAACAAAATAAAAAAATCATAAAACATAAAACATAGAATGTGTGCACATCTAATTAGCTCTGACATATAAATAATCTACAAGACTTTAAGCAGTAGTTATTTTGAGCGAAATAACTAAAATTAGTTAGTTAAATACTATTGGGTCACAGGAAATAGTGCATTATAATAGAAGACAAATATTATTGAAAGAAAGTTATGAGTATATTACATTAGCATACCTCATAATATTTCCTATTTAAATAATTTAAGTTAATTATTGATCAACTCGAATAGAAATGGTACGTTTCAATAGCATAGATTTAATTTTATCTATAAATATTTGTAGAATATTATTGATTTATTATGAGTAAGTGAATTATAAAATTATGAAATGACACAATCTCGCGATAAAATGCTAAAAATAATTTCTATTAAGTACGATAAATGATTAGAAAGTAAATTGAACTTTTTAACTTCTTTGCTTTTTAGCAAAGTTATTTTTATTAGGTTTTTTTTTTTAAATAAAATTTTTAAACTAAATGGATTATTGAAAAGTTTTGCTACTTCACTAATATTCAGATTAGAAACTAATTTTCAATTTTTTACTTTTTTGCGTGAATCATTAAACAATTTTTAAATTTTCCAAATTTATTTAACAAGAATAATAAGTTACTAAATTATTTCGACTTTGACGGATATTTTAATCTAAAATTTATGGATTCTATGTACATATTCTTTTGACAAAATTCCGCATACTTTTAACACAATAAACCCACCCCATTCTGTTCGACACAAAGAACCCAACACGCAACCTAATATTTATAAATAAATAATACGATTTACAAAAATGATTTGAATAATTAAACGAGTTTATTAAACATGATGTACATTTAATTCTGGCTCTATTATTCACGTATGAATAAAAATATATTTTTACTAATTTGTTATTAAAATCTTATTTTTCTTCGGTTTGTTTTGGATAACTTGTTGCATATAAATGTAAATAAAAAAAATTAATTTTAATAGAATAGTTTAATAAATGACTACAGATTAACAGAAATATTGAATAACATTTATTATTCATTACTACTAATTACTGTTTAATGATAAACACATAACAATTTTAATAAATTTTTAATAAATTTGTATCTGTATAAATATTTTTTATCCAGAGTAATTTTGTTATTCTTTGCATTCAATTCAAAATTGATAGAATATTAGAGAAATTTCGCATTATCAATATGTACAAGTGATTTTACAAATATAAATAATTTTATTATAATAAGAATTTTTTTAATACTTAAATAAATCGATTTTAAAATTAGCAAATATAAAATAATAAACATAAATAATTGTATTATGATCATATCTGAAAGTAATAACGATGAGCATATATATATTATTTATCTTATAAGCATATATAAATTTTTTTCTATAATTTTTTACTTGGCTTTTTCCTTTTTTAACTCTTTTCATCTTTTTGTTCATATTTTTTTTTACTTGAGCTTGCCAATTAGCGTTAATCGAGAATGATCCTTAAGAATGTCTAATAGGAAAAGTTTTTCAAACACTGGGTTAACGATCTTGTTCACTTTTTAATCTCAAAATCTACCAAGATACTTGTATCCACTTTTTGAATTTTGATTTGATGATTTGACACATTTCATCTTTTCACTTTTATTATCTATAAAATATTAAGTTTACTTAATACTTTTCAAAATATTAATATTAAATATATAATATTTATTACCATCAATTTTTATAAAAATAAATGTACGAAATAAAGTTTTAAAATGAAGTAAAAATCAAAAATAAGTATAAAAATTATGTGTACTAAAACAATGTTAACAATATAAAATTATTATTACAAATTAATAATTATTATATATTTTAAATAACTAAATAGAAGTATTTAAGATTTTAATATTTAGTATGAATCTTTGTTTGACATTTCGAAGTATTATTTATAAAAAAATTATTCTGCACATGAAATAAATATGAACAAAGTAAAACAGATACAAATGAATGTGCCTATGCTATAATATATGGATAAAAATATATAAGATTTTTAATAAGATTTTTATTTAAATACAAAAGTATGAAAAAAAATGATGCACTTGCATATAGAAAAAGGCATGGAAAACATATAGTTGCAAAAAAAAAATCCGTGTGGACATAAGATAGAATCAAAACAAACATGTTAAAAAATGTATTACAAAAATTTTTTACATATGAGTACAGCGTTAGAATGTATAAATTTAAAAAGATTTTCTTAATTTTATACAGCAATGTATGGGTATATTATTGAAAGATATATAATTCATCAGAAATAAATTAGATTCAGTAAAAAAAAATTCTTGCCTATATAAAGTCAGCAAATTCCTTAAAAATATAGTTTAAAAAAATTATAATAAAAGGAAAATTAAATTAATTAATGATGAAGTAAAATATCATTGATTAACGCATTACTATTAGTACACTTTAAATATTACAGGAAGCTTCATTAAAAATCAGTATTACCTCATTTCTATTTAATTTATTAAAAATACCGAAAATAAAACAATGAAACATTAATCATTTAAATATAAAATAAAATATCATGATATAATGTTATAAATAATAGAAACCATTGATACAATTATTAAATATTTCATAAAAAAAAAAAAAAATTATTGATAAGTATTAAAAAAGTCATACATCACTATGAACAAGCAAGTGTGTTATATTCGCGTAAATTAAAAATTATGAAATTACTTAATATAAGAAATATTTTAATAAACACTTGATACTGTCAAATAAACCAACATATATGTGTTAAAATAGGATATTATCGAATAAAATTTAGAATAAAATTTCTGGCGTTTTCTCGGAATATCATTTAGAGGTTGTTTTTATTTTTAAAAATAAAAGACGTAGAACATAATTTTTAACATAAACGTATTATTAATAAAAAAGTTTCGTCCCTATAACTGTTTGTGTAAAAGGTCATGAAAATTAAAGTGAAAAATGGATAATTATGTATGGATAACAGTTTTTGGTTCTATAATTATTTTTCAAATTTCGTTAATAATTGCTATTTATTTATGTTTAAAATAATAATATAAACTAGCTGTGCTGAGAATGTTTAAAATATTTTTTTATTAATTTATTTATTGTTTTTTAAACTTTTACGCCTTGTTTAAAGGCGAAATTTATTTAAAAAAAATATTTTATATAGCAATAATTATTCATAGCCAATAACGTTAAATAAAGATTTAAAAAAAAAGTTTTAGTTTTTAAAAATTTTGGTTTTCGTTGCAACTATAACATTATGAACTTCGAACACATTATTTTCTAGCAGTCTTCTGCATAATGTTAACTGTGATATTATGATAATTTTTCTACTAACAATAGTGATAAATATCTGTTTTTAAGCAGTTATAATGACCACGATGTACTTGATTAATATTTTGGGTTGCAGTTATAGTATTCATAAGAAAAGTCATTTTATTTAAATTATCGTGGAGTAAAATTCTTTCTGCAACTTTTTTCAGCTCCAAATTTCGTGAGCTCCATGACGCAGGGAGACTTTGTCTATTTCTTCTTCAGGGAGACCGCCGTCGAGTACATCAATTGTGGCAAGGTTTGTTTCATTTGCATTAATCATTTGTATTCATAAGTGCGGTTACATCTCGTTTTAATCATGAAAATTCAAATGAAAGGGTCGGGGGAGGGGAAATTTTTTAATGCATGTATCGCGCGACACCTAGAAAAATTGCCGCGCGGAATCACGAAATTATGTAAAGTGCGCGAGAAAATATAAGCGGTATTCCTCGTTCCATTTTTTTTCATTTATTTTTGTATATTTTTTTAAAGCGAACATTAAATTTCTTAAAGGTGAATCAGTTTTATATTTAAAAATTGTGATTTAAACTTTGTTTTGAGTCAAAGAAATTAAATATACATTAAAAGGTAGACGTGGATATATAATACAGAGAAATAAATAAAAACTTTTTCAATTTATCACTTGAAAATAATTGGGTTTAACGCTTCATCAAAGGCGGTATTATAGAATGATTATATTCGTTTTTTCGTTTTTTTCTTTTTTTAACGAGCTTCTAAATTTACTTATTTTAGGCGGTATATTCTCGAGTCGCGAGAGTTTGCAAATATGACAGAGGAGGGCCACATCGCTTCCGAAACAGATGGACATCTTTTCTGAAATCTCGGCTTAACTGCTCCGTCACAGGAGATTTTCCATTTTACTTCAATGAAATACGTAAGTTTATAGATTAATCGATATTTTGCTACTCCAAGAATGAACCCTATCAAAAGTTTTTTCAATGTTGATAGAGTTCGTAATGGTGGAATATTCAAAGTTTTGAATAAATTAAATTTTAGGTGCGCAATTATGATTATGAGGTTGATGAATAATAGGAAAAGGTGATATTTTTGTACTTATAAATTACGAGATAATAGCGTCAATTAAATCGTAGTTTTTATTAAAGAGTGTGAAAAAATATTTTTATTTACGTCATAAATCAAAAAAAATTATCCCGTAGTTTACAGTGGAAAAAGGAATATATTCCAAGACTGTAGCAATTACTAAAAGATTATTGTTAAGAGAATAAATTAAAGCTGCATAAATCATTTTTTTTTTAACATAAAAATAAGAAATACAATAATTTCAAACACGCTGATTTGACGAAGGTATTAAAAAAAATTTTATGCATTTAAACAATTTGATTTTATAAAAAAATAACTATTCTTCTTGTATACACAAACTTGTACATAAAATTAAAAAACAATGTTCAAAAGGAGTAAGTAAAATTGCGCATATCTACTTCGCTTTTCATTCCTCATTTTATTTATTCTTAAACTGAAGAATCGACGACTGAACTGATTTCGGGTACTTACGGCGGCGTGGCGGCCCAACTGATTTACGGCACGTTCACCACCCCGGTGAACAGCATAAGCGGGTCGGCGGTTTGCGCCTTTTCGCTCCAGGACATCGCCGAGACCTTCGAGGGCAACTTCAAGGAACAAAGTGCCCTAAATTCGAATTGGCTCCCGGTGCAGAGCTCCAAGGTCCCAGACCCGAGACCGGGTCAGTGCGCCAACGACTCGCGCACCCTCCCGGACCTTACGCTCAATTTCATCAAGAGCCACTCCCTCATGGACGAGTCCGTTAAGAGCTTCTTCGGGCAGCCCATTGTCATACGCACGAGCTTCCAGTAAGTTCATGACCTCCCTCTTGTACTCCTAATTCCCCTCGAAATCCCTCGCTACTTCATTTACCCCCTGTACGTGTACACTCAATCTTCAATCTTTTAGCTGGATAATTGAAAGGCACTTGGTTACATTCATAAAATATTCAATGATTTAAGTGGCGTATCCAAACACTTGTAACGAACTTTTTTTTTAGAATGATAAGTTCTGACTCGTGATAACTTCGTGTACTCGTGATATCCGTTGATCAAAGAAGAATTTGATGTAACTTTGTCTGATTTAACAATGCTTTCGGTGTTTAAGAGAATTACACATTTTGTAGTTACACATATAGTACTAATAAATTCAATAATTTTTGCCTATAGTAAATTAATATTATCAACAAAAAAAACAAGATACAACACAAACATATTATTTTTATTTATTAAGTCGATTATTTATAATTTATTTCATTTATTACAATTTAAAATTTCTCGAGAAAATATTATTGACCCAATAGATTATTAATTATACTTTATTATACTATATTTACACGTCCAAGTGTGTCAAAAATGTTTAAATGTTTTCAACCAAAAAATGATTATCAATTTGATAATTTCAGCTATAGATTCACTCAAATAACGGTGGACCCCCAAGTGAAAACACCTGGTGGTAAGACTTACGACGTTCTTTTTATCGGTACGGACAATGGAAAGGTGATAAAAGCTATAAATGCCGAGTCTGCGGACTCAAGGAATAAAGTAAGTCCGGTAGTGATAGAAGAGATTCAGGCGTTCCCGGCCTCGGTGCCGGTTCGTGGAATCAAGGTTGTCCGGGCGACCCAACCTGGGGATGGCCTCGAGGATGGCAGACTCGTGGTTATCGCCGACAGCCAGGTGCAAGCCCTCAGACTCCACAGATGCTACAGTGAAAGGATACTCTCGTGCGGTGAGTGACCAATTCAGTCTTTTTTAACTATACCCCCGCATCTGACGATTATATTGACACTGATGGTCATAATTAATATTATTAATATTTATTCTGATAATAAAAAACAATAATTTCAAACGAGAAAACATGATTATGATTAAAACAATTAATTTTATTTAATTTTTTTAGTTATATAAAAATGCTCTTTGTTATCATCTTATTTTATCTTACTTATATTATCAAGTTTATTTTGTAGATTTGTTCAATTAAATAAATTTATGTAATTTAATTTATTGTTTACTGTAATAATTGAAATGTTCGGAAATTTATCCACCTTATTTTACGTTTTAAAGAAAAAAATAAAATTTTTTAAAGTAAAATAGTAACTTGAGAATAATAAAATTAATAGCTTTAACGAATGTAAATTAAATAAAATCCCTAATAAAGGAGAATTAATATTTTAATACTTAAATAAATAAAATAACAAGTACTGAGAATTTAGAAGAAAAAAAATCTTTCGATTTTTTTATTCTATGGATAGGCTATTTTTACTTTCTTTCAACAATCTAATATTTTAAAATGAATTAACATTAATTACGGAAATACAAGTAAAAATTAAATTTATTTCCATTTCTTTACGAATGTTTCGGAAATAGTTACTTTACTTACTTTTCATTAACTTAATTGTATAAATTTAAAGACGTATCATCAAAAACCAAGTTGTTATAAGATTTCATTACCTCTATTGTAATAAGTTTTTGTATTTCAAATGTGAAGACAATAGCTTCATCGAGTTAGATTCGTTCTCTCAAATATTACGAAACTTTTACAAAGTTTCAGTAACTACAAACATCTATAACGAACAGAATAATCCGAAAATCATTTCTTTTGAAATTCATATTTTTAGTGCTTTAATGTTATTATAATCAGTGATATTGTATGAAAATTAAACAATAACACCGATAAAAGTTAAATGCAATACAAAAGTGTAACTTACATGTGTGAATACAAATTATTCATGGGAAATTTAAAATAATGTTTGCTGTAAAAAAAAGCTTCCGTATAGGTTAAGAGAGCTTGTCGTCGACACAAAATTAAATTAGCCTTAAAAACGTAGAAAATTGATGACAATAAGAATAAAGTAATCATTAAATAAATTTTAGGCGAGTGTGTGGCGCTCCAGGATCCGTACTGCGGTTGGGATCGCATCGACGGAAAGTGCCGAGCCCTGGTAGGTCCGGGTGCGATAGACGCCAACCGATATCTCCAGAGCATCTCCACGGGGTTGCACGCGGCCTGCCCCGCGGGGAAGAGCCTCAATAAGGATGCCGGGAGCGTCGGGGCAATATCGGCCAATCAGAACAAGTTCCCCCAGGACTCGATGATCTCGAACAAGGACGGCCAGAACGGGGAGATCATAAACATCATGCAAGACGAGGAGCAAAGCAATTCTGGTGAGTGCAACCGAATGTAAAAAAAAAAAAAAAAAAAAAATTGCCTTCACAATGCAAGTATCTGCAGCGGATGCACTTTCACGCTGTCGGAACACCAAAGCCGAAACTTTTGGAAGGACAATATCCGTTATGCATGCGTGCATTGATATAATTTGCTCTGGCAGCTAAAGTTTTGTTAGGCGCCTTGAAATACAAAGCTCGTTGGAGGTATAAGCATGCCTTGTCAAACTTTATATCAAAGCTCTGTAAATACCGAAGTACAAACACCCAAATGTATTTACGGTTTTTAATAAAAATTATATTCGTTTCGTGAAAGTAGTTGCTTGTTTGGAGAAAATACTTTTTTAATGGAAATGTGTGTTTAAACTGAAAGATTTTCTGCTAAAAGATAAGGTATGTAAAAACACCAGAGATTAAGCTTTCGTGAACGTTACTTGAATTTTTTTGATTTATATATTTTACAACATTTATTGTAGACAAGACAATGCAATTTCTTAAATTATATTTAACCTCGTTAATGATAAATTTGAGTTTGATGAATTTTATTGCAAAATTAATATTCGTATAAAAGTTATTGTTGCTGTAGATTATAGCAAATATAATTTTTGAGTAATTTTTTTTAATCATTATGTTTTATATTTAATATTTTTTATAAAAATGTAATTTATATCATTTAATTTCAAAATTAATTTGAAATATCAATATTAGTTTATATTATTTAAAGAAAAAAGAAGAAATTGTAGAAAATGAGACTGTTTCAAAATTATTTTCTACAGACCAAAGTATTTAAGACTTATCTTATATTATAAGTAAATTAAGTGTATTTAAATTATAAAATAAATTTCAATTTTATTAATAAATTGAAATAAATACACTTTACACTTACTGATGAAAAATAAACAATTGTTATAAAATACGACTAAAATTTTGTACTAAATGCATATACAATAAAAAACAAGTATCCTGAATAGTACGTAAATATTTACATTAAATACTTGATGTAGATATTATGCCAATAAACTTATTCATAAATTATAGTAAACTTCGTTAAATTATATATATATTCAATTTAATAAGTATTCCGAATAATACAAATTTCGTAAAAGTTAGACTTTTGTTAATATGGTATAAGAACTTGATGTATTTTTCTCTGTATTTTTTCAAATATATTTTTCATTAATAAAAGCATATGTTCTGTTTAGTTTTTCTTAAAGTAAAACAATTTTATATACTTACAGTATTTATAACATATGCTTAAGTATGTTCAATTCAATTTTTGAGCAAATTAGAAAAATTTCACGATTGCATGATATTTTGTATAAAAAATGTAGATATAATGTAATTGACATAAATTACCTGATTAAAATGATCAAATAAAATTTAATTCACCTTTAATTTAATGAAAAATAAAAATAACAAAATAAAAATAATAGTTATCTTCTTTTTTTAAAAAATGTAATAATATAATAATTTCCAGTCTCGAAATTTCATTAAAGTTATTTTAATATTAAAGTTTCTTACGTATTCAGTATAATCCTATTAACCTGATTCAACGTTATTGTCAAAGTAAAATAACAGACTGTTAAACAAGTTGTAAGCGTGTGCGTTTGAAACTGCTTTAGAGAAATGAAATTTAGAGTAAAAACTTTATAATGATAAGACTATCAATATTTGCCAAAGTTTGTTCAAATAAACGAAGATTAGATCCTGCGTAATAACATTGATCTAAAATATTAATGAAGATTCTGTAGTTGATTTAATTTGACATGAAGCAATAGGAGTTCACGGTTACTTAATGCAAAGTCAATAAAAAAAAAACTGCGCGTAGAATTAAGAGAGAGTGTCGAACTACAGAAAATTTGTTATTGCAATAATTAATTCAAGAGATTGATTAAACTTAGAGATCTTACTCAGGATTGATTATTGCAAAATTTGTCTTTGAAGATTCAATTTCTCGCTAATAATAATTTAGCATGTAATCATTTAAAGACCAGTAAAATAATCACTTAAATTTTAATATTCAAGCAAAAATTATATGGAATTGATCAGTAAATTAACCAGTTTAATTAGTTTTAGACTCTTTTCCATTAAAAAGTAAAAAGGCCAATAATTGGATTTTTAATAATTTTTATCAATCGCAGTATAATGTTAAAAAAATATTTTCCAAGAGCTGCCACTCCACGTTTCTTTTACATTACAAATTTAAACAACTCTCACATTCATATTTCCAGCCAAAAATATTTTTCCCTTTCAAAACAATCACCATACAACATAACGTTCCTAAAAAAGGCTTCTGTGTACCATAAAATTAGCATTCCAAAAAAGATATTTTACATTTGAGTACGTCCAGCAGCCATTAATCATCATTTATAATTAAGGGGAAGGAGTAGCGTTGTTTAGCATTCGAAACAAATGCTGATAACGTGTCGGTCCCCCAGAAGCAATGTGTTAAAAACGTGTCAACGCGGTTTTGCTCCAGGTCCCGAGGTCTCGGCGGCAGACTCCCCGCCTCCTCAATACTCGGTGGAAACCCTGGTGATGGCAGTGGTGGCGGGCGCCCTCGCCGCCCTCCTCGTCGGCTTCACGGCTGGCTACCTCTGCGGCCGAAAGTGCAGGAAGGACGAGGACGATAATCTGCCATATCCAGACACGGAGTACGAGTACTTTGAACAACGACAGAATGTCAATAGGTGAGCCTCGGCCTTCGAGTTCCATAATCTATTATTGCCCTTTTCCCTGAGCCTGCGTGATAATAAATACCCGCATCTCTCTTACATAATTAATGGGGGAAGGGGGGTGTCTGTTCATTTGTAGTGTTATATTATTTATCATCTAAATCAATATGAGTCGGAATGTTTGGGAGACCTTACTGATAGGATTTATTAACTCCAGCCTATACAACTGTAATTTAATTATTGATTAAAACGAAAATTTTGTTAGTTCTTTTTTGATGAATAAACATGATCTAGAAAAAGTTGTATAATATTGTTATTATTTTTATCTAGTATTTACATATCTTCAAAAAACATAAATTTAAATCAATCAATATATTGTTTCATACTGAGTATTCTTATATAATTCATAAGAGTCTTACATCCGTACTAACTCATTTTTCGATTTTCCGTGTAGCCGTCTCGCCCCCGAGCCAAAACTACTACCCCAGGAGGAGGTGACGTACGCGGAACCCGTGCTGGTGCCCCAGCCCCCAAAGCTCCACTCACCCAAGGGGACGATGCGCAAGCCCCCGCCCACCCCCGCGGAGACGCTCTTCCAGTTCCCGGAGGGATACGGATACCGCGGACCCGCCACCCGGGCCGACAACTTCGGGACCCTGCGCTCGCACCAAGGCGACAACGCCTATCGGCGCAATGACGGATTCGCCACGACCCGGAGCGTGAAGAAAGTCTATCTCTGAGAAACGAGCGAGGAGGGGGGTTGTAACGCCGCGGCGGCGGCGGCTGCACAGGCGGCGGCCGCGGCAGCTGCCAGCAGACATCGTAGCCTGGGAAGACCCGCGCGCGCCCAGCATCGACAGCAAACGGCGGCACCCTCGAGGAACAACGGCGGCAACAACAGCAACGGGAGCTCCTCCCACAGGTCGGGGAACCACCATCACGGCCATCACCAAGGCCACTCAGCCCGTGATCTGGCATTAGGTGTGTAACCTGCCAGTGAGTTGATGAACTATTTGCATGTCATCAAATTTGCAAACTCACACAAACAGTTTATGTCGAAATTACAATAGCAATTATTTTAATGATAAATCTTAAAATTTACATCTAATTTAGCACAGGTTGCATTGTCACGTATTTCATGAATAACAGTATGATTGTTCTACATATTTATTTTTAAATATTATTATGTATCTGAAGAGATATAGATTAATGATTTATCACGTGATTAATATCTTGAACATTGAATAAAAAACAAAACGTTACGATTCTTTATCTTTAAACAAATTTATTTCAGATTGTTAATAATAAACATATTTTTAGAATTCTTTAAGCAGTTAAATCTCCTAAACTATATCAGTTGTTCAACTTGAAATTAAATTAACAGTTGAATACTATTATGCTGTTCACTTCCATTTATTATGAATAAATTAATTTATAATTTGGAATGTTATTAACTTCATAAATTTATCAATTATTAAAAATCTATAATATATATAAATGAATGTATCAGGCAAATTAATATTTAATGGATTAGGAAAGATTTAAAATATGTAAAAAAAATTATCGATACATTTATAAATTTTTAAAAAAGCAAAAAAAAATAGAAAAAAAAATGCAGTTAACTATATATGTACATTTTATGTAAAAATAATGTGCATCGCTAAAAAGTGATAGTTCATCTTTATAAATTATTTAATTTATAGACAAACTAAATAATAAGTATAAATTTTAAAAAAATTTTAAGGAATACAGTGAATTTATTTTAAATATATTTTAGTTTTACACAAAAATCACTTTAACTTTAAATTTTTAAAAACACCTGCAAATTAATTTTTGTTTGCTATTTACACAGATAATTTTTTTTCAATATTTTTGTATGAACCAATTAATATTTCTGTTATCTGTGATAATTACTGTATATGAATAAACTTTCACAATAAGACAAATCTTATTTATCTCGTGAACTAAATAAGTTGATTAACAAAAACAAGCTAGAATGCACTTCAATAACTATTAAATTTTATCAAGATATTCAAACTTTAAATTGGTCCAACAGGTGGCCGAGGTCTTGAATCCCCGTCGCCGCCTTCGAGCATATCCTCGAGCTCGCCGTCGCCACCCTCCTCCTCGCCGTCACCGACCCTCATGCAGGTAGGCAGTGGCAGCCAGGGCGGTCAAGGAAGCAGCAGCATTGTTCAAGGGGGCGGAAACTCGCCACCGCCACCCACGCCCCCCTGCAGCTTCATCTACCGTTCATAGTGTCAAGGGGTTGAAGTTCAAGTCGGAGCCCGGCAGAAGATTTCGACCCTACCTGGCGCCATCACTATCAATGATAATAATGCGCACCGTTGCACCAGTCGCGGGTGACGAGGTCGCGACCTATGCTCAGGCGCAAACGCATTCCCCTACGCTTCAACATTTGTAAATATTGCGAAGTATTTTAATTTCGTTACGTAGGTGTACTTGGGATCGAAGTGCGTTCTAGATCAAGGTACGACCGGATTATCAGTGGCTCTGTGGAGTTTTTTGCGTATGAAATTTGTTTTTTTCTTCATTTTCGGCTGCTCTCGCGTGCAGGTTGTCATCGCTAATAAAAGAGTCGTTTATTATCAGCCAATCGATGCGTAGTTATCAAGGCGATTCCGAAAGTTGATGAAAATAAATCTGCTGTGAGTCTCATTGATTCAGTGTCATTGTGCATTAATGTGCGGTACTTTAAATTGTAGTCGTCTTTTGTTACCAGCAATTTATGAAAAGAGTTTTGAAGATTTTTTTATGATTAAATAAATATATTGATTTAATCATTTTTTTTATTTATTCGTGCATGTTTGTATTTTAAGTGAAAAGTTTGGTAAACGGACTTGAGTAATGAAAGTTAAAATGCTGTAGAATTTCATCACTAACTTGTTACGATTGAATATGTTTAGAGGTATTTTTATTATATTTCTTAGTGCTTTAGAAATTTATTTTTCTTTTATCAATTGTAGGATGATATCATTGCAGTGTTGAGAGTACCGAAGACGCTCCGCGATAAAAATCGGGTCTGTCGAATTTAATGATTTATGATGTAAATTAAAAAATTGTTAGTAGGTATTCTCTTTATTTGTAATAATTTTTACGATTTTATATACAAAAAGCTTCGAGTTTAAGAAGGCAATTGCCACGAGGATATGTATTTAGTAACTGATAACTGCCAAACCTGCATAATTTTATTACTTTCTTGTAAATATGCATTACTCTTATTTAAGCTGTAATACAATTCTATATCTCGCAATGACATAATCTTAAACTTGGAGCTCATTTTTATTTTTATGTTATTTTATTTTATACAATTTCGTCATTTTGTATGTATACATTGTTAACGGAGATGCGCATGATTAGAATAAGTTTCCAACCTTGTATTGTTGAGAACTTTTATTATACCGCACAAACACAAAATTACATATTATTAATTACTTCCGCTTTTCTCCGTCGTCTTGAGAGCACAACTTCGACACTTAAAAAACTTATATTATAAGAAATTGTACATTAATGCTTAATAATTAACTAATTATATCCTAGATTATATATATATATATATATAGATATATATATAGTTATGATTATATATATAAATATATATATTATATATAATATATACATATATAATATATGATTCGAAGTATTCAAAGATTCTCGAGAGCGACCCTGTTTTCTTTACGAACGATAGCGGATGAAAAGCTAGAGGATAATAAAAGTGAAAAAGAAGTTCAGATGCGGCCTTGTTTTTATCTTCAACTGCCAAGTTTATGTGTGCGAGTGCGGTGTAATAAAACTTCTCTTTCTTACGAATCCTCAAAAGAAAAAGAGTGAGGGGGGAGGCAGAGAGAGAAAGAGAGGGGAGGGAGAGAGAGAAAGAGAATGAATGAGTGAGAAAGGTGGTTACAGGCCTTCGCAAACAAAATAAAAAATAAAAAGAGGGAAAAAGGAAACTGAAACCTACAGAAGCAGGTCATCGTTATTTTACGACACCTCAGCACCCTTAATCTGTAATTTTTAACGAAAATTCATGATACTGAAGAAAAAAGCGAAAGGTATATATCTATGCTAAATAACCAATTGATTATCTTCATCATCACCATCACCATAACTATCAGCATCATTATTATCATCAATACTTATTATTATTATTATTATTATTATTATTCCTATTATTATTATTATTATTATTATTATTATTATTATTATTATTATTATTATTATTATTATTATTATTCCTATTATTATTCCTATTATTATGATATTAGGCTTAATATAGAAAAAATTACGTACTGATAAGAATTAGAAGGAAGGAAGTAATCTCCATTTTTTTATTATTACAATTATCACTCGGTTTAATCATGACTCGACATGTGAATTAATACTGAAAATCGAGGTCATAACGGGTTTTCTGATGGTGTGAAATATTTTTAATTCCAGTACGATTTTCAAGTTTATTCTTTTTTATGTACAAAAAGAAATAAGGCTAATGGAAATCAATAATTGAGGGAAATATTTTTGTTCTATTTAGAATTCGATAGATTCCGCTTTGACGTGTCAAGATGTGTCTACAAATAATTAAAGCCAAAGTGTAGGTAAATAATATAGATGACTATAAGTCTGATGACATATAATATTTACGTTAAAATACATTGTGTTCTTGCGCTATTTTTAAAACTGTTTTCCTTTTTTAAAGGATCAGCGTCTTTTCTCGTACAAATTTAAGCTCTTTGGTCTGCATTATCTCACTGTTGATCTGCAATCGCTTGTAATCTGGATAAAAATCAAAAAAACGTGTGCGACATCTTGACATTTAAGCAATTAGAAATATTTTCATGTAATGATTTATCTGGTATAAAAAGTTGGAGATTGCCCACGTATTTAATTTTTCTTTTTTATCTAGCGTAGGCTTGTAATGAGCGAAATTAAAAAGGAAAGGAATAAAAAGCGATCGACAAAGAGAATAATTGAGTGGAAGGGAGTAAAAAATACTAAAATCCATGTAATTAACTTTGAATCATCCACTAACACGTTAATGAAAATATCCAAAGGTTGATACTTAGGTTTTGTACGTTTGGGAAATTCGCATTTCAAACACTCGCATATATACGTAATTAGTTGAGAGAGCGAGTGGGAAGAGAAGAATGATAGCGAATGTGTTTTACGATTTTTTAAGATCAGAACATGTGCGGCTTGATATGTATAAAAAAAAAATACGCAATACACATAGAAATACGCTCACACGTATTCACGCGTGCGCACACATACTTATATTATACAAAAAACTTATACTACTGCAGTTACGAGTTATACGAGAGTTGTAAAGGTTCACAAGGATAAAAAAAAAACAAAAAAAAACAAAAATAAAAAAAAATACGAGTCAGAAAAAAACGAAAAATTAGTCGTCCATCTATTCTGGGCCGGATGGTGCATGTAGACATCTATCTTAAAGTGCTTCTTATTTCAGTGTGTTTAGAAGTAACGCATATGTGATATATTCTATATGAGGAGATGTTTTTCTAGGTCTATGGAAAAGAAAGTTTGTGGGAGTTAATTGATAAAATGAGTTTAAAAAATACTCGAGTGCTCTCTTTGGATGACTTTCCTCGGCATAAAATTTATCAAACAAAAAATGTTGTAAGGTTTACTATAGTATTTAATCATTGAAGAGAAAGTAAAAAATGCATTTCAAGCTCTGTTGTTTACATCACGTATTTATTGCACATTCTCTTAGTATATAATATTGATATTTTCTTTTATGACATTTATTTTAATCAATATTTGATTAAATTCAGGATTTTTGTTTAACTTGTCGACCAACAAAAATAAAACTTGAATTTAAGAATATTTGAAATTCTTAATAAAATGTAATTGTTATACGCAGCCTTAATAAAAATTTAATTGCAATTTTGAAATAAGGCTTTTGTTATTTTTTAAATTTGTTGAATCAATTTCAGATTATTTTTCTAATATAGTATTGTAAACTATTTAATTCAAGAGTTTAAAAAGTTTTAAATACGTAAAAAGTAATCTTAAGACTTCATATTTATGTAGTAATATATGAATAATCATAATTTAATGTTAATAAAGTTTAATTATTTACGGATAAAATATATCATCGATGATAATTGTAGTATTACTTTAACTAACTCTTTCTTTTAAATACGTTCAGTTTTACAAGGATAAGAAAGGTAGAAGTATTTCATTCAAAACGAAATGACTTTAAATTGCGATTCAAAGAAAAATGTTAATAATAAAGTCGCAGATATAACTATTTATTTAAAAAATGAAACAGTAGAGCTTGAGATATTCATAAAGTAAAAAATAATATAAAATATATAGTTATGCAGACATTACCGAATTTGTGAGGGCGCAATTTTTGAATATCAATTCTTGCGATATGCGTTCATTGACTATACTTGTCTGAGATATAAAAAAAAATACTTAAGTTTCATAAATGAAACCAATAAAAATATAATAAATGTATGGTTAAAAGAATTATTTATTACAAATCAGTGAAATTATATAACTCTTTAAATACTATCAGTTGTTCAGTAAGTAGTTTATTTGTGAATTTACAAACATGAATTAAAAAAGTTTTTTTTTATGAGTGAAAAGTACAAATTTGCATGACATTATTTACTCTATAAATTCTAAACTAATATACGAAGACAAGACTTTCTTTTATTTATATTACTTTTATCGTTATTTTCTGTATATTTTTTAATTTTTGCATTTTTTTTTTTACTAATAAACCGCGTTTTATGTTTCATTTCATTATTATTAGTATTATTTTTAAATTTTACTTTTATTCTCATTTTAATATTCATTACATTTATTATTTTAATATTTATATGTATTTTAATAATTTTATTTTAATAATTTATCCATTTAGATAAGTTTACTCTGTTTTTGAAAAAAAGAATAGGAGAGTGATAAAATTAAAATTGAAAATATTACAACTCTTTATGCAAAAGAAGAATTTTTAATTTCAATACCAATTTTATTTCATGTTGTTATTTGTATTTCAAATTTAATTGTTAAAGATGCTATCGACAAATTTTTGCTTTTGTAAAATATATATTTAATCGATAGCCGACATCTTAATTGACTTACTAACTCTTTTAATTTTCGGTATAAATTAGCAACTTGAAAACTGGAATTTATATGACATTTAAATTTTTGAGTAAGTAAATACCATATTTATGGAAGAGGTCATAAAAGTTTTTGGTAGAGAATTACTTAAAGACCGGTAAAATATTTGTATAAAAAAAAAATGATTTCAAACCGTTAGAAACATAAGAGTTAAAGAAATTTCAAAAAAATTCTATTTATCATTGTCATGTCTTCTTGGAATTTAAGATATTGGAAATTTCATGTATTTCATAAAGAATAACAATTTGTAAATTTGGAATAATTGAAGCTATGTAAAATTAAAAAACCAAAAAGTTCTATTTTTTCCAAAAACGTATTGCAATTCTTTAGCATTTTATAATAGTAAAAAATGCATTAATCGTCATTTGTTCAATATAATCCTTTATTTAATACAGTACTGATTAAAAAAAAATAAAAAAATAAAAAATATGCGCAAAATTTATACTATTCTTTTAATTTAAATAATAAAGCAAGTATAAACACCTGGAATATAGTTTCTGTATTTTTAATCTTCTTGGATTTCGTAATTGATGGCAAGATACCAAAGATGTTATAATTAAATACTTAGAATATCGTTGACCATTGTTATGATTATCCACATAAAATAAAAGTCGCACAAAATAATAAAAGTGGAAATGTGTTTGTTTTGTGTATAAACGTATATATGTGTACACACACACACACACACACACACACACACACACATGTATATATATATCAATAAAAAATGGAGGTGAGCATCTTTTGTCTTTTTAATGTTTTCAATTTATTTTAACTATAGATTTGTACATATAAAATGAAAATAATTTTAATCTCTATAAATTTTGAATCGCATTTGAAAAATATATAAGCTATTCAAATATACATGGTGTAGTTTCATTTAATTAACCATGTTAGTTAATTAAGTTATAAAGAAAGAAAGAGAAATTAATTAAAGATAAAATAAATATAAGATAATTAATTTGTTATTTTATGCTGACGAAAGTTGGTCAACTCCAGTATACAATAATAAATATCACAGTAGTCTCTGCATACAAAATTTTTCTAAAAAATACAGAAAAAAAATATCTGGAATAAAATTATATGAAAAATACGCATTAATACACGCAGACAAAAATATATTTCAATTGAGATATTAAAGAGAACAAAAATGCGATAAGAACATTATAAAAACATTTTATTGATGAGATTTTAATGATGATGTTAATAACCAAAAATTACATAAAAATACTAGTTGAGGGAACATATAATTGAAAAAGACATATTTTGCGTGATTTATTGAAACAAAACGTCGTACGGGAAAATTTAAAATTTTCTACCAATGTTAAAAAAAGTCTGTTAGTTTTTTCAATCTAATGACAGTTACATTACTGAAGAAGAAAAAGGCAAAGAAGTCCATCCAAAAAATAGTGAACTTAAAAAATATTTTCCCGTTCGACAATTTGTTTCAATTATTTTACTCGAGTTATTTATCTGTATATTTATAAATTAAAAAAATAAATAGGCATGACCAGTTTTATGATGTTTTCTGAGTGCAAAGTTAATGAAATACATTATAAAAAAGAGCTGATTACAGAAATTGAAAGAAAAATAAAGAAAAGGAAACGGAAAAGATACTACTTGAGGCAGTTGCAGAATTATGTATGAGTTTTTTGAGGATATGAGAGCTTAGTTTATAAGTAGAGAATTAGTATGGTATATAGAACGCTTGAAACGTATATAAATATATATAAAAACTATATATATACAAATATGTATATATATGAATATATTATTAATATAATATAATATAAAATAGTAATATAATTAATTATACTATTAAATACTTTTTATAAATATATTTTTCCGTCGAACTCTAGTATAGGTAGAGAAAAAAAAGACTCTGCCCAGTTACGAGTATTAATTTATTATATGATTCAATTATTATTGAGGATCCTAGAAATATAAGCCAACAGTTAGGCACATCGCGTAGTTTAATTAAAAAATGAGAAAAATAATTTATAATGAAAATAATAGATAAAAAAGAGAAGAATAACAAAAAAGAAAAAGAGCCATTTAACAAGTTTATATATATATACATTTTAGAAATGTACCTTTTATGTCAAAAGAGGAGAATTGAAATCTCAGTTGAAAAAAATGAAGAGAAGTAACCATTTTACAAAAGTGAACGCGTAAACCTTATTCTATGGTTTATAAAACTTATTGTGCTAATCGATCAATCGGTTAATAATTTTAATCATCGATTTTTTTTTGTAACATTTGAATGATCAAAGGGTGATTTATTTTATAAAACATTATAATTAATATATATATATATAAATTATTTTTATAATTAGTAGTTATTTTTTTATTTTAATTAGGTTTCTTTAATATAACAACTTTAGCAACAGATTATTACTTTAAGTAATTTAATCTTATGTACATCCATTTCCATAAGATTTATCGATCTATTGTAATTGAATGATATTTTTTTCAATTATTTTGACTCAAGAATTTATTAACTAGTCATTAATGAACCTATATGAATAATTTAGTAATCGATTGATTGATTAATCATTTGGCAATCGATCAAGGCTATAAATGGGCACTGTATATATACAGCCCTAGTATTTTTGCAATTAATAAGCTGGTAAGCATTTTATTTATAATCGTATGTATAAATCTACTTGAGTGACGCGTTTTCTATTTGTGAAAAGGTGCAAAAGAACTTCATCTCATGCTTGTATAGAGAAGAAAAGAATACATTTTACCTGCAAGAAATTTCAGCATGTTAAATGAGGCAATTGAACGAATGTCGATTTAGTGTGAAAGATTCAAACAAAACAAGAAAAAAAAAAAAAAAAAAAGAAAAGCATAAACGTCAACAAGATTTTTTAACGGAGGTTTGCGATAATCACAATGTCGTGGCTTCTTCTATTGTAAAAATATTGATATTATTCATGAACGACAACACTATTAATAAAAGGCATATAAGTAAGAAAAATAAATATAATTAAAGCGACAGGAGCTAAATAACGAATATGCGAAGGGTGAAAAGTAAAGTGGTCAAGAAATTGGAAGGTTGTATACCGGTTGGAACAAGATTTTCGAATAATTAAATAAAAAAAATACTATAACATTTATCAACGATAAAAATAATAAGAATGTATCTTGTATTTTGCTTCTTCCTAATGCAATGCCGTTTTGCTATATTTTACTGTAATTACACAAAAATCAACCAAAAATCAAAAAAAAAAAAATTCTAGATTTGAATGAGTTGACCCCACCAGCATGCGTTTATGATATTGAGAAGGTCAGGCCACGTGTGGACATATAATTAACCCTTGACTGGTCGTGCAGTACACCTGAGACGTCAAACAATAACTTAATACATATCTTTACAATTATCATTTTATTAACTAAAGAGGTTAATCTTGTCTTTCGACCCTTCACGCATCCTATCTTATTTCAATTATGCAAAAATGTATTGGCTTCAAAAATTAATGAATATGTGTACATATAAATATAATCGAGCTTAAATAAGACATTGTATATGACATTTTATGTGAAAATTGAGGCTTTGCAGTAAACAGAGATCATTTTCTGTTATTATAATCAATAATACTCAACTTATGATGTAACGAGATGTAGCTCGTATACATAATAATAAATACGTTATATATTATAAATTGGTAAATTTACATTACTTGTTACATTGTAAAACTAATATTTATTCGCAAGTCAGAGGATGAAGATGATGCAGAGAAAAAGTAGTCTCAATTTGAACGAGCATGTAATTTAATCATTATTAAAGTAATAAATAAACAATTAAGAGAAACTCTAAAATTTCAAAATATACTTTAGAATTAAGTAGTTACATTATTTAAACTTTCCGATTACAGTAAGAAAGATGTGACGCCTCAGACGTTCCACACGCCCAGTTACGCAAATGTTAAACATTTCGTTAGGGTTAAAATTTTGAAGGTAAAGAATGAGAGAGAATATAATTATAACTCCAAAAATGCAACTCTGGACTGTGTGTTAATTGATATTGAAATATATATATATATATATATTATATATTATTTATGTACAAGGAAATTACTTTTACTTTGTACTGATACTAATCTCAATAACATTCCTTTAGATGATTTATATCCTTTTCGTATTTTTTGGTTTTATCGTATATTGACAGATGAATTAATGATTAGATTTATCCAAAAGAAAATACTTTATAAAAAGTAATTGTTCTATTCAAAACGTTAAATTTGAAAAATTATTTAAATTGAAGCGGTCAGAGTTGCAATTATAAAGCCTTCCTTTTTAATTTTTATAGTAAAAATTAAATATAAAAATTTTTTGATACTGCTATTCTTATTTTATATACGCAATTTCTCCAATTGTACGATTGATATATATGATTATAACTTATAAGAAATTTAAATACATATTGAATTAAATGAAAATAGTTTTAATTAATCAAACATTCATACTGCAGTTTTCTTAATTAAGCCATGGGAATTTTCATCTTTTACGTTAAGGAAGTACTGCTTCTATAAAGCTCTATAAAGTTCTACTTAAATTTTGTAAATTAATCGTTCCGATTATACATGTATACTTATTTAGTTACATTGTAATGTTATATCATAATTCAGCTTTTTTCTTTTTTTGTAAGCTGACATCCAAAGAATTGTACAGTAAATCTAAAAAGGACAGCAAAAAAATCAATGACTCATGCACAAAAAGTGTATTCATTGCCGATAATTTTATAAGATAAAAGAAACAGTTCGTACTGTAACAGTGTTATCATTACACATGAGGTAAATAAGGAATAAGATGTCAAATATGAAATGAGGATAATGTAGTTGAGGTAGAAACGGAATAACTAAGCGAGTAAGTTAAAGTAAAAGTATTGCAGTACACGAATGCAATAGCCATACATTTGTAAAGAATATATGAAATTGACTGAAATAGAGATTGGGTTTGTAGAAGAAAGCAGGAAAAAAACGAATAATACGAATTAGATATCGTGATGGATTGATTTTTCAAAGATTTTTAATTTCACAGCATACAAGAAAGGGAATTGAATTGAATTTAATATTTTATCTAATGATTACAGAGTAAGTAGAGTATATTGAGGCATAATGTATACTAGCTTCAGGCTGTTCAAATGATTTTTATTTAAAAAGCTTAAGTCATCTTAATTTTTTTTCTTTTCACAATTAATTAGTTTTAAAAAATATTTATGCCTATTAAAAAAAAGAAATACTTGTACAAAATAAATAATTTATCAATTACAAAACATAAATATTTTATTGTAAACAAGAAAATAAAAAAAATATATATAAAAAATTGTCTTTTGTGTTATAACATTTTAATAAAAAGATAAGTTGAAGTAAATGTCTTATTGTACCCAAAGAATAATTATATTATAAAAATCATTCATTATATTTCGTTACATATAATATCGTTTAAATATATAAAAATATTTTGATAAATTTTTAAGAAATTGCAGAATTAAAAAAAGATGAATTTGTCTCCTTAAATATAATCTTAAGATTATTTGTACATAAAAAAATAAAAAATATTATAACTTATCTATTTATGGAAATAATAAAAAGATTCAACATAAATTGTATTTTGTTTTGCTTAATGCTATAAAAAAAAGATATTCTAATAATATTTCTTTCTGACAAATAATTCAATTTTTTAATATATCACAGCTGCAGTATCATAAAATTATTGAAATATAGAATAATTTTTCAAAATTTTAGAAAGAAGCCTCGAATTCTTGCGAGAAAATACAAAGAAAGACTGGAAAATCGTCATACACTACTATTCTAATACAAAAGAATGGATAATTATGTTTAATGTTTATACACATAACACACACGTAAAATATGTATACTTTAAAGATTCGATGACGAAACTTTGATATCAAATCAATTACACGCATTTTATTTAGATTTAACTGGATTTAGTCTACTACAGTATAATGTGATAAAAATAATAGAAATGCAATTTTTAAGTGTACAGATTTTATCTTACTTTACACAGTATTTTAAAAAGAAAAAAATTGGGTAATCAAAATTTTTAGTTATGAATTTGTTAAGAAAGAGATAAAAGTTAAAATATTATAAAATCTAAATGTACAAAAAATATATCTGAAATACTGAAATTAGTAATTAATTTTCAATTCCGATGTAAGTGATTTTAATTTTAAAAATATCATATTAGTGAAAATGTAAATAACACACGTTTTTAAATATGTCGTAAATTATTAAATTCAATGATTTTCTAAAATTTTAACAAAAAATTTGTTGGAATTAATTCAAATCTACTATTTGAAAGGCTTTGAGAAAACTTAACTGAATAATTCTTTTAAGTAATTATTTTAAGTTTGAAATAAAACAATTATTGTCCACTTCAAATAATTATTAAGAGTATAGTTCGGAGAAAATCATAATTTTCTACACCCAAAATATGTGCTATAAAATCTCGTTCTCAAAGTAAAAAATTGTCAATTTATCACGTAAGAAACGTATTAAATGTAAAACATGAAGGTACGACATTATAAGTACTTACAACTATTTTTACAAAGAGAATTAAGCTTTATAGATCAACTAACCCTTTTTATATATCCAATAATATAACTTATACTAAATAATTTATATAAAGTAAATCCATGAATTTGAAAGCTCCATTGTATTATAAACAACAATATTAGATTTTATTTGCATTACATTATAATATAGAAACAAGTGTTTTGCACAATATGTTTCTATTTTTGCAGACGTAGTAATAAAATAATGAGTTACTGTACGGGTCAGGAAAAATCGAACCTAGAAACTTTTTAATTGTGTTGACAACAAAAAGAACATTGAACGAAGTAAATGGATGCATCAATAACAAAAAATATTTACAAATTCAAATAACAAATAAATAATCATTTATCAAACGATAACATCATTATCACCATAACTTCAATTTGTATTTACTTCATAAAATTAGTAATTCAGATTTTAAGAATAAAATGTGTCGTTTATGCTGGTAAATTATAAATTAGCCAAGTATTTCTGTACTCGCTGAAATAGAATTGTTATCAAATAATGTATGAATATTGTTATTTAATAATAAGACATATTCTTCGATTTTCAAAGTTTTTGCAACTATAATATTGATACTTAGTACTTTAGAATATAATGTATTATTTATGTTTTCGATTCCTTAATTATCTTTGAAGCTCTATTAGTAATCGATTTTTTTTATAAAAATAATAAGAACATCATAAAAAACATGATAGATTTTAAAAAATATGTCAAAACATAAATAATTAAATTTTATAATTATTTTTATAATACATAATTATTTAACAGTATGTATTTTATCGACATATTAACTTTATTTAAAATACTCTGCATACTATCAAAAATAATGTTAACAATAACTATACTGTGTACAATACTGTTTAAAATATTGTCTGCGTATAATTTCAAAGAGTAAAATTGCACATACAAAGGATCAACGTAGAAAAAAAACTTATCGATATTATATTTTTTGCTCACTACTTGATGCATTCACTTAAAAAAAAAAGAAAAAAAAATATTAAATCCAATAAAAAACAATAGAGAAAATTGTTTCCGTAAGAATGATTGAAGAAAGAAATGTATGGGCTATGATAAGTTTCACACCTACGCACAAGATGTCACTGTAAAAACCGAAATATAAAAAATCGGAAAGTCACTTAGCCAGCGAAGTTGCTGTTCATAGTACCCTGTTATAGTGGGTTCCAAAGCCAGAGTGAGAGTCGACTAAAACTAAGATTTTTCTAAATCTTTATTTTCCTAAAATGATTTTTATTTTATTAATTTTTTTTTTTACTTAACTATGGAATTAATAATGTTTTTCCTCTATGAAAGAAGAAATGGAAAGAGCGTAAGAGTTAAAAGATAAGTAAGAAAGGGAGACTCATTATTAAATAAATACATAGAAGAAAGTCGAGCTTCCGTTCTCTGCCCTTGGAATCCATCTCTATTTTTCAAAATAATACTATTGTGATTACTAGATTGTAGGTGAAGGATGGTTAATAATAATCATAAGGAATAAAAGGAGAGATGAAAACGTGAAGCATTTAAAAAACTGAAACAAAAATTTAACTTATACGAAGTGTTTGCCCATTATTATAAGAAGAGAGAAAAATTAATAAAACTAGCGTTCGAAAATTAATTAACATTAGGGATTCACGTGGTCGATTATATTGCATTATTATTTAAATGATAAAAAAATTAATGAATACGAAAGGTAATGAAGGAATACGTTGTTAATATTTTCCATCATTGAGACAACTTTGTGGATTTTGTGTGCGCGTGCGTGTGCGTGTACGTGCGCGTGTATTGGGGTGGGTGATCGTTCGTTCATACGTGCATGCGTGCATATGAAGAAATATGCATATGGAGAAAGTATGAAAAAGTGAGACAGAGAGCATGAAAAGAGTATCACTACTGATGCATTATGCAATTATTACATTTAGTACCATTAGAGAGCGAGGCTGCTACCATATTAATGAATTAAGTACAATATATAATATGAATTCATTAGACTTTATAATATAAATATATAAATATTACTAATAAACACGCTCTTTGCATTATTGCGTTGCGTTCGATCAACACGCATTTATTTTCCTTGTAATAACAATAAAAAAAAAAAATAATAAAATAAATAAAATAAATATAATGCGATAATAAACGCCTGATTTTTCGAGGATAAATAAGTAGAGAAAGAAAATACAGAAAAAAAAAGGTAAAATAGAGGACGATAGAAAAAAATGGAGACTGGACAGCTGCGACATCACGTGTTTTTTGCGATAGCCTCTGACTCAAGATTATACACTCTTTCACGATGCTGTATTTATTGTTCAACTCTTTTTTTTGTCTTACGTTGTTTTTTGAAAAGAAAATGAAACAAAAAAAAAAATTATCTTTATATGCATTCGACGAGATCGCGTTATCGTTTGTATATCATAATAGATATAGATTGTACCATGAAATTATAAGTAAAATAAATTTGATTAGGTAATAAAATATAAAATGATAGTACTGGTAATATTATTTCTACACCTTTTCCCTACACCGAAATCTTATTTTTTTATTTTATTATAACTTTAATACTTTGATTAATATTATTATTATATATGAAATAGTCAAAAATAAAGTCTATTTACTCATTAATTTTTATAATAAAATGTATCAACTAATCTAATATGTTAATAACAGTTGTATGCAATATATTTTTTGTGTATTTTCTCATTGTGGTTTCTTACAATAAAATAAATAATTATATATCATTATACATTATTATTTATGGAATGTTAATAATTATAGACACAAAATAATTCATATCAGTATTTTGCCAAATTAAATATTAAACTTATATTTTATACGATATATTTAATATATCATCTTTTTATAACATAAGAATCATTTATAATAGCATTATTTACTTTTTAACTATCATATTTATTCAATACAAACATTCAATTTCTGTCAAAATAAAAAAAATTTTTGAACAAGAGTTACATCTAAATGCATAATTGGCAACTATGATAATGTAATGTTTAAATACTAATTTTTTTAATTTTAATAATTAATATAAACATAGTTCTATTGTCTCTATATCTATAAATAACTACAATACATAAGATACTTAAAATCATTTAATAATAATAAATTTATTTAAAATTGCATAAAATATTTACAGTAATACTGTAAAATTATTGTATTATTATTTGTACTTGTACTAATTATATTATGTATGCCAAAATATTTGTCGGACACACTTTATTTCTGAAATATAATTTAAATTAATTACAAATTTTTTTTTTTTTTTTATTTATTTGTAACATAATAACATAATTGATATACATTTATTAAGAATTATATAAAATCATATTTATAAATTAATTAATTATTTAAGATTACGTTAAAAATTAAATATATTTGCACCAAAATAAAATTTGTTATATATTTTTCAAAATAAAATGTATTATTTACTGATGGATATAAATGTATATATTATTCGTACGTATAGAATTATTTGATTGATCCATTAATGAGAATAAAAAACAAGAATAATAATAATGTATTGAATTAAAATAATAATTTAATTAAAAAATTTTTTCATGTTTTTATTTCTTTATCATTACGTATGCTTTATTCTATCTTACATCTATATAAATAAAATAATAATTTGTTACATGAATTTAATCAATGAATTTAAAAATTATTTCAGACATGTCAATGAAAGTTTCATAATTTGTTCTAATTAGTCACGGGGATAGTTAGAGAGTGGTTAAACGAAGTTCATATAATTTATGTAAAAAAAAAAAAAAAATTAGATATAGTAAAAATGTAACTTGAAATATTAATTTATTGTTATGCTAATAGACTGTCAAGTGATATTTATGTAATAAAGTTATGTAATAAAAAAAAAAAAATAATTTACACATTTACGTAATTAAAATTTGAATGCTTACATTACTATTTTTTAATATATATATTTAATAATAATACAGATTTGATAGAAATCAATACATTATTTATAAAATTATTTTCTTCTCATTTTTAATCAAATAACTATGCGTGTAGAATATTATAGTATTATAGAAAGTGAATATGAATTTCTAAACCAAAAAAATTTAGTATATTTTAAAAATATATACTTTAAAAACGATGAAATAATAAGAAAAATATGATTAAAAGAATCTTATAATGATGACAATGAATTTAGTTAAATATATGAATAGACCATATATTTGATATAGTAAGTAATTACAATAGTGGACCAATTGAGATAATTCAAAAATGAAATATATTAAACAATATATTTACTAAATTAGTATCACTATTCTAATTTTTAAATTAGTATTTTTATTTCAATTATTTGTAACCAAACACAGTTGTACTTTATACATATTAATAAATTAATGTTAACAATTTATCAATTAAAAAATCTTTAGAATAATATCTTCAATCATTTAATAATGTTTTTATATTTTATGTATAGATAAAATCATACATGTATAATATATTTGTATTATTTTACGGTGATCATTCGAAATATTCCATTTCCCTTATCCTGACGTTGTTGAACAAGTTGGAACGTGTTCGGATTAAAAACGGTACAGGTAAATGAGTGAAGTTGAAAAATGAGAAGTAGTTAACTGAGCAGTGTTAATTATATATTTTCAGGAATGTTCCCTCTCACCTATAAAGGAACAAATTTTCTCATATTAGTTATTAACAATATTGAAATTAAATCGAATGAAATAAAGAAATGCGTACCGATTATGTTCTCGTAATTAACATATCCTGTTCTATCATGTGCAATGCTAAATTTCCCACAATATATTGACTATTGGAGGTATCCGAATCATTTTTATAGTTTAAATATAACAACATTATTAATCGACAATTTAAATGGCATGAATATAATTATAATATAATAATTGGTTCTTCGTCGAAGAAGTTGTAGCTGAATTTAATAACTTATTCTAATTTAACTTTTATTATTACAGTATTCCAATATTAAAGAATGTATAAAATTTCTAATTTATTGAATCATTCGGCAGTAATAAATTTTATTAGATATAATGAAATTTTCTGTCGAAATTAAGTTAGAAAAAAAGAACATTAATGTTTTTTTTTGGAATTTAATTTTTTAATATAATATCATATTACGCAACTATATTTAAGTAATAATTTTCTTTTTTTGTTACACTCTAATTTATTTTACAATATAGTTATGCAGCGAAGTTTGATTTTTAAGCAGGAATTTTTTATATACATATTACTTTATTTGTCAATACTTACATTTTTCATCTTGGAAATATCATTATTTTTTTGTAATAGGTTTTGATTTTTTTTCATCTAATATTTTTTTTTCTTTTTTTTTTTTTTCATTTGGAGGTTAACCTTTGCGATGAGTGAAAGGAGAAGAGAGAGAAAATAATGAAGTAAATTAAATAGCGTTGGATTTTGTGAGCAATGTGTACTTGAACGAATTGATTTATGTTTACTTGCAAACTATTATACCTAAATTTTAAATTGTTCTGTTGGTGTTATATTAATATTTCCGCAACAATGATTGATGAAATCAGGTAATAATTATTAATCGAAAATACAAATGTTTAAAATAAAATCATTTGGTTATAGTCAGACGTTTTGGTTACAGTTTAATAGTTGTTATATAAAATTTGTTTCATATAATTTTATTATTTTTTATTATTTTAAAATTCAATTTTAACATTATATACTCATGTATTGTTTAAAAAAACAATAAATATATTATTTTAATATATTCAAAGAATACTATTGAAAGTAATTATAATCCGAAGTTTCAAGTGTTGTAATGTTGATACTTAATTAATTGTTATAGTACACTTTTGCAATTGTATTCCGAATATCTTTTATAATTATATATTTTTATAAAATTTAAATAATTATTAAAAGAAGATATTTGGAAAAATTTATTTCAAGCTTCGTTTAAAATATTGAATACTTACAGTTGTTATCTTAGTAAATAAGTGATGAAAAATAAAGTATAAAATTATTAGAAATAGTTCGCGAATAAAATCAAGTATTCATTTTTGTTGATGCTTTGTTTTTAACAATCTCATCAATTCATTTTTTTAATTTTTTTTGAAAAGAAAAAAAAAAAAAAATAAATAAACAACTCGCTCAAAATAACGAAGGGCTAAAAGATAAGAGAAGTGGAGATCAATCACGTTGATGATTCATGTAAAGCCATAAAGGAATATCAGCAAAAAAAAGAAACTACTACCTTTGACTACCTCTTGCGTTTACCCTTGACTTAGTTTTGAGGAGATAAAGGCAACCAAGTCTCCTTCTTTCTTTCTGTCAAGGCTCCTCTCTTCGTCACATTCTCTTGGTTTCACGTTTTGCGGCCAGGACCAATGACCAGACTTCGAGGTTTCGAACCTCGGCTACAGTGGCAAGTCGTAATGTCGAAGTACGGAAAAATGGAGTAACGAGCAGCCAGGGAAAAAACAAAAATAAAATCGGCTTCCTATAACCTGACTGCCACTGCCGTCTGTATAAAAGACAGTCAAACACGGAACTTATGTTCAGTTACACGTGAGATACGACGACACATGCCTTTGTATTTCATCTCCAGTTTCCAAGTTCTCAATTTGAAAAGTGCGTTTTTTGTTGTATTTATTCATTATTATTGTTTATTGTGGAAGTGGTGTTGACGGTTCGCTGGGAAGAGTCATTTTGGTTGCTTAAGATTTGAGAATTTAAATTAAAAGTTATTAAATCTTTATGCTTAGATTTATATATATAAATCATTATTTCACAACGGCATTTTTACCTTTATAGTGATTGCACTTTGAATAAAAAGGAAAACAATTTAACAAAGACGTTACTTATCCGAGAGTTCATGTCGTTGGCACACGTTGCAAATAATGTCTTTTTAAATTGAAATTCTATTCAACATTTTTGCGTAATATGAAAGACATAATTTTTAAATCGCTAGTGTATCTCCGTTTATTATATTCAATATAATAGTAAAAAGTAATTTACTTATGTAGTTGCAATAATATCATTTACATGCTAAATTCTGTTGACGTTTAATCTTGACAATTTGATAATCAACCTTCAAAAATGCATTACTGAGTTTTATTTTTTAAACCTATTTTTTGAGTTTCAATGAAAAGTCTAAAAATCAATGTTACATACATAAAATTAAAAAAAAATTTAATAAATCTTCAAAATGTTTTAAACATTCGAATAATTCGTTTTATTTGAATTGATTCTAAAATTTAAATTATATTTACAAATTATGAAATAATTTTTTATTTATTTCTATAAGTTATTCCGTTATTTTCTAAATGTCATAATTTATTATAATAATATTCAATTAATATTATAAATAATTCATGTTGAAATAAAATTATTTTGCAATGTAAAAATTTGATTTTGAAATTTTGGCAGATTATTAATCATTAATACTTCATTGATTAAAGCAAGGTTAATTTAGATTTTTCTTGTGTTTATAAATATCAGTTTTCAAAAAAACTATCAAAAAATTTCAGTTTGAATTTACTAGCGCTGTTTAAATTAATTGGATTTATTGAAAATTAATTTTAATAAATGAAAAACAGAAATCACACTATGGTGGATCTTCGACTTTAATGAGTGACTTAAATTTTTATTGATGAATCTGTTTCTTTTTAATAATTTATTAATAAAAATTGCAAACAATTGAAATATATTATACCGAAACAAAAATCCCACTTAATTAATTATGCCGCAATCATATGCAGAAAATGTGATGTTGCTTTGTATTTTAGTACATAGTGAAGCATGCATTACCTCATTGAATAGATCAATGTTCAAAATTACCAAAGTATGTTAATTGATCACAATTAATTTTTGTAAATATAATCAGAACAATTGAGAGTGTAGCTAAAGCAAAAAAATTTTATTGATTGAAAATCGTTAAATTCAATTTAATTACTCGTTCAACAGTTTTGTGCAATAAAACAGAATCGGCGACTATCCAAAGGAATCCTGATTCTATCGACATTCACGAAGCACGACGTATTTAATTAGCAGAGAAGGTTGCTCCCCTTGAAATTCGTAGAGACTAGACAATGAAATAAAAAAGTGGCTTAATGATTGAGATCAGTGTCAAATAGACACAACATTACGAAAATTACGCGACAATTGCGTAGCACATGGACTTTCTAGCGGATGACGAGCCTCAGACCGAAGGAAGTGCAATGCTATCGATAAGTAGTTGGAAGGTACGAGGAGCCATTCACCTTCCGATGCGGGGGCGTGAGTTTCCGATACTCGCATTTAAAAACTCGTAAACAAAAACAATGGGCTCTTGCGTTTTTTAGCAACTCGCAGTCTAAAAAGACTCGTCGATTCATTTGCGGATAAGCAAAATAAGAATCTACGCAATGCCGGTGATGATTTTGAAAATTGGCGATTTATAAGGATCCTCGAATGATTTCACTAATATCCACGCTTCAATAAAAGTAATGAGGGTTTTAATATTTGAAGCTTTGTGTGTTCTTGACTACTCGGATTATTTTAAACCAATGCTCATTCAATTATTATATAAGATCCAAAAATAGTATCTTCAACATTGTCTACTATCATTTGAAAGTTGCTTGTTTGCATGCAATAAATGGATATACATGTACATATATTTATGAATTACGTATAATCTGCTACCACTAAATATAGAATGTACTCAACTTTAAACATTAACATTTATACAATTATTAAATATCTTGATTTCATTAAGTAAAATTTTTATCTTAATTTATCATACAAAATTTTAATAATTAAGTAATATATCGACTTGACATTTTCATATAATTTTAATAACTCGATGAATCTTTATAATTAATAGTTATTGTTGTCAAAAAATTAAAGTAAAACTTGCATACTGCAGCCTTGAAAATATTATAATTAATTTTATTCATATAAATAATTTACAGTTTAATTTATATTTTAAAAAATTAAAAATAAATGATATCAATATTTTATTTTGAAAAATAGAAATACAGCTCAAATATTTTAAACAAATTTAGGGATGACGAATAATTAAATTAATTTTATATATTTTATAATAATAATTTTTAGTAATAATTCAGAGCGAAGAGTATTTAACTAACAAATATTAAATAATCAATATTTATTTCTTTAAATATTAATTATTGATGCCTTATTTTTATTCAAATGCCAATAATTAATTTCTGTAAAATATTAAATATTAAATTTTTAAATTAAATGAAATATTAATTGTAAAATAATTTTGTATAAAATAAAGTATACTCAGTTATATTTAATTGTGATAAATAGGCTGTTTATAAAATATTTTTTAAAAATCTAAAGATTACTTTCTCCTCTTCAATATTTACGCAAAAATATGTAAAAATATTTTTTTATCTATTATTCTTTCGCTTGGATTTATTATACAATCATTTTTATTTTTTGAATGCATTATGGCAACAAATTGGAGATAAAGAATACACAGTACATTTGTTGATATGAGTAATATTTTCAAATAAATTTCAAGTAACCTCCGAGTGTACTATGCAAATTCGAATAGAAAACGTTCTTTCCTCTAAAAATAAATCAGTATTTATCTTGAACTTAGAAAAAACGAGCAGTTGTGCAATAAAGTATATCTGCATATTGTTTAAGAAAGTGGTATCACGTTGCGCAGCCTCTGGAAAAAAAATTTTTTCCCAAAATGATCCGAGTCCTGGTACTGACACTCGTCATGGGGTTGTGTGCCGCAGCCCCTCAGTTCCTCATTCAAACCGCCCTTCCTCAGCCTCATCCTGCCGTCTTGGAAAACGCAGCCATGGAGGAACTTCTACCCGAGGAACTCAAAAACGACTTCTACAAGAATCCACGCATCGTCGCGGCCCTGGCGGAGCCTTCCTGGTTCGGGTACAAAGAAGCACAGGTATACCATGTAAAATAAAACTCGCAGTCCTTTTATAGCTACATTTTCTTTTGATCTTGATGAGGTGTTTGTTACTCTTGTATTCACTTTGTTTGTACTTGAATGGAACAAAAAACATTTCTATACTTTTACACGTCGTTTTTTATCTTGCCTCTTGCTATATGCATAACCAGCTTTTATATTTTACCTTTGATTAAAAATTTTTTTTTTGTCTTGATAAAGCGCGTAACAAAATCTCTTGTGATTCACTTCAATGTTACAAAATTATAATAGAATAAATTTTTTAATACTTTTTATTAGAAAAATTTAAAAATTATTTAATAGTAATAAATCAATAATTATTTTCAGTTTATTTATTGATGCAATGAAAAAGTTTACTAAAAACTTTACGTTTTCTTTTATACAAATTTGAATATCTTGTATAACTTTTAAGAAATTATAATTATATTTTTGATGATAATAATAATTTTTTACAGGTTACCCATCGAGAAACCGATATGATACCACGAGAAAAAGTTTTTAATCTTTTACACAATGCTGGACTTGTTCGCAGATAAATCAAGACAACAAGAAACAAAAATAACTACATTTTTATTATTTTTCAATTTCTTTTCCTCCATTGCTTTGTTCTCTTATTAGATAATACACGAAGAGGACATGTGATGCACTAGGTTTAATACAAAAACATTTATCGACATGTTTATTTATTTACATCGTGTTTATTTTAATTTTAAAATGAAGATAAAATAATTCATCATCATCATTATAAGCATATCATGACCATGTGTGTGAATTCACTCCTATCGATTTAGATGGTAATATTGATTAAAAAAAAAAAAAAAAGAAAAGAACTCTATGTTCTATATAAATGTATTGTAATAGACTATAAAGAATTAATAGTAATGTATATGGTTACATATAATTGATCATGACTGCTTAAATCATCTCAAATAATAAATTACATTAACTTACTTTTAAAGACTATTTATTTTATATTAAAAATTTCAAAAAATATGATAATAGACATATAGAAGTATTAAATTTTTTATTTTATTATAAAAACAATTTCAATGGTTGTAAATGCAAAATCATTATTGAATACAATTAGACATTTATTATATGTACATATTGTGTATAAGTAATTTTATTCTGAGTTTATGTAAGGTAGGTATTTTCCTAATAGGGTTCCGCTTATCCTCATCAACATTTTCCTTGTCCTATCTATATTCTATATTTATATAATTTAATATTACAATAGTGACGCATAAATAATCTTAAAAAACTGTAAAGGAGAACTAAAATTAAAATATGTAAGAAAAAATATTAATTTTATTAAAGTTGTCGAAGGTTGTGAAGTGATATTTATGCAATAAACGACACATAATAGTCATATAATATAAGGTTATTTAATATTTAAAAAATTAAATTTATTAATAAATTTACTTTTAATTGTTTAAAGTAAATGATAATTTATATATATACATATCATTATAGTTTTCAGTTTATGTAAAAATTATTGTATTATTGAAATTGCAAAAGAATAACATCTTTACTATACATACATGTATATATATTTATAGGGAGAAAACTTGTAAATTGATGAAGAATAAAATTTTTGCATTGAGTATATATAAATATATAATATAATAATAATAATAAAATAATAAAATATTGAAATAATATAGTATTATAAATATTTTGTAAATTATATTGTAAAACTAAAAAATATAAATTTTTACATTATAATATACTGTAGTAGACATTTGATGAAAAAATTAGACATTATATTTTTATAATCGCGTGTGATATTGGGCTTGTACAGTGGTATTATATACTTATCACATTACATCATTCGCGACAAAATAGAATAATATGATGCATATAATAACTCGAGCGTGCAAGAGTGAAAGTACGAAATATTCACGAGAATGGTTTCTCGAGTCTTCCAGAAAAATACAGTGTACATGAATAGTCATATATAAGATTCCGGACAAGATATGATGATAAATATGACGTTAAATTTTATTTTTTTATGTGTATGTTAAATTTAGCCTTTAATAGATTTGGACGTTCTTATTTTAACCAATATTTACGAGAATTCCAACACGAAAGTTTAAGTATTTCTTGCTGTTATATGGTATTTACGTTTAATTTATAATTAAATATAAATATTAAATTATGATAACATATAAAAATGATCAGACGGTCATAAAAGTATTAAAAACGGATTAATACTTTATATTTTGAAATTAATTAATCTAGCTTCAAGAAATTTATAACTTTTATATTAATCTACTAGACATCACAGAGTCATATGTGGCTGAACGCATGAGCGATAATTATGTTGTTATAGTTTTTGATTATGTCACATTTTTCTTAAAAAGTATACTATTTAGGGAGAATAATTCTAGGAATAATCTATTACTGTTTCGAATGATTATTAATAGTACCTCATGTAAAGGGTTGTGGAAAAAATATGAAAAATATTGCATGTGTTACCTGTTCAAATAATAAATCATTACTGATCGGTATTTTAATATAATTTATCTGAAAATCTTTAACATTGTAATAATCCATAATGTTTCAAACATTTTATAGTAGATATAAGTGTTTATAATTGAATATTTCTCTTGTTATTGAGAAAATATTTATGTGAAAGTAACAAATTATGAATAATTGATTATATTAAAATTATTATTGTACTCATTATTATTAAAATTACTATTAGTTATTTATGACAAAGAAAATTAATAAATAGAAATTATTGATATTTATTGATTTTCAAAGTCTAAAATAATTTTTTTACAATTTAAAACTGTATATTTAGCATTTATTATTGTTATTATTATTATATTTATTAAAATTTTTTTTATTGATTTATCTCTAACTATACATTTATGTGTGTTGATATTAATTTCTACATAAAAATTTTAATGTGATGAAATATTATTAGATTGGTTTGCACAAACTATAATAATTTATATATTAAAAATTTTACTACCATATAAATTTAATACTCATTTAAAATTTTTTATTATAATAATTTAAAGTTTCAATAAAAGATGATAAATTTAGTAAAGGTAATGAATTGATGAATTGAAACTATAAGATAATTGTGTTGCTCGAATGTCAATAATAATAATATTGTGTTGAATATTAAAAAGGATTCAAAAAGGTGTAGGGCGAATAAAACACAAATTTTATTCTAGTGTTTGGCGCCGGCGTTTTGTCAAGAATATCACTTGTCCTTATCTAGACTCTTTATTTAACAAAAAGTATAATAATTGATTATTGTATAGAAATAAACGACTGGTTTACAAATTTTGTTTATAAAATTACCAAATACAGTAGCGTAAGGATACGCTGGTGTTCCACAACATTTCAGTCGTAGCATCATAAGTCAATTTGTAAACAATATACATTTTTCACCTCAATATATACACATTTTTGACGTCACTCTTTACGTCACGATGTTATTCTTTGTGATGTCATTAAGGATCATATGATATTTATAATTTAAATTTTGTGTGTCCTCTTGCATGTTTATTGTATTATTATTAATTTTAATATGTATCATTTTGGATATTAAACGTTTCTTATAATTATTTTCAGTATCAAGAATATCTATATTATCCCAATCAATCGTATAGTTGCATTATAACAAATGCGCCACTACTATTGAAGTATTATTGTTATCTTTAATGTGTACGTTATTCCTTGTTTTTAAACTATGTTTAGCTACACTAATGTACACTGATGTGCAATCTTTGCATTTTATTCTATACACAATATTAATTTTTTCCCACTTTTGGGCAACGTCTTTTCTTTTTGAAATAACTGAATTTAATTTATTATTTATATTGTGGGATTAAGTTTATTCCTTACTTTTTGAACTTAAGTGCACAATTCAGAAAAAATTTTTTGTGAATATGGAAACGTCAAAGTATGGAATTTGTCTATGATGTTATTACAGTTATTGTCTCTTTTATATTTGTGCATTTTTAGACGAATTTTAATATGCTTATCAATAAAATAATCAGGGTAATTATTTTTTTGGAATATAACTTTGACCCTTTTTTGATTACTTTTATGACAACTGTTATTTTTGAATATGGAGGATTGGATGAACTCGGTTGAAATAAACAAGGGCTTCTTGCGGCAAGACAAAAAACTTTATTCACAATAGCATAATCACGAAAAAACACGATAAACGCACGATTGAACAGCTAGGACCGAATCAAAAGGAATCGTCAGCATATCTGACCTTATAATGATTTCCTTGCACGCAATTAGGCCACCAAAATTGGCCTCGCCTCCCGCGACTCAATTTTCATCTGTTTTTCTCCGAATTAAAGGACCGTTGGTCACCTTATTACGACCGTTATGACTTCTCGATCTTTCTGATCCGCGTACACACACTTCAAGCATTTCCCCTGGCATAAAAAACTCCCGGTTTGCCGGCGGGAGAAAAAGCAAAATAAAAAAATAAAATAAAATCATCATTCTCGCAAATTAAACAATGTTAAAGCAAACGACGATACGTCTTCGTCTCTATGAAACTAGAAAACTATAAAGGATATCTAATCATGCAACGCGAAAGAGAGAGAGAGAGAAAGTAAAATGGTTCTATCAATTAAATTATATACAATATACAATGATTGGATAAGAAATTAAATATCCTGTCTAACTGTGTTGGTTTCTGATATCAATTGGTGATAATTTGATTATTTTCCATTTCATATGCGAATTGTAGACGTTCGTTATGTTTATTAAACGTATTCAAAATGACGTTTACCTGATCTTTATGGATACAACAAATTGTATCATCTAGATATCTGTAATAACATAATGGAATTATATTATAGTTGTTTTTCAATATATTTAGGTATTCAGACTCCAAGTCGTCTATCACTGTGTCTGCAATTAAAAATAATAACAAAAAATTATAATATTGTCTTTAACATCGTATTCATTCCTATATTTAAATAGGATAAAAGGTATTTTAATGCTATTAAGCCAAGGAATGAAAACTACTATTTTTAAAATTTATTCTACTGTACATAGTTACGCAGTCACACGCAGAAGTTTATATATATAGTATTAATATTTTTTACTTTATGTTGAATAATTATTGTCATTTTTATTGGGATTGATATTTAAATTTTTATCAAATGTAAATTTATATATTTTTTAACCAGGATTGACAAAAAATTACATATTTAATATTTAAAAAATAATTCTATAAACTAAATATTATTAGAAAAAATATTTTCCATTTTTATTAATAATGATAAATCAAATATCCTTATTGGGTGTGGAGTTTTTGATTGAAAACACAAAGATGTGGTTTATACCGATGTTTCTCGTCCTTGTCAAGTCCTTATTTGGTCAAATTTTTGAATTGTAATTTAATAAATTATACCGCTTGTTATCATTGCAAAGTCGAACATAATAGTTGAGTATTATGAATATTAGAAATATTTAAATATTATGTTTGACACCCCAATGATAACATGCAGTATAAATTATTATGTTATAATTTAAAAATTAGTCCAAATAAGGTCTTGGCAAAGTCGATGAATCGTCTTGTCGAAACGTCGGCATAAACTGCATTTTCGTGCTTTCAATAAAAAACTCCACACCTTATAAGGATCTTTAATTTATTACTATTATTATATAAATTAAATATACGTGAAAGTTTTTTGATTAAAATTTGATCATATTTTTTTAAAATCGTATCTGATTTTTAAGCCATAAAAATTAGTTTAATAAAAAGTTTTAATTTAAATAAATTACCGCAATTTCAATGAGTAACTTAAATTATTATTTACATTGCACTTTTACAAATATAATATAAAAAATATATTTAATAAATACATTTGATTCAATATTTTTAAAAAGACTATTTTAAGCAGTTGTAAAAAATAATTTAAATGTGAAAATTATAATTTTTAATAAATAAATAATTCATGTAATTTCTAATGCTCTGCACTTAATTTCTAATATCTTATATTATAAAGGGATATCGAGAAAATTCCGATGGATAGAAACTAAGATCTTTTACGGCGATTTAGTGATATAGAATTGAGAATGGGGGGAGGCAACAGAATCCTGTGAAGGATATCATGCGCTCATCGTACTTCATCGAGTCCTTTGCCATCGTGATTGCTGGAAGTCAGAATGAAATTTCAAGGATAATGGGGATAGACTGAGGGACATAAGTTGATCGACATACCTTCTTTCTTGTGTGGCCACACAAATACGTTCCATCTCGTCCACCTTGAATCCGACAAACATCCTGTGACAGGAAGCATGTAAAATCCTGAGAATAAGTACAAAATCACAGTTTCGTTAGCTGAACCGAGAACCATTATTAGTATTAATCGAAAAATATATTTAAATTATACATAAATGTAAAAAATTATAATCAAAATGTATATTGGATAAAAGAAATTCAACAATAATTTTTAAAAACTCTTGATAAGTAGGTATGGGAACACACATTATATATATATTCAATATTATTATTATCTCTTAATTATAAATCACTTTATTTAGATAATATTAATAAGAAATTTTAAACTTATTAATTATTATCATTAAAACTAATTGATCAACATAAATTAAAAAATAATTTAATATAAATTTAATTAAGTAATATCATAGAATTGCAGATAAAAATAAGATAGTGATAAAGCTTGTATTCCAATCAATATATTGAATAGAAAATTAAAACACTACTATTAAAAATTAGTTTTAATTATAACCAATTTTATATAAATTTATTATTTTTTATAGGTAAAGTTAAATGGAACGAAGATGTTGTATACTTTACTAAATTAGTGTTAACTCATCTAAATAAAGTTAATTACAAATTTCGTTAGGTTATATAAATGGTAATGTGGTGAAGGCAAGCTAGCACAAAATTAAATAATTATATGAAATATTGATTTTTACCATTTTGTTACAGGTTAAAATGAATAATTTAATATTTCACTAATTAATATAACTTAAATACTAAGTAAAGTCATTTATTAAACAAAATGCATTTATTAAATATATTACAATATTGGATTAAACATAAAATTTAACTTTGTCAAAAATATGAGGTTATTAGATTAATAAAATATTAAAATCTTTAAAGAATAAAATCAATTATAAATGTTTGATAAAGAATTTATATTAAAATATATAATAATAATTAAGAATCTAAAATTTGAATGTATTTTAGTCTAAAATTTTGAATCTCTTATTATGTTTCAATCCTTATTACATAGATTTCAGTTTATGTCTAGTTTTTATAAATATTTATTTTTAGATTTACAGGTATGTTTAATAATTTGTTTTCAAAAATAGGATCTGTGAAAAAATATTAATAGAAACATAAATTATTATCCAGCACATAATTTATTAAAAAATAGTAATAAAATATTAGAAAGTGCTGTATAAAATGTAATTTTGTGGAAAAGTTATATGATTTAAAATATTATTTAGTAAAATTAAGAATAAATGTGAAAAAACAGAAAAAGTTACCATCGAAAATTTGTTTTTAAGTAAACGATATTTAAAATGTAAATTATTTGTGCATAACATTTTTATATTCGAAATTAATAAATAAATGTGGATTTTTACTTATTTTTTATATTCATATTAATAATAATAAACATCTCACTTGTCACTATAATTATACATCTATCGAATTAACTTGCATGTAAATTAAAACAATAAGATAAAGTCGTAAACGTCTTGAGTAAAAATAAGGAGTATTACAATTCTATTTTCCTATGATTGAATGTTGACACATACAAGTATTCATGCAACACTCTTTTATTTGCATATATATTGTTTTCATATTATTAACTTAAACTCTGGCATACTCTTTTTGAATTTTTTTCTTCTTGAAATAAGATTTAGAAATATCTAAAGAATATACATTGTTATTGTCGAATTCTAACGATAGATATGAACAATTATTTTTAATAGAAAGTTAATTAATATTAATTATCTTGAATTAAGAATTTCAATATTGTTGTTAATTAATCACATGATTCAAAATATAAGATAGTTTCTTAGTATTAGTACGACTTTTGTTCTATTCAAAGTCATAATTATATTTGTTTATTTCATGAAAATTTACTATAAATTATAGATTAGAAAATATTCGATTTTTTTATTTGTATCATTACAATATTTTTTCACTTCAAAAAATATTATTTAATTTGATGAGATTTTCAAGAACTTGAATCACCGAGAAAAGAAGCTAACTATTGATGAATAATATTGTATCAGAAAAAGAAGGAAAACTAGTATTTTCACACAGTTAGGTACAAAACAACTAACGAAGAAGCAAGTATTACAATGTTAGGAAAAAAACATAAAAAAATTCTTGTTAATCGGTCAAATCGTTTATGATGTGTCGATAATTGGTATTATACAGTAATATTACAATTATTTTTTAAAATAATAGTAAATGCTACTTTTAATTAAATGAAGCAGATAATCTGATAGAAATGAAATAATTTATATCGATACATTATTTCAGACAATTTATAAGTTACACTGAACAATTATATGTAGTTTATTGAATTTACTCGCCATACATAATTATTAATTTTTATTCAAAATTTTAATATAATCTTCTTTTTTCTTTTTTATTAATGATAACAAGGGGTAAAATGCCATTTCACTTTACATTATAATGATACAGTGAAGTAATCATAGCTGTGAATTTTTCATTTGCCATATTTGATCTTTGTGCAGAGTACTAATAAATTAGTTTTTCAGTATTTGGGTCCAATTCTTGTAATAATGTATGTATGCTTCCTATGCACGTGGCAATAAATTCGAGAAAATTACGATGCAACAGAATGTAGAAGTACCTAGGAACATCGTAAAATACAATAAATATCGAGTACCTACAATAAATTGAATAATTCGATTCATTTTTATTGTGCGAAACTCGTAACAGATGCAGAAACTGATAAATCTACTTATAATATATTTAGACCTTTAGTATATATAAATAATTTGCAAGTGTTTACATTTTAAACAGCGATTGGAAGATTTTCTCAAACTCTTTTGCTCGGATATTTTTGTTAATGATGACTCCTACTGATCTTGTCTTTATGAATGACTTGTTTAAAAATTTTATAGAAAGTTTTATAAGCAGTGAGTCAGAAATCCTTTTTTACAAATTTATTATCACTTACTGTAGTTACATGTCCTCTCTCTCAAGACCACAAAACAAGAGTGACTCTTTTCGCGATGTGCATTGTAATCGATTTTTCTTTCCTTACTTCTGTAACTTACCGTATGGTGACCTCGTAAACTGATGTTAATGAGAGCCACAGCACTCATTACAAGTAGCTCGTAGTTGGCTATTTTATTACAAAAGCATATATTTCGAGTTTTGCATTATTTTTTATTATTTTTTGGTTAACAATAAAAAATTTTTTTTTACTTTAATTTACAAAATTATACATGAAAAATATTCAGTATATTCTGATTTTAATATTTATATAAAACATCTTTTAGATCATAATCAAAGTAATTATACTATTTCGAAACGATTACTTAAATTAATCATATTTCTAACAGTATAATATAAAACATAATCTAATATGATTTTTTTAATTTTTTAAATTTATTGAAATTTGTATTCACCAATTGTATGGTATTAATTAGATTTTTAGTCAGTATTTTAAAAATAATACTCTATACTTGCATGGTAGGGTAAAAAATTCAGGTATACTATTTTTTGATGCTACCGTGTATTTATAAAGAAAAATATTTTTTAATTTTTACAAAAGTTAAGATGCAAATTTTACGAGGTTTGCTTTTTGTGTTCACTTTCCCTGTTATACTACAATTGGCCTGTATTTTTTCCTTTCCCAGGTGGCACATCCTAATATTAGTCATTTTAGACAAGTTCATACATGTCTGATAACATTTTGGAAACCTGAACAAATCGGGATTTCGCATTTACTAAATTGACTGCAGCCACAATTGTGATCGAAAGTACACCCTAAGTATTGAATTCAATTTTTATATATGCAACTATTGAAAGAAAACCAATTCATGCATACTTTAAATAATATATTTATTAAATAATTATAGCCTTTCAACATAATTATCTTTTAATAGATTTTAAATTAAACAGGTCAAGAACTTGGATTAAGAAAATTGATCTTTTATTCTAAGTTATTCGATAACTTCATAATAGTATATTCTATTAAGAAATATAAATTTTACGAGTATATTTAATAATTAATATGTTTAATAAAGACAATAGAAAATTTTAATTTATAGACTTTAAAATATTTGTGCATATAAAAGTAATCATATTTTTATGATTTTTAAAGGTCATACTAAACATAAATGAAAAAAATTAAAAAAAAATTTCTTTGTATAATCTATCAATGCTCATTGTGTTAATTTACTGTTGTGTTTTCAATGGTTTAATTTTATATTAGTGTATGAACTATCATGCAATAATGTTAATGAAATTTTTAATTGATATCTTGATAAATTATTTTAATTAGCGTGATTATTTTTTCTTACAGAAAATAAATAATTCTAATGACTTGAGTTGTCTGGAAACTACTTTATTATTACATGTAATTAATCAATATATTTTATTAATAGATATAATTAATATTTACATTTTTTAAAATTATGTTTTATTAGAAGATAAAATTAATAATAATCTTACTTATAATAATTTCTTAAACGCGTTGAAACATCATTAAAGCACATATTAATATTTTCGAAAATTGAAAATTAAACTTTCTTATACCTAAATTGTATTAAAAATAACTAAAAAAATATTTTGAATTAATTGATTTAATAAGTTTTACTGTCTTTATAAGATCAACAATGAATTAATTTCAATGATCGTACGTTGCTATCTACCTTTTGGATTAATATTTTTATCTAAAGTGCTACATTAAAATAATGTAAAAATTTACTTATTTATCAGATAAATGCATCAAGTATAAATACTTTAGAATCATTTCGATTGAATAGATTTAGAAAAGTTAAGCTTAAACCTTAGTAGAGAAATATAACAGGTACATTTTCTTTTAAAAGATATCTTAATATTTTGTAAGTTTCGAACGAAAAAATTCTAGATTAATTTTTTTTTTTTGAAAATCTAAAACGAGATTCCCTATTTATAGAATTTTGTTCCAAGTTTTATAATATATTCATTGGAAAACTATTTTTCGTTTAATCGAGTATCGAAAAATAAAGGCGCGATGAAAGTAGTGAATTTAAAATCTCATTATTCTGAAAGATTAAAAATACATTTATCATTTTTATCTTTTTCATTCTTATTCTACTCGATACCTTTAAACAATTGTAACTAAGAATATAGAAAAGTTTCTGAAATCTGAAATTAACCCGTATGTTTTTTTTGCAGCATTGTTCGTTATTTATTTAGCCATTTTTGTTTCTGTACATATAAACCATAAACCAAATCTTTACTGAGAGATAAAATTTTAAAAGTGGGATTTTTGCCTTAGTGTTTTACTTGTAAGAGAGATTCAAAAATGGATCAAAGTATTGTGTAAAATGATAAATTTAGTTGATTATTTTTAGGAATTAATAATTTTAAATACTTTTAAAACTACCAATTACAGTTTTCTGTCAACTAGCATGCAAGTTTTTGCAAGTCATCTGAAAAACTACCTCTCGCAAAGATGATAGAAGTGACAACACCCGGAAAGATCCATCATTTCCTCGATTTTCCATTCCCAATTAACACGAGCAATTGTGACAGCGGCCGCACATAAAGATCCACGCGACTCTGGCGCCGAATCCGCATCGGTTTAAGTTTATGTTGCCGCTTTCTAAATTGGTGTATCGCGATTTGATCTGGAACGCATCTCGACTCTTGCCCAACTCCCCCCCCCCTCTCTCTCTCTCTCTTGTTTTCGCATGCTAGACGTAGCGCCTCTTCCAACTTTCGATCTCTTCTAAAGGAGCGAGAAGAACAGAATAGTCGCTTTACTCGCGGAAGCAGGCGGAAGAGCTTATGTAATTCCACGTGGATTCCGTGCTGTGGGAACGTTTTCGACTTTTCCTTACCTGCAAACTCCGACTTATCTCTCCTGTAATAAACCTGATGTCGTGGCAGAGGTGCTGGACTTTACTAATTTTCAATATAAAACGTGTTGATTTTGCCGTGGTGGGAAATCGCGAGTACAAATAGCTTTGAACGAGTGCTAAGCGAATGTAATGACTAGAGCCGTTTTTATTGGCTCCGACACGTATTTTTGCCTCGATAAAAAATTGATATGTGGCACTTCACCGATATATAATTTTAGATACAATCGATATTTTATTTTTCATTTCGGCCGTTTCATTTAAAAATATTCTAGCTTTCATAATCCTGAATTACGGCCTTTAATTATTTTTTTTGCAGGCAAATCATATTTGGGAGAAACGTGCGTTTTTAATGAATAAGCTATTACACTCGGCCTTGTATCAGACAATTATTTTTCAAGCATCAAATATTTTAATCTTTAAGATTATACAGCTCGTACAGTTAAGTATTATTTTGAAAATCGCCAATCATAGTATTTACATTTCGAATACAAATTATGAACACAAGCAAGATTATACACAAACGCATGCATGCATGCATATGTACGTTCATTAATTTTTATTTCTCAGTGCAGCATTTTTAGTGAAATGTATTAAAATATACGTTTTCTAATTTCATAGCAAAATTAAAGTACGTAACTTTTAATATTTTTAATGAAAGTTACAAAAAACATTTTCACAATTTAATGCACTGTTAATTTTATAATTTAAGTAGACCACTTGTTGCTACTACAATTAGCCTACATATAGATATTTCCAGATTTCAAAGATGCAGATAAGGATGAATACAATGTTGTCGTTAGGTTACGTTTGGTGGAAATAATGAGGTGTATTATAGCTACTTCATGGCTTAATCTATTATGTGTCGACATATCTTCAATCATCTTTTTTTTTTAGATATCAATGGTTGTTTCTGTGTATAATTTGCATATTGCTTGAAAATTCGTCTGCATGTTTGAATAAACGGGTCTTTCGTTATTAGATAGAAAAGATGCAGATCGAGATGTATATGAAGTGGGTATGAATTTTTTTTTTTATTACTCAATTTGTATTAAATAACTAAATATTAATTTCACTGTATTTATTTATCCATTGATGTACACTTTGAAGTAACATATAAATTATTGCCGCTTAACTACTATAACTGACTGATTTTCATCTGCTTTTACTGAGATTCATAAATTATGATAAAATCATATGCAAATACTCGATTGTTAAAATCGATAATAGCTACTTATCTTTTTGACATGTAAAAGTGGTGAAGATTTAATATTCTCGATTTTGCAGTTTATGCGATACAGTCATGGTGGTAAATGTACTGTAGTACAAGATTGGAACAAATTTATTTTATGTGCTGATAAAAATTGTAAAATTTATTGGATATAAAGTTGCATTCAAGAATACCGATTTCTATTTATACAGACAATATATATATATATATATAATAGCTAAAATTACCTTATTACTGAAGACATCAATCTTGAAAATTAATTTCAAATTACACTAATTTATGATGAATTGTTTAAGTAGTTATTCAACATAATTATAAATAAATGTTTTTATTTTTTATTTAAAAGATGATTGTAATTAATTTTTATTATTAAAAATAGTGTTTTGAAATATTTTTCTTTAATAATACTAAATTAATAATACTAAAGAACAAATTTTAATTTTGTCTAATCATTAACAATAAGTTTCATAATTACTATTTCTTATTTAAAAATATTTAATAATATACGAATGATATAAACAAGAAACTTTCAAAAAAATAAAAAATAGTATATTATATGTTTACGTAACACTGATTGTTTAATTAAGCTATAATTTAAGTTTAGCGTATTATTTTATAAATTGAAAAGAATATTTTTTTCATAACTAAGAGAGTAGTTAAATTATGAATTTGTTCTATTATAAAAATTGTATTTTAGATTACGTCTACTTAAATTATTTTTGAAGAATCAACTTGATGTAGCATTTGTGTAATATTTTTTTCTTTTATGATATGTAGATAAAATTAGAGGTGTGGAAAAACATCATTTTATACTCTAATATCAATTCATATTGCATAAACGTAAATGGCCATACGAAATTCAAAACCAGTATAACGTTTTATATGAAGATCTAAAAGAGTCAGATGTTACAAAATTCTGATTTAATATTTACGCAATCTTAGTTTAAATCATGTTTATGGCTTGAAAAATATAATTTCCTGTTCATTATTATGAGATGAAGCATTTGTAAATGAGCTCTAATATAGAGTTATAAATTAAATGTGTAAAATACTTACTTTTAATTAGAATATGATCAAGTTTAGTAATGATAAATCCTAATTATTTGCTTCATCAAGATATTGTAGTTCGCACTAATTTTCTACAGAAATGATTTATGAAGATAAATGCAAATATGAAAATGAGTGTTTCCAATCCAGGGTAGACAAGAACATGAACAAGCAGCATGTTTTTCATTTGCGTAAGCATAATAATTTTAATCTTTGAACGACTCACTAACTGTATCACTGCAATTCTCTAAAATATTCTCTGTTATTATCTCTCGGATCATGAAAGTTTATTAAAATGCAGTAGAATAGGTATTAAGTTGAAATCGATCCGAACGGTAAGAAGCAGTTTCGGGCTCGAGGCATAAGCTTGTAGTGAATAAAAGTGTGTTTTGATTTTTAGACATTTTTAGACGGGTAAGTGCCGCGCAGATAACACACAATTAACCATTCCCCGAGTATAATTAAATTTTCCTCCTCATTACCATCCAAGTTTCAAATCATCTCCAGCGCAAAAATACGAGACCACTTTCACGACCCCGGATCCGCAGGGGTCGTGGAGCTGGACCACTAACTCGAGGCGATTAGATTGGCTTCGGTGGAGAGCAAGAGCAAGACCATCTCGCTCCATCCCGAGAACGGGAGAGTGCGGAACACACGTGGGGATGGATGATGATCTATATAAGTAGCAGCTGCAACTCTCGCGGATCCGCAGATCCTCGTTCCGCTCTTTTCCGGCTGCAGCGGCTGTGAACATCGAGTCGCACGTGTTCTTTTGTGCCGCTCTTACTCGCGTGTGTTCCGTATTACCGTAACATCCTCCTTCACAAGCAAATGTACTTTCAAAATTCTTGTGCTTTCTCGACGATTTTTGGTGGAATTTTGCTATCGAGTGGATTTTTTTATCGGACTAAACTTTCGTGCGAAACTATTTGTGCTTAAATGTTAAGAGTTGTCAGCGGTTTTATGCGCATCTCATAAAGAACTTTAACAACATTTCTTTGTTTCGTCCCTCTATAACAAGATACTCACTCATCTCCTCACCCTCATCGTTACGATCCTAAATAAACATTTACTGTCAATTGGTTTTTTTTCTTCTGCAAATTATTTACAGGAATATTTCCTATAAAATATATTCAGTTAAATTACTACTCGATTGTACGGCTCGTGTTAACAAGGAAATCGATATATTCGCAGTGAACACGAAAAGTTTAGAAATATCGCGAGGGTTTTCCAGTGTCGAGTCTCCTCATAAATTTTAAAAGAATATATATTATATTCCTATTTAAAGTCTTAATAATTAATATCATTTGGGATACGAGATTTTGAGTTCTCATGATGTTACTCTACTGATGCTCCGGAACCCTGAACAATAACATGAACAAGATTTTACATCCAGAAATTTATACTGTAGGCGGTAACCCCAGTATTGACTAATGAGTCACAAATCAATAATCAGCTATAAAAGAGAAAGTTGATTGATTAATCGTTGGATTTTTATTATATTTGAATAAAAGTAAGAATATTATTGTTCTATAAATATAAATATCATGTTAAGTTGTTAATCAATATCTAATATTTAATTATTTATTTTAATGAATAACTACAGTTTTTCAAGGAATATATTTTTTTAAAATAAAATTTATTGAGGAAATTTTAATGAAAAACTTATATAAAATAAATCTATATACTTCATACTTTATTAATAATTTATCTCACTTATTAAATTATTAAAAAAATTATTAAAAAAAATTAAAATATTTTTTAACTATTAATACGGTTCTGCATTAATAATTAGAATAATAATAATGATAATGATAATAATAACCATATTAATACCAATAATCTCACAGTACAGTATAAAAAATTCTTTAGGCTTTTACTATTAAAGAACTAAAGCTCTATTATATTACTCTATTTTTATAAATATACAATTGAAATTTTAATATTGAATAAATGAAATTACATAATTATACTTCCAATATATAATAAATTTATAATTTTCAAAGAAATATTGTTAAACAATTATCGATGAATAAAATAAAATTTATTTTAATTTTATAATATTTAAAATTAATAATAAAGTGATGTATAAAAAAAGGTATTGAATGATAAAACGGGTGCAAATGTTCTATTGTATTAACTGTATAATGAATCAATATACATCTTGAAAAACTTAATTGATTATTAATGTAAAATTTGAAAATATAATTATAATTGAAATTTAAGCAAACCTTAATTTTTAATACACAATTTTTGAATTATCTAAGCAAAAAATCGTTGAAAATAAAATTTATCAAATTTATGCAGTATATTTTTTCATGAGTATTACCAACTTATAATTCCTTTTTTCCGGTATTGTATCTAATGATTAAACTGTGTTACATAAGATTTTATCTTCAATATTTGTAGTTTTTTTACTTTAAAGTAAATATAAAAACAAACATAATGAACATTTGGTTATTAATTATCAGTATTTATTATAAAAGAAATTAGCTATAAATCACAGAAAGCAATATGAAGTTTCACATATGATTATTTTCAAGTAGAAAACTTAATTATGTAAAGAATCCGGAAGAAACTGTATGAAAGATGTCAAGATGACTTAATATATATGAATTTGTTTTTTTTTTTTTTTTTTTTTAACGAAATGTATCAAATATAATTTATTGTTTTGAAATGAAAGAACATTTATAAGAAATAATTTTGAAATTTTTTTTAGTTTTCAATTATTTATTTAGTATTTAAATATAAATTATAAACATCTATATGTATGTTAAAGAACAATATAAGGATAATTTTAGAAATTATTAAAACTAATAATCTTAAAAACAGTTTGTTTTTAATTTAAAAGCAAGTTTTTAAATGATTATAATATATGATAAATATTTAAAATATAAATGTTTGGAATATTGTATGTAAAATACACATGTGCAATTTCTTAGGAATCAATTAAAAACTTTATGATTTTAATATCCTATAAACTAAATTATGCATAGAAGAGAAAGTGTCAATTATTACTTTCTTTGATATTGTTTAACTTTAATATTTTCAAAATTAGGATATAAAGTTTTTATAGAAATTATGTGTATTGTATGTAAAGTAAGATTTATGTGAAAAGAATTATACGAAATTTTGATGAGGACCTATAAAAGTTGTATGTGTAGGCAAAAAAAGTTTGTTCAATACAGCAAAACTGTGTAATAGTTCTTAAAATTTAATGAGTTTTATTGTATGCCATTAAGTAGTATTTTTCTAAATTTATGTCATAAAAATGTTTTAAAAATGTAAAGTAATAATTAAAAAATGAAGATTAATAAATTTTATTGAAGAAATATATAGAAATGTGAAGATGCATTAATAATTATTAAAATAATTAATTCATGAATATTTCAACGTAATAGCACGTAAAAAATATATTTATATATTAGTTTTAATTTTATGTGAAAAGTTTTGTTAAACTAATTGAATTTTAAGTAGAAAATATAATACCTTTAATTGTTTAAAATTATGATTAAAAAATTGTTCTACTGTAACGATTTCTTAATTTACGAAACAGAGTTCAATGACATTATTTTCTGTTATTCGACGTACACATTTGTCGTTATTGCTTTTCAAACAAGTAAAAAAAGAATATTCGAATTCTTTTCGACATGTAAGAAGTTGTGCTCTGCCTATTGCTTAAATTCCATATCGTTACAGTAATTTTGGAGTTGGTTAAGAATAAATTTATGCTGGTCTTTAACTGATGTATCTTGACAGTGGTAAATGAAAACAAGTTTCATTTTCACATAGTTGATCATGTGTGGTTTTATGAAATCGTTAATTTTATTATCTAAATAATTGTTAAAATAACCACAATTGCGAAATATAGTTTAAGAGTTACGAGGATTAATTAATATTTTACACGATGCTAATAAACCTAAAACTGATTATCGTAATTTAATTATAATTTGAGAAAAAAAAAATGGGAATCAAGTCAAGAGTACGTCGATGAAAACGCTTGGAGTGATTTGCATAAAAAACAGGGTCAAGAATACGGTCCGCGGATCCAGCCCCGATTGGCAATTAGCAAAGGCGCAGGGGGCAATGGACCGGTAGGCCGGGATGCTGGGAGGAGGTTACGCAACCGGATTCCGAGATGCACACACGAGTCTCGCGGCTATTTAATCGCATTCACGAGATAATTTTCACTCGACACGGAATATAAATTGCGACGAGCACGAGGAGGATAACTGATGGCATTGCCTTGCTCGGGACTCACTCCAGGTTGGGAAGGTTTCGCGAGCCAGGCGCCGCTTGTGCTTCCGAGAGCGAAAGGCGGATGAGGCGAGAGCTGCAATGCTTCTCTCTCTCTCTCTCTCTCTCTCTCTCTCTCATCGGGTTAAATTTGCCGCGATGCCGAGCGAGATATTTATCGACGGGGGGCACGCGGCTACGTTACGCAACGGCGTCGAGACGAAAATTCCGAACGCTCTTCATCGGGGCGTTCGGTTGCGCCACGAGCGTTTGCGAATTCGCGAGCGAGTCCGGGGCAACGCAAGCGCGAGAATATCGACGTCGGGACGAGTTATGCCTCCTGGACTCCGGATTTTCCTCATTTTTCCGAACCCCTTCGACCGGGAATCCGTAATACGTCTTTGCGAAATTATTCCGCCCTTTATCTTTACGAGCGGCTCTTGGCGTCGCGTGCTCCAAGCGATTCTTTATTACCGCGGGTTTATTATCGGCGAGCTCTAGGAACTCCGGCTGTTCCTTTTTCCACCGAGAAACTGGGCCTTTCTTTCATCAACCTTTACTCAACTCTTTTATTTGCACGTGCGCTCGAGAGAAAAACATTTATATTTATATTCTTCTCCCTTTTTCCTTTTTTTAACGGCCGTTACACTTTTGGATAAGCGGGTTGTTTCAAAATGATTATTGAACACCGAAACATCCATTCCTTCAATTTCACTTTAATGCATTCATTGTTGGTAATTTAAAATGAAGGCTTACTTTTAAATGACTCACAGATTGGAAAATGTTAAATATTAAATTAAATTTATTTTTTTACATTTGCAAGTGACATTTAAATGTCAAATAAAATATCGAAATTATTACAACTTTTTTTTTTTTTTTTTTTTTTTTTTTATTCATATTTCACATTCAAATTCCAAATAATTTACTCATTTTAATATTAGGGTAGGCTTCTATTCAGATAATAAAATATTTTGAAAAAATTAAAATCCTATTACTCGAGCACGACTCTATATTGACTTACCTATTGTCAAGCACTGCCGACACAAAGTTAGATAACCTTAATACAAAATAAGATGTTAGCCGATCTATTATTGCTTATGTGATTTAGTGATAAATACGTCTACCGGCATTTGAATGCATGTCATGTTAGAACCCCATCGCGTTTTGTCGAATGTAACCAAAGTACCGTTTTCGCAAGAAAACATATAGTATCTATTCGAGTTCCGATGTATTTTATTATAAACGACATTAATAAATAATAACATTAAATTTGACATTAAAAATAATAACGACATTAATAAAATGGAAGGATATTCGATTTTTGAAAGAATATTAAAATTAAAATAAAAGTTTTTCTTTTAAATTTTAATAGTAATTTTGCTTATTAAGATTCTTTAATACCTTAATATTAAGAATATTCTATTTATATAATTTTTTTAATTTTTATATATGATATTAAGAATTCGTGAATAATGAAATAGAATAGAATAAGAAATTTTACAATTATTTGAACGTTGGTATAATTCTTCAAATACGTAAAACGGATCGATGAAGTTTTTATATTACAAAGAAAAATGTTTAAAAAAATATAAAAATGAGAATTACTTGACAAGTACGCAGATAATTAAATTTATAATATAATAATTTTTTTTTCTCAATATTATTAATAAATCATTGGAAACTTTAGATGGTGTGGTACTATGATTTATTCATGGAAAGAACGTCGCTAATTTCTAATAATAATTAAATTGTAATTATTAATGGGGAAATTTTATTTCGATAATGTGATTTGTAAGTATTTGTAAGTTAATATTTGTGTAATGATAATTTTTATTTTAAATTTATTCAAATATGAATCAGGCTAATATCAAACTAGTATATATTAACTTATTAATTTTTATAATAATATAATAACATAATAACAAATTAACCTTTAACTAATTGATTCATACAAATTTGAATGAAATATAATTATTAAAATTTAAAGTGAACTCGTTTTTGCATTTAACATTCATTATAAGAAAGTAATCTTGAATTTAGAAGTCAAATTATGTTCTTCTAAAATAAAATTTAAATGAAATATTAGTTATTTGTAGTTTTTATAAAAATCTCTTTTACATAAAAAATTATTATTATTAAAAGTTAAAAATTACATATCAGGTTTAAAAAAAATTATAAAATAAATTCCTGATCTTTAAGACCAAATATATATTGTTTTAATGCACAGTTTTCGTCTATAGTAGTAAGTTTTTAATCTATAGTATTATATGATTATTTATAGAGATTATTTATTTTTTAATATATTTTTTAAAAAATATTAAATATTATTTTAATGGTAAATAATAAAATATTATAAAATTAATTTAATTCAATTTTAATAAATTTAATTAAATAATTGACTAGGAATGTGTGAAAGATATTTGAAAAATTTGCCCTTCTTGGCTACCTATTTGAGGTATACACGTTTGTTTAGTGTCAAGTAACATTAAATTACCTCTATATTTTTTATATTAGCGTATATGTAATCATACATATTATTGTTATAGGCTACGAAAATTAGTTTAACAAAATAGTTATAGTATTATTATTACATTTTAAGCTAAAACATAAATTTTTTTTTTATTATTTCGTTTATATTATTTGAAAACTTAAATAAATCATAATATCCTAAAATAAAAGATGCCATGCATGAATGTTAAAATTAAATTTTTGCATTTTAATTTGTATTATAATTTTTAGCACATGGAGTATAGCAAACAAATGGCGTCAAAGGTGATCATCATAACTATTATTGCCGCATCAATTACTTGCGTCTTCACACAGCTGGTAATTTTAGTTATATTATTCTTAATAGTTTATATGTATTTTTACACGGTTCATTTATAATTCAGGTTACACTGCCAGTAATCCATTCTATTTATAAAGTGAGTAATTAAGATGAGCAAATTCAGTTAATGCGTTCTTTAAACTATCGTATTTTCATGTGTCGCACTTTTATTATAAGATTTAATTAAATATCTGTTATAAAACGTATAATTTCTAGCAGTAATTATTTATACGTAATTACATGTATTTATAATTAGTGTTATTAATACGGAATTATTGAATAATCTTTGTTTGCTTTTTTTATTATTTTAATTAATATTTAATAGAATAATGAAAAAAACATTGTTTTATCAAAAAGTAATTTATTAAGTAGTCATTGCAGACCTTCTATAATTTTCATTTGTAAAAGTAGAAGATAATATATAATAGTTTTTTACATAAAAATATTTTATATAAATTTAATTAGATATAAGCCAATAACATATAAAATGAAGCAGTAAAAAGAAAAAGTGAAAATTTATATTTTCTTAAGAGTGAACATATAAAATATGACTATTTGTCATGTAAATCGATTGATTTAGCAATTATTACATCATTTTCATGCACGAAATACTAAGAGAACTGGATGAAACTGATGAATAAATACGATAACAAATTGAGTACTGTTTACTTATTATGCATCTTGTATGTTGGGATGAATCTTTTATAGATATTTTTTCCTGAGTACTGAATGGTATTTTTCATAGATTGAGAAATATTTTTATTCATTTCTATATAGCCAAATGCTGCTGCAATATATATATTCTACTTATTTTACATTTTTCTAAAGAATATTTTTGTAGTAAAATATCTAATTACGTAGCTATAACAATTAAGTATATATTCATGGAATATTTGATACTTTCATTTTTTTTTAATGCAATTAATATATTTTTATGATTTTGAAGCAATAAGATGGCAAATAAAAGTTTATGTTTCTCATACATTTGAAATTGTTTGATTTTAGGAACAAAAATTTCTCTACTTTTAGGTATATATCAAGCAAGTAGTCTATAATAGTTAGTACTCTTTGATCGTTAAATTTTGCAATAATCATGTGCATCATTTGGTTTTTAAGAATTCCAAGTTTCAATGATAAGTTGTTTTATTAAAAATGAAATGTATGATACACTCTCTACAAAATTAAAAATAATAGTTTCGACGGAAAATGTATTAGAAATCTGTAAATATACTGTAATTAAAAATGATTTTGGTTTTGATGTGTTTGGATTGCATAAATATGTTATTTGACCTACGTATTACTAATAATCAATTAGTAATAAACTTTAATATACTATTCCTAAAGGAAAATAGCTGATCGTATTTGGTACTTTAACGTCAAAGGCATCTTGCATTTAAGATTAATTACAACGTTAAAAAATATCTCTTCTTCTTTTATGTATTGCAAAACCAAATGAAATGTTTAATATAAGCATTACATCAAACTTTCACATTTCTATCAAGGAGCTTGTTGGCATATCGAAAGCTTTTTGAATTGCGAACAAGACTCGCTAAATCGCCAAATGAAAATAGTAAATTAGATTTGACGGATGATGTAACCCAAAGGATTGAAGGTGACACTAAACCAATATTGTGAAAGAAGGAAGTGAATCTGTCGCTCGATATCTCGCACACCTCAAAAACACATTTCAAAATTCACATTCGAGACAATGCTTATCAATGTCGCTCGAGGCGATTTATTTTATCTTGAGCAACTTGATTTTATTTTACTTTCAATAACTTGTAATAATTTAGTATTTCGTTTGCATTTGGCAAGGCGAATGCAAGCGATCCTCGGACTTTTATGGGGAGGTAAAAGAATAGTTGTAATCTCGAGGCGATGGCCGAAGAATAGGAATGTCGCTATCTTTCCGTGTCTTCTTCTCGCATCAATCAGAGGGAGGCAGACGGATCTGGGCTCTCTGTCTCTCCCCGTGGCCCCTAATCTACGAGGAGCTCAGACACCCGAGTGCTCGATATATTTCATTGCGCAAGTCGCGCATTGTGCACTCGATTGATACGGAGCTCGTGCATGCTTCTATTGGAGATGCACGCAGAAACGTGGAATGGCTCAACACGTGTAGACACGAGTACCCGCGTGTTACGCAACCACCCCAGCTGGTCACAATAATATCGTAGCGACTTTCTACCATCGGTGCGCAATGCGCAAACTGCAATGTGCAATGCGGTTTACAGAGACCCGAGCTCCTCTTAATGGAGTCGACTATTCGGTCCAGTCGCGCGAGCCCCAGCAGATGCTTTGCGGATCCGCGCGAACATCCACTTTTTATCCACGAGTCGGCAATCCTAAGGCTCCGGATTTCTGTATCGAGCACGCATTGCGGCTACACTTTCGCAAGAAAGTACTTGGCTTCCGAGGCAACTCGCCGGCTATTAGCAAACGCAATTTGCCGAATTGTCATCCTTTTACACAGAGATGCATCTTTGCATCTTTTTCCTTTTTAAATTATTTTTCTTATTTTTGCAGAGTTCGCATCTCTAAATAAAACTGATGTATTCTATTGAAAAAATACTTTAATTCATACGGAAATGTACTTCTAGTCATAAAGTACACGAATATTATTCAATTTAATAAATAAATTTAATGAATAAAAGAAGCCAGAACTCCATATAGTTTATTGTTTTGTGTTAAGATTTTTTTACACGCGATCAATTATAATCATTATATTTTAAAAACACTCTTTCTGCTAAAATTTTAAAATACATTCAATTTGACAAGGATTCCTGAAAAAAAATGAGACTACTCTTATACACCTATAAACAATGGGTTCTTCATTTGAGTAACAATATCAAATATCAAGTAAAACTAATTACATTTTTATTCAGATTTAAAGTAGTTATAAGAAAAAGTTTGTCGGTAAGTGTTAATTTTTTTATTCAACCATTTACAAGTGAAAATATACTAGTATTTTTGAGCTGTTTATTTAGTTTTTCTTTGGATATTTTCCACTCTATAGTCAGAATTCACACGTGATAAATATTTAATCCGTAAATTTTTAAATAATTTGATATTAATCGGGTTAAAATTAGAATAAATTTTATATTAATCACTCATATATTTATTAAAATAATTTATCATACGATCTAGATTATTTTACAGTTTTTATCTTTAAGCATATTATTAACTATTTTTATAAAATATTCCTATAACAGGATTAATAAATAAATATAATAATTTATTTAATAATATCTTTAATAGTAATTTAATAAAAATACTTAAATTCTTTATATTCATTTTGAATCCAAAAATTAATCAAAATTATTTTCTTTAACAGTAGAACAACATACTTTAAATGGAAGATTTATAAATAAAGCTTTAAAAAGTATTTTAATAATCTAGTCAAAAGTTTCCCATAATTTATAATTATAAAATCTTATATATATATATTAATAAAATTATAAACAAATTTAAAAAGAAAAATTTTAAAATAATTAAAAATCGTAATTTTGAAATGGTATAAATAAAAAAAAAAAAAATGAAGTGTAGGTGAATAAACGTTATTAATTGTAAAGTTTTATATCAATAAAATACATTATAAAACTATTTTTAAATCAATTTATGGCATCATATTTCTTATTCCATGAATATAATGTCTACATGTCATTATGAATTCCATAAATATTATAAATAAAGTATTTTACATGTATATATTAATTTTGCATAATCATGTATGAACGTTTTAGTGCTTAAATAGATTAATGAGGACATTGTTATTAGTCATTAAAAATTTTTTTAAAAGTTTAAAAGAAATTTTACATCTTTCGAAGAATTGATAATCATCTCATATTTTATATTAAATTTTAATATATACGAAAATAAAGCTAAAAATAAATTTTAAATATAAAATTCTTTAATTTAAGACACATGATGTTTATAGCAAATGCATTAATAATAAAAAGGTTATGACAATAGTTTAAACATTCGTATGCAACATTGCAACAGATAGGAAATTTCTAAAATATCTTTAAAATTTATTTGAACCTGAAATATCGAAATTTTTATAATTCAATACTAAATTTGTAGCTTCTGATTTTTTAGATTAATCAATGTATGACAATATATAATTGAGTAGTTTTTCAATTTTCTTCTAATTATACGATGAAAACAATTATAATTAATGTTATTGATCATATACATTCACAATCAGGGATATTTTTCAACTTTTTAAAATAAATAATCCATTTTCAATGTTATAATTTTTAATAATTTGGTAAGAATGTTGAGAGTCCAATTCGATTATAATAGATATTATTTGATTTATCAGCCGGTGAAGCTTGACGAACGGCATCTTCGGGTTCCAAAGACTGATAATGATCAGGTGACCGGAAAAGGTTGGCAGGACTCGGTACCTGGACTTCCTGGTAAGGATTATCCAAATCTAACAATCATCCCCATGACCTCCTTCACCTGCGAAGGAAAGACACCCGGAGGATACTACGCTGATGTTGAGACGAGATGTCAGGTGAGATTTACGAATGCTGGGGCTGTTTCTCTTTTTAACAGAGGTTTAATCTATTGTACAAATACGTTTAAGTCTATATTTAAAAAAATTCTTTTTAATCTGTTCCATAAATCAAGCTTTATAATTTGATTTTAAAATTGTGAAATAGACACTAAGAAGCTTTATTATTTTTGAAATAAGATATTTTTGAAATTATTTAAATTATTATTCTTGACTGCTACAATTAATCTTGATATTTAAAAGGTTGAAACTATAACAAATAATTTTTGGAGTTAAACAAAGTATTTTATGTAATTTGGTAAATAAATATATTACAATAAAATATTTATGTGTCTTTATTTAAATTTCGAAGTTTATTCTTAATGAATAAATAATTTCCTTCTTAGATCTAATTTTATCAGAAAATTAATTATTCTGTTAACCAAAATTAAATATATAAAGTATAAATGAGTTTAGATTCAAATGAAAATGATTAAATTTTACTATTTTAAAATCCTATTTTTTGAAGGATAATGAAGACTAATTCGACGAGTAGTAAACCGATTTCTCAATTAATGGCGTTTGTTGCTTATTTGTTTGACTATTGATTTATCAACGCAGTGTTAAATATTATAAATATTAGTAATAACAAAATTACAAAAAAATTATAAATTGTTTCTGCACTTGTAAACAATGGTGACGCAAGGGCCGATGAGACAACACGTTGGCGCAATTACAAGTAATTAGATGGAGTTGAAACTACTAGTATCTTATTATAGGAATAGGAATAGTGAATATGTTCATCGGTGTATTGAATCATTTCCTCTGAAAGCACAGCTGCAACCGAGCCTACATTTTATGATACCTATTTTCCATTAGTAAGAGTCGGAACATCTTGGTTTCGTCACTGCCTCTCATAAAAATGCCTAAGGAGTTTAATCAAAAACCGCAACTCGGAGAGGCGATACTCCGTACTCCATAAACGATCCGCTGACTTTTTCCCCAGGTGTTCCACGTGTGCAGCACGCAAGGCTCCAAGAGCTCCTTTCTCTGCCCGAGTGGAAGTATCTTCAACCAGCGGCACTTCGTCTGCGACTGGTGGTACGACTTCGAGTGCAGTAATGCACCGGAGCTTTACTCTCTGAACGCGGCCCTCGACGAGCCCGAGCCCCTGCAGTTCAACAGCCTGGGCAACCCCAGCACCGACCTCTCCCTCGCGAGCTCCGGATACTCCAGCAATCTCCGCGACGAGGGCAACTTCTACTACGGAGCCTACACCTCCCCCAAGACGTAAAGTATCGGGAGATTAGATTTTTGTGCAATAACTCTCGTTAAACTTTATTCTATGAAAATTGTCGATTTTTAAATTCTTCCATTATAGAAGGACAATTATTTTTAATAAGTCGGCTACTCTTATTATCCAATTAATAAATAAATGACTCGCTTCCTTTCATTTATTACTATTATAACATAATATGATTTAGCGTACAATTGCTGGCATGGGAAAAACGGAGCTAAAAAGCGCGATATTTGCAATTATAAAGATAAGACACTTCCTAGAATAAGTTTCATCATTTTAAATAATTGTCAACATGAAAATGCTTTTTAGTGGATCTATAAATTCGCTTAAGGAAACAATATCAAAAAAATAATGAAATACTATTAATTTTTTATCGCAACATTTAATTATATAGCTTTTTTATCTTTACTACTAAGCGGATTTGTAGTCATCCATTCAAATTATTATTGCAAATCGCACAATTTTTATCAGGATTTTTTTCCCAATCGTTCATAGCTACTGTTTAAATGCATGTCCACGTGGAATGTATTTTATAGTCTCCAGATAGGATTCAATCTCTCGACGGAGAAAGCCGACGGTAGTGTATCAAGTGACAACAGCAGTTTCGACTCAAGGAGCTCAGTCTCCACAGCTTCCGTGATTTCGAGTTCCGACTCCAGTCACTCGAGTCCCGATAATTACTCTCACGCCCGTCACCAGGAGTCGAGGGGTAATCGAAACGGCGAGGAACATTTGAATGAGCTCGAGTTAAATCAATTACAGCGGAGCTACCACCACCAGGGTGAGGATAACCAGGGGATCAATGACTTCAAGGAGGACGGACAGCCGAAGAGTTATCGCACCAGGCCAAATGAGAATCGGGATATCGTGCCCCGAGGCTTCTCCAAGACTCGCGCCGACGAGCAAATACGCGTGACACATCCGGATTTCAAACGGTAAAGAAAAAATCTTAACTAACGCGCGGACACGCGTTCCCTTAATCCTTTCATTTATTTCAATGGCTTTGCAAATTTGAAATAATCTCCGTAACTGTTATTTAAGATATTATTCATTACTGCTGTTTATTATGTAATGTCGAACGTTCATCAGAACTTTTAACTGAAGACTTGTAAACTTTATTTTTCGTCGGTTCCCTTATATAACTTAATATATATTAATGAGATAACAAATTATATAAAAGTATATAGTTATTCTGATATTTATAGAGGTTTATTTTATTGAGAAGGTTACTGAAACTTTAGCCTCGAAATTATATTATTTTTCTCTCGATATTTTCATGTACAGAAATGAAAGTGTGAACGCACAAATGGAATTGAAGCTTTAAGCTATCTCGGTAAAAATGGTACACACATGTAAATTATAATTTTATGATATCCTTTATCAGAATTTTAATATTTTTTCTTTGTATCATTATAATATCTTGATAAGTATTATTTTCCTATTATAATAATGGCAGTTAATAATAAAATTGCAAATTTATTGGATTTTTCAGAAGTGACCATACCCATGGATTATACGTAAATAATGGATTGTCCATTGAATTCGACAAAAAACAAGATGACGTTCAACTGAGACAAAACAATTTTATTGAAAATAAAAATCCTAACTTAGTAAATAAAAATAATAATAATTATTATTATGGCAGTGACAAAAATTACTATGACAATTTGGAGAACAATCCACAAAATAATAATTATGCGAATTACAATTACAATTATAATGGTGCTAAGACTAATACCACAAGTAATCATCAGTATAATGAATATAATATTAAAAACGATATTAACAATAACGATGAACAATTCATAAACCAAAACAATAATTATTATGAACATTATTATCAAGAAACAGAAAATAGTGAATTTAATCCTAACCAGAATAACAACTATGATTATCCAGAAGATCATTACATCCGGGGGTTCCAAGTGTCAACAGCAACACCCCACTCGATTTATCTAGATCCCGCGGAAGACGAGGCCGATCGCGAAAGACAAAGAGAAGTCGACAGTGTTGATTTGAAAAGGCAGCGAACTTGGCGAGATGATTTGCCAGCACGGACTTCCGCTTCGGAAAGTCCGCCCCAGTCGCCTGAGCCTCCCAAAGGTAACTTCGATTACAATCCAGCATCATTATCAAAGCCCAAAGCAACAACGGGATCACTTGTGACAGTCAACGGCGAGGAGTCGAGGCACGTTGGAGAACGACCCAAGTTTCTCGGAAGGAGGCCAGCCGGCGGACTTCCAAGTGGATCGGGCAACGGGTTACCAGGGGCGAAAAAGATCCTCGCAGCATCCGATTCTATTACTGGAAAGCCGAGTACGGAGATCGACACTGATCAACTGTCACCGGCTGTTACTGGAGCCACCAGTACTTGGAATCAGCACAAGTGGGACGAAACGGACACATCCTACGTTCCGTTACAACCTGATAACGGAAACACCGGCACTCACAACAATAACAGGAATAACAACAAATTTAACAACAATAATAATGATTATCACGAGTTTCAAGGATATGGACAGTATTCGAACTAACAGAATTAATCTTGCTGATATCAGCCTACAAAGATGGTCTCAGATCTGGCTGAAACAGCTTACGTACAGCTATATTTTATAACTAGGAAGATAATTACATTTTTTCATAATTTAGTTTTATTTATGAAAATGTTAAGAATAAAAAAAGACTTTTAAATGAACATCGAAAAATAAGGAAATCGATATTTTTATTATTTTTTTCATTTAATATAACAATTTAAAATTTATGTTGTATTCATCAAATATCGGTATCATACCGTTGTCAAAATATGAAAAACATTTTTAAAATATGTGTCATACATGTAAGTGGTACCTTTTCAAGGTATTATGAAGATTCCTATTATAATTCAATGAAATCAATGTTTAATAATATTTATTATCATGACTAACGATTAAATATTTAAGAAGCATAAATTGCATTTATAAATACAATAAAATATTGCTATAATCATTTGTTAAGCTATTTTCTCAATCTTTTTATTAACAATTAATTAAACACCCTTCTTATATGTTCTGTCTTATACTCTATGAACATTCTATAATATTGTATAAGAAATAATTATTTTATCGATTTTAGACTTTAGAATAAATTCTAATAAAAGTAATGCATTGATAGTAATTAATGTAATATCATTTTTTTATTTTTTTAAAATTCAAAATATATTTTTTTACAAAAATAAATTATATTGAAAACGAAAATTTTAATGAAACACATTATATTTATCAAGAATATATTTTGCAATTCATAATAAAAACATTATATACCTTAAGTGTAACATATATATATTTATATATTTAATTTTATATATCTTCTAAAGTGATTATATTTTAATAATTCAGAAGTAGATTTTCAATACATTACAAATTGAATAAGTAGTTTCTAAAAGTATATCTTAATTAATATATTAGTATTAATTGTTAAGTCCTAAGATTTTTATTTTGAATTATATTATTTAAGAAGCTATTTTTATGCTAAAACAAAAAATTATGACTTTAGAGTTAATCTAAAAAATGTTATATTTTTATTTATTAATAATTTATTTTTTTATTAATTTTCATTTTTATGAGTTAATTTATTTTGAAATTGAAATTATATTTTAAATAATGTATTATTTAATTATTACATTAATTAATGTTTAAAATCATATAATATTTATACTTATAAATAATTAAAAAAAATTTATCATTTATAATAAGATTTATTCAATAAGAAATGATTATATTTCATATATTTTAAATGGTTTAATGATTTAAAGCTTAATACATTTTAAATTTTGATTATTTTTTATTATATAATTGATTATTTGTTAATTAAATTAATATCAATTTATATAAAAATTAAAATAATTAGCCAGTAATGAACTTTTAAAAACCTACGTATTATAAATATATTAAATAAATTATTATTTAAATTATTGGTAAATAATATTTTACTTAGGAATTTATAATGAATATTATAAAAAAAAAATAAGGCAACAATAAAAAAATTTATAAAAACTTAATAAATATCTTTTGAAAGAAATAAAATTTAAAAAATAAAAATATATTAATTTTAATATATATTGTATTGGATTTGAGGGTTAATTGTAAATGAATTATAAAATAAGAAAAAAAATTATAGTTTTGTCATTGAATCTATTACAGGGAAGTCAATCATTATTTACTAAAAAATATTATAAAAGGCAGACTAAAATTGTATGATTAATAATAAAATTATTCATTTATCAGAGCCTTAGAATTTCTTTTTTAAATAATTTTTTAGATATAATAATTTAGTGTATAATTTAATAGTTTATGTTTGATAGTATTTCACGAATACTTAAATATGCATTTCTATCGCGAAGCATTATATTAGTAAGATTTTACAATTTCTGTAATAGTAATGATTAAATTACATATTTATAGTAATAATTTGAATGAAATGTTTAAAATATGTTATAAATAAATGCCAATATAAGTGCTAAATAGATGATGAGAAGTTTTTCACGTGTCATTATTTCCGTTCTTTGTAACACGTGAATTAAAAAAAAAAATTAAAGTAATAATTGACAATAAAAATGAAAGTATTAGGAAAACACCATTGGAAAGTAGAGAAATAAAGTTTCATTGAAATTTTCCAACAATAGCGTTTTAAGTAAATTGTATTCGCGTTCCTTGATTGATTGGATGCTCAAAGTGCAGCTAAACCCAAGTATGATTTTCTTGTTTGCACGAAGGTCAATAAAAGCTGAAGTGTTGCTTTGATCATTGCCAATTATTATTACTACGATTGAAAATCGTTAAACAATACTACAATCGTATATTTTTATTCAGTTGTCTCAATAAACATGTGATGATACTTCCATCTATATAAAAATCGTCTTGACAAGCAACCAATATTTTTTTTAATTTTGCATGTATTGAACTTTTATAGGCTCGATTTTTTTAATTTTTTTAATTCTGAATACCGATCTGTAAACCATGACTATTTAATTTCTTTTCTTTGTGAATTAATTTATTATTAGAAACTTGCATTTTACGAAGTGAATAACTTAACTAATATCATTAATTATTGAAAGTTTATTATTGGGTTTTTTCTCCATCAGATTATAAATTCCAATGATATAGAAAAAATAACAGTTAATTATATTATTAAATGTTAGATTTTTCCCTTTGAAAATACTTTTCTTTATAATAACGAATGTTACTTCTTGGAATATTTAAAATGATTAAATTCTTTATATTATGTTTTTTATCTAATGACACATCATCATAGTTTATTCATATTAATTTATTACAACAACAAAAATTGGATAAGACTGCTAAACTAAGATTTTATATTATATTATCCATCATATAAAATATTAATTTAAAAAAATCTTGATTTAATAAACAAAATTCCAAAATCTAAAATGACCTAATAAACATACAATAGAAAATAAAATGAAAGATAAAAAATTACTAATTTTACTTTTATTTTTGTAATACATTTTATATGAAAAAATGAATTTTCTAGAATAATATTAATTTTAGAAGTAAGTAAAACATTAAATATTGAATTTGAAATGTGGGAAATACATTTTTTAAACTACTTCTATATTTGATAAAATTTGAAGAGTTTAAAAATAATAATCTTATTCTATTCTAGTTAAATCAGATTTTATATTGTTGTATTTTAAAACTTACCTACTTGTTTTGTCCTTACCTTGTAACAGTTAAATGTAGTTAGAAAAATCAATATTTATGTAGTATGATAGAGCGAAAATTTAAAAATGCTAAATCAAAAAACTTAAATTTAGCTAATTATTGTTTGAATGTATTGTAAAAATATATGATTCAATGTTAATAAAAATTTTATGAACATTTAAATAATATAAAGATGATTTCATCAGGTTTTATAATATTTACAAACAACCAATCACTAATCAAGTTTAAACTACAAAATGGTGTCAATGTTAAAAGAATTTATAGATAAATGAGGTGAATTCTTATCGTCCATGACTGCTTTTGTATATATGTAGTATTGCACGATGGAACTACGTGATTCTAACAATTTTTAATAAAATATATTTTTTAATAATCTATAAATTCTATGTTATTATTACGTTTTATATAATATTATTTTTAGAACAATATTAAATAGAAATATCTAATACAATCTAGTTTAAAATTACAAAAACTGTTTCAGAATTGACAGAGATTACATGATTTAAAACTTTAGTAGTTTTATATTTTATCTCCAAACCTATTTTTTACTTTAATATTTGAATGTTTACCATATTCGAATTTATTTTCTTTTTATTTATAATTAAAATATCCTAATCATTTTCTTAATAATATAACTATGAATTATTCATCTAAAATCATATATACAAATATTCCATTTATTAAATATGAATTTGTAATGTAATTAATAATATAATCTTAATTTATAATAATAAATATTTTTTTATTAATTTTTAAACATTAGAATGAATAAATTTTAAATTATATTTACTTAATAAATGATTTTTAGTAATTAAAATATCTATGATACCATTGTGTAAATATTAATAATATCAAATATTAATGATTATATTAATTATTCAATGAAGCCATTTTATCATTCATTTAAAAAATTGTGAAGGAGTATACGTAATAATATCATGAGCTCTATATTGTTATCACTTGTTAATTTATATCCTTGAACTTGCAAAATATTATCTAGAAGGAAATAATATACATAATATTGATAAGTTGCTACAATTCACAGAATTCATTGTCAATGTATTTAATTATCTTATATTAGTTACATATATATTTTTAATGTTTAATATTTATAATATTTATTGCATTCCATAAAAGTTTTATTTTTGTTGTTGTTTAAAATATTTTTAATTTGATTATAAATTTTTTGAGTTCTTATTAATTATTAATATTTCTAACAAATTATTTCATTTTAATGTTAAATTATTCTATTATTTGAAAAACAGTTTTTTTTTTTAATTTTTATGTAATGCAATCATATATAGCATATTTTCAAGAAACACTTTTAAATGAGGGTTGGTCATTTAAAATTTTATCTAATATTTATTAAAATAGCTTGATTAAAAATATACGTGATATTATGAAATATCTTTTAAGACAAAAAAAATGAAATCAAGATATTTTATACATGTATTTTTAAATTCAGTTTAGAGAAAGTGTAGGTTAATTGGTACTATGTTATTTTTTCTTTTACAAAATTTATATCATTCATGGGTAAACTTAAAAATTTATTCACATTATTGTATATTCACGATTATTTATTTATCTCATAAAAATATTGTATTGGGATAAAAAACTATATTTAATAAATAAAAAAAGTTAGGAAGATATTTTTCTAAACGTTAAAGTAACCGCGTAATTTGAAAAGAAAGTTTTATGTAAATTTACTGTATAAATATAAGAAATGATGTTTTTAAAAAGCTTAATTATAATAGATATGAATATTTAAATTTAATTCAATATACTTTCCAATTTTATTGTTTATAATAAATTTTTAATAATAAAAAATTTGTAAGATGTATTTACATACGAAGATTTATATAAAAAATAAATATTGATATTAGTAATGCTAGTTAAGCATTGTAGATTTACACTATTTATACAATAATTTCATAATCAGTATTGTCTCTGCTTAATTAAACAATATTTTTATAAATTATATCTAATCAAATATCCAGACATATAACTGAATTTAAACAATATTTTTATTTTAATATTCATGAGTAAATAATTGCTTAGTTAAAAATTTGGATTTAAATAACAATTCAATCAAAACTTATTTTTAAATAAATTTTTAGTAGAGAAGATTTCGATTAATTTTGTTTTTAAATATATTCAATTCTGAATTTTTTATTAACTACATAAAAAATATACGATAATAACAATGTTTTTAAATTTTGATATAATAAATGCCTTAAATAATTGCATACAATAATTTATTATATAATTTATGATAAGTTGATCAATTTCCATGAATAATTTGATTAAGTATTATGTCATATAAATGTTCATAAAATGTGCGAATTCATAAATCGAAAATTAGAGGGTAAGTACTGACGCGTTATAAGTGCAACGGTTCGCTATATAGTTTTTCATCCTATTACATAATATCACGTGGCACCACTGAAATAAATTAGAAATTATAAGTAATGCTGCAATTTTTCAAATCAAGTGGTAAAATATAAAATTTAATGTAAGTTTTGTCCAATTTTTGTAACTGTTTGAAATACCATGAAAAATTATTACAAGTTATTAATCAAAAAATTATAAAAAATGATTTGATTAATTTTAAAAGTTGAGTATTTTTACAAATGTTTAATTTAAATAATGCTAGATATTTATTCAATATTGATAAATATATTCAATATTACAAAAGTATTATTTTTTCATTATTAATGACATTGTTATATAGTTGATCATGCATTTCTTCTACAGATGAGTATATAATATTAATTGTAAACTATTTTCAATAATTATTATAAACTATCCTTATTGAATTATTAAAATTTTATGCATAAAAATATGAGAACGTATATTAAAAGAATATTAATGAGTTATCATATTTGTTAATTTTTGAAATGTTCTAATATTCAATTCTGGGGTAGGTGATTTTTTTTAAATTTTGTACAATTTCATAAAATAGGGAATATGTGTATTGAGATGCAATAACATTACTAAAAAATTATATTTTACTGATATATAACTCTTAAGATAAATTACAGTATAAATTTTTATTATATATAAAATTTAAATAAATTATTATTTTACAATGCGTATAAAATATTTGATTTGAAATTGAGGTTTAATTTTTGTACATTGATTAATATTAATTTTTTTTGTAAATAAATAATATATTAAAAATACATAGTATTAGATTTTTATTTAATATATAACAATAAAGACAATTCAGCAATTGCTTCTTTTAAATTGTTGCAAATGAAGGAATCAAAAAATTTTATCATATATGGCATAGTTTTATGGATGTTCAGTAGTAAGAAATATTTTCTGAGAATTGTGATATTTTTTATCTTTTAGCCAATCTGAATAGTCTTTATATATCTATATATATTTGTAAAAAATAAATTATGTAGACGTCGGTCACATAAATAAAAATCGGAACAATGTTCGTCACTTTCCCGAGCAAATGTGGCGAAAGCTGATGCACGTCGTATTCTTTTTTTTTACCTCAGGGTTGACTACATTTATATAAATAAATATGTATGTATGTATAGAAATAGCTATTAAACATTATATTGAATATCGCTCTCTCCTCTTACTCGATCTGTATTTTACTATTCGCTGTCATTAATATGTATTTTTATAAAGTCCAAGACTATGACTAAACAAAAATAAAGATTTCGTCTACTCATTGATGAAATAATAATATGATTAATGAATAACTACAGTTTATTAAAACTTAAACAATTTTGTCTCATGAGCTTGCAATTGTGGAAATGAAAAATTAGACGAATCACAAACAAGATGTATTGATGGCAACGAGCACAGCATATTTATCCAACATTTGTTGTGTATGTTTTTAAATTTAGATAAATTTTATAAAAAAAAAACCATTATTATTTTCTGGGAATGATATGTACTTAAGTAGGATTATTTTTATGCCAAAACCATCTATTTTTTTGTAATTAGTGTCACATTATTATTATTATGATTTATGTGAGAAGTAATTCCGGTAAAATATTTACAATGATTATTTATTCGTAATTTGTACTTTTTTCAATCAATAAATAAATTAAAATTAATTAATAGTATGTTATGTATGGAAGAATTAATACTGAAGAAGCATATCATCTGTTGAAATACTAATCATAAATCTGGGAAAACTTCGATTTATAAGGAATACCTTGAGATTTTGAAATGTTGATAAATGAATAACTCAAATATTTATAATTAATGGTAAAACAGCAAATATCACAAGCAACAAATATTTATTTGACATTAAATACTATAAGGACAAATTATATACGTTTCTAATAAAACAAATATAAAAATAATTCACCAAAATATTTAAAAAAAAGTAATTAATTTGAGATACTTTTTGAATTATTATTTTTTTGCATTCATAAAACTAATTTGTTATATTTCTATTTTTATCAGAAAATATGTAAATATGAACAAAATATCCATTTTCCAATTGATGTAATCGATTATATTGTGCAACATTAAAAAAAATTTGGCGTAAAGCAAGTTCGGAGTGCAAAATAAATGTGAAAATACTATTTATTACTCACCGTAGTTGTATTTAATATCATTAATACTTTAGCAAAAATCATTTTTAGTTTGACAATGTAATTTTTTGCTTACCACATTAATATAATAATATGGAAATTATATGCCAAATAGTGTAGTATTAATAATAATAATATTAAACAATAAAATTTAATTAATCACGAAAATTGATTTACGTCAAAATTTTATATACGTCATTTAAATTTAGCTTAGAGTAGATAATTTTTAAATACAAAATAAAAATTTGTATATTCATTATAATATAACAAACAGAATATGTCTAAATTTCTTAAAAATCAATTTAATTTTGCTTAATTTCTTCAAGCTTTATGTAATAAAATAAGTTACCTATGGACTCATTTTGTTAAATGTTACGAATTTGAAATTGCCAGATGTGTCAATATTATGAAGTTGTTGTGACATTATATAAATAGTAAACTTGACATTAAACTTCCTCAAAAGGCTCGCCGTACTTAGTTGATGTATAATGCCGATAATAGTTTCCTTCATGTATTAACGGAAGAGCAAAAGAATATTTATTTACACATTTGTTGTTAATATAAAATTTTTTATTAAAGAATATTTTGTCATAAAAATAATAGCTAATATCTAACTATTTTTACAAGTCATAAAGTAATTGTTTGATTCTTAAATGAAAAACATTGTGTATTTAAATATTATGTAAGATTGTATATATTTTTACAATTTAAATTTTTGTATATTCATAACGTGGTATAGGCATACCTCTTAATTATGCTTTTTATATTTCCTTTTATATATTTGTTATTGATTTCTTAATTATGTTATTATAAAATTAATGATAACAAATAGATTTTCAATAGGTTTTATTACATTTTAATTCCTTTCTATATTTTATGATTTTTTTTCTTGGGTAAGTTAGATTATAATATGTTGAATGTTTTTGTAAATGGTAAAGATTAATTTATAATTTTTCAATTTAAATATTGATTTATATCAATTATGCGGTAATTGCAATTAATTTTTTATAAAAAGAATTTTATATCAATATAGATTTTTTATCATTACTTTGTATATATCATATGTAATTGAATGAGGTCTATGAAAATAATATAATATTATTCACGGTCGCGGACAATGTTTTCATCGACCTTGTTTATAATAATTTTTATCGTTAAAGAGACATTAGTTTTTTGACATAAAATATTGTGTGGAAATGATTTGATATGATAGGCATAGCATTGAAGCGTAAAATTTAAAAAAAAAATGGACGCAAAGTAGTTCGCCAATAAATTTGTCCATAATCCACTTTGTAAAGTAGACGTCTGATTAGATACCAATAAATGACATAACAATTTTATTTTTCTTCTAGCTAGATATACGCAATAAGAATTGTTTGATGTAATTAGCAAAGTTAACATTAAAGAAGTATTGTATATTTTTGAGAAACTTGTTAAATATTGAATTGAGTAGGGGGAATATTGAATTGAGGAAAGGTACACCGATGTTGATGAATTAGTAGATAATGATTTAGCACAATGATTTATTTGTTTGCCATTGGGATCGATTTCAATTGAAAAGGTCAGAACTGCGAATTATGTAATAATTTCATGTAATTGTTGAGGAGTAATTGTCTTTCAGGATGAATCAGAGTTCAGAAATAGGATACCGTGGCGTGGAGGGGCTGATTATCGGATACGTCAGGTGTAAAAGGCTCTGAGGAAAAGGAAAAGGAAAAGGAAAAGGAAAAGGAAAAAGTGCCGGTCGAGTATCGAAAATTGCTCGGGGGTGATTCCGGGGGTGGTAATTGGCATCGGCCCGAGCTCCCCGGGGAGTAGTAATCGCGTCGACCCGGGGTGAGCGCAAAAGCTCGCTCACCCCGGCTCGGGTCACGGGCTCGTCGCCGCCGCTCCAACTCGGCCCGACTCCCGGTGCACCTGTGCGTGCGGCTAATTGGCGGTCGCGGGCGGAAAGACCGCCGGAGGGGGGACGGAAGCTCGCCACGTTACGGCGGCTCGCGCGTAATCTCGCGAGAGCCGCCGAGGAGAGGAGCGGTGGCCGGCGCTTAAAGCACTTGGCCGCGGGTGGATCGGCGTAGAGCAAAGGGGGAGCAGCGCCCGTAAATCGCCGGTCCGTCGGTCCGGTTCTCTAACTCTGCTCTGCTGTGCTCCGTTGTGCTCGGCTGTCGCCCTGAGCCGAGTTTCCGAGTTCCCGGCCCCGTCGCTGACAGTCGCGCCCGGTCACGGTTACCGTCCCGTCCACCCAGTGCGCGGCACCCACCACTGCCTCCTGGCCAATATGGAGCAGCGAAGTGTGTCAGGTAGGCGACGAGTGAGTGTGACTGATTCACGGCCCTGCACTTGTCTGTTGTTTTGCTCGAGTTTCGCTTTCCTTTCACTCACGCCACCTTTTCACCCCGACTCATCCTGAACCCGACCTTCCTCTCGACAATCCTCCCTTTTCCCGGGGGTCGACGTCGGTACCGACGTGTGCCGGTCAACCTGGCACGCGTCTCCTCGTCCGACCCAAAATAACCCCTGATAACCTTCACTTCTCTGCGCGGACGGCCAATTCGGTTCTTCGAGTGGAGCTTTGAACCTTTGAATGCCCGAGGGTGGTTTGCTTTCATTAACGAGTTTCACCCAAATTCTCGGGAGTAATTCCTCGATGCAATTTCCTTTGGCTTGCCTCCTGCGAATTGCAGGCATAATTGCGCTTGGTTTCATGTATTATGTAATAATGCCTCGGTCACCATTCAGTGCGCATTGTTCAATTTTTATGGTTATTAATTATATTATTTATTTTCTTCCTATGATTTCCAATGCTGAATGGTAGCATTATCCTCCTAACACCCGAGCTGCACTTTCAACAATCATCTCCTTAATCCTGCTATTTTTCTATTTGACTTTCAGTTAAAACTCATTATTGTTCATTACAAGTGTTTATAGATAAATTATTGTCATATTCCACTTTCGGTTGGGCTTCATTACTCTATTTTGTGTTTATTCTCGACACCTCTCGTTAAAGTCTAATCATATTTGACGTTACATTGCATATAATCGCATACTACTATATACAGTGTGACTTATTATATTACACAAAGCATAAATCACACTTTATTACCTGAATTTATTCTTGCATTATGTAAATGAAATTAAATGTCCCTAGCATGTACACAAAATATGCCATTACTAAAAATTTTAATCACAGAATTTGATAATTTTTTATTTCCATAAAATTGATTATGCGCTATGACAAATTAGATGATTTTACGATGCAAAACGATGGTATTAATCACATACGTGGACAACGACACAGTAGTGCAACCTTTGAAAGTGTCGTCACATCTACATTTTATTATGAATATTTATCTTGAAATAATATACGTAAATTAGGTTTGTCACTGCGATCTCGTGTACAGAATATTATGTCATACTTCTTAAATATAATCATTGTTACAATCGTTCTCGTTTTTCTTAAACTCTCTATTTAATATACAAGCTAATACTCAGTTTTCACATTCTATCTTTAATCGTTATTAATCTTGTGAAAATTCATTCTCATAAATCAGCTTGTGAGAAAATGTGGATCAAATGTAATGCTGTATTATAATTTTATGTATTATTTTCGTATTTTGTATTTCATGATATTTTAAATAATTTTATTTGGGATCCGAACGAATTTACTTATAAAACTAATCCAGAATGCGAAATTTAATTTTAGCCATTGTAAATTAATACTATGTGTAAAAGTACATTAAATATTTTACTAAATGGTGAAAGACAAAGCGTTTTTCGCAGAATCTGTTAATGTCAGTTGTACAAATGAATTGAATTCATTAGAATCTAAAATTATCTCTTATCCGCCAAGCCATGAGTAATATGATACAACATTGTAGTTATAACGGAAATTATTTAAACTAATACATTGTTCTTATTAGGTTAAACAAAAAATGCCTCTAATGAAAACACTGAAAACGAGCAGTCCGTTGCGATCAAATCGTGTTTAATTATCACTTTTTACGCAGGGCTCATTACGTTGTGTAAAAAAAAGTTTGGCGGTTTGGAAGGAGGTGTACGGCGTGGGGGGGGGGAGGAGAGAGAGGAGGGTAAAAAAATTATCGCAAATTGCATTGTCGATTTACTTTGCAAAGCTTGATAATAAATAAATGTTTCGGCAATTTCCGAAATCGAAGGCACTCGGGTTTCTCGCGCAAAGCTTTATTGCCCGCGCCAAACTCCTGAATTCGCGAGCAAACGAACGCTAACCCAATCCCGACCCTCGATAATAATTATGTGCTATATGTCATGCAATTGAAAGTCGGCGAACGAAGCCATTAACGCAATATCGAGCGCAGGCATTAGCCGATAAACCCGCGAGAGCAGAGACGGCTTTTTCGGGTTGTCAGGTGAAAAGGCAGTGAGGCGAGTGATGCGAACGCGAGGAAGGCGAAACGCACGCCAAGTCTAGTGGCTAGTGGCTAGTGGCTAGTGGCTAGTGGCTAGTGGCTAGTGGCTAGTGGCTAGTGACTAGTGACTAGTGGCTAATGGCACGTTGCACGTTGGACTAAAGATCGTTCAATGTCGCGGCGACATTAGCTATAAATACAAAGATAGGCGGTAAGCCCCGTCGCGGATAACGAATGGGCCGTTACTAGTTGAGGAGGTCGACCTTGTGCGGTACTATGCCTCCGGTGCTGGTGCATGGAGATCATGTCGACGAGCGGATTATGCACGCACGCGTACAGGAGGTTATTGTGTACTTGCGCTACTTGATTTTTCCTCCGATGAATTCCGAATCGCGGATTTTTTTTAATGCCCGGAGATTATTCAAAAATAACGCCCATTGTCATTCAAATGTCTTACACATTTGTTTATTTATACGGAAAATTAGCTGTTTTTCTAGAGCTGTCATCAATATTTATATCCAATACTAATTATTTGAATGCTTCATTCAAATTTTATTCATTATAAAAAATAATTGCGGTCATTACTTTGGAATGCATAATCTGTTTTATAAACATTGCAAGATGCTGTGGAACGTTCCTCGCTGCTTTTTTTTTCTCTTTTCTCTTGTGCATGCGCCTCTTGTTGTGTTTGCTCGCACAATCTCCAAATTTTTGAAATTTTAATTGGCTGGTCGTTAAACCGTATCCAAGCGTTTTTAATTCCACGCGAGCAAAGCAAATATAAATACGCCAACGATTACTTACGTATATTTCATTTTTTATATTTTCATAAATGCCACTTTTAATTTTCAAGAAAATTTAATAATTCACTTAGACCAAGTAATATTTTAAGTTAAATTTAGGTATCTATGACATCATCTATTGGAGAGTGATTTGGCTAGTTTTAAGAAATAGAATGCTCCTCAAAATCCATAAATAATTGTAATTATTGTCTGCAAGTCTTTAATTACATTCTAAAAGTATTTAAACAAAAAAAAAAAAAAAAAAAAAAACTAATTGTAAGTTATGTATGCAGTAGTTTATTAAAATATAACATGCTAGATTTTGAAAGGTGTAGTGTTATGTGTGATGCATATTAAATAATAATAAAAATTACTTTACATTCAACATATACTTAACTATTACTCAACAATCACACAAATATTAGATAAAATGCATTTTTCAATTTACATACTTATTAATCAGAATTCAATTATTTCATTTAGTCAAAACTTGCATATTTAACATTCGTATATACGCCAATAATAGCCATAGCAATAATAACATTAAACAATAACAAAAACGATAATAAAGTTATAAGCGACAATAAGAATGAAAATAAAAATATAGGTAAATTAGAATTTGAAAAAAAGAATAGCATTTAAAATTAAAATTGATGTAAGAAAAAAAGAAAGAATCAGGAATATTTTAATTATTTATATTAGGTGATTAACTTGGTAGACAATCGAATGATAATATTTCAAAGATTCATTTATATATACATGTACATAATATCTGTAATGAGTGGAAAATATATTTCGAGAATAAGAAATAATCAATGATTAAATGAATAGATTGAATGACATAATAAATGAATGATCATTACAATAAATAAATAAAAATATGAAATGATATTCTGTAATTTAAAATTTTTGATATCTTAAGAAAATATTGAGCATGCAATAATAAATGCATAATATCGAAACGATCTCTGAGAGTTTTCAGAGACAACAATAAAAAGGCCATGGATTATTTATAGAAACATTGCATATTCACTGAAAAGTGATGTGTGATATTTCCTCAGAATTCATTCTCTTTATTATCAATAATTGCATTAACATTAATATTTTCTATGATCCTTTTAAATGACATATATTAATAAAATATCTAGTTCAAGCGAAGAGAACTATTTAAAATGTTAGCATGTTATGTTTATACATCTAAAATAAGATGTTATGAAGAATGACACGTGTGCTACTATTTCGATAAATGTTACCACTTATAATATAGATATACTAATCAATTCTTTCACCAACTGCATAGTTAAATAAAAATTGCATATTTTTCAAAAGTTGAATGATTCACACAGCATTCTTTACTTTTTTATAATTTTTGTTTACTATTTATTTTATTTATTGGCATACAATCGTTGTATTATTATTTTTGCTCTAATATTTTGATTTTCAATATTCGTTTAGTGGAATTTTGCTGAAAATTATTTTGATTTAGTCTGTTGGATAATTGAGAAACTATATTTTTATAAGACATCAGAAATAAGATAAAGATAAACCAAGAATTGCAACTTTACATTTTATTATTGAGATACAACTGAATAATCTTGCATTATGTATTCAAACGTTGAAAATGTATCCAACTACTTTAATATAAATTTATAAGCGTTATATTTATAATTTATGACAAAAAATATTGAATGGATTTAATGGATTTCAAATTCTTTACTTAGTATTCATCAATCATATATTTCAATATAATTTTTATAGACTTTTTATGAGCTTCAAAAAAATTTATACATGTTTCTAGTATAGTGTTAAAAAAAGACTTGCTGTACACTTTGCATTTTTTGCTTTTTCTGTGTGGTATTTTTCAGTGAAATGAATTATTGATCTAAAAACTAACGAAATGCATTTCTATCAATTATGTGACGAGCGTTTTTATTTATTATCCCTCGAATTTAATTTAAATTCGCAAATTAAAAATAATATTTAATTGGCGAAAGGTTTTCGAGCTGCTAAAAAATAATTCCCTGCACACGTAGAGGTTGTACCAATAGTCAAGCTTACTTTTTTTTCTTTATAATCTGATATAAAATAACGTGAAATTGATTTATCTAGTATTTTGTTAATAGTATCAAAGTGTCGTCGGTTTGCGCGCGCGTGTGTGTGTGCACGTGTGACACGCTCATCACCGGCGTTCATGCGTCCGACGCGTTACAATTGGCGTACACAGTTACACACGAGCGGAGATGGCTGCTTGTGTGTTCAATGAAGAGAGAGAGAGAGAGAGGCCTTGGCTGGATCAGCAGTAGGCAGCAGCACTATGTCACTGGGTATTACGGCCATTGCCAACGGACGTAACGCAGACGCACTTTGAATGCGATCGCGAATATCCCCCTTTGCGACCTTATCACTTTTCCTATCATTTTCACTTGCACTTCCCTCCTTTTTTGATGGCTCACGCACACTTTTCACGAGATGAGTGCGATCAACCATTGTCGCTCAAACATAAGAGAGCACGTGTTTGAACGACAACTCTGCTCGAGAGCAAGGCTACTTTTCAAAAATGTAATGCGTAACGAGATTAATATCATCATGCAATCTATTTCTTAATTTACTGATAAAGAGTTGTAATGCATTTATTATCTGTTTTTATCAGTTTATTCTTTCTCACAATTTGAAATTACCCCTTTAACATACTTTTTAAAGCATAATATTTTCAAATAAATTTTTTGGAACGAAAGTTTAAAAAATTTAATTTATTATTTAAAAAAATTATATTAAAATATTCTATAACAGCTACCAAAAAATAATTTTCAATAATGTAGTTTATATGTAGATATTGTATTTGACAACTAGTTTGCTCTAGTGCCAATATTGTATTTCATAAAGTTCGTTATAAATTAGTGGAACCACCATTAATTAAAGATATATTTATACAGTAGAATGGTCTATTCTATACAAAGACTTATCCCAAAATAATTGAAACAAGTTTAAATAAACGATTTTTTAAAGTTAAGTGAATATAATTAATGGACTGAGGAGTTTTCAAAGAATGGTTTTCGCTATGAACATGACCTTAGCACTTTCTTCTATTAATTGGCCAAAAGATAATGAGTCTTTTGTTTTTCTATTCTATTGTTATAGAGTAGTTTAAATTAAATTGTGCAATATCGAGACAGGACTTATGGTCTAGTTCAATTGTTTTAAAGTTGCAAAATTACTTTAACAAATTAATATTTTTACAATAATATATTTATTGTTTATTAATAGTTTATTACCTTTGTAACAGAAATTATTAAACAATATCAACCATTATTGAGGAAGTTTGAGAAGGATGATGAACTTGTGTTATCGGATGCTGAAGAAGAGCCTGGTACCAAAGCTGGAGAAAATTACATGTCAGTTGTTACGAGAACCGTAGTAATTGGGAAGCGGGGAGATGGAACTCGTTAGTATTGAAGTATAATATTGTTTTTGAATTTTTAGAAGATAGTATTAAGACAATTTTAGGTATATTTTAGATTTAATTAATGTTTATGTATATTCCGAGTAAGTTCAATAAAATTTACTATAACAGTTGGTTGAATAATTTTATTATAGTCTTTTCATTTACGAATATCATCGTTAATGTAGAAGTTAAGCAGAAGTTAATATTTTTAAATATATATTTGTTCTATACTTCTTAGCTTTTATAAAATTATGATTAAGTTAGTTTTTAGATAGTAGGATAATAAAAACACTTTATTGATGCCTAACAAAATATTTAATTTTTATAATTAAAGAAATATGTTTGTATAATAGTAAAAATCAATGTAACTTAATGTTTATAACAGTAAATATTGAAGAAAGCATAGGTTATAATTATGAATAAAAAGTTATATAATAACAAGTTATGACTGTGATGCGTAAAAAACTTATATAATTGCGATGTTAATAACTACACAAATTTGCTTTAAATTTATTCAATCGAGACTATGAGTTTGCTGCAGCGTTCAGTAATAATTTAAAATGTTCGTTCAACACTAGTAAAAAAAAAAACGTTGATAAATATAAAATTTATATAATAATATTTAATAATTAAGCTATTCAAATACTAATTAACTAAAAAAAAAAAAAAATCATTGTTTATAATTATAAAGACGTGATGTATGCTACTCAGAATATATATATATAACGTTAGTGCTGAATACATAGATGATTTCATGTAAATTGCTAATTAATTGTCATTAATAGTACATGGCAATTCTAGAACAATTAAAGACCCATGCTGTTCCCAAAGGTTAACAAATTTTTAATATCAATTGCTTTGAGTTAACTAGGCTTTATTTCTTTTTGAGAATCGTTTAAATATATTCCCGAGTTGTTTAACTTTTGCAATTTTCAGCGTACAAGAAGTCGTTTATGCGGAAGACTTTAATGGACACAACACTAGCAAAATTGTTCCGCAACGATGAATTATTTGTCATCGAGGCATATTTTTACGAGAAATTGCTGCCGCACCTCGGGCCTGTCGGTCCGGAATGTGTAATTGCACAGCCCAAGGAAATCATCATGGAGGATTTGCGTGCGAGGGATTTCGGCATCTGCGAACGTCGCAAAATGCTTGATCTCGAGCATTGTTTGGCTGTTATTCAGGTACATCAAATTATTTATCTGTCAGAGAGCACAACTCATTTCTCTGCTTCGTAGCAGTGTCTTTTGCAGCCAGAAAGTTAGAGAGAGGGACAGTCGGTGATTTCCGCTTAGTCTGGTTTTTGGAATAATAAATCTGAATCTTGACGTGTATTATTTTGATGATAATAAACTATTTGAAATATTTATTAAGAGATTATTCGTCAAAATATAAATGTTCAAAAAAGCAAATTATTATATTGAAAGTTTAGGACAGGAAATAAATAATTCTTATTTTTGGATAAATATTATAAAATCATGAAGACAATTTTAAAGCACTTAATTATTCAAATTTGTTAGACTAAACAAGCATACAAATGCAGTATTTTTATTTGAGTATAGTTTTCAAATAATTTAGATAAAGTTTTATTTTAAAAGAGCTATTATTGAATTATATTGTAAAAATTTAGTGAAAACTGGAAAAATCTAGATTAATGTATTTTTAAGTTGTAAGAGAAAAAAAGGAACATTATATTAAGTATAACTACATTATAATTAGTATTAATTACCAGAATCGCCTTTCATTATTTATAGATGTATTTTATTGAAAAAATATAATTTATTTAAAAGTTTAAAAGAAATTATTTCATGAATTAATAATTAATTACTCGATATAAATATGTCACGTATTACTAATATTTTATAGAAGTTTTGAATTAAAATTTTTTTTTTTTAATTTATTTAATTGAGTTTTTTAAATTATAATATTTAAAAATTAATTTCATAATCATATTAAATAAAAAAATTTTTTCAAGTTTAAAATTAGAATTATTATGTTTATAGAAGTCTGAATAATATTTGTAGATGAGTTTGAAAACATTATATTGATAAAATATGAGCTGTATAATAGAATAGAATTCAGTTAATCCGATAATAGAATTGTATTGTTAATTATTTTTATACTGTAACAATGTCTTAAAAAATTTCATTGAAAAATTAAATCAATAACAGAGAAATACAAAGTACTGATTTTTATTGATATAAATTTGTATTCACTAGCTATTTAGTAAATAAGGAAGAAAAAAACTTTTTTATTGAATATATCATGAATCTAGAATTTTAAATATAAGATGGTACTTGTTTGAATAGTGTAAGAAAAAAAAACGAGAGAATTAATATAATTTAATAATTTGTCGATCCAATCGTTAGGCTGATTTATAGCTGTTTGAATTTAGCGCGCAATTCCACCAGTAAAGCGTGTTGCCAGTAGGGGTTAAACCACCTGTTTTGTACATTTTTTATAGGAAACGCTTAGGCGAGATTATAAATTAGATTCCTCAAAAAATATTTTTACGTATAATAAATGCGTCCGTCTCTAGTTTATTTTTAATCAACATTTTATTTCTCAGATTGATGTCAAAGCATTTTGCAATTGTTGTCAAAGTGCTTGCCTGCAACGCGAAGATATCAATCGGACATAAATTTTGTGTCATTGAGTACGAGACGAATCTTGTATTCGACGTATTCAATAAATTCCCATTATATGACCAATAAATTTTGAAGTTTGAATTTTCTTTTTATAGTTAAGCTACCAAACTATATTAGTCTTCCTAAAATAATATATTTCTATTAGTACATAATAATACCACTATGAAAAGGATAGAATTAAAATATATTTAACATCAGCGTGTTTTAAAAGTTATTAACGCTATTTCAATGTCTTAATTTTGCGCCAGTTATCCTCTTAAATACTCTCAAGCTACACGTGTATAACCCCCCCCCCCAGGCATATCTCGTCCTTTATCCATTCGTTAAATTTTCTTATCGTGTCCTTTGGGTGCCTTTACCCGTTCCCAATAACGTTGCGAGTTTTTTCAAACATGAGCTAGATGTACTCGTGAGATGCGAGGAAGCCACCATCTAACCTTTTATCCATCCAATCATTTCATACCGTCTTCGTACATACTTTTGTCTGGTTTATATGGTATGAAAGTCCAGACCAGCTCTCAGTAGTAAAACTCTTGGTAGATCATGCACAATGAACTCATGCTAATTGAGCTACCACATCAGACATTATCATCAATATATACACTCTTCTTTTCCATGAGTCGTGTGTTTTAACGCTGAGGCTGCCCTTGAGCTCAAGATTATTCTGCTGGTATTGGTAAATTGTAGCATTCATTGACAGTCTCAGACCACCATTAATCCTGATTCTTTTATCTCGCATCACTGAACCTGGCGCCTCCAAACTTCTTGGCCCGAGCGAACCATTCGAGCTTTCACCAGACAGGACTTGTCGCACGATTTCAAAGGAATTTGCCTCATGGCTGAATTTTAGATTTTGATTCTCTACATCATATACTTTTAAGGGCCCGTTTATAGTTGTATGCAATAGTTCCAAATGGATATAACGTACTACAGTTCCTACGAGAAGGATATTAAGATCTGGAATAGTAGCAAATACTTTGATTCTAAGTTTCGCTTTTGACATAAACAATTACACCATGAATTAATGGAGCAGGGTAGCGGAGTTTGGTCAGGACGACCGCACACCTTCCGTGAAATATAAAGAATAGCCGAATATTACTTCACAGGTAACTAATAAAACTCTAAAGAGGCGAGTACAACCCCTCGACCAGGTTCCTTTGTAATTTTTCGCCTCATTTATTAAAATCTTATTTAATACTTTAAATCAATAATTCCTCACAAGTTTAATAATCGATATTTGAGTAATTGCATATTAAAATTTCAGACTTTGGCGTCGATGCATGCGGCTTCATTAAGACTGAAACTGAATAGGCCAAAGGAGTTTGAAGATTTGGCATCGCCTTTATGCGAGAAGATATTCCCAAATAATCCTGATTGTCCGATTAAAAAATTTTATGAAAGTGGTATTGAATATGCTTTGCGAAGTATGGAATCGATTGAAAATAGGACGCCCGAGGTGGAACGTGCGACCGAGTTCATAAGGAGTTTCGATAACAGAGTAGCCGATGTCATGTTGGATCTCCTGACACCTCCGCTATACGATCGCCGGTACTGGGTTATTACCCACGGGGATACTTGGAATAATAATATTATGTTCTTGCACGACTCCCAGGGAAAAATAGTACGTGTAAAGTTCGTTGACTTCCAGGTGAGTTTTGCCGTTCTATAAGGTATCCAAGAATTATTTAGCCAATTTGAGAATAGTTTTTAATTTTTCCATATCATTATCTACATATGTATGTTCATTGAATATATTTAAGGCACCCCTATGTATGAAATACCCAAGTACAATAAGAAATTTTTCATTACTAAAGAATATATCTGTACTTTTCGTTTAGCACTTTAAAGATTACTACACAAAAAGTTTTTGTTACAAGAAAAATCGATGTCTGTAAATATATATTTGAAACTATAATGTGTTATTTACTAAAAAATATTCTTTAGCTGATGAAAATACTAATTTTTTGTACAGTGCACATAAAAATAATATGTTTTTGCTAAATACCTATAAATAAAAACCATTTATACTTGCACGTAATTATTGATGTACGCATATTCAATCACGTAAACAGACTCTGTATGATTTTCGGTGTCTTTAATATCAGAAAAATATTTTAGAATATTGCGTGAAAAGTAATACATGAAGATTTCACATTATATACAAAAAATAAAAAAAAATTCACATCGAATTTTATTTTATTAAATATTTAAAAGATAATCAGTATTTATTTAATTTTATTCCATAACGCAAATAATCTTAATTGTAATTATTGATGTACAATTTAAATATTTTTTATTAGACATGTAAATCCTTGCTTAATGGTATAATTACAATTTGAAAAGGATAAATATAATGTGCCGTAATGAGTGCAAATACTATTAAAAAATAAAGACATATCATTAACGCGAATTTTTTTTTTTTTTAGTAAAGTAAAACATTATTTTAGTTTTTATTCTTATATATATAATTAAAATAATAATTTCCTTTAAATAATTATACATTTGTGGACGCATTAAAAATTATACAAATAATAAATACAATCAATAAATACAATTTTATGTTCTTAATTATTTAAAAAATCTTGTACTTATTAAGATTCAATTTTTGATATCGTTATTATTATTTACTTGAAGTCTCAATGTAGGATTTATAGATGTTTAACAAACTTAATTTAGATAAAGGATAGATTTCAAGGTTAGTTTACAAATAAATAATTGCTATTAAAGCTATTCATTCGGAATTCGAATTTGATTATTGATTACCTTATTTACATTTCAAAATATATATTTGAATTTTAAGCTATGGAAATTTGAAGAGAAAATATAACTGCAACCATTCAATAGCAGTCCATATAAGTTTGTGTAAATCAAGGCATATAATTGAGTTTGTATAATAACGATTTGGGTAATATCGTTTATTTCTTCAGCTTATATCTAAAATCTCTTAAAATTCGAAAGATGAGAATTTCATGGTTCGCATTCCATCTTAAAGAGAGTCCAATTAATAAATTAGCGATTAATTGAGAAGGAATGTAGGTCAATGAGAAGTGCCGACAGTCGCGTTCGCTGCTCACGGCCTCATCGAATAAGAGAGCAAAAATAAAAATAAAGTATTTTTTACATCCTGATTGAAATCCATAAGCACAAGAGCGTGGGCACTTTGCACAGATCGATTAGTGAACACCAACAGTGAATTATGAGACTAAAGCATAAAATGCATTTGTGCAAAAGGTGGCGAGACACGCATCCCCGGCTTTCGACTTCACCTACTTCCTCTACTCGTCGGTGCGCTCGGAAGTCCTGGAAGAGCACATCGACGAGATTCTGAGCACCTACGAGAGATTCTTCATCCATGACCTTCGGAGGTTGGACGCCCCTGAGCGCGATCTCGAGGCGTTCTCACGACCCGGATGGTTCAAGGATGAGGTCAGTCGCTACGGCCTCTTCGGCTTCTTCGGGGCGCTCATGGTACTGCACGCTATATTTGCGGAGGAGGATCAAGCCATCGAAATAAGTATGCCACGATCTGTTTCTATCTTTATTTCCCACCAATTGGCCCCTTGACCTTTGCTATTCAATGCTATTTAAAATAACTTTTCTTAGTCATCTATCAAGTTTCAAATACCAAATGACGCTCTGAAAAAACCTCCTTGGTTCCGATACAATCTTACACTATTTTCTCGATTTAAGTTTTGGAATAAAAAATGTTTTATATTTTTCTTTATCCATGTACACGAGTATTTAAATTAAAAATTCGTTAATATTGAATGAAAGTGGAATTTTAATTGTTAATTACCAGTTTATTAGTCATTCAGACGTGAGAACTTTCATTCCTTGCAGAAGGAATGAAAGAAGAATTTTATATTATCATTCGGAGTTTCCTTAAGGATTTTCTGAAATTAAACTTTTTTATAAACCAATCTTTATACTTTATATTTTACTATTTTCAAATTTACAATCTTTAAGAGACAAAAACTGATAATATTCAGTTATTATAAATATAATAATTTGATAGTTCCAATTTTTACAACTTTTACAAAAATTTTAAATATTATTGTTAATTTGATTCATTAATATAACTTATTATTCATTAATACGACTAAAAAAGAATATTAATATAATTTAAAAAAGAATGTGAGAGAAATTCAAACATACTTGTCATTTTCTCGTCGAATCTATGCCGATAATTTAAAATATTCAGAAATTTAACTAATGTTTTTAAATATTCGATTCATTTTTAAACAGTTATATTATTGTACATTTTTTAAAGAGTTGCGCATTTAATTTAAATTAAATATTTCATTTATAATATCATAAATTTTTATATAACATAAAATATGAACAAGTATTATTTACAATATACTATTCTTCATACTAATCCATTTTAAACATTTGTGAAACTTATATAATTCCCAAGGCAATTACATAATATATTTCTAATAAATCAATTTTATTTTATGAATTTTATGTAATGTACATATATAAATATTTTTTACAGAAGCAAAAAAAAAACAAAATTAATCAATAATAAAATAATTGACTCGATCAAAAATAAATTTAATTTTATTACTTTTTCACTATTAAGAAGCGCATACTTTCATATATTGATTCAATTTAAATAAAAAAATTTTTTAACACTTTTTTATCCTGTTATTGAAAACTTAATTAATTTTTTAAAAATTAACAATTAAATTAAAATGAAGAGTTTTAAAATGTATGAAAGAATACTATAACCAAATTAAAAGTATTTTATATATTATATGGCCCATAATAATTATCCTTATTATTCAATTAGAATTGGACGAAAATGGCGGTGCCAATCCATCTAAGCAAGACTTTATCCTACAGTTGGAACCAGAAAAGACGAAGAGGCTATTATCTATCATAAATCATTACATACGAAACTTTCAAAATTCGAAATGAATTTTTTTTTGTTCTTGATTTTTCGCAGTTATATTGTATTAGACATATTGTATTCTGTAGTTATTGTTCTTTTTATGTTATTGATGCCAAAGGAACTCTAGTAAAAATTATTATATAAAAAGTAGTATTTGACAGAAGAGAATATATATTTTTATATGTTATTCAATTTTATATAAATATATTTTTGATAATTATTTATAAAATATTGTAAATATTAAAATCCTTACATTCTATTGCTTCAAATTTGAGCAACAGCAAAATTCTAATTATGAACAGTATTGTAAATTTAAATTATTTAAAAAAAAAACTGTCATATTTTATAAGAAATTACTTAATTCCAAAGTTTTTATGAATAAAAAATTGTTATAATATTAATAAGCATTTTATAGTATTTATAAAAGTATGTACTCAAACTAAAAAATAATTGTTTCGATTCTAGATCAAACACAACCTTAAAAAAAAATTTATTCCATCAAATACAAATTAGGCTTTAAGTATGGTATTAAGTTAGAGTTTTTATAGTAATAAAAATATAATGAAATTCTTACAATTAAATTTTGAAAATGATTAATTGTATTAATGTTTAAAATGTTAAAAAAAATTGTTAAAATGTTTGTAAATAATGTTAAAAAATTTTAAAGTTGTAAAAATTTATAATGATTTTATTATATTTTACTCTATATAATTGAATAATATAAAAAAATTTTAAATTATAAAAATTCTAAGTCAAATCCATCATGCCTCATTTAACGTTTAGCATTCAATTAAGGTGAAGCTTATTTAAGTAAAATAATTTAAAATTATAAATAATTATAAATAATTAAAAAAGGTTTCTTACCATACATGTATTATTAATACTTTTATTTTTATTTTTTGTACATACACGAGAGAAATATTATGTGAAACATTTCATTACTATAAATATTATACAAAGGTCTTTTTTATAAGGAAAGAAAGATAGATTATAGTTGTATTTTATTTATGTTTTATGTAAAACTCACACATAGAATGCGAGTGTTTTATAATAATAACAAAAAGATAGCTTTGTAAATCGCCTATTTTGTAAAGATGTTTTCACTGGTTAAAGCTGAAATGCGCTCAAGTTACCTTTTACGGCTAGGAAACTCGCAAATTTAGGGAGAAAACTACGGACTTGTAGAAAACTTCGTACCTGCTATAAATAAATTTTAAGCGTAAAATTGTACACCAAATATGTATAATAAACATAAAACATTGTTTTATTTCTTGTTGATTTTTATTGAACGATTCCACTCTGATGTATTTAATAATAAGGCTTAGAAATTTATTTTATTTCTATTTATAATGAATGCATAAGAATAGATTCAAGTGTAAATTACATAATAATGAAAGTATTAATTATTAAATAAGTAATAAAAATTTTATTATTTGAATTAATTAATGTAAATCAGTGTATAGCATAGGTCATCTTTATTATTAAATATTTCTTTGAAAGTGGAAAATATGTATGAATATTAAGTATTATGTATAATGTATATTATTCTGAAAATACCAATAAAAAGTTAACAAAATTAAGGAAATACGAATTTGTACTAAATCATTATTTAAAAATTAATCGCTATAATACAATCAATTTTGATTGACCTGTATATTTATATATTATTACATAAAGATATCAAAATTAGTATATATGTTTCTGTATTAATTATCATAAAATTCAAATAAATATATATATATATTTATGCTTACAGTTGTTAACTTTTTGTATATAATACAAATTTGTATAAAAACAGTATATTTATGTATAAAAAAAATTCTATAATGTTTTTATAAGCTTTCACGATTTGGAATGTAATTAAACTACATATTTTTATTTGGTTTTCATGACAAAATTCTGAGATATAAATTTATGAGTTATTAAAGTAATTCTTAAGTGAATTTCATAATTTTTTAGTTAAGTTCAGACTGTAAAAGTATTGACAAGTATGTTCAATTATATCAACATATGTAACTATGAATTTATGATATTCTATTAGAATTGTATAGAAAAAAAGTATTTGTACCTGAATTCTACTAATGCGAGTACCTGAAATTTATGAAAGCAATCTTGTCGATAAATTAAATTGCTCTACTATATTGTACATTGTTCTAAATTTTAAGATACCAAATCAATTGTTTATAATGTACGTATTGTAAAACGTGTTTTATATAAAATGTACATTTATGTATAAGTTTGAAATAAAAAATAATGATTTCTTAAAAACGTTATTCCTTTGAAAGTTTAAGAATAATTTCTAATTATAAAACGATATTAAATAACAATATTATAAGTAAATAAATAATATAATGAACTTGCTTTAATAATGCATTGTATTGGCGTTAATAAAAAGGGAATATAAGATATTTCAATTCTACAATGTTTTACGCAATAACAGTTCTTACACTAATCATATTGATTTAACTATAATTGGGTAATGATAATTTAGTAAAATTACAATTTTCACCAGATTACGTAAATTCGGCATCGAAGAAACGAGCGACAATTCTCCATAGTAAATCATTTACCGTTAATCTCGTATCTCCAATTGGGTGGAAAGGTGAGGAGATTGAGCCTGCGATCGAGAAATGGAGAAGAAAGAATAATGGCCAAGAGAAAGGCCCGGAGGCCAATTGCATGCCTAGCTGCGAGTCACACACACACACCCCCGCCCCCATTATAAAATAAACCTTCGGGAAAGCTTATCCACCTTGTGGTACGTGCATCTGTGAGGCCAAATTCACATTCACACGAATACACGAATGCACGCGTGTAATGGCTCAATCAAAGTGGTGCTCGACGCGTTTCCGTAATTTCGCGGAGAGGAATCAGGCCTGAAAACTGCAGAGGTCAGAAAAGTGAGTATCGCGGACGTAACGATTGCAATCGGGTCATCGAGAGATAAAAATCGCATTTGGCTCAGGGGATCTTCAACTGGCGTTGGTATATTCATCGTCTATCACCGAGGATCTATTGAAAGTTTGTTTGGTATACGCGCGAATCCCTAATAATAATAATAATAATAATAATAATTGGAAATTCCTTTTTTTCTTTCTCTGGTGAGAAACAAGTTATTTAACTTAATTGTCCTTACACGCTTCGCATTGTAACTAGATAGCGCATCGGGTACCGAGAACTTTGAAAGACTAATTTTTTGCCGCTTGGCACGTGACTTTGAATTTGCGAAATGTTGCATATGTGTATATCGATTGGCCGATCACAAAAATATGCAGTTTCGGATAATAATTCCAAAAAATGTTTAACCTCCACTGCTAGTATTTATGGTTCATTATTAAACAATTATGTAATAAATTTCATCAGATTCTATGTTAATGCATATTTTAACTTAAGAGATCTATATATTAAATAAAATAGTTGAAAAAAAGATTAGGGTATAAAATCAGCTAATCTTTTTGCAAAGATTTATTTAATTTTACTGGTTTCTGAATTGAAAAAACTTTGATCAAGAATAGATTTATGAAAAAAGTGTACTTTATTATTTCTCTTAAGACATTAATAAAATTATAACAGTATAATACATTTGTATAATATGTATCATAACAATAATAAAGGTAAAATCAAACGTAATATATTTAATGTATGGTATTTTTAATTTATAAATAAATAAATGTAATGTAAAGTTTCTAACATTTGTATTTTTGTGTAATGGTTGTAAATTTTATGATAATCTGAAGTAATTTTAAAGATAAATATACTAAGTAATTTAAAATTTTTTAGTTATGATGTCTAGAATATAATATAATTTTTATACAATTTATTACATTGTCCTAGAGTAAATTTATTCTACTTTAATTTATTCATTTTATTACTTTCTTATTCATTATCTTTTGCACCAATAAGTACTTAAGAAATACGTGTCCCAGTGACATACGTATAAATATATTACCGAGTTTTATTAACTTATATTTTTAATAATTTGTCTTATTAAATAAGAATTTTATTGCAAAACATGCATAAAAAAATAATTTTAAGTATTATTTCTATTGTACTATTTAAAATAAAAATCTGATTTGCAGAAAAAGAAATGAAATTTACTGGATTATTAAAAATAAAATTTATTTATTTCCAAAAACTATATTTAATTGCAAAAGTATGTTTGATTAATAAATAAATAAAGATACTAATAAATAAAGAAAAAATAAAAATTCATAAAATTTGAATAAAAATAAACTTTTTGTAGGTTTGAGTATAATAATTTAATATATATACATAAAAATATAATTGTACATATGTTTACAAATAAAAATTGTATATTAAAATCGTTACAATTAATGGAAAGCTCGAGTGACATAATATTTGTAAATGCAGTTTTAAACTATTTCAAGGTTGTGTACATACATTTTTTTCTTTTCAATAGTTATAATAAACACAAAATATTTACTTAAGATATGAAAAATATATGTAACCATTAAATGATTGCCACAGTTTTCCTTCTCGAGCGTGGTCGTTAATTAGAGAATTGAAGTAGCTACTATTTTAGATTCTTCCTGTGGTTAGGCTTAAGTCATTGTAATTGGTTGGAAAAATTTTATCGCCTGTTTACGCAGTCCAAGTTAATATGAATCTGTATTCTCCTACATTTGATCGTTCAGTTCCCGGTATTGATGCATTGTAACTCTTGACATCAGTTAAATTATGGGAGTGGTACCTGCTTTTTGTTGACACAAATTTTAATTCAAGAGGTTTCTCTAAGAATTTCTCAAAATATGTTTTTGAAAAACTGAAACGTGGTACATCTTTCACAATACTTGCATGAGCACCATTAGCAAACTCGGTATATTTATTTTACCGAGCACTTGTCCTTCTATAATGTCATTCTATAATGGCGTTACTCCTAGTCAAATTGAGTGGTTCAATATTTGATATTTATTTTTATGTACATGAATGCATTATAATGAGATTTAAAACAAATAAGACATAACATTGTTGCGTGAAAGTTTTCTTTAATGATAAACTCGGCTCATCAATAATGTAGATAAAGATTGTTCTTTATAATACCCGTGGACATTAATATTTTTTTTGACATGACAATAAATGTTATTAGGTAATAATGTGTTTATTTCAATTTTTCTAGCATCATCTTTTAATTGGTTCTGTATGAAGATTTGCCAACAAAAGTATATTAAAAAATTCATTAGTTTACTTTTCTATAATTGCATTAAAAACATTTCTGAAATTCCCATACCACGTTTTATCTTTCCATCAAATTTATCACCTATAGAGAATTTGATATGTATTACGAAGAAATAATTTGCGGATAGAAAAATGCCTTTATATTACACGGCGCAAGAAGTAACTATTTTAAAAAGACTTGAATAAATGATAATGCAAATAACTATAAAACCAAGTGTTAAAATATAAAAAGTAATTACAAGAATAATAATGCTTTTATTTTCTTTCATATATATTTTTTGTTTCTATGGAGAAGTATATTATTCTTGTTAATAGTGCTATTGGATTAAAATATTTTAATAAAAAATCAATTGTGGAAATTATTTTGGATGTTATTTTTCAATAGATTTATATTTTTATCTATCGTACATTAATAAACTCTTTAATAAAGTTTACTATTCTCCACATTTTTATTACAATTAATAATTATTATCAAACGTTTCAAATAAGGAAATCTAGATTGTCAAGTTATCATGCGATTCAGGTCTAGCTTGCATAAAAAATTATAACAAAAAATTAATGATAAAAAAATCATGTATGAAATATTAAAAATAATGTCTGTAGTCAGTATTTAGCTAAATATCAATCGAAACAAACTTGTATATTAAATAAAAAAAAAATAAAATACACAAATGCAGCAAAATTTTAAATTTAATAATGTTTTAGGTTTTTTTTCTGAAACAAAAAGCCTTTTATAAGTAAACACGACTTCATTCAAGATTATAAGTACTCATAAACTATATGTCAAGCTAAGATTAAATACTATCCAAATACTTTTATTTATATTAATAAAAAAAAGCGAATGAGGATCGACAAGTAATTAATTAGAATTTAATGGTTGCTCCCTTCTGTAGCAGGAAGAAGGTTTTCCTGCCAACAAGTAAGGTACCGAGTAGAAGACCGAAGTAGGAAGCGAGAAAGTTACATGCGCGAAACAAAAGTAATAAAAGCCGTTAAGAAAATAATCGGAAAAAATAGGTAAAGTCGTGATGAGTACGTAGACGAGTGACAAAAAATCGAAAGGCAATCGAGCAGTCAAAATTTGTATTTCGATAAGTAAACAAGCTTGAAGAAATTGATTATTTAAATAATAAATCAAATTTTCTACAAAATAATTTTATTATTTTATTAAAATATTCATTTAATTATTAACGCGACATAATTTAAATATTTTAATTTTATTGGTAACGACATAAAAGGTGAGTATCGGTATATTTTAGTTTTCAATAATTACAATTCTTATATCTGAGATATACTTGGACAATAATTATACAGCGTCTTATTCATTCTTTGCTAGATAATTATTTGGTAACAATTGCATATCCGTTTACTCCATTGATTAAGATTCCGTTATCTTTAATAATTAATTAGTTTTATATATCATTCTTAGGGAAAATATTTATATTATATAAAATTTCTGCAAAATAACTCTTAGAGAATAGTTGTATAAGAAAATAACTACCAAATTTCCCAAATTATGAATAAATTTTGAGCGAGAAAATAAAAAATATTATACTATATTTAGATTTGATTAGATTTTAATATTTTACGAAATATGAGGGGATTATAAGATAAAAATAATAAAATCTAAAAATTTATATGAAAATGTCTAAGAAATATATACATGGTTCATCCACGAAGTATCGAGTTTTTTCTTTCATTTTGCGACTATTGGTTGTAGCAATTTGGGAGGGACCTTAAAATGTTGACAAACTCTTTCTACATTTCTCCCTTTTTTTTGTTTTTTCGATAATTTGAAGCGGCAGGATTCTCCTTTGCTCGAGGGTGTTTTTCAATTTTTGACACAGTGCGATGATAGGACTATTCGAACAGCTTTACGCAATAAAGTTTTGTTTTCAATTAAAAAAAACAGTGTGGAAATGTATAAAATGTTGCAAGGAGCGTATGGACATAATTGCATGTCAAAATCACATAGTGGAAAATGGCACAGAGTTTTTAAAGAAAATCGGGAAAAAATCATCGACGAGCCTCGATCGTGGCGCCCAAAAAGCTTTTGAATGGCTAAGGAAACCCGGCGCGTGTTAAAAATTTAAAATTTGGACTGTCGATTAATGATTAGAGTAACCGTGGAAAAACTGAATTTAATGCTATCTATGGTGCACAATATAGTGCAAAAACATTTAGAAATGCAAAATTTTTTGAAAAACATCAAAGCTGAAGAGTTTGAAGATGCATTTAAAATTTAGAAAACACGCCTTCAAAAATGTTTTGATGCAGGAGAAAATTATTTTGAAGAATTTTGAATTTTTATTTCACGCTGTATATAAGTCGACCAATAAATCATCTTTCAAAAAAAAGGTAAGAATTTTTTTTTTTTTTAATCTTTGAACAAAACATTCTCGCGTAATGATTTTCCACTAATAGCTTCAGCGAGCCGCGTCCAAAAATTGAAAAACAACCTTCGCAGAGAAGTAAAATCCTGCCGCATCTAATAATCGAAAAAACAAAAAAAGGGGGGACAAATGAGGAAAGAGTTTGTGAACATTTTAAGACCTCTCCTAAATTTTTACGACCAATAGTCGCAAAATGAAAAAAAAACTCGATACTTCGTGGATGAACCATGTATGTATATAAATATCTGATAATAAATGGAATAATTTTAAGATTATCCAATGACATTAATCAGATTATAAATTGATTTTTTCACTATGTTTATATTCGAAAAGGATATTATATAAATAAACATCTTTTTACATCTCATGTATTACCACTTTATTATATTTATTAAAAATATAAAAAATAAAATCATAATTTTAATTATATTAAACGTTGATATTCCTTTAAAAGTTTTAGGAGTTATATAAATAGTTGCATTTCTACATAGAAAATTGCATTGAATTCCATATAATTGAAATTTAAGTGATATTAGAGAGTAAATTGTATATTTTCAAGTAAATTTGCTTTGAAGACATTTTGTATATTTAATTTTTAATAAGGTATTATATTTTATTTTTAAGTTTTTTAATTTAAATAATATATAGAAAATGGAAAAATTAAATGTATATGTGTAAATACTAATTTTAAAAATAATTAATTTTTTTAATTTCGCGATACTTAAAATATTTTTGTCAGAATTAATTATTTTTATTTAGTATAATAATACCTTTAAATTTTTTTTTTTATTTCTAACAAAGTCTTTCCTTCAGAAAGCAAAGATATAAAAAGAAGAAGATCAATTTGTTTTCATCTTTGTGAAACGTATATCGTAAACGTATATTGTAAACGTATATCTTGTAAACATTGTCAATAAATGCTGATTACGTTTATATTCCTCCGCTTATTTATTTACTTAAATAAATAAAAAACAAATTCATTATTTACATTCTTCGTATTATATTTAAAAATTTTCAGGCAATTTTTTTTTAATACACATTGGTTTATTGCAACAGGATAGAATACTGATGTGTACATGATTTATTTCACCCTTTTGCATAATTCTGTAGTAAACAAGTTACTTTTATTTCAGTATATTTGTATTTCTCATATCCGATTGATATTAGTATTAATTACTCACATAAAAATGACCTAATTTTAATTTTTTTTCAATTTCTAACAACAAACACATAATTGTATATACTTGGCTAGGCTATCCGATAAATTTCGATTTTCTACTACAAAATTTTTTACACGTAAGATACACAAGAAAAATTAGGGTAATTAAAAGAAAAGTTTCAGTTAAAAATATTCATTTTATTTTAAACAATATCTTAATTTAAAAATGTACACTGTATAACATACGCATAGCGTTGAGTATGACAATGATAAATATCATAAATATCACAAATGAATATCAAAAATGTATAAAAATATAGATTTCATTTAAATAATCATAAAAACTCGTAAAACAATGAGACACGTGCTTGCAAACTTGGAGCATGTGTTAATTACTAGAATGATGTAGGTGGTGGGTACGTACATTTGTTACGCATGCGCATACTATTAATATGCACTTATGGAGTGCGAAAAGTATAAATAGCGAAGCACACAATACGGATTTATCATTAGAACGAAAACTGTTGAGGATAGATGAGTACGTGCTTCCGTTTTCCATGTAAGCCCTCAGTCTCCATATGTGCTTAATTACGAGATCATTCCTCATTGTCAACGCCAGGTGCTTTTACGCCCTTATATGTATATTAGCCTACGAAATAACACCTGTTGTTTAACACATTCCCTATTCTCTTTAGTTCGCAGATTTGTCAGAACTTCTGCGACTCCATATTAAGCAAAAAAATTACCTCTAAAATATAAATTTTATTTATATTTTTCAAATGTCTACCAGAATTATTTAAATTTTTTATTTTTACGTTTAATTTTCTTCCATTACAAAATATTGAATGAATCGATGGTGCCATTAGTATTTTGTAAATTAAATATATTATCTATAATACTTCAAGTAATTATTTCCCAATGCTTCATCAGTACAATTGCTTAAAATCGAATTATACTCTAACATTATAATCGTGTCATTATAAAAATTTAGAAATACTAACTTTCACCTTACTCGAGTGTATAAAATAATTTAAAAACATGTGCTCCTATCTTACTTACTTTTCTTGACTTTGGTACAACTACTTCTCAAATAATGTATTTATACTTTTAATAGATTTATTTTTGTACATTTTTATGAACAGATCTTATATTTGTACATAATGCTGATAAAAATTTAAATTATTATAAATACCTTCTTTGTCACTCAAATATTTAAGAAGGACTCATTTCTATTTTTATTGGCGTATTGCTGAAATTTTATAGTATGATCCAGGATCAAAGCTATTGTTTTCGTCACAATTCTATACGGCATATTATTTAAGCATGCTTACAATTATTGTTTATCAAAAATAAACGAATAATTTAATAAATTAATAGAAGAATATATTACATTAAATTATTAATTAAGCACATATATATTTTCTGTCAAAAATTTTAATATAGACTCAACATAAGGCATACAATTAGTGTTTACACGATGCCACGACATTCATTAAATTACATGAATCGTATTCGACACACAAGTAATTTTTTAAATTTGTCACATTTTTTCCACTAATTCTGAAGAAATTTTCTTTGCATTTATTTTTTCGGAATGGCATTGATAAATATCAACTGTACATGTTACATTTCTTCAACTTAACTTCCAATTATACGTAATAATAGAAGCATTAAATGATGAAATATAATTTTTTATTACTAAAAAACACTTCAAGTGAAATAATTTTTTTGTGTAATTTATCAATCAATTTTTAACAGAAATGATGAATAAGGAAAAAAAAAATTAAAATAAGGCTATTTTTCATGTAAAATCTACAATATTAAAAAGAATTATAAAACTATTATAATCTGTAATGTACATGTAAAAAATGACGCTAGTAGATATAGCCTTTTATTAACCAGATATAATTTAAAATAAATAAATATTTTTTGGTTAACCAATAATTATTATACAAAATAAATTATTACTGTTATTTTTTAATTTAATATTTATTTATTGTAAGCATTACTTTGATAATTTACTTAACTAATATTTCCATAAATACACTTTTAATGGAAATAAAATAAACATTCATTTTATGAATATATTATACCATTAATACTCAAAATGATATATTTAAATTGTAATATTATTTTTTATATACTACTGTATATTATGTTTGAATAATCAATCCTATAACTATGATTATAAAAAAATAATTAATTAATTATTAATATTATGGTAAAATAACAAAAGAGTATACTTTCAATTTCATATAAAAGATTTGTAACATAAAAATAACGCCGTTAATTCAAAACAGTAAAAGCAGTTTTATGATTGATAGTGTATAATTTCACAAAATTTATTTATCTTAATTGTTATACCCTCAACATAAATTTACTTATTGCAAAAAGTACGATTACCATTCCTTTATTATTGAAATTACTGCCTTGATTACGACAGGTATATCACAAAAGTTTCTATAGATGAATAAATAAATTCTAATGCAATATACTTTCGTGTACGTCAAATGATCGTAAAAGTACAAAACTGAAAGATACCAAAATTTATTTATTAACGACTTTTGGCACTTGATTTACAAGTAATATAAAATATAATTTAATATGAAAGTTGTAATCAAAGAATTACGATAAAAACATCGTCTTTTTTGAAAAACTAAATAAAAATAATAATAATTAGATAAATTCTTTAAACTTTTTTTGGATTGTAAAAAAAAAAAATTATTTGGCATTATAAAAAAAATGTCTCTAAGTATAAAAATTCATTAAATTTTTTAAAAAAAGAAACTGAATTATTTGTAGACGAGTTCAATTTATTTTTGTAGTAATTTTATTCTCTCTTTTGTTAAACATGTATTAGTTACTAATTGAAATTTCTATATATATCAAATTTGTAATAAAGCTGAAAATTAAAAAGAACTATTAACAATGTAAATCTACAATTGTACATGTGATTTAATATATTGTTTTATTTATCCATAATATATATTATGAATTTAGCGTTTACGTAATTCAAATACACATGGATTTCAAAAGAAAATTATGTATAATTTACTAAATGCAAATGTTTGAATTCCTTCATAAGAATTATTAATTTTTAAGTTTATACAAATGCTTTTCACTGTCATAATATTATGAATATGTATCTGGTTTCATAGAGTAAGAAAAATTTATTTTCAGCAATAATTTATTGATTAATAACCAATAAATTACAACATTATACCATATATAATTTGAATTTTTCATCAAATTCAAATGAAATAAATGTCCTCTACAAAATATCGAGTCATTTAGATTTTTTAACAACTTAATTTAAATATTTATTTTTTTTTTTTTCAGATATATAGTATTACCGGTAACCACAGTTATCGTCATTATCGATTGGTTGTCAAAAGTATATCGGACTGATATGTTTCGTAATCAAAAAAAGTAATTTGAAGAAAAAAAAAAAATTTCATGGTGTTTCTAATTTACGAGGTATACAGTAAATTTTACAGAATAAAATATAAAGAAACTATAAAACTAAAAAGAAAATTTACTTCATTTAGAAATGATTCACGCGGAATTTAATATATCACATTCATTTTACCAGCTATCTATATAAAATAAACACTAATGAATATCTGAATTGAAGATAAGTTAATGATATCCATATATTATTTAATTAAATTAATGATATCTAAATTAGTTACAAAATAGGAGGGACCACTGAGGCTTATATATAAATAATTAACTATTACTTATAGACTGATAGGTAAAAGAAGTATCATTACTATTAATTTTATTTAAGGTTTAAAGCCTCTCGATCATGATATAAAATAGCGAATAAAAATAAACGAATTTCACTTTTGCTAATTTAGAGAAGTTAACAAAGTATATTTGATTGATACAATTGTAGTAAAGGAGAAAATATTGGCGTAACTATCAATGAGCAACATTTTAGCAGATTTCTGCCTATTGGATTAGATCTGCATTTACTATCATAACCCTCAAAAGCATTTGTTTTAAGGGAATGGGAGGTGAAAATCAATGTAAAATATGACATCACTACTTGATCAACCCACTTGTGTTTTTTGAACTAAACATGATATTTATCTTTTGTAACAACATCAATTAGATCAAAAGTTATTATTTTATTATTTTAAATAAATAAAAAAATTATAAATTGTATATTACTGCTGTACCATGGAGGTTAAGTGCCGAAACATAAAAAAAGTAACTGAAATTAAAATTAAAAAAATGTTAATAAAATAAATTCTTTACAAATGAATAAAGAAAACTCTAGAATATTTTATAGATTTAAAATTATTATGATATATATGTAAAGAATTGAATGGAAGTAATAAATATGCTATGAAGTAAATGTTAAAAAGTACAAAATTTGTTTTGTGGATGATTTTGCGGCTGCTTGCATGCTAGGAAAATGGTAGATAAGAATGAAGAATTCTGTAGTATCTAGAGTAGAATCTATCGAGAGTATAAAATGTCTGCCCATGAAGAATAATGCCATGTTTGGTAATGCTATGAATTATTGTTTCGACCGCTAAAGTTTTGAGCACTAAAAAAATGCATATGTGAATTAGGGATAAAGAAGAATAATTTCGTGAAAGAGAAATTTCCTAGCCAACTTTTAGGGCTGTAATCAAATACAATTTCGTAATTCCCATAATGATAATGGGGGAAAGTAAGTGATAGAGGGTATCAAAAGTATCGAGGTATCGAGGAGTACCATAGTGGCGAGTCAATATTCGTTGCATTATATTAAAGCGAGACATAACGAGTATGTAATAAAGGATGATATTATTATGCAATTCATCCATAAAAGATGATTTCATCTTAAAGAAACAAGGAATACTCTTAAATATTTTATCAGATCAAGCGATCGATCAGTTTTCTTGTCATTAAAGAAATATAAAAAACTAGATGTGAAAACTCGTAAAAAAACTGTAGTTTCTTATTTTATAAAATAAAAAAATATTAAATATTTATTATTACTCAAAAGATTTACTGGATGATAAACAATTTTAACTAAAAAGAACATCGTTTTACGTTTTCTGTTAGATAAAGTATGGATAAATACCCGGAGAAATATGTGAGAGTGTATACCAGTGGATAATTTCGTTTAAGAAATTAAAAAGGAAAGCGACCAAATTAACCTTTTACCTTTTTATTGCTATAAATTCATATTGCAATAACAATTTAAAAAATAATGTAATTTAATGAGCTTTTTTTTTAATAAAAAAAAAAAAAAACTTTTTATAATTCTAAAGGATTATAAGTAGATTGCAGTTAGTTAGACGGCTATAAAAAAAGATTAAGAAACACGAAGACTGGAATTAGCAAAGTGGTAATGTTATACAAAAACTTAATATAGAATAAAGTTTTATTAATTTATAAATATCTTTAAAAAGTGATTATTCGGATAATAAAGCTTAAAGGTATAGGTGGGAGAGGGAGAGTTTAGTCCCTAGCGACTATAATTTTCCAGAAGCTACCCGTCAGTAGACGCAACGACTGGTACTCGAAGTTCGGAATTTGTGTTGGTAAAAAAGCGAAAGTCACAAGTAACGATCAAAATAATTGAGCGTGAAAATCAATTAATGGTTTAGAGCTTATCGGATGATGGAGCGAGTTCAAGGCGTGTTTAAGAGTGATGATGACCGGCGATCGCTTCGTTCGCCAATCGTTCATAAAAGATCTGCGGCTGTTGTGTCGACACACGCCTAACTATTCCATCTATTCTTATCTTATACACATGTATTCTCTATAGAAGATAATTATATTTAATTTAGTCGTTGATTTGAGTACCATGACATTCCTTGGCATAGTACTCGCAGCCAAACACCTGTAACCGGGCTTAAATTCTTCTTTTATATATTAAAGATCACAGCACTGCATAATAATAGTATATTACTGTATAAATATAATATAAGCAAATATTAAGAATTTTTTTTAATAGTGTTATGGTTCCAAATAGAACTTTTATACTATTTTCTACGATACAGTCATGTTTAATATTCAATGTCAATGAACAAAATTAGACAAAAAATATAAATCCTTACATTAATATAGCTTTTACGTATTAAAAATGTAAATAATCCAAAATTTGATAACATAAATAAAATACATTTACATGAACTAAGGTAGCCTACTCCATTTATAGAATAATTTTGTTGAAAATATAATATAATATTATATATATATTGTACAATATACAGTACAAATATTTTTTAATTATTTACGCAAAATTAATTTAAATAATTTTTTAATTAAAGAAGCAAGATAGATCATGTAAAGTTTTTTACTTATTCTAAAAGCTTGATTTATATAAAATAAAAAATTTGTATAAACTAATAAAATCTATTAATTAATTTTTAGAAGAGCAATATATTTTTAACTAGTTTGGTATAAATAAAGTTCATTTATATTGTAATTAAAATCTGCTTTTCAAATTATATCATTTCGAAATGTAGAGAGACATGGTGGCATAATTAGAGGCCATCGAGCTATTGCAGACCATGGTATTCAAACGAATAATTGTTATTACTTAAAATATAATTAAAACTAAATTTAAAATAAATTTGTGAAAAAATTTTTCTGTTAATAATTTTAATTAACACCACAGAAATTGCGAAAGAAAGACTCAGTTAGAAAGAAAAGATTTGAATCATTTTAAAAAAGAATGGTTTTAATTGAAAGTTTCAATTTGATTTGTTTGCGATGCTATAAAGTTTTGCACACATAACCATTGAAATTCATATCAATATTGGATAATGATGATATAATCCGGTGTCCTAAAAAAATATTCAATTTGGACGCGGTTGTAAATACACATTATAAAACTCTAAATAGATACTATTAAAGGATTAGGTTTAGACGTGTCACGGCTCGTGACAAGAATTACACGAATATAATATTTTTCTGCTTCATTGTCTCTGTATTTCTCCCGGCCTCTCTCTTTTTCTTTTTATTGCAGGCACAATACACTGATGCGGGTATCAGGAAAGGAAAGTAATGGGAATCGGAGAAGGGGAGGTCAAAGAAAAATATACGCGCCGCATGTCCTAACGCGAACATCTTGAGCTATGCGATGATCAACCAGTTAGGCAATGCTCACTCACATGTAAACACACATTTATTGGGAAATATGGCAAATTATTTGGATGATTTTTTTTTTTTTTTTTTTCTTCTTTTTCTTTCTTTTCATACTCATCTCCAGATGAATACGATACGAATGACGATGATTTGTGTGTAACCATTCCAATTGAAATTATGTGTCGTACTTAAAATACGAACTCGTGCAAATGAAGTTTTCACGCATTTCTACGATTCCGACAAATCAAAATAATGACTATTGCAATGTATATATTAAATCCTTAATTTTAGACATTACATCCCTTGTTATTTTTCAACCGCAAATTTATTATTATTGTTGTTGTTGTTGTTGTTGTTGTTGTTGTTGTTGTTGTTATTATTAATGCAATTTATCGAGAATTTATTATAATACAATCATTATAAGATTGATTTTGAATTATATTAACGGAAATTTATCATTATTTTTATTTAAATTTTTTAATGCATTTATCGATGGAGTCAATAACCAATTATACTAAATATTAGATAAGCAAAGGTACTTGATACGTGTAATTAAACTCATTAAAGTTTTTTTCTAACAACATTTATTCAATCAAAGAATATAATTATAGAATTTATATTTAAATTTTGTATAAATAAATATATTCAAGCAATGCTATTAGAATAAAATTTTTATTATTTCATGAATATTTGTTATAATCTGTTTAAAAAAAAATATAACATTTTTATATTTTTATTTAATATATGGAAACAAATACTTTATCTTTCATAAATAGATCTAATTTTTAAATTAATATAATCAATATGTAATTCTAGTGATATATTTTTTGATTTTTTTTTTAAATTAATGATAATTATTTGCAATTACTTCTTCTAAATCATTAAACTTATAATTACAAATAATTTATGTTAAAACTGCATTACAATTTTTGATTTTTCTAAAATACATTTCTCATATAATAATTATAAAAGACATCGATTGCTCAGATTCCTGATTGCCATGATTGCTAAGAAATAATAACTAAAAAATAGATATGTTAGCAGGATTTGAGCGTAATACATAAAAATAGAAAAATTTAACGATAAAAAGTTCTCATAAATTCAGAAGGGTAAGATTGTACAAGACAGTGAGTAACATATTGTCTCAATAAAACGCGAAATGTTGTCCTTAAAATAAGATGATACTATCATTTTGAGAAGAATATAGTTATGTAGAGGGATGTACTCGTACTATTTTTAATGTTTTACGCATGATTTCTGTCGATGACCATTTATGAGAAACCAAAGTACGTGTAGAAGGCATTATTACGAATTTGCAATTGTGCAACACTTTATGAGTATAGTAATCCGATAAATGTACTTGTCGAACAGCTAATTGAGATATCTAATAAATGGGCGAATTATGCAAGTTGATTGTCGTAAAAAAGTCACAAGTACACGGGATTAGACCGTTTAAGGGTATGCCGTTTTCGAGGTCACAATGTTTTAGATCGTGTTAATTTGGGGCAGAGGTGAGATTTATTGCCTATTATTGCATCGACACGAATAACTTTGTATTTAGTCTACAGTTATATCTTTATTTATACATACTTTTATAATTGGGATATCTTTCACTATAATTAGATCTATCAAATTTTTCAGTGGACATTTTAACAAATTTCTTTATCAAGTATGTCTTCCTTTATCGATAATCCTTTATTATCTTTATATTGTGTTATATTGCAATCAAGATTTAAAAAATAAAAAATAAAAGTTACATCAAAATACTGTAAAAGATCTGCTCAATTACAAATATCAATATAATCCCAAGGTACTGAATTAGTTTGTGGAATGATTGCTGAGCATTATAGCATTGGTATTTTTATTTTTACTAATGTTCTCATCATTATTCTGATCACGCTAAATTAACTGACAATAAACCAATAAATTAAAACGAGGACAGATTTACATTTTTAATAAAGGAAAAAATAGCTTATCCCTTCAAGACAAAAGACTATATTTATTACTTATTATAATAAATTAGTTATTTTCGCGTTATAATATTGTAAATACTTATTATGTTCAATTGATTATTTTAAATTAGCCGTATTTGTATAAGGTTAAAAGAGAACTTTATTCCAGTTTAATTCAAAACTTACTTAAACTTGAGCAAGATAGAGAAATAAATATGCTACTGATAAAATTTTAATGAAATATAATTTAATTTAATTTGTTAATTATATATTATAAAGAAACACAATAAAAACATCCGAACTCTATATGAATAAGAAGAGGAAACATTATTTGTTATGTTTAATCAAGCTTATTAACTAAAATATAATTAAAATGGTAAAGATTAAATGTTTGGAGCAATTTTATTAAAAGTACCATGTAACATATATTATTACTCTGTTTGTATTGAACGACAGATATTCAAATATATTTCATTATATATTTAATGATTTATGTCAAATCGATATAACATAAAATATTATTTATTTCATAATGAGTGAATTTTATATATGTAATAATATTTTGTTTAAATTCATACTAATGATAATATAAATATGTTATTTATATTATGAATTATCAGAAAATATAGAAATTGCAGTTATAAGAAATCGTAAAATTAATAAAAATACATTATATTTTTTTTTAAATTAGATTCTTCTCAGATAAAAATAATACACAACCATTTTAATCTACTTTTTCATAAATTATTAAAAAGATTTTTTATATTTTTGTTCATAAAAGCGATAAAAAATTAAAAATATTTTATTATTATATGTATACATTTTTTATTTTAATAGCATTTTTCCATTTAAAATATAAATTTTATCTTTCTAGATACAATCAGTATATTTTTCAATTATATATTTTTTAATTATCATTAAAAGGAAAATTATGATGAATATAAATGATAATTTTTATTTTAATTGAACATATGTAATATATATAATTGTTTAAGTACCTGTTTCCTTTTTAAGTGATGTAATATTTTATAAATTTTTTTTAGCATCTTACATGATTTTCATTAATATTTTTGTTTTCAATGTGTATAACAATTAAGATTATTTTCATGATGTAAATTTAATTTCTATCAGTTGCAGAATGCTAATATTTTTATAGTAAACCTTTTTGATGCACATCTATTTAAAACATGATATCTTAAATCAGATGTCATATCATGAATATAATTATTGTATTCAATAACATGCAACTATTAAAATTGTTCTAAATTACTCAATCACTTGTTTTTCTAAAAATAGACTAAACATTCTCTTAAAAAGTATTGCATTATTTAATTCATATATCTTATAATATGCTATAAAAAGTTATGTATAAATTGATAATGAATAAAAACATAAAAATTAAGTTGGCTTATGCAATAGACACCTGATTTTATTAAAAACAATAAAAAATAGATTATTTTTATTGTAACTTCTATTGTTTTTATAATGAATAATGAAATACCACAAAATCATTAATTATTTCTTGTAGTTAGGTATTTACTAATTATTGATAAAATATAGTATGAATCTAATATTATATATGGCTATATAATTTTTAAGTAAACCAATAGCACTGGTTCTATAATGTAAATAATTTCTGTACAATTAGTTTAGAAATATTCATATTTCAGTATTAAAAATCGTGATCCTCAACTTTAACTTCATATATATATATATTTTCATTCATATATATTTGGCAAACATTAAATAAGGAATGAAATTACAAATACATTTATTGAGCAGAAGATATAAAAAATGATCCACGTAAACTAGAATATGAAAATTATCTCAACGAGGGTGAAGGTCTTTAAAATGTTTATTTTGTATTTACTTTAATATTATTGATAAAAAGATATATTTAGTATTTCGTTACTTATATTATTTTACTTGGAATCTATTTGATTTCATGAAATGTTGTATTATTTGATCTGATTGATTAATATTTATTTTATGGTATTTTTGATGAAAACTTCGAAAGAGTTATTATTTCCTTTTAACAGTTGTCCTGAGTTTCTTTAATATAGTTCTAAATTCTTCAGAAGATTTTTTTGGCTAATGAATAAATTGTATTTATTTCTTTTTTCATTTATTTATATATCTAATGTACGGATATTCGGACATTTTAATAAAAGATTACCTTTCTATTTATGAAAATAAAATTTTCCCACTCTCTCAGTTTTTTCTTTAGTATGATTAATTTGTTTATATTATTGCAAAATTTATAATTTTATTAAGTAATAACTTTACCTTGCAAATCTTATTTAGTGTTTTAGTTTTACCGAATAATTTTATTATTGTTATTATATTTAATTCTGAGATATATTGAAATATTCCATTGGTTTATTTATCTCATTTTTTTAATAATAAAAGAATTGATTTATACAATTATTATTATATGACATTCGGAGATTAAATATTAAATATTTTTATGTAAGTTTGTTTAATTGAATTTTGTTCTTTGTTTAATTACATTTAAATATCACATGGCTATCAGCCATTTTTCTATCTAAAGATTACATTAAAAAAAAAATAGTATGTTAATGTTTATAAGAGTTATTAAATTAAAAATATATATCTCCTATTTTACATAAAAAAGATCAGTCTTATTCAATTATTATTAACATTCAATTTTTTTGATAATATAACACAATTTTTGTAATTTAATTTAATTTCATTAATAATTGATTTTTTAGTCCAATAATATAACTTTAATTATTTTTAATAATTATATAGAATTTTTGAAGATTATGAATATTCATGACAATAATATTTCATCATGTTTTCACTCTAATGAGATTGGTGTTATTCAAATTTGATATTTTTAGCTCAATTGATTAAAAATTTTTTGTCTTATTTTTTGTAATAAGTAATTATTAAGTTATTAATAAATGAAGTTAATATAAATTATATTTCTTTTTTGAATGATTGAAAACTTTATGGCGTTTATAATTAATATATTTATTAATACTACAAATATATGCTAATTTTTTATTCCACCTTAAAAAACTTTTTAATTTGTCGTTGAATTAATTTAAATATGGCCATCCCCTTTCTTATTGAAATATTATCTTCATGATCTTATAAATTATTAATAGTTTCTTGAAATTATATGAATGACTTAATTAAACATCTGTAAAAAATACTCTACATAAATTATTCAATGAGCTTTTTTTACATAATAAATAGAATTCGGTTAATAAGCTTTAATAATTGTTTTGCGATTCCAAATATATTACCACGTTTCAAAATTCAATTTTTATGCATTTATAATTCGCGTTAAAAATACAAATTGATAAAATTTTAGAAGTATCCATATAAATACGAAATATCATGTAGGTAACTGTATGATAAGGAAAATTCTTATATTTAGTGTGTCAATTATAATTTTTTTTTAACATTATTACAATTTTGTTATTTTTAATAAATTTTACTATGTTAATGGAAAGTATTGTTGTGTAGAATATAATGTCCAGATTGAAAAATATTTAGTACTGGAAGAGGAACATAATTAAGTTAGTGGATATATGAAAATTAATAAAATGTGGCAGAAACATAATCCAATTGACGGTACATATCAAATTAACTTTATGTATGAGCTGAGAAGTAATACGAATAATGAAATACATAGTTAATTTATCACAGTTTATTTTTTTTATTTTTTTTTTATCTTATGCATACAAAATCGAAAGTTATATATATTGAATGTATGTTACTTGGCTGATTCTTTATACACAATTATTCGTGGGGTCGATTGTGAATATGACTTATACATTGCAGCATCGATTACAAAAGCTCAAATGTTATACGCGCAGTAGTAAAGGAATTAATTTTCTCCGACGACAAAGCACGTTAATAAAACACTCCTAAAGTGGGTAACGCTATGATAAATAAAGTTGCTGCTTGATATTCCATTTGTTCTTGCTACAATAATTACTGTTAGATTAAAATTATTATATGAGTATGAAGTATTGAGGTAAGTATTTGGTTTGTGAAAAAAATCTATGGTATTCTAATTGTCTAATTTGTAGAAGCTAAGCGTAGACTTCGTTTTTTTTGATATTTTTAAGATTAATTTTTATGCAAGATAATGATATAATAATTTTTTTAATAATAACAATTAAATATTACTAATAATAAAGGCATGTTGTCACATTAATTTTTCTAATATACTTTTTTACCTAATGAAATTTTCTTATAATTTATTAATCAATACAATATTATACGGAAATATAATAAAAATAATTATCATTTCGCGTAATACTTCCGTAAATAATCATACAACAATAGGAAGTTGTTTTCAGTTTTCATTTTTTAAGATTAAACCAAAGATTTTTCTTATTACCTCTCAGCTTATTATACCAGGTTATCATTTTGAAAAATAGCATTGTACTATTAAATTAATTTTTTAATAGCTTTAAGGGGAGCTTCCTGTGCTACTTATATGACTTCATCTATGACAATCATCTACTATCTGAATTTAATTAGTAGTTTTTTTTTTTTTTATTTTAATAGATTGAAATGTGAAAGAAGATTATCAAATAAATTTTTATTTATAATCTTCTTTTTATTTATAATTTAATTTAAATAACTAACGGTTAATAATATTAACATAAATATAAAGAATATGATATATTGATAAATTTTAGTAAATTATTAATATATCAATTGTATTATTTGTAAGGAGTTTTTGTTTTTACAGTGACTCTTTTTCAGAATGTGAATAGAAACATTTGAAATAAGATGTAGGATCCTTAATTTTTTAAGTACATTTGCCTACATAAGTACTATACCTAATAATGTGCAAAAAAATGAATAAAACAACAAAATAAAATTTACATACGTCTATCTTGTCTAGCAAAGTGAAACAGCACCCTTATTAACATACCATAAATAATTCAATAATATTTTAATACAGAGAGGTTCATGCGTAATTAGATAGAAAAGTTGATATAAAGAAGATGGCGTTTCAATGAGTCAAAGTGATGATTATCATAATAATGATTAGATCTGTGACAGGGTACTAAGCTATTGGTGAGAAAGGAATTGGTTCCAACGATACGTTCCAGAATACGATATATATTGTTAATATAATAAAATTTGAAAAATGTTTAGTACTTGTTAATTGGACGTTAAAAAATGTCACCATTATAAGTAGAGTTAATATAAAATATTCTTTTTCTACTTTTAATTTTATAATATTTATTTTATACACAATTATATATTTTTTTACTAACTTTTATTTCAAATTTATTTATAATTCCATTTCATTTATTATGCTATAATATAATAAATAGTTTTTTGCTTAATTAAATCAATAATACTATATATTAATGTAGATTAAAATTATAGTTGGATACAAAGCACATAGGAATAAATTTTATTCCGTCATTTTTTATTCGTTTATGTTTGAATTTAGTGATATTTTTTAACCAGTAATAGACATTTATAATTTTAATATACTTAAAAAAATGGCACATAACAATTTTTAATTTCTATCAGAAAAAAAAACTAACGCGTATCTTTAAGATTAGCAATAATTTCTTTAAATCTAAACTGTTTATAAAATAAATATTGAAATAAATTTTTATTATATTTCATCATCAATATTATTAGATATTTTCTAAAATTTTATTTAGAATGTATAAATAATTACTTCAATGATATTTGAAGCTACTGGATTATTTAACTGATTATTTAAACTAAATCCTATTTCATCACTCAAGATTCTGATTTGGTCTTGTATGAGTAGTAGTTTAAAAGGAACTAATATTGTAATATTAAGCCATGAAATAGAAAGAAAGGCTAATTAGTACTTGACTTCAGATGGGTACATTCGTCAAAGTATAAATTATCTCTTTGTGGACGATCATTATTTTGTTGGTCTTCCAGCACACATTTATACTACGGGAATACCCTTATCATCAATGACTTTTTTATGATGGGAAAGAAATATTTTTTATTAAGATAAAAAGAAAATAATTTAATGAAACGATGATAATAAGAACTTTCTTAAAGTTTTTGGAATATGTTATTATTTTTATCAAATTTGTTATTCATTGATGATAGAAGTATATGAAAGTCATTATTGCATGTAATGTCTTTGAAAATTCTCGAAAATGATCGGAAATTTTCGAATTTAGATTATCAAAGAATCTTTCATAATTGGCGCAAACTCCTGAAAATATACACAAGGGTCATTATTTATTCATTATTCTTATTAGTACTTGGATATTTTAGGAAAGTGATTTATTGTCGTATTTGTCGGTGTAAAACTTTACTGCTACAATTCAATTTGTGCTTTATATCAAAAATATAATATTATACTATTCATTACATCAGATATAGCGTGATTTTACAAAATTTCTACACTTCTGCAATGGAGGTCATGACTTAATCCGCAACTCCTTGTCGTGATATCCATTTACAAGAGATTTCATACAAAACTAAAGAGTTAAATATATTAAAATTGTATCGTGATGAATATTAATTTCTCCAATATATTTAAAATATTTAAGGTAAATGTGTTCTAGACTAATAAATGTCTAGCAAGTGACAATAACAAATGCAAACTTTAAATGGAAATCCAAAGTATAATATTATTTATTTATATATATTTATTTATTTTATACTAAAATTAATGAGTTTTATGGAGATATCAGATATGAGATATTCACGTTAATTTACCATTGTTTTGACAAGGACTTCTTGTCGAAACGTTGGAAAATTAATTTAATAATAAAGACTTATTTTTTTTATTCGAATTTCAACTCAGTAGATTCATAAAACTCTTCAATTTTACAATAACATGAAAGATTCTCGAAATCAAGATTTGAATAATTAAAATTTTAATGAAAACAAATATTTAAAAAATTTTTAATTTAAATTAATAGAATTTTTTGTTAAAACATTGTATTTTATTAAATATTTAAAGAAAATACAATTAAAATATTAAGAAATACTATAATTTAATAGTTATAAAATAAAAAAATTTTTCTATTTTTCAGTTACCAAATAAACTATTCTTGTATTATTCACAAATAAAATATGAGAATTGTAATGGCAGAGTCATTTTAATGTTTGATAATTATATGTTTATGGATATATGAACATATAAAAATATCGAAAATGATGTGCATTATTCAATGCGTTAACAATTCTGTGTGAAAAGACAAACATCTTTCTTTTTCGTTACTTAAGACCTATTTACATAAGAGAGGGTAGAATTTAGCAGTAATAAGTGTTACTTTATTTAATTTCAAAACAAAAGAATAGCGATTCACATACCATAGACATCTACAAAGCTTAGAAATAATGATAATAGAAAAAAACGCATGATCGCAGTTATGTGTATGAATATGAGTTAAGTAATTTACGTGTGATCGATGTTGAATGGACTACGAATGGAATGATGGAAGATTTGGAAAAAATTGTTGATATTTCTCTTGGTGGAGAATTTAAGGATAAATAATAAAATGCATGCTTGCATATTTTATCTTACTATAAAATTTACTTATTAATAGAAATGCATTATTTTTGTGCTGATAATATTTTTTTATTGTTAATACAAAAATTTAAATAGTTAAATGATAAATAATGTACATTGTTTTTATTCCGTAAATACATTATTATAATTAATTCGATATGATATTATTAAAAATATGGCCTTAATTTGAATCTATTTATTAAAAGTAAACGTTTTTTTCATAATTTTAAATGGATACAAGAATATAAATTAATAGAAATTATAAATACGAACATTTAAGTGGTATTTTTTATGGAAAATTACCTCTAATAAAAATTTATACTTAGTTATCTCATGTAAAGAAAAATTAAGTGAGTAAACATGAAATATTGAACATTGTTCGTAGTTTAATTTTATTTTTTTAAAACAGTTTTATTGAACATATCTTACAACTACATTATTAAATGAGTGATGCTAATAAAGTTTGGCATTATAAATTTTATTAAGAATGCACTTAGAAATATGTATTAAATAATTTTCCATGACGATTGAATTATGAAAAAGGATTACCTATTATTATTATTTTTTATTATTATTTACTTTCACATAATTATTATTATGATTACTCTCACAGAATATTAGATATTAAATTCAAAAGTTATATTAAGCATGTTATTGTTGAAAATTTAATTTGATTTAATTTTATTGATTTATTTCTAAAATAAACATATAAATTTATTTTTCTTTTAGTATTGTTTTTATTGAATAGAATATTATTGTACTTTTTCCAAATAATTTGCGTTATCTCTTTACACGCATGTTATTTTTGTCCTCGGCTATTTCAGGTACAGAATATTTGCCAGAGCACGATTCTCTCCGATTTTTATATTTAATTCAAATTGTTGAACACGAAAGGACCCCTGGTGTTTCTTCATAATATTCAACCGTTAAGCATTCGTTTCTCTAGAATTTTGTTTTTAATAAATTGTATTTTTAATATGGATTTTCATTGTTTAAGTATAAAATAAACTTGCATGTAATTAAGAAAAAAGAGCCGTAATTAAAGTAAAATTTCAGTAATATTGCTTTCTGCTATTATGCAAAAACATAGCATTTACTTATCCCATTATATTTATTTACATAAATTATTATTTTATTATATTATTATTATTTTTATCATAATACATGCAGTTATGTTTTAATGCTGAATATCCTTAATTAAAAGATAATAATTTACAGAAATAACATTGTTTTTCAGGAATATAAAGTAAAATAAATAAAATTCAGAATCTGAATGATAATAAGAGACAGAGATCGATTGATTAAAATTTATTCATAAAAAATGAGCAAAAAAAAAAGAAGGTTCATTAATTGGATTAATTTATATACAATTTTCTAAATTGTTTAAAAATATACAGAGATATAAATTTTATGCACAATATAAAGCCTAATATAAACATTGGTTAGGTAACAGTAGTTTTCTTAAAATTAATTTTTTATATTATATTATATATTATAAAAAAATGTCAAAATCAAAAATAATAAATTTTGTTTGAGTTTTAAATTATAAAAAGACATTTCGAAAAAAGAAAAAAGCTTTGTTATGAATCTGAGGATATAGTTCAAGTCGGAAACTAAAAAAAGTGATTGAATAGAAAAATTCATTTCTAAAAAGTGAGCTGAATCTTTGTTGAATATACAATAATTGAAAATATCAATTGAAGATACAGTTGAAAGAAAATTTATATAGTAAACGTGAAAGAAGAAATTGGCTTCATCATAAGCGGTTATTCTAATATGACGTTATATATGCATTATGTTATAGGCTATAAATAAAGCAAATACTATTATTAGAGATTAAAAATATACATAAATTTTCATTCTTAGATAAAATTAGTTAGATAAAGTAATTAAAAAAAAGGTACGAGAGTATTTTTATGAGATTTTTTTCTTAAGTTTAGAAAGATATGAATTTTGGGTTGGTGAACTTTATACAAAAAAAATTTACTTTTATAGAAGCTGTTAATATGTAAAACAAAGGCTTTCTTACTGTATTAAGCATAATTATTTAAAGCGATATTAGTGATATAATTCTGTAAGCATTTAATAATTTATGAATAATGTTACAGAAATTATTCGTGAGTCTCATGAATTCAAATAAAAGATATTTTATTTCAGAGGTATTTAAAAGAAGAAATTTATGGTGTTCTCTTCGAAAAATTTGGTAGTTTAAGTAACTAAATATTTCAAATAAAAGTTTAACTCATCGAAAAGAAATTGTATAAAAACTGTAAATCATAACTATAAAAAAAAAAATATTTTAGAATTCATTAATTGATTGGAAGTTGTATTATTATGAAACATGATTATAAAAAAAATAATGATTAAGCTAATTTATGACACATATCTTCTATGTGCAGTGAAATCTAAGATAAGTAAATAAAAATAAGAAGTAATTGATCAGGAATCTTGTCAATTAAAAATATGTTTTAGGAATAAAATTTGAAATAGGATTTATGTTCATTGTTAAGGGCATGCTTATAAACCTAAATTTTGAATGGACTGGAATGGATGTAATGTGTGAAATAATAGAGTAGGTATGTCTTAGAATTTAATTACGAAATTGAGAGATTTTCAAAGAGGAAGCTTGGGTACGCAAGGGTCGTGATTTGTACATAGAATGATAATTATAGATATATTTATGTCTGGCAGTATTATTTTATGTAATATGCATACTGAGAGGTAATGTCTAGTACACAATGGGGTGAGTCAGTTCAGATCGTAGAGATACGAAAAGATATGTTTAAATCTACATATGCCGTATATGTAATTTAATGTCCCTACTTACAATTCGTGGACGCAAAGGTCATATTGATCAAATGTGTTAGTCAGACGGGGAGAGTAATAGTCCAAATGCAGTGTCAAGAGTAAAGCTCTGCGTGATATTTGTGAATAGCAAAACTGTTCAATATATTATAATCTATACATAATAGATTTTGCCATTCCGCATATGACTTATGCATGTGAAGTTTAAGAGATAATTTGAAAAATAAAGGAGGGAGTAGGGTGAACCTGAAATGTAATAGTCAGACGAAACATAGCAAAGATAATGAAGAAATAGAATATGTAATTATGAATGGTGTACGGAGAGTAACTTATTCGTAAGTATCTAATTTATTAATTTTTCAAATATTTAATTATATCTTTGATCAATATTACTGTGTTTTAATATCTATTTTTTATATAACATTGATATTAAATTCAATTAAATGAGCATACAAAATTGAAATGGGTATTTTTCTTACAATCGATGCTACAATTATTCTTAGCTAATTCACTTTTATTTATAATTTCATTCACTATTAATAATTTATAATAATAAATGTTTATTCTTGTATAATGTAGTTCGTATCAGTATTTCCACATTAAATTATATGTCAGCTGACTACATGTTAACCTAATACATTAGAGGCATAATTTAGTCAATTATAACATGGTGAGATTTTACAGTTTCATTTAATTAACATTTATAGATTGATAATTTTGCATATTTTTGTATAAAATGTTACAAATGCATGTAAATAGTAATATAGTAAATATTGTAAAACATATAGTATTTAGTATCACAAAACATATTGCATAAGTGTGATTGTGTTATGGCGACAGCCGAATTAAAATAATTGTTTTAAAAAAATTTTACACAAAAAAAAAACCAATTTAGAATAGTTAATAAATGTAATTATTTTTATTCTAATTGAATAAAAAAATTGTATAATAGAATTAAAAAATTTTTATATTTTTTATAGTTATATATGAATATAAAACCCTAATTATAGTAATAATAATAATTATTAAAAATAATATCAAATTATTAATAACGATAAAAACTTATAATTAATAAAATTTATAAAATAAAGTTAAACATTTAAAAAAAATAATAATTAACAATAATGATCTATAATAATAAGAAATAAGAATAAGTAATTTTGATAATATGTAATCGTTAGGCTTAATAAATCTATCAATTTAACATAAAACATTAAGATGAAATATTAACAATAATAATTAATTATAATAATAGATATAGACAATAAGTTATAATAATAATAAACCATAATTATATTTAGTAAATAAAGTTCATGAAACAAACAAAAAATTTTACCTAAAGATAGAAGGGTAAAATAGTAATTGTGATTAAATACAAATCAAGAAATAATAATTAAAGTATAATAAACAAAAGGAAAAATTAAATAAAGCACAAGTAAATATACTGGAATTTTATTAAATATAATAATTATAATCATTATTATAATATATTAAGAGATAAGAAACCTATGCAGATACAAATTATAAAAATAATAATAATGAAATTGATAACGATATCAAAAGAAACACTAAACTAATGATTTTTTTTTGAGAAAAAATGAAATTGAAAAGTAAAATACTATTTTCTTTATCTCTCATACTAATTGGAAAAATTTTTAGATACTGGAAACTGTTACAGTTCAAGAAAGTTAAAAGTTGACCTGTAAAAAGTATAAAAATAAAACTATATCAAACAAAAAGGAGCTAGATAACTATTTGTAAAAAAAAACTGAGAGAAAGGTGAACAAGGAAAATTCCTAAGCATGCAATCTGAGACAAAGAAAAGTAGACACAAACAAATAAAAGTATGATAGAAAAACAATTAAAATAAAAACAAACCCTTTCATAATGTTTCCCTAGTTCTAGCATATAATTTACAGAAGTCAAATGGTATAAAATTAACACCAACAGCGATGTAGACACATTTTTACTTATAACAATTATTAAACATTATTTACACTAATAAAAACTTTTACACTTACTCCACAATCAATAGAGGAAACTATCCTGCTCATCAGAATCATTAAAATAAGTTTTAATTATAAGAAAATCATTAAATTAATACAATTGACGTACATCTTTTATTGTATAAATTCGTAAATTTACAATAATAAACATACAAAACTTGTGAAATAACATTGTAAAAAACTGAATCAAACACTTTCGCTCAATTATGTTAAATAGAAATATAACACTTCTATTGTTGTTATAATAAATAATTAAATAATATTGTATAGCACAGTAAATAATAAGAAGTTTTAAGAATTAAAAAAATACACTTCTGAATAAGAGTATGGGCTAAATATTCATGAAATTAAAGGTTGAATTATTTAATTAATTATCCCTAAATTAAAGAAAATGGAAAATTCATTGTGACTTTCGGAGATAAACTATAAAAATTCACTTGCCCATACACTCTGTATTAGGAAAACTGTATAAAAAGGGAGAAAAATCGAGCAAAGTACACTCAAAATTCCATTTTTTTTGAAGAGTAAGTCATGATATCATATTTTGTTTTTTGGAGACAAGTCCCAAAACAAATTCTTTGTTCTTCAAACTTTTCGCCAATCCTTTTGCCGAATTTTCTTCCCTGAGGAAGCTGTACCAAGGATTCACTTTGGACTACCTAGTACATCAATCAACACGTTGTCATCATTTCCAAAAGTAAAGAATAAACTTTTTTTTATATATATTATTCGTTTCATTCTTTTAAACCAAACCATCCCTCCATCCCAGATTAGTCCACGTACGCGTAGATTAAAATGGGAAGAATAAATAAAAAAATATTTGCTCACGACGTGACAATCGTATATGATTTTTGTAAAGCTTCTTTCGAACTGATACTCGAAAAATTTAAAATTTGGTATGAATGTTTTATTATAATTATTTTATTGAATAACATTAATGTAGGATCAATTATATGAATAGTTTTATTCGCGTAAAATTTATATACAGACTGTGAATATCATGTCAATTTATAATAAAAATTTCATTACGTCAGGACTTATTACAGGAGTTACTTTACAGCCGAAACTAAGTATGCTATATTTCACAAAAAAAAAACTTTTGAAAAATATATAATTTTCAAAGAAACAAATTTTTGGCTTAATACTTCTGTTTTTCTGTCTCATCTTGAATGAACTTTATATTTGGTAGATACTTGTAGTCAACAATTTTCATATGATTTCCAATTACCTACAAAGTTTGAAAAGATTTCTTTTCTTTTTTGACTTGGTATTTGTAATTATTAATTATATAATTTAATTATATTTATTATTATCTGCAATAAATAAAATATGGTGAACATAAAGGACGATTTAATAAAATTATTGAGTATATTTATTTTAAATTCAAATTTTGTATTGCTTATTGAAAACTTTTCTTAAAAATTATTTGTTCTAATTAATATTTGTGTTTTGTAAATAAAAAAAAAATAAGATAAGATAAGAAAGAGACTCTATAACTCATCGATTTGTAAGTAGATCATTAATAAGTTTTCCATAAAAACTTCAAAAAATTATTACTAATAGTGTATAGTGTTAATTAGGTAAAATTATTTTGTTTTAAATTGAGGACACTATGGGAAATGAATTTACTGTCCGATGAATCAGCAACTGTTTCAAAATAAAATGGAATTGAATAAAAGCGAACAGGACGAATGAGTCCTCTATGATGATGAATATTATTTATAAAATATGTATTAGGAAATAATATGTAATTATAATACCAGATTGATACGATCGAGGGATAAGCGGATGCACCAACAGAAGCTGAAAATATAATTTGAAAAATCTCTACCATTTGCGTGTCTTTGAGCAAAGGCACACCGAACAATGTCTAAAAAATTAAATCGACCTCCTAAAGCACAATTAAAATCAAATCAAAAAGTGAGGAAGATGCGCAAGTGCGAAGCGATAACGCATCCACATCATGGAGGAATAGAATTTCCCGAGCATCAAGATAGCACTAAACGCCGCGTGAAAAGTGAAAAGCGACCCTCGCAATCTGCGAAACGATGTTATCTCCATTGTATTGTAAGGCAAAAGCATAATAGATTCGGTCGGACAGTTGACAGGCGCAGTAGTTACGTCGGAAAAGTTCAAGGGATTACCTCGCCTTAACATTAACCGACAATTATGTTTTCAACGGACGCGTGCGACTCCAACTGCGCCTCGCCTCTCGATGAGCAATTCCAAACGCTACGCAAAATCTTTAAAACCTTACGCTATTGTGCAAAACTAAATTTCACACACTCCGCGAGATTATTTTTTTCTAATTAATTTGCTATGCCGAGGAAAGGGAATTAGCTAAAAAGTATATGAAAGTCCATGTGTGCGTTGTTATTTTCATTTTCGCGGGTACGACGAGTGACGACACTTTTGTGCGTGCGTGCGTGCGTGCGTGCGTGCGTGCGTGTGCGGAACGTGTTTGCACGCGCAAATAAATGTTTCCGAGAATAAATAATTGCATTATCGATAATATTATATTCATTGGTTCAGGCGTGTTATTGCGATTTATAATTGGTTCATTTAAGTCTTATGGTAATGGTTATTAAAGTTAAATATTTTATAGCGAGCCCCAAGAAAAGTAATTTTATAGTACAAGGTGTATTGGATTGAAGATCTGTTTTTAGTTTAGCTTAATTGAAGAAGTATTTATAGGAATGAAAATGAATTATAATTCTAAAATAGTAAATCCATAACGTACTTTACATTGACAAATAGGCAGAGATTTTTCAACGTTATTTACATTATACACAACTTATTTTGTAAAAAAATATATGGGTATCTTGATAAATATAAATAATTTTTTACTAGTGCCTTATAAGATATAACGTTATTTCCATAACAATACAATTGCAAACTTAGGATGAAAAATATCGACCGATTGTGTTTATAATAAAAGTCATTTTATCGAAATTATTGTGATCAAATCAAACAAAGCGATAACCTTTTTCATTTACCTTTTTTTCATCTGTCACTTATTTATTTACTTTACATAATTGAGCTCAAATCACTTTTTAATATTTTTTTATGAAATAACTGCAAGAACAGAATTTCGCAGATGATCTTATACCATATTAAAGATTATCATATCGTGCTAAGCTCATTTTTCGAATTTATTTGAATGATTTAATTGATCTGCAAGTATTTATTTCATATGATGCTTTAATTAATTTTACTGTGTTTCGAAATAAGTGATTGCTTAGTAATTTATATTGTTATTTACTATTTATAAATTATATATGTAAAAATCAAACTATCTCTTATGATTATTGTACATCCAGGAGAAGTGTAATAGCTAAGAATATTATTCAACAAATGTGTGTTATTAACAAAATTAAAGTTTTCCGTTTGAAAATTGTTTTTCTAATAATAAAAATTTATCTTTGTTACGTAGCTAATACGAAGAAAAGGTTAGAAGATATATTTATTTTATAGCACATTTAATTATAATTTTTTGATGTCCTAATCAAGTATTATTAAAAATTAAAAAATTTTTAATGACAATAATTATAAAAAAAAAATTTATATCCTTCATTGAAAATAGGTAATTTTTAAATAGATATAAACAAATATCAGTCATAAACAAAATAAAATAATCAATTTTATATTACTCTAATGAGCATTTTGTACTTACATTTTTTAAATTATGTAACTTATTTTAATATGATTAAAGAAAAAAAAAAAATGATGAAAATTTCGGTAAATTATTTGGATTACATATATAATTGTAGAAAGTTATTTTTTTTCACTCATTATAAATTCATTTAATTTTATAACTACGAAAATCAGATTTGAATATTTCTTATTTGTAGTTGATAATTTAAAGAATAATATAATTTAAATGTTTTAAAATATATGTATGTTCTAAGATTATTATGTTTCTAAAAATGAAATTCCGAAGAAAAATAAATTATAATTTAACATAGGCTTTATATTTTACTCATGATATACTAAACTATTAAAATTAGATAAGATAATTAGCATTAAATATACTTGTAAAAATTATGTTGCAAGATATTTGATTTAATGTATTGCATTTGATATTTTTCAGTTAGAGTTTAAATGCAACTGTTTTATATTTATTACATAATTTTTAGTCATGATATTGTACACTATTCTAATAATAATTGATTGAAGACAACTAAAATTAATTTTACGTTATGCAATTTATGCATAATTTTATTACGCACGTCAAATAGAAATATTCAGAAAATAATAAAAGAATTATACATATATATAAACATTATTTCTGTATTGGGAATATATAATATATATATTCATTGTGGAAATGCATCTTCTTTTTCTTTTTAAAAAATTTTTTTATTCAACTTTTTATATATTTTATTAGGTCTGAGTTTTCTCTTTCTATGTTTTTATTTCTTTGTCTACTTAATATTTTATATTGTTTCCTATTTGACTTATCTATTTCACTTTTATGTGATCAAGATATAGAATATTTTGATGACATAAAAAAAATTAGAGGTCTAGAATCATGAAACGATCAAGATCTGATAAAGTGAGCTGGTAAACTTTTAAATTCATGATTAGAAAGCATTGAATGTATCCAACTTATTTTGAATATAAATATAATTAAAACAATATTTGGTGAACATTAATAAGAGTAATAACATGTAACGATATTTAGGAAAAAATTACATTATCAAAAAGTCATAAATATATTGGTGATTGTTTTTTCTACAGTAATCTATAGAATACCATAATACCATTTTTGTTGCTACGATGTTCATGAAATTTTGAATAGTTTGCTATTAAATAAGACGTGAAAAAATAATTATTTATCACGTATTCGGTCGGTTTTGTTGATTTTAAATAAAAAAAAAAAATGTAAAATTAAATAACATTTCAAATGTTAGGCTTATTTTTTTTTATTCACAGGGAGAAACTCTATACGCCAAGTATGTAGTTTGTATAATTACGAGTGCCATGATGAAAAAAATTATAATTAAGCATAAGTATTGCATTATTGTAATAAAATACTAATATTTTAATAAAATGAAATTTTTAGGTGTGTAATAATTAAATTAAATTTATACATTGTTTGAATTAGACAACAGAATCATTAGGCTCTCTTATGTCAATTAAAGCTAGATTAAAATATCACTTAATAGAAGTATTAATTATTTATTTTTTGTCTTTATCATGTGATTAAAAGAAGGTTTCATCTTTTTGATTAACAAATAATTATTTAATTATTAATTAAGATTTTCATTCATTTTTATTTTTGATTATCATATAAATAGTTTAATATATACCACGTTACATTAAATTTAATAATTGTAATTTCTTAATTATTAATTACATCATTCCATAAAATGTACTTAGTTTTAATAATACTATTGTGGAAACGAAGTTTTCTCATGATAAAAATATATTCACATATATTAATAACATTTGCTCATACAGAACGTTTAAGCTGAGTCTTAATTATGGTTTGAAAGCAATTTCAGAATCAAGAAACCTAATGTCATTTATAAATGATAAATATCTTGAAAGAAGAGAAATTTTTATGCTCACCATACACAACTATATTTTTATACATAAAATGATAATTATATTTGTTGCAAACAATAAACAGTATAAAAACAATAACAGTATTCTATATAATAGAATACTGTTATTGTTTTTATAAATAGAAAATATATTTAAAAAATCGTATTTATTTTATTCATTTATTAATAATATCTAAGTCAATCATTAAGGAAATGGGAGTAGTATAGGAGAGGAGTCTCTCCTTGCGCGACAAACAAAGATAAGTTTAAAAAAATTTATTTTCTATTAAACGTCGTGACCTCTAGTGATAATAATGAAATACTATATGTATCATCTTGAGAAAAAGACAAATGGAATATAATTAGTAAATTTAAACTAAGATGAGAATGGTTTCATAAAGCTTAGGTTAATTATCTTAAGATAATAAATATTTTTAAGATAATAAAAATTTCATTCTATACGTTGAATATAAGGCAATTAATAAATAAATATTTTATTTATTTAATAAAATAATTTAATCACTGTATTAATTATAATTCTAGGAGTACAATATTTTTAACAATTTCTTATTAGTGTGTTATATTTTATAAGATTAGTATTACAAAGAATAATTTAATTATTGTTTTCAATTTTAATTGTTAGTTTCAGACGATTAATTTAATAATTATAATACCTGTGTACATTAAAGTATCAAATGCTTGATTCCTTATCTTTCTATTAATAAATTTAAAAAAAATTTCTTATCAATATTATCAGGACCTCAACATTAAATTAATAAATCTCATATACGTATGAAGACCAATATGAAAATTTACTGCCTCTGATCCATCGGGCAGTGGAAATGCGCCTCTGGTAAGAGCTACAATTTTATTCTCATACAAAAGTGGACCACCACTGTCACCCTAAAATATAATATAAGAAAAAATAATTTATATATGTGTTTGTATTTACTGCAAATAATATTATTGAATGGAAATCAATTTAAATATATGTATTGATATTTAACGTATAATAAACACATGTATGTAGAATTTAATGTAGGAAGAGCATTATAATTAATATTAGGTACAACAATGATAAAAAATACGGTGATTTACACTGGTGGCACAATATTTGAATTCAAATAAGAATTTTTAAAAAAATTATTTTTTATATTTTTAAACATATGAATTAATTACATTAATAATATTGTATTTTATTAATTAAAATATAATAGAAATACCTTAAGTACCATTAAATACAATTATATAATTATTATAATCATAAAAAATAATAATCAGAAGGCTCCAATCGCATTAATTTAAAAATAATAACGTTACACTCGTTAATTAATTATTAGGTTTAATTAATTAATAATTAGATATATACTATAATGTGCCGGTCATTTGGAAATAAATGTAGGAATAATTGAAGAATTACGATTATAATTATAAAAAAGAAGATACTTTTTAGAATGAATTAAAATATGAATTAATTGGCATTGAGACTTACTGGTCCCGAACGAATCAGTGGATTTGCCTTTGTGCACACGTATCCAAGAGGCATTTGAACATTGTTATTGAGTACTCGAGAGGCAAACAGACTGCATTCTCGATGTGATATTACTTTCAAAATTGCATATTCCAAAACTGATGGTGCTTGATTATCATTTGTATCACCCCATCCTGCCATCACAACGTCACGACCAACTAAGTCTTGGAATGACACGAGAGGCAACATTTGTGCCGGAATCACAGCTTGACCAACATGCTCAATTAACTAATAAAATATTTTTCATTCTTACTCTAGGATAACTTAAATATTATTTTATTTTAATTATTTTTTTCTTCTCCTAAAGAGTAATTACTTTTATTACAGCGACGTCATGAATATTTGGAAAATTATAATTTGCCGTTAAAGTCCATTGCTTATAAGTTATCAACCAACATGGAAAATGACGTCTAGTATTTATCAGCATATGAGATTCCGCAATTATTGCAAATCCCGTTTCATCTATTGTATCAAAACAATGTGATGCTGTCAATATGTGATATTGGGAAATAAATGCTCCTGTACATATCATACAATCTTCTAATGCGGTATCATTTAATATTATAAAAAGACCCGCTATAAAGGTTAATTCATTTGATCTAGCTCGTATGATATTATGGCCGATCAATGGCTTTCCACTTAGAAAAACATATAGATTACCTGAATTAATATATAACTTACATTTTAATTCTATTTAATTCTATCCAGTTTCAACAAAAGCACTATCTAGTGGTAACATTCATATTATTTATTGATAATTGCATCTAAAATTACTTACAGAAGATATATAATTGTAAAAGATATAAGAAATTTTTATGATTCATATTGGAATAATTATTTTATTCTGCATTAATCGATTTTTTTTTATTATTTGTAATAAAGAAAAAGAAACAATCTTTTAATACCAAATTGTAGTTTATTTTTTTTATATTTATAATATTTCTTTTAAAATTTCTGAAATGAAGAAAAAATAGTTTGAAAAATAAAATTCATAGTATTTTATTTAAAAAAAAAAAAAACGTAAAAATTATCAAATATCATAAGAATGTAATTATATTATAATGTAAAGTCTATATATTTGTGCAAAATTTAAATTTAAATTTAAAATTCTAACTTTATTTACTTAATTTATTATTATATTGAAATTCATAATGTAGCCAATAATATATAAATATTTTTTCATAATAATTTTTATAATATTATTGGTAATATTATATCTTACCCATAGTTTTATAATATGTTATACTTGAATACTCACATAAAAAAATCCAATAATTAAATAGACTGAGCAAGTAATTAAATGTTTCGATAATGCTTGTTTTATATTTGGTAGATATTTTTATCTGTGTTAATGCATAATTTTGTACATTATAATTTGATTTGTTTTATTTGTGCGATTTAACATTGAAATATTTTGAATAATTAATTCAAATTATCGATTAATATATTGCTATTTGTATAAGTATGATGTCTGTTTTTTTAAATATAATTTGTAAAATTTAATTTTTGTATTATATTTTTATCTACAATACTTTTGCTGTATGTCTTACTTTTTCAATTAAAATTATATTTCATTTTATTTTTATTAAACAATTAAATTTTCTTTACTCAATTTAATCAATAAGAAAATTTCAATACACCTTCAAAAGTAAAGAACACCGATTAAACAAAAGAATTAATAATATCAGTAAAGTTTTTCATACTTACTAATTGTCTTAAAAACTAGACTTAAACTCATTCGTGTCCAACATATTAGCCAAACTTTTATCATTATGGCCACTAGCTAAATCATAAAGTTTGTAATAAGTCATGTACTAAAATTTTTATAAGTAAATATTAATAAAAATTAAGCTTTGGTCACTAAAGTAGAATATTTTATATTTTATTCCAATAAAATATTCATCAGCAGATATCTGATGATTATTATAGTATTATATACTCAATTTTGATAAAACATCTATACTATTAATTTTATTCATATTCAATGTATTATGATGTCTATAATTTATAATTTTACTTCATTTTTTATGAAGTAAGTACAATTAATATTTATGGAGTTTCTTTGCTGCTAATAGAAGATCACGAAGACTTGGGTACCCACGATCCAATTACGAGGATGCGTTGACGCAAGAGTCGATAAAATTAGTTTAACAATTGAATTTATTAATAACTATCGAGAAGAGAATATTTGTGCTCGCGCGTAAATCCAAGCAAATTTGCATTAAAAGTCAATGGTTATCTAAGTAGTTGCGATGACTTTAAGATAAAGAATTGAAAAGTTTGAGACTCGAAAATATAATAGATCAACAGAAAAACAGTTGATTTACTTAATAATTTAATTTTTAATCTCGTGAAACCGTTTACCCAAGATAGCAATTAATTTGGCAACATGCTATTAGCGGATTCGTGCCACACTTCGCCAATTGTCGGCGTTTCTCCAATTGGCAAAGTTAGCGTATGGCAGGCCATCAATTTAAACGTCATATGCGATAGATTCATTTAAATATTTGCATTCGCACTTTCGTTTATATTATTTATTTTTATATTAGATAAGTTTTAGGTATTTTATTTCTGCCAATAAATAATAGTAGTTGTTTGTATTTCTTGAATGAACAATAATTAAAAATGAAATCGATTAAAAATAATTTAATTGCGTGTATTTCTTTTTTACAGATTGTAATTTTATTATAAAGAAATAGTCGAATTAACAAATGCCATGTATATTCTTATTTGCAAGTGCATATTAAAAGTGTCTGGATGACGGACCGAGGAATCGTCTGGTATTAAACCCCTATTAATACCTGCAATTTCACCATCACATAAAAGTGGTCCTCCACTGTCACCCTATCAAAAAAACTCCATTTTAATTAAAATAGATTTTATACTATACGCTATTTTAAAAAGTACATATTAATTATTAGCTACATAAATTGATAGTGTTATACGATGAGCATTAAATATTTTATATACACATATATGTTTAAGATATACATTTATTTAATATTAAAGTGATAAATGAAGTAACTTGGGCATTGATGCTTTGTGTTATATTCACATTTATGCTTTTTCTATATATATAATGTATTGGAATTGTATTATTATATAAATAATATTTTCTATAGTTAATTTGGATATAAGTTATTGAAGCTTTAGGCAGTAATACATATAAATTAATAGTATGCTAAAAAATAACAAGTGTACACAAATATTAAATACGCTCAAGAAATGTTGATAAAATATAAAAAATTAAATTTTTGATTGACACACATATCTTTAGACTAATATTTACATATTCCTGACGTAAAAGTAGATATATAACGTGATTATAATTTTTATTATTCCTGTTTTCTATATTTTTTTATAAAAATTGTATAATTTTTTAGGTCTAAAAAGAGTATCAAATTGGATATTGAAAGTTTATCGTCAATACACAAATATATTTTGTGTAAGTTCCATCTCATTCTAAAAAAATATCTTTTTCCAAGAAAAAAAGATCATATTTCTGGTTTACGATAAATAAATATTGTAATTGTAATTTTTTTTTTACAATACTGAAAAACTACAAATGATTTTCTTGAATTATGCTTAAATAATGCTTTATAAAATATCAAATAACTTACATTTTTATTATGTAAATGTAGTTATTAAAAATCTATTAAAATTAAAAATAAGGTATATAAAATTCATACATACATGTGCAATAAGTACGTAGGGATCAGCCTTTGTACATATGTACTGTGCAGGCACTAATATAGTTTCATTATAAATACTTGTTATAATACTTGAACATTCATTGTGGCCTACAATTTTTACTTTTGCCCATCGGAATTTTTCTGGTATTCTATTATTTTCTACTTGACCCCATCCTAACACAACAATATTGTGATTTGGCGTCACTCGCCGTAGATCAACGGATGAGAAAGTTGCTACAGTAACTCTTTCTTTCACCTCATTAAGTAACTAAAGAATATTAAAAGAGTATTCTTAAATATAAAGCATTTATATAAATCGATATAGTTCATTATATACAAATTTTTTAATGTAAATTTATAAGGTAAAAATAAATATTGAAGCTTATAAATTATTATAGAAATTTCTATAAGAAAAAAATTGTTTTTTTATTTCTTTATACATTGTATAATTTATGCTTAATATACTTTTATCATTGCAAGATCACTTGATGGGTGGTAAAGTGGTTGATTGGCTGCTCTGGCCCATTGATCATATGATACCCACCAACTTGCTTGGTATCTTTTGCCTTTTTTAAGTTTATGAGATCCAGCAATCACAAGGAAAATTCTATCTTTTATTTCTACAAAACAATGTTCTGCAGTTAAAATATGACTCAGTGTCACAAGTGATCCTGTACACACAATAAATTCTGAGCGATCCCTTTGATTGTATTTGGCAATAGTTACGATGTATGTATATTGACCGCGTTCTACTGTTTTAACATTACGTCCTTTCAGCGCTTTACAATTCACCAAGCCATGTTGATTTACTATTGTAAATAAGTTTATTACTTAATATAATTATAAAGGTCCATGATAAATATATATTAAAAAGTATTATAAATATTTTTACTCACAAATTGTGATAAGCTGGAAAAAAATTATATGAATTTTGTATTGCATGCTGAACGCAAATAGCTATTTCATTTTAAGTAACTAACATTTATGAAATATTTTATAAATTTTTAACGCTTAACGATTGCTACAAAGATAGCTTTCAAAAGTTGCAAACTAAAATATTTAAGTAAATATGTTGATAATTTATCAGTCATCATAAAAAATTAATTGTATGTTTTATGCACAGTAAATATTATGACTGTATATATAAATAAAAAATTTTAATATGATTTACTAAAAATTAACTACCAATTGTTAAAATATTTCTGACATTTATAAGTTAGTTTATGAAATCGGTAAAGTAGGTGGAAAGTCGGTAAACATTAAATTTGCAAATATAATTAAATGCATTAAGTGTAAATAATAGACCGATATGATTATTATTTTACATTATTAAAGATTTTAGCTTGCAACTGTACGTATTAGTTTCCATTATTTTATTATTACATATATGATTTAAGTATATAAAATTAAAATAAATTTTATTAAATTAAACCCGTTAAATGTCAAAAAATGGTTTGTAATGATTTTAAAAAAAAGTATATTTCCAAAAATCACATTGTATATTTTCATTTGTACGCGAGCAGCACATTTCCAGAGATTTAAGAAAGTGAAAAAGATAGGTTCAATCGTTGTAATTAATGTCAGCAATGGAAGTATCTTTTGGTGGAGTAAGTGACAAGGTGTAAATTGAGTAAAATCCTGAGGAACTAAAAATAATTAGATAAAACTTGGTCTCAAAGTTACGGAGGGATTGTAAATCTCGTATGTATCGTGACTATGACTGTGACCGAGATCAGACCTCCATCCAATGAATCTGATGCATTTACTATCTCTTTTTCGTACCCCTCACACACAGACACAACCTAAATTTTTCATTTCGATATCATCTAAATCTCTACACAACGATGTTAACACGATCTCTCTCTCTCTCTCTCTCTCTCTCTCTTCAGTAAATCTAATGATGCTTATTTTCATGTCTAATTAAACATTCTTTCTTTCATAAAAGACATAAAAAAACTAAAAGAGCTTCAAAAATTAATGTAATACTTGAAAAGTTATGAAATTATATTCATGATATATTTATTTATTTTTTAATTAACATTATTACTATTACAAATAGAATAATTTAATAAATTCATATAAACAATTAAATTTTTACATGGATTTATAAATTTCTATAAGATATAGATCAATAAATATTTCATGATTGTATTAAATATTTATTGCTTAATTTTCTTTGAAAATGTATATAAAAATATTATTTTTTGGAATATAATACAGAAATATTGCCTTTGATTAAAGGCTTTTTACAATGAATATGATAAAACTATCGTAAGTAATGCAAATGAGCTATATTCAACATATTTTGGGATGAAATCAGAAATCAGTCGCTGGTTAGCGTTCTTACTAATTTTCAAGGGCCCTAAACTATTGAGTACGATTTTTTATAATTAATATGCACATAGTAAGAACTTTCATTATAGACTCTAGGCCAGTGAGTTTAATTCATGTAAACTATGTTGAGATTACGAATCTACATAAACACGTAAAGATGATTAGACTATAAAGCTTGTTTTTTTTTTATTAGGAGAAAGTTTTTTGTGCCACTCTTAAAATATATAATTATTTTTATAAACGTTAAATCTTCTGTTTCAATTATATATTGAATCTTCTAGAAGAAACTGTGCTTCTCCTTTTCCTTGAACTCATGAAAATAATTATTAGTGTTATAATTATTTTTATCAATGTGGGATATTGAAAAAGGCATCAATAATATTAAAATAATATTAATTATCAATGTTATTGATTTTGTTCATATTTAATATATTACGATATTATTGAATATATACACTTAATTACCATAATATTGTTTTTATTAAAGAATAATGCGTGTCATATCAATGCACATCGCGCCATGGTATTAACATTTTGAGCAATAAGTTTATTGCGATTATAACAGTAATTCTATAATTGACTCTGAGTAAAAAAACTTTATTATACATATCTTCTTGATGACATTTTGGGGCAGCTGGGCATAGTGATGCATTGTTCATTGGTACTATATATATGTGTATGTATTAATTATATATAAAATTATTAATTTTTTTACTCTATGACATCAAAATTGTAAATAGCTTATTACACTACATAATGTTTATCCATTCATATAAATCTTTGTATTCTCTCAAAAAATTATATATTGTACTTTTATATAATATGTATCTTAAGTATTTTTCATCTATTTAAACAATAGTTATTGTTTGAATTTCATGAATAATTAATAATTAAATTGATAAAAAATAATTTAATTTTACACCTTACCTCTGTATATACAGTACTTCTCTATTTTATTCTGCATTAATTATCGAATTAATAAATACACTATAGAATCTCGTTTGCAAATGGATATTAAACGTTTCTGGAATTCGTTGGTCAGTATCGTCTGGAAAAACTCCTCTGGTAACACCTACAATTTCCTCATTATACAATAATGGCCCTCCACTATCACCCTATAAAAAATTCAATTTAATTTACAAATAATGGTTTCGATACTAAATTTTTAAAATGCATACTAAATATTAATGTTATATTTAGATTTCCAATAAATTTTATCAATAGTAATGAAAAATAAAATGATTAATAATTTTATATAATTAATATTTTACTTCTATACATATCTTGGGGATATATATTTATGTCACTGAGTGTTAATGAGAAAAATAAAACTACATGAGTTTTGATATTTTGTATTGCATTAACATATTTGTTTGTATTGTATATAACATATATTATATTCATTATTGTAAATATTTTGTATGTAATTCTTCCTATAATTAATTTGGATAACTATATATCTTTTTGATATTTGTATGCAGGACTTTATGTAAGGTATGTATTCTAGTGTTTAACTTGCAATGTACTAAAATGCAACTAAAAATACTTTTTCTATAATTTATCAAAATTCTTATTGGTACTTATGCTTATTTATTTTAATTATTAGTAGACATAATTTGTAATTGAATCATTGAAAATGAAGCAAACTTTTAAAACAACTATTATTGATCAAAGATAATTTTTTATTATTAAATTCATAAATCGATGACAAAAATTAACACCTGAAAAAATATTTTTATTCGTTTTATTTTATATTACTATAATATATACATGTTGTTTTATTCAGTTAATAAGAATAATCACTGCTATTCATATAAATGAGTTTAAATCATTATAAATTTTTTAATTCAACTATTAAATATTTGATTTCTAATTTAAAGTAGACAATAGCTAAAGAAAAGTTTTTATTTTTAATAAATCTTGTGTATTATGTGCTAAAAATATTAATTATTTCTATTTTATTTAAATAAATTCTAGAACTTCGTTAAACAAGAAAATCTAAGTTTATCTGCATGGTGCTTAATATTTAGAAATAATTTTTACAAATCAGATATTTCTTGTAAATTAGCATAAAATGTATATTAATATTAAAAGAAAATCTTTATAATATATTACAATACATTTTCCATCATTATACTTTTCATATATTTAATACACATGGTTTGTAGTTGAATTAAATTAATTAGTATCTCATATCACGATTATGATGTCTTAATATGATTTAAAATAAAATATGATAATTGTAATTTAAACTTTAGAAATATATAATTTTTTAAATATAGATTTGAAGTTATAAGTATATAAGAAGGGTATTATAAATATAGTTAAAAATTAAACATTTTTTTTGTATTAAGTAGAATTTCAAAAATGTATTATTTGTGCAGTATACCAATCGTGATATTAGTATAAAATCTATTTAGTCAAAAATTTATTTATAAGCATGCATTATGGAATGTACTTTTCTAGTAAGAGTGGTTCATTTAAAAATTTAAAAATTTATTGATAAACAATTGCTATTATTTTTTAGAAACTTTTCAAAGGTTAAAATACTTTTAAAATTGTTTTCTACCGTAAATCATCAATGAAATTAATTTTTAAATATATATTCGTAGTTATTTTAAATTTACTAATATTTGAAATTACTCTAATTTTAATGAAATTAATACGTACATATGAAGCAAGTACAAATGGTTGTGCTTGCGTACACATATATTGTGGAGGTACCATTATAGTATCATTCAACACTCGTCCTACAGTATTTGCACATTCAGTTTGCGGAACAATTTTTACTTTTGCGACTTTTAATTTTTCTGGTGATCTATCAGTATTTACATCACCCCAACCAACGATCAGAACGGTATTATTTAATAGAATTTGTTCTAGATTGACAGATGATAAAATTGCTGCAGTAAAACTTTCTCTAATAGTTTTAACTAACTGAAAAAATATTAATTTATTATGGTAAATATAAAATACATGCCAATTTTTATAATTATCATAGTTTATTTATAAGATTAATTATGAATACCAGTTCCGAACTCATATTTAAATAAAAAAAATTATAAATACAGAAATTTTACGCAGAATAAATAGTTTTTTATGTTTTTACTATTACTCATCATGTTTAACGTACCTTTATTATAGCAATGTCACTTGATGGGTGGAAAAGTGGACGATCCACTGCTCTGGCCCATTGATCATACGAAATCCACCAACTTGCCTGATATCTCTTGCAATTATTAAGTCTGTGAGATCCGGCAATTACGTGAAACTTTCCTTCTTCTATTTCATCAAAACAGTGTTCTGCCGTTAAAACATGACTTTTTGTAAGGAGCGATCCTGTGCAAACTATAGATTCTGTTCCATTCTGTTCTTCATCATATTCGGCAATAGCTACGACATACGTATATTGACCTCTGTCTACTGATCTTATATTACGTCCTTTCAGTGCTTTACAATTTGTCAAGTCATGTTGGTTAACTATTTTATGCAAATTTTTTGTATATAATTATTCAAAGATTCATCATCGATATCTATTTATCTTTCACAAATTAGAAATTGAAATACATATTCATACTCACAAATCATGAAGAACTGAAAAACAATAGAATAAATTTTGTATTGCATGCTGAAAAGAAATTGCTAATCCATATTAAATAAATAAAGTGTATGAAATATACTGTAAATTTTTAACGCTTAATGATTGCTACCAAGATAGCATTCAAAAGTTAAAAACTATGGTATTTAAGTAAATATGTAGATAATTTATCAGTCATCATAAAAAATTTATTGTACATTTTATGTACCTACGTACAGCTGTATATATAAATTGAAAATTTAAATACGTTTTACTACATATTCGTAGATTGCTTTAATTTGTAAGTAATTTTATGAAATTAGTATGTGAAAAGTTGTTAATCACTAAGGCTTCAGAGAAAATCGAATGCTCAAAGTAGCTATCAATATAATTATTATTTTTACTATTAAAAATATATTTCAATTTACAATTATAAGCTTTTAGATTGTGTTTTATTCTTATCAATTCATTATAAATATGTGTTTGTATATTTGGTATAAAAGTAAAATGTTTTTAATTAAATATGATTAGAAATTTTTTTAGTAAATATTGAACCTTATACTATATATTTATAATGATTTTAAAAAAAGTATATTTCCAAAAATCACATTGTATATTTTCATTTGTACGCGAGCAGCACATTTCCAGAGATTTAAGAAAGTGAAAAAGATAGGTTCAATCGTTGTAATTAATGTCAGCAATGGAAGTATCTTTTGGTGGAGTAAGTGACAAGGTGTAAATTGAGTAAAATCCTGAGGAACTAAAAATAATTAGATAAAACTTGGTCTCAAAGTTACGGAGGGATTGTAAATCTCGTATGTATCGTGACTATGACTGTGACCGAGATCAGACCTCCATCCAATGAATCTGATGCATTTACTATCTCTTTTTCGTACCCCTCACACACAGACACAACCTAAATTTTTCATTTCGATATCATCTAAATCTCTACACAACGATGTTAACACGATCTCTCTCTCTCTCTCTCTCTCTCTCTCTTCAGTAAATCTAATGATGCTTATTTTCATGTCTAATTAAACATTCTTTCTTTCATAAAAGACATAAAAAAACTAAAAGAGCTTTGTAATATGTTTAAAAAATATTTAATAAGCATATGAAGTATTTAAATTGATAAAAAGAACTCTTCATTTTTGATTAAGCTAACAGATAAATACAGATTTTATGGAAAGTTAATTATATCTTTAAAATTTAAATATTATATATGTTTCCGACGGATAAGTTATTTTTCTATTGCTCGTCGATCTATAATGTTGAGTTAGATATATTAATAAAAGTTTATGAATAAAGAAAAAAGGAAAGGCGAAAATGTACTCCCCAGACAATTTATTTGCGAATTATAAAACTAGAAGAAGATATTACAATATAATTATGTTGTATGAGTTGAATATTGAATATACAGTTTATCAGAGAATTTTCTAAGTTGAAAACACGAGAGTGATCTTTTCGAGAGAGCGGTCAGTCAACGATTGATGCAACAAATCTCCAAATTTTTCAACTCCCTTCGCAAAGATTACTCTCCCTTCCACTTTACAATTTTTAATACAATACAAGTTCTTTTTCTTAAAAAATATTTCTTATATTGCAGCGCATACATTCGATACTTACAAACTACAAGGTATAAAAAACCTTTCGCTGGGTGTCGCAAGGAAAAAGCCTGAAATAATAATACAATAATATAATCTCTAACGAACGAAATACATATTTTATCCGGCTAAATTTAATCTTTTATTTTGTTTTCATTCGATTTGTTTTACAGTAATCAGTCTACTTGCATGTAATTTATGAGTCCCTTAATGTTCGGCCTTTTTCGCCGAACATTATCTTTTCTCGAATTTTCTTTACAGGGCAATTGTAGACGTACAATTGCCCTTTCTTGTGACGCGATACCTTTTGTATCGTGTCGTGATTTCGAATTTCAAACACATTTTTTCGATATCCGACCGACGCATATCGTATGTTGCCCTAATGCGCCGGAATTCTACGAGAAAAACACACAGACTCGTAAATTACTATCGCCATTCAGCGCTCAAAATTCGGCCGTCCTCGCTCTTTTTTTTGCGCACAACACTCTGTTGTTACACTAATTTGTTATGCTTAGTTATTTAATTTTCGCTGTTAAAATTTTATCGTATAAATAATATTTGACATGTCTTACAATATAACACCGAAGATATATAAATACTTAAATTACAAGCAAAACTTACATGCCTTTTATTCATATTTTATATCTCTCTCACAATATAAAAAGTTATAAAATTGAATTGCTTTCATATCGACAAGTTTCACAAATCATAAATTATTACAGATAACTCAGTATTTTTCACAGATTTTGAAAATGTATATATTAAGAACTACTTAATTGATATCATTGTTTTGAGTATTGATATACCAAAAATTATTCTTGTTATTAATTTGTTTCATAATAAATGTATTCTAATATACTTAGTTTATTATATTATTTAGTGATTCTACGTAAATGAATGTTTTATTTGTATGATATAATTGATATATTTATTTTTATATAACATACATTTTATGTGTTACTGATATATATATATATATATATATATATATACATAATATTTGATGTTTGAATTTCTAAATTTATTTTTAATGCTTAATCTAAATTATCAAGAAATAATTTAGTTGTATATATTTTTTGTATGCAGTAATTTTGTATTTTAATATTGCTGAAGTATCGTTCTAATAAATCCATGGTATCTTATCGTTTGCAAATGAATATTAAAAGTTTCTTTAAGATGGTCTATATTATTATCATTTAGAAATATACCTCTGGTAATGCTTATAATTTTATTATCGTATAGTAATGGTCCGCCACTGTCACCCTATAAAAATAATTCCGTTTTAATTCAGAAATACTAGTTTCAATAATTAAATTTTAAATATTAATATCTATGAGACAAATGAAATAACTTTGTTATTGATATTTTGTATTACATAAAATGGTCAAACCAAATAAATTATCAAATGCAGAATGTTTGATTAATATATAATTCGTTTTCTATGACTACTTTGCAGTGTTTCGTATAAATATCTTTACAATTTTAAGTTGTACATATATTTCTAGTATATAAAATTGGTTTGTCTATATAATTTGTAAATTGATTCTGCCTGTTTTTTCTTCAAGTTATGCTCATTACCTTGAAGTGAAAAAATTGTATTGGGCATGGAACGAGAAAGGTCTATATAATTGTATAAAATTCTTAAAGTTAATAACTAGTTATCAAATGTTCGGAAAATTGATGTTAAATAAAGATAATAAAACTATAAATGGGTAACGAATGGAAAGTCTCAAATATCTTCGAATTTGATAAATATTCCAATTTTTAAGTATCATTTACGAATTCTTAACATATACAACATTAATACATACAAATGAAACAAGTACGTATGGCTCCGCTTTAGTACACGTGTAATTATGAGGAACACTTAAAGTAGTATTTACTGTTCGACCTGCAATAGTTTCACATTCATTATGTGTTACAATTTTTACTTTTGCTACTTTCAATTTTTTTGGCGATTCACCACTATCTGTATCGCTCCATCCTAGTAGCACAATCCTATTATTTGGCATCACACGTTGTGGATCTTGGGTTGATAAAGTTGCTACAGTAATTCTTTCCTGAACCTCTGCAATTATCTAAAGAATGTCAATAGAATATCTTAAATATCGAATAAATAAATCTACAATTGTTTTAGTCTATTTATATAACATTTTTAGTGCCATTTCATAATGTACACTGATATAGGTGTAAATATAGAAAATTCAATTTTGAAAAAAAAACAAAATAAATAAATGTTACTGGAATAAATGGTTTTTACTTATTTGAAGTTTATCTTACGTTTATTATAGCTAAATCACTAGATGAATGGTAGCTTGGATGATGAACTGCTCTAGCCTATTATTCATATGATACCCACCAAGTTATCGGATATCTGGAGCTTGTCGATAGTCTGTGAGTTCCGGCGATCACATGGAAATTTCTATTTCGTATGTTTTCAAAACAATGTTCTGCCGTTAAAACATGAACTTTTGTAAGGAGCGATCCTGTGCAAACTATACATTCTGTTCCACTCTGTTCTTCATCATATTCGGCAATAGCTACGACATACGTATATTGACCTCTGTCTACTGATTGAATGTTGTGCCCTTTCAGGGCTTTTACATTTATTAAGCTATGCTGTTCAACTATTTTAAGCAAATTCATTACTTGTCAATATAATTTTAAAGATCAATATATACTTATCTTTCAAATATTAAAAAGTATTATAAATATTTTTACTCACAAATTGTGATAAGCTGAAAAAAAATAAAATAAATTTTATATTGCATACTGAACACAAATAGCTATTCCATTTTAAGCCACTAAAATTTACGAAATATACCAAAAAAAATTAATGCTTAACGATTGTTATTGAGAGTTGGCAAAAATTAAAAACTAAAACATTTCAGTAAATATGTTGATATGATAAATTATCAACATATCATAAAAAATTTATCATGTGTTTTATGTATGCATGAATAGCTACGTATATAAATAAATATTTTAATACGTTTTACTGTATTTTTGTACAATATTGAAGTTTGAAAGTAATTTTATGAAATTCGTAAAATATGAGAAAAATGGGTAATCAATGAGTGTCCAGAAAAAATATGTCACATTCAGTATATAATAGATTTCAGTATAATTATCTTTTTATTATATTCAAGAGCTACTTAAACTTGCAAAAATAAGGTTTTCGTCTGTATTACGTATATCTTAATTATTACCAACTTATTATAATTTTATCAAAGCGATTTGTTGATATAATTGAATATAATTGAAGTGACCAATTATCTCCAATCACATGATTTATAATTATCTAAAAAAAATATGTACCTTTCCAGATATTTTCATTTGCACGCAAGTAAACAAGTTAATGCAATGTACACGAAGGGGTGAAACAAAATGTTATGGATCGGTACCTGGAAAATCGTTGACAGTACGTTCAACAAAGTAAGTGTTGCTCGGTGGAGTGAGTGACAAGGCGTGATTTGAGAAAGATCCTGAGGAACCAAATAAAACTCGGTCTGAAAGGTGCGCGGAGGGATTGTAAATTGTAAATCTAGGAGGATTTCTCGTTCGGTGTACGTATCGTGACTGTGACCGCGATCGAGCCTCCCGCTAATGAATCCATTGCGTCACGAAACACGCGACGCGACGCGGAGATGAGTATCTCCCCCTTAACCGCTTGCCTCCCTTCCGACCGGGGATATCGCGATCCATCCGTGGGTAGCAATGAATATTGCTCCTTTGAGATGCTGCACACGAGGAGTCGCGTCATAAATTTGTCGTGCTGCCGGTTGCGCAAGTCCGACATCCGTGGACCCACAACTCGTTGATGAAATTTTCTTATGGGAAACATATCACTGGCCGCCGAAGCCAAACGAAACTTGTGTTACCGGTAATTAAATATAAATAGTTATCATTTTTTACGGTCCCCAATAAAAATTTAAAAATCCCGGTGTATTAATGCTTGGAATTACGAATTGAGATGTGTTGGACTGTGTGTACAACTAACCATTTCAACATTATTTTAATTTGAAATCAATAGAATTTATTTTAATATTTATTGCTTTTGGTACATCGTTATTGTTGTTTATTTATTGCTTTGCACTAATCGATTTTTCTGTTATTTGATATAAATTCGATGGCCACACACATAGATTCTTTCTTAAAATTAATTTTCATTCTTCAACATTACTTTTAAACTTATTCCTTGTATTTCAATGGGTTTTCAATGCCTATTATATTGTTAGACTAATAAATTATTAGCTAGCACGTTTGTTAATTATTTTAATACGCAATACATACAAAAAGAAAGAAATGATTTCACATTTTTTGAAATTTTAAAAATTATATAAATATATATAAATAATTAGAAACATTTTTAATAAATGTATTATAGTCTGCAATACGTAATATGTAATATTTATGGTCTAAAACAAATAAATTCAAAATTGTTCTAATTGTAAAGGTATAAAATAAAATCTAGATGTTTTTCAAAATTTAATTCTATATTTCTTACAATTCTTATCTTTATCAATAATAGATACATTCATTGTTTTTTTGTCATTATACATTATTAAAATATCTGAAAATTTTTTATTTGTCATTCCATTAAAGTATGAAATTTATTAGAAAGCTCTTTTTAATGATGTATATAAATTGTGACGTTATCAAAGAATTTGTAATTATTTTATAATTGTAAATTCTATGTAAAAATATTTATACATTTGTTGGAGTTTCAATTATAAATATAAATAATCATATGTATTATCACACTTTTTTATATTTGTATTTTTATATTTAGTTATTATTTACTAATTAAACTCTGTTAATACTATCTAAATAAAGTACAGAAAATATTTGTTAGAAACGCTTAAGGAATTGGTGTTCATTTTTTCATTCAACAGACTATTATATCAATCACAGATAAATTAGGAATAAATATTAAAAAGAAAAACAAAATTCTTACATTGTTATTTCTAAAAATTGATTCAACTATACACGTGAAATATTTTACTTATAAAGTGCTAAATTTACTAATGGAAAAAAACTTATTATTCAACTTACATTTGCAATTGTATAGTTTTTTTTTTTTTTTTGAGCTTGATTGATTATAATTGAGGATGAAAAAAAATTATATAAAATTTCATTTTTTATCATTAAAAGATACTTTGGATGACGCAACATAGTTTTAAACTTTTTTCCTTTTAAACATTAAAATTATAAAGCTTGTTTATATTTCGGACATAAATACCTCGAGAGTGTTTTCATTAAATTTTATTTATCCATCGATTATTGTCGAGTGTAGGTCGACAACGGAGGGCCTGTATTACCGTAACAACCGTGTCAGATCTGGAAACAAAATGGCAGAGGAAAAAAATACACATAATACACATGGAGTTGTGCATAGGGAAAGAAGTGACAATTGTAGGTAAGTCAATAATTAAAAAAAAAATAATTTATGGAGAAGTGAGCTCGTGTCAAGATGACGGATGAGTGTCAATCGAGTAAAGGAAAGCCGCCTTTGTTCTTTCGTCGTGGTGGGCGACGGTTCATATTCTATACCACATTATGTAAATACAATGATAGAATTATGTAAACTGATAAACGACTGAGTGACGTCGATTGACAGTTACAATTACTCTTGTGAATTTTCGTCTTGTTTCAATCTTAAATTTTCAGGAAGTTTTTCATTATTAATGGAGCCATTTATGAGCATTTGAATTCGCATAATAAAATTTTATCGCTTAAATACTAGAATAAAATTTACTGATTTTCAATGTAATTTTTTATACTAATTCCATCATTGTTTTTGTAATATTAATTATACTCTTAAATATTCATCATTAGTTTCAGCATATTGGTTATTTGGAGCTACTTTTGATAAGAATTTAAAATAATATATTATATATTCATATATCTTAATTTTTTCTGTGAATAGAAATAATTCAATTATTTCAAAATTTTTAATTATAATTAAAATAATTTAGATTAATCTTAATATGTTGAAAAATTATTTCTTCTGGTTTTTCAAGCTTTATATTGATTATATAAAGTAAATTAATTAGTCATTATGAATTTTTTTTTATAATTACTCATTTTAAAATATAAAAACACAAATGAAAGAAAATATTAATCAATAATTAATAATTGAATATTAAAAATTAGTCCATATGAAATAAGAATTAAATAACGTATAATTAGCCAATACAAGGAATATTCAATGCTTATTTTAATTATTGATTTTTCAAGGATTATGAAAAGAGAGAAATTTGATATTAAGCTTTGTCGATAAAAACCACTTTACATCTATTGTAAGCTAGCACAGACATAAAAATTTTTAAAAAATACATATTTTTTATATATTTTTTATAATATAAATATGCTTCTCAAATATATTTTATAATAATTATTATTACATGATTCAGTAAAAAAATTATTGAATAGTAAATGAGCTAACTTTCACTCATTTTTGCTTGTCTTCATATTTACTTACTACACGTATGAAATTATTTTAATTTAGTTGCATTTATAATTCTTCATTCAATTCTCATGGTTTCATTATTATTATATTTACTTTTTGAAATTGATATATTTGTGTTTTATTGAATTTTTTTTAATAAGCAAGTGTATCAATAGAATTATCTAATTATAACATTTAATTTTTGAATTATTTTATTCCTTTTAAATAAAGAAGATTTTTTTAAATTTTGAATTTGATATCAATATATTGAAACATATTATATTTGGAAAGGCAGAATTATAAAAATCCATACATAAAAAAATGAATGACTAATGCAATTAAAACAACAAATAATTCATATTTTTTCTTATAAAATAATTTTTTTTAATAAATTATAAAAACAAATTTATTTGGATAATTTATTTCAAATTTAAGATGTTACAGTAGTCTTATTTTAACAATAATAATCAATATTGATTTTTTTCATTCCTTAATTATGATTGTGTATATACTCCTATTTACATCAATGCAAATATTTCACAGTATCAATAAAATATTAAATTACTAATTATTTAATAATAAATTTTACAATATTAAAACATACAAAAATGTTTCTATTAAATATAAAGACATATTAAATAGGAATTTTTTTTAAAAAAATTTCGGGCTTTATTGTTAGAATGTATATCTTGTTTAGTCTCTTTATTATAGAAATGATTTATTACGAAATTATGAGCGAAATTTTTGTAGAACGAAAACTATGCGAAACTATATGCGAAAGAAAAGCAATTTCAAAGTATTAGATTGTTGTTAATGCATTATAAAATGTGTTACGGCTAGCAACATACTGAAACAAGAGTCATGGAATACAAACTACGATTCCCACATATTTCTCAGTAGTTCATAAATATTCATATAATTTTGTAGCAAAGTAGTTCTTTTTATTTTTTTATCTTTTTAGAAAATTGTAAATAAAATATTTATTTGATGTAATTTGTTAATTAGATAAAGTGGCTACACAAACATTTCTTTTCATAGAATTAATTTTTACTTTCTTTCAAGAGAAAATCGTGAGGCAAAATATAAAATACAGACATCTGTACAGCTGTTTAAATACGTTCCAACAAATAATAATATCGTTTTATAAATTTTTTGAAACACTAATATATTTCATTTGCATGCTAATTCAATCTGATAATGTAAATTATTGATGTAGATAGTAAATATACAATGATTGAAACAATATTTTAAAATTGATTAGGATGCACAAATAATATTTAATAATTTATAATTTACAAAAATTATTTTATTTTATGAATAATGCCATATTCGAAAGTAAATATAATAAAATATTTTTTCATGTCATACAATTATTATTTAAGGACAATAGGATTTTTGCCTCTACATTAAATATATGTAATCTACATGAAATAAAATTAAGAAATTATTAACCGATAAATCTTTATTACAATACATCTAATCTTTTGTTTCTTTGGTCTCTTCTTTTTTAAAGATTTCTCTCACATAGATGTTTACTTGATGACTGGAATATCTCGTCGTAATCCCAATGATATTGCAGATTCCCGTATGTGACCATAATCGAAAGGTTCTTTCCTGTAATTGCACCTTTTGAGTTCTCGCTAATTCTGCTTCAGTAACAGGTAATCTTACCCAAGTTATATGAGATTAAAAATGGTACAATAATTTATTGAGCATTTTCAAAATTGTTTATTGAGTGGGAATTCATCATTGTTTGGCAATCAAAGATTTAAGAAAGTGAAAACTAGATAGCCTATTCGCTTTCGTAAAAATCTAATGCAATATTTGTACATCTATGTATATGTATAAAATTTAAAATTTTAGTAGCATTTGATAATATAACTTACATGATTTATAAATAGAATTGACTGAGTATGGAGATAAAAGAAAATTATATATTTACTATTCAATTATACGTACTAAAATAAATTTATAGTATCAATAAGTTTTCGATATTCATGATTTTGATATTATCTACACATTTATTTTGAGAATCTATAGATAATTGGTATGCAGTTAAAATAAGGCTAATAAATTATAAAAGTAAAAAATAGTAGAAAAAATAGTAAAAAGAAGTAGAAATAAAACAATATTTAGGTGAACGACCGACATTTTTGCTTATAATTAAAAAAAAAATACATTCATCAAAGCATACATTTTACAACTACGCATATAAAAATAAATAATAAAGTTTTTTTTATTAAATTATAGTGATTTTTCTTTTACAGAATATTTTAGAGATTTTTTTTAATATTTCTTTTTTTGATAGGATAAATTTTTATATACAATAAGGGCATGTGTTTATTTTTTTTCAAACTAAATCTGAGATCAGGTAATGTTACCGTTTCTCTTTGCGACGATTCGCTATTTATGGCAATACACATGTCATGAGGAATTTGTAAAGATTTCATCATTTTTGATCTTCTTCGATGGAGTAAAGGTAATGATAAACTAGACTTACATTTCAAAGTTTATTTCTTGATCTTTAGTTTCTGAAATAAAATGTTTGAGAAAAACTGATAAATTCCAATTTTTACAAATTTTTTATTAAAAAAAAAAAAAACAAAACAAATTCTATAATAAATGAAAATTATACCTTTTTCAGTATTTTACAATTACATGAAGAAATTACATTTTATAAAATAATATATTCGAGATATGTTTTACTTTATTATCCTGTTAATATATTTTTATTAATTGTCAACTATATATAATTCTATAAAGTATAATATTACGAAAGATAGTGGCTATGAATTATACATAAAAATTATACATGCAAATCATATGTACTATTTGAAAATCAAAATTCTCAAAATAGTTCATTATAAATATACTTATAAATATACTAAAAATTAATTTATTTTCTTTTATTAAATATTAAATTAAGTTAAGTTATTACTGTTTGTAAACATTTATATAAATAATATTTAAATTGTAAATTTGAAAAAATGTGTTAAAATTTGTTAAAACATTGTTGATATATTTTAAAAATTTATTGATATGTTAATTTATTGGGTAATGATTATATTTCTTTCGGAATATTGTTTTAATTATTAATTATAAATAATTCAACCAAAGATAATATAATATATACATAATTATATTTATACTTTAGGAGCTTGTAAATTAAAAAAATTATTCAGGTACTATGATACAAATGTAATGACCATATTATGATATCAATACACATACATCATACGTAACAACTATGTAGGTGGTTACTTAAGGAAATGTTTATATTGTTGCTTTTATAGAGGTATTCTGTTTACCTGGAACCTATACAGTGATTAATTTGAAATGAATTGACTATTAGGACAAGATTTTAATACAAAAATAATAATAAAAAAAAATAGAGGAATTATGAATTAGGTTATAAAATATGTATGTAATTGACGATACAATAAACAGTATGTTATTTAGGATTATTAGCTTTGAACATACTTGTATGTATTGTTTTAATTAAATTTTTTTAATTAAAGTGGAGATATGTGTATAACAGGTACTTCAGAAATTTTAGAGTTAAATTAGTTGTGTACGCGATTTGAGGGTCATGGATTTTGTATTTGTGTTCCGCATTTATTAAAATGGAGGACTAAAGTTAAATAATTCTTAGGACACGGTTTCTTCACTACGATTCACACAGGCTGTCTATTTTTTTGTGTTTTTACGCGATAAAAAGTACGTAAAGAGATACTAGTTCGGGACAAGATACAAGCGAGATATAAAATACCATAGTTCCCGCATTGTGCCTCAGGTGAATAAGTACCTGCGTACGTGTAATACAAAATTTTCATATCTGGCTCGGATAAGTTCTCCAAGTACTGTCTATGGCTCTTGACCGGATACTCTCTTTCTTCGTGGCATGTCATGCTCCACCATGCAGAAATACCCACTAATGTCATTCTAAAGTATCCCACGTAAATACCTCAGTAGTATACGCGCCAATATATTTCGAAGCTAAAGTTAGGCAATGAAAATCTAATATTGAGATTTCATCCACTAAATATCATATTTATAGATGTTAATAAATGACTACTACACACGAACGATGTAGGATTTTATAACATCCTTTCTTCTAATTTCATTCATTAACGCATTCATTCAATAATACAACATCAAGATTTTAGTATAGAGTAATTCTGCACTTATTTTAAATTAATTATTTATAATAAATTTATATTTATGGTTTTATAAATATTGGACAGCACATTTTATTTTCCACCATATTCTCTTACTGTAGATAAATATTTAAATGTATACAAATAAATTAAATAATTTTAAAAAATGATACCATAGAAAATATAATTCGTGTCTACATCTTATTATAGGATAACGCTAAGACATTTCTCTTGTTTGTTATTACTTCTGTGCGTCAATAAAGTAATATTATAAAAAAACAAATTTTAATATTTTCGTACACATATATATGTTAATGTATTTACTTGAGTGCGAATAAATTCTTCTAATTCATAATCGAATATAAATTTAAGAGCTTCATCACATTGATGTCCTATATTGGATTTAATAAAATTTATATCTATTTGAATAAGTATCGTTGAAAATTATAAATATTAATTGAGATCTATCTTAAATATTATAACATAGAGTAATTATAAATAAAGTATAAAAACAATTTTTTATTAGATATTAAGTACGTCCTTCGTTTGAGTCACGTCTATTCATCATATAATGAACGCGTAAATAATTTTCCTACGTAGATTGATGACTGATATTCAAATTTAATGAATATGAATTTCTGGATGAACGAAGATTTTCTTACTTATTTTATAGGTATATATTTTATAGGTATAAATAGACTTGAAAACTCAGACTCCCATCATTACATACCGTAATATTTTAAAAATAACAAAAATTCTCTTCTAATGCATTGCAAATTTATTACAGATTTTAGACATAGGTATATGCAAAAATACTGCTAGCCGGTTAAATGTGGACAAATTATAAATGCCTTTGCTTGGCACACTCATTCTTACAAAGTTCTAAATTATGCTTTGACTATCAACTTCTAAGCTATTTTATCTAGTCGTCTACAAGTTGGATTTGGTTGAATACTACGTGATTAAACTAAAGAGCAATCGTCGTACGATCTAACAACGACAGCTTTCCTTTTTGCGTCTGATCAACCATCAGGGCCATACTTGAGTCTCGATACCTTATTTAATGCTTCTGTGGTGCATCGGTATTTCCAAATGCTATTATTATTTAAATCGCGACGATGCTTAATACGTTATTTTACATTGAAATTTAAAGCGTGACAACTAAACATTTAGTAAAATATGAAACATTCAAAGCTATATAAAATTGAGGAAATGCGTTCTTTTTTGTGCTGAAAGCTTTTTTTTAAGTGCTTTCATTCACAGAAAAAAAAGGAAATTTTCATACTTTACTATATTTTCAAATATAATTCTTTATTATTATCTATTATTTAATCCTCAATTAAAAATTTAATAATGAAAATAAATTATACAATTATTTGAAGCATTGCATTTTTATTACAATCCTTTCAATGGTGTATAATAAGCTGAAAAAAATCAAAATTAGCCTTGGATTTTATGTTATAGAATCCAGTACCGCGATTATAAATTAAAAATAATTTAATGCCAATTTTATTGTTGGAATTAATTAATTGACACTAATTCAATAATAATATAAAGGAATGCAAGATTACTTTAAAAAACGTTATGGACTTAATCCATTAAAGATAGTATCTTATAATAAGAAAATAACTATTAAATTTTATTTTATAGAATAGAATTGAATAGTAACGTGATTGGATTTTTATGAAAATATAATTTTTAAACAATTTAGAAAAAAGGAATGGACAAAACAAAAGAAAAAGATTAACTAAATGAAAATGTGCGTGAATATTAGAAACGAAGGAGTTTAAATTCAATTTAATATAATACATTATCAAGTTATATTTATAATTATTTATTATTTCTCGAAAATTTTTATAAATAATATTTGGAAAAAATAAAACTTTATTATTAAAACATAATTCATAAAACCGTCTTATAAATATATATATGATATATAAACAATAATAAACAAAAATATAAATCCATATATCGTAAAAATTAATTAAATTTTCCCTTGTTTCAAGTAATTTATAATACTTAAATGCAATTAATATTTTTGATTTATATGCTGTTAAAACAATTTCTAATAAATCATGTATTTGAAATAATATATGTACATTGAGAAAATTATATATTTTATTTTTCTCTATTAGTTTACTTTGGTGAATATGTTACATAAATTTCAGATTAGAGAATTTAACCAGTTTCTGAAAGTATATGTTTAGTATACTTATGTAATAGTGAATATTACAAAGTCTTTGATGTTGTTTGAGTTAATATGTGCTTTTAATAACTAAGTTTTTCGGATGCATTAATTATTATACATTATTGCTCTACATGCTCAAAGATAAAAATCGTAATACAATGAGAATTTCGATTTATACGTAATTTTCCCAATATTTTATTTTTTATGCATACAATTATTTACATATTAAAATTGAAATTTTTCTATACTAAAAATTAATTACATAAACTAATTTTTTATAGACAAAATTATTAATAAGCATTATTAAAATTAAAATGATCTTTATATAAGAGGGCAATTATAAATGACTTATAAATTGATAAAAATATTATTGTTTTTAAAAATTAAATGTGTTATTAAATAAGTGATATTTCTATATAAATTTGTGTTTCATTATTTTCCATAAATTTTATTGCATAATTTTATGGATATACATAGATACATACATGTATATATATAAGTATATTATAAATCGATGTATATACTATGCATTAACTATTACCTAGTTATTTAATACATTAAATAATAATGCAGTGTTTTAAATAAATTTAATAGAAATTCTCATGTTTTATTTCAGGATTGCTGCAAAAGGATAATTAAAAGGATTCGTCGTTGTTTGAACATTGAATATGGACAGTAATTTCAGATGGTTTTACGAGCGTGTGAAAGGATGTGCGTAATAAATGGTTTGGTTAAATTATCAAAGTATAATTTAATTGAAATTATATTATTTTATCTTTGTCATTTATTTTAAATTACCTTGGATTAAATATACTAAATAAGAATTAAGAATAGAAAGATTACTTACGTTTATAAGAATTTTATATCGTTATTATTACGCTTGTTATGTATTGAATATAAATATAAATATTTTCTTTATTATATTTACTTTGATATTATTTAATATTTGAAGACTTAGCTAATCTTTCTAAGTTTTCTTTTTATATTTATAGTACGTTTCTTCATATTATCTTTACATATTTTGAAGTATTTAATTAATTAATAATTACTTGTGACAAGTGTAAATAATGATTAAATCATAAATATTTTCTAGCTGACTAATCCGAAATTCACGGATGTAAATGACTAATTTTTCATATTTACTTCTGTTAGAATTGACCAATACTATTTGGAAGGTCTTATGTCACATTCTTAAGTCGGAATGATGGAGTATTTACTCGGTTTCAATTGACGTTTTCCTATTGCAGACCATGCGAGTTTTTGTTTAGAACATCTAATTTGCTATATTTGATTCTTGATTCAACATTCTATTCTTCAGTGTTCCATCGACTCGCAACATTGCGTTGGTTTGTAAATCTGATTGTATGCGAAGCCATGGATCTGTGGAAACTGGTGCACCTATGTATTGAATATTCTCAGTCTTATTAATCTTTTCTAGTAATTTCTTAACATTATATATTTCGCCTATAAGCTTATTGATATTTTAGACTTCTTTCTCTACGTATAATAATAAAGTTTGATTTTTTATTTTTTTGTTTTTTATAGATTTAGAATTACTATATATGTGTATTATCAATTAACATATTATTTTAGAATTGTTTATAGTGAATTTTAAAAAATTATTTCATTAATAAATTTGCTACTTTAATCGCTTAAATATTAAATAGCTTTAAACCTTCTGTATACGCGTACTTAGTTATATAAGTTTCTATATAAATATATATGTATTTATATTTTTTATCCTGTAATATATGATATTATGATATTCTTTTATAATATAAAAAATTATTTATTGTTTTCCCTTTTGGAAATATTTTTTTTCTAAAAATTCATTTATAATTATTAAAATTGTTTTCACCACAATTTATTCTCGGCTGGTAAGTATATCATTAGTTATTTTTTTTTTAATTTTTGATTACTTTGTGTTATACATTTTTTTAAAATTTTATACTATTCAATTTCTTTTAGTTCTTGTTTTTTACATATGATTTTGAATTTTTTAATATAATATAGTGTTTTATTTATTCTTATTTGATTAGATTATTGTCTATTGGTTATTTATATACTTTTTCTTTATCAATATATTATTATTATTAATACATTTTATTAATTTTAATACATTATATCCAGTAATTTAGTTTTTCGAGTACCTTATCGTATGAATTTGTTATTACTTGCATCTTAAGTTTATTCTCTTTTTTCTCCAAACATTCAATTCTCAAATTTAGCATATTTTTAATGGTTCCTTTTTTCAGTTCTGTTAGCTTTTCTATATGGTTATTCTAAAAAAAATGTATTACTTTTTCTCACAAAATTTGTCACTATTTATTCCACTACTTAAAATATTATTTTTTATTTTATTATTAATTTAATTTTAATTATAATATAATATTATTGGAATTAGCAACATGTAACTTATAAATAAAATAAACTCAACCTTCGTCATTATGAAATTAGCAATTGTTTAATATTTAAGTCATTGACTGGCATAAACACTTTTACATACGAACAGGAGAATTTCAAAATTTTATGCAGAAAATACCGACTCATTTCAATACTAACTGTCATCGCTCATTATAGCAGCATTTTAAAAGAGATTTTTCAGTAGTGAATATCATAGTTCGCGCTAATTTATTGAAGGACTGTGATATACCATTCAAACGATATTGAATATTTTGTTTGAAATTAATATAAAGTCGTTGGTACTTCATGCAAATTTGTGACGAGAACTATGTGTAACAGAAAACACAGTAATTTAAGTTTGTTGTTTTATAAATACACACTCGCAAAAGTATGTGCATATACTACATTCACATTTAATAATATAAAGCTTTGTAACTAATAAGTTACAGAGTCATGGTCGCACGTGAAAAGCTACTGAATAATATTGCCAAAAGTGCGTAATTTGCTAAGCTACATTAATCGTTGTATAAAAAGTTAATGAGAAGAGAATTTATTGATATTTAAAAAAAAGTTATTCAAATAAAATTGTATTTGTACTAAATCATCAAATACTCAAAATTAACAATTCTTAAATTTGTATATATTAACATATCCATAAATTGTAAAGTATATAAGCTTTGTTGCTTACATATTTCGAAAGTGAGCCAATATATTACTTATGGAATATTTTAAAAGATAACATAAAAAGTTAGTAGAAATAGAATAAATGTTTAAGCTATAAATTAAAATATGATACTTTAAAAATTAATAAATTGTGAAAGGCCAATTCATTATTGAATAAAAATATTATAGGAATACAATAATCAATGTTTTTTTACATCATAATGGAAGTATTGTAAATGAAGCTTTTAAGAATCCAATCTATTAAGGTAATAAATAAATCATTTCAATAGAATATGCAGTTTAAAAATATTTTATCTGAATTTTAATTTAATCATAAAAGTTTTCATACCTTTTTATTAAAATAAAAAATTCTTTTATTACAAAAAATAAATGCTATATATATATTTCTTCATAAGGGAAGTGACAATAATATTTTTAAATTTATTTATCCATTATTCTTAAAATAGATCTAGTAATTATATTGTATATAACATTGTGCTCAAATATCTTACAATAATTTTTTTTTCTGAAAATCCATCTACTGATTAGTATAATAATATTTTTAATATGAAGTAAAATAGTTCACTATATTAAATAATATACATTATTATTGTTATTATTAATATGTAGATGATAGCCTTATATTATTAATTATCAATGCCGTTTCGTTCATATGAATAATGTATTCATTTATAATTAAAGGAGTTTGGTAATGGAAAAAGCTAAGAAGTATCCTAAACCTTGAATGAAAATTTTCAATAGTTCATTTCGCAATTGCATTTCTTTAAGACAAAAATTTTAAAATAATAATATGCCTTGTGACCAATTTCATGCTTGGTATAATAGAATTAATACATTTTTCAGATGTTTTAATACGACATGTTTTCAAATGTTTTAATGGTAGATGTTTTATTTGTATAGGAGAGTCATCGTCATTCTACTCGACCTATATTTAGCATCTTTGGCCAAAAATTGAAGGTCGAATTAACGCAAGATCATTACCTACGATTGTAAATGAAATCTGTCAGGCCTAACTTAAGTGAGTCAGTCTTTATATAAGTATTTTATTTTGGTCACTAAAAGTCTTACGCAATATCTAAACAAAATGTCAACAAATATTAATAATAAATATTTGGTCACATTTTACAATTATTTCTATTGATAACATTTTTTTTCATAATTATTATACGATTAAATACCGTGATAAATTTGTATATATTATACTTTAAACGAGATTTAAAAAAAAAACTTATACTGGATATTTTTATCTAAAATTTTAATTATTTGAATGTAAATTTTTAATTATCCCAGTAAATTCAAGTATATAAATATTCAATCTGATTTGTATTTTCAACGATCTATCTTTAAAATTCTTTATAATAAAACCAAAAAATATTCAGATAATAGATTCAAAATTTTATAAAGTAGCATATTTTTTGAGTCTTTATTAAAATCCAATCAATTTATAAGATGTAAATTAAACATTAATATATTCAAGTAGATTATAAATTACTTTTTGTAATTCAATTCATGTAAGATCTACATGAAAATCGAATATTTCGAATTAAAAAGGTAAAAAAAAAAAAAAAATATGATTAGGATTGAAATAAAAAAATATTAAAAATACATGATTTCGATTTAAATATAGATATTTTTATTTTTAATTTATTATTTTATTTTATTAATATTTATTTTTTATTTTTATTTTTTTATGTATAATTCATTAATTTAAAAAATTACTTTAATTAATTCATAAAATAAAATATGACTGCTGTAAAATTAAGTTATTAAATTATTAATGAAAATTATTGATAAAGCAATTAAGTAGATCTATATTTTCCTAAATTCGATCAACTCAAATTACAACAGTTGCTGTAACAAAAAGGATTTTCCATAGTTTGGTGTGTCTCGATTAACAATTGACGCGTCTTGTGACGAGATCAGGATTTAGTTACTCAATGCAGATCGAATCAGCGCAAAGTGGGCTTGTGTCCGTCGTTCATGACCCCCCTCCCCTTTTAACCCCAAATTCCACATCTTAAAGGAAGGGTTTGACAGAGAGTTTGGGATCTTGGTCGGGTAATTAATGGTTACTTTAGCACATTTACATTTCTAAGGCGATTGAATGGATTAATCGTAGCCTATTATAGCAAAGTTTTTGAGTATTCATTTGTTAATTTAATACAACTACTATACGACTAAATAATACTTAATTATTAATGTATACTCTAGACTATTTAATCATACGTTTCTTAAATAATAAAATGTATTTTAATATATTAGTAGGTAATAGCCCAAAATCATAAACAATACAAGATTGGAACAGCTTACCTACTATTTTCTTAAATATTTTGTGAAAGGAAGGGGTGTCTCGGGTTTACTTGGGCATTTCCCACTTATTTTGGCGCTAGTACTTTTATATGTTTTATACAGCCCATATAAACCAGTATTACATATTAACTTACGAGCCCTACACGTTCTTGTTCACTGTAAACAAGACAATATAAAATATTTTTGCTGTTAGATTGATATTTTTTTATTTTTAAGATAAATTAGATAATTCTTCTACAGCATAATATTGAAACAATCTTTACTGAAAATAACCACATTATATGGCTGCGAAAGAAAACTTTATAAAAATAGTAATGATAATACAGAATTCAGTATTTCAATTTTGTGTATACAATATTTAATTATAAATACATATATTATTAAATAAATAATATGTCACTACTCATAATTATATTAAACAACAAACAATTATTACACAAGACAATAAATACATGTTGACACAAAAACTTTAATAAATTTCTCGGTAAAATAATTAATTTTATATCTACAAATTGATACGTAAATTGTGAGTTAAACATGAAGTACTTAAATCTTATATAATTCTGTAATTCTTATAAACTTAAGCTCTATTATTTTAGTTATATCTACTTTCTATTTATATTTTCAATATAATTACATATGAATTTATCAATAAGTGTTCATTTCCATACTGTTGAAATTTTGATTAAACACAATACAGTAGTAATTGGTTCTATATAAATATCAAAATATTAACATAAAATACGAATTAATTGATAAATAAAATAAACAACTAAAAATTTTTAGTAAAAGTCATAGCTTTTATAATATAAGTTTGTAATTATTTACAATTTGCTTTTAATCATTTTCTTGAATTTTTTTTATCTACATTCCCGAGTTACGGTAAATTATCTTTAAATAATAAGTTTTTATCTTTCGTTTATTATTTATTAAAATATATACATATACATGTATATTAAATTATAATTATAAGAATTTATTATGTTATATTTTTTTTTTCCTTTTCTGTACATAAATTTTAATTTTAGAATATAATATAATTTGAATACTTATAGTACTGGTATATATTTTAATTACTATAGTTAGTTTTATATTTCTTAAAAATGCGAGTTCGTAGCTAAGAGACAAAAGGAGAAAATAAATAATAAGAAGAGACTATATAAATGATAAAAGCTTCGATTTGTTCATTTTATGATTCCACAAAAAATGAAGATATTTCTACCAGCTTGAAGACGGATGTAAATTTACCTGCTCAGTCATTGCATTTCGGCACCTAGGAATGCAGACTCCGGTCTTTGGTCCAGCATCTACTGGTCGGATTCCCGCGTTATGGCAGATATTGTCGTATTGCATGCAGTTGTATATGAATGCGGCTCATATGACAATTCTACATATTGTATTGCTGATATATTTATATATTTTGTTTTTATATACTTGAGTATTTTCTTTTATTTCACTACTATAATATTTAAAATATCCAAAACTTTGCAGCCATATTCAATTTCATTGCTCTTTTTATTTATTTAGGTATAGCTTTTTATTTCTTTACATTTGTATTTGGTTTTACTTTAAATATATATTCTTATATTCATGACTAGGTTTATAGACGCTTTTCTAAATATGTGTGTCAGCATTGTAGATTTTCTTCTGATAGTTATCTATTTCTTCACTTTGCTTTAATAATAATTTCAATACAGTTCCTACTAACAGAATGCGACACAATAATATAAAACCAAAAAAAAAAAAAAAAAAATTGAGTTTCGTAGTAGAATAATAAACTGATCATAAGTTGTAACGTTTTATAATTGATGACGATTATTAATTGAATACAAAGAATCATAATACATAAATAAAATTCAATACTTACAAGTACTGAAAATGCATATGCAAATAAAATATTTCTATTCAATACCTAATAAATTATTGCATAAAATACAAGATTTTAGTAATAGTAGCTAAAATAAATATTTATTAAAGCAATTGAAAATTATATTTATTTCCTTAAAGGTTATCATTAAAACTTTGTGCGAACTATATTTAAAAATTTATATTTAATAATTACTATATTTTAATTAAGTTTTTATAATATAATATTTAAGTAAATTTAATAAAATATTATATAATAATTGTTTTTTCTCGAATAATATATGCATAAATATGGGAAAAATTTCTAATCATAGTATGTACTATTTTTTATGGTGTTACAAAAGTTTAAATAATATTTATTTCAGACTACATATGTTTTATTTCATAAGTTAATAAATATTTTATAGGTAATACTGAAGAAATTTATTTATTATAATTTTTGTAATTGAATAATTAAGTGTTATTTCATCTATATAATAATAATGTAATTGCAAAATGTTTTTCAACATTATTGAAAAAAATTCTAAGTCAATTACAAACAGATTTATTTATACTTTCATACTATATTTATATACAAAAAACAGTTATAAATTCTTTTATTTAATTTTTTGGTTTGTATTAATTATATACAAAAATAATTTAGAACTAATGTTACCCATTTTCTGTTATATCATATTTTAATAATTTAGTATATTTGTGATTTAGTAATCTGAAATATCATTTTATCTTTTTGGTACTTACTTTTTTTTCATACGCTTTTCTTAAGATTTTTCTTTTCAAAATTTTTTTAAGTACATAACACAATTTAAAATATTTTATTTTTTCATAATTAATATTTTATATAAAAAGTATTAATTTTTTTTCATTGTGAATAATTATTTATAATTTATATTGTACATTTATAACATCTCATATAAAGTGAGCGTGGGATTTAATCTACATGATTCTAAACACATATAAAATTATGCGATCATCGATCGAAACTTTGTAAAATGACTGATTATAAACGAAACAATGAAGGGCTTTATCGATGACAAATTCAATGGAGAGAAATATCTGATAAAAGCTAGAAGAAATGTACAACGTTTAAGATTGATATAATATGATAAAATAAGGTGCAGAAGGAAGGAGGAGACTTTTTGTTTTCTCTTTTTATGCTGTTTTATATTTTTATTTTGCTATATATTTTGAAATTCCTGTGAATGAGTAAAGTTTCTAACTAAAGTACCGATTATCTAAAATGCACTTCTTACTTCAGTATTGCTAATAAATGATACTTTGTTAGATTGTATTACTATTATTAAATCTATCTACAATCTAAAATAATTATCTAATTGTATTAAAATTGTTTAAGAACCTCAGATTATAATACTTTAAATCTAATATCTTTAATTTTATAAATAATCATAAAGAATGATTTTATATTTACATATTTTTAAATAATATAGTTTATTTAAGTGCAATTAATATTTTCAAGTTATATTAAAGTTTAATTGAAGTATGTAAAATAATGTTATTACAAAAGGGTTTTTTACTTTTTGTTATTGAACAGTATTTTAATACCTTAATTATTTTTTTTATTCCATAAATTTATTTTAGTTTTTATTGCTTTGAAGATATTTTTATCATAAAATATTCTATATTTTTTTTCCACATGAATTTAACTAATATTTAGATATTTATTACAAAAACTGGACATTGTAATTTATATGTACTAAAGTAACATACGCGTGTGTGCTACGCTCAAATACATATATATGTATATATATATGGTAATACTTGTTAAGAACAATTATCCTGCCAGTTTTATAATTAAAATTCTTCATTAACATTTGTGATGTATAAAATAGTATTAATATTTAAAAGAATGAATTATTGATAGTGTTCTGTAATGGATATTAAATTAAGTAATAATTATAAATTTTATATCACATATGTTTTAAATTTATTAGCAATAAGATGTTTATAACTTGAATTTTTTAAAGGTAACATATTATTAAATAATGAAATAATTGAATTTTAGTATTTTATTAACTGATGCAATTTGACGAATCAATTAAGCTAAGTGAAAATATTTGACATGAAACTTATAACATAATATATAATAACCTGTCCATTATTATAAAATTTTATTGAATAAATGCTTCTATTGGTTCGATTAATTTCATTGTAAAAGTTATTGAAATTTATTCTTATAACAATGAATTTTTGTTTCTAAGCCCATTATATTCATTAATTGTAAAATATTTATAGATTAATCATGTAAACCTAATAAACGTATAAATATTTATAATTCGAAACTTGTTATGTATATATAATAAAAAGCGATACATATATATTTATCTTATATTGCTATTACCGTAAATTACTAATTACAGTTTATGAGTAAGTTAATAATCCAGTTAAATAGTCAGAAGTTTTAAATATTGTTGTAATGATTACAATTATCTGAATTGAGAATAATTATTATCTTTGGTAGAGATACGGACACTCTGTAAGTCTGTGCCTTGTAAACGAAAGATAAAAGCTGTCGGCACGGTAATTCAGTTCAATACGAGAACTCATAACTGTAATTTCATCTCTATGTTCGGGTACTCTCTTCGGTCTTATTTTGGAGGCTGCGGCTGTCTTTTGTAAATTTCATTGTCAGCATTGGTGCGACAGTCGACTGGTTTCGTCAAATCTAGTGTGAATTTTATTTTATTTCAGTCTCTTCATTCAATACTATAACTGTGACCTACAATTAAAAACAACAAGTTCAAAAGGGATAATACATAGTGGATGTAAGAAAATTTTTAGGCATTGCTGCAGCATCTATATATTAACAATGTTATGTATAATATTCAATCAATTTGAATATTTTTATGTAATGAAGATCATAGTTAAAAACATTTTTTTTACAAGATACATTTTCATAAATTTACGCAATCTGATGAAAAAAATATATTTATTTTATATAGTAAATTATGTTTACTATTTTGAATTAAATGTAATATCAATTTAATGAAATAATTGGAAAAAATTTGTACAAAAACAACAAGTTCAAAAGGGATAATACATAGTGGATGTAAGAAAATTTTTAGGCATTGCTCCAGCATCTATATATTAACAATGTTATGTATAATATTCAATCAATTTGAATATTTTTATGTAATGAAGATCATAGTTAAAAACATTTTTTTTACAAGATACATTTTCATAAATTTACGCAATCTGATGAAAAAAATATATTTATTTTATATAGTAAATTATGTTTACTATTTTGAATTAAATGTAATATCAATTTAATGAAATAATTGGAAAAAATTTGTACAAAAAATTATACTGATACTTAAGAAATGAGATTGAAATTTTTACTCGAATAATAAAGTACTATATAAAAAAATCATTTATACATGTGCAATTCTGTTAAAAATTGTTTAGAATTTTTTTTGTATAAAAGAGTATTCAGATACTAATTTTATTTTAGATATTATATCATTTAATTTATTTATTTACTTATATAAATATAATAGTAAGTATTTAAGAAATTTTTTTAAAAAATTGTTTGTAGTGTAAATATAAATTTGAATAATACAAAGGTGTAAAATTTGAAATTAATATCATGGTTAACATATGTATTAATAATTTTAAAAATGAATAATCCAGATGAACATGTAATTACTAATTCTGTTTTTATCTATCTAAAATCGAATATTTTAGGAGTGCAATGATACTTTTTATAAGAACAATTATGTTTTTTATAAACGTGTATACTACCATTAGTGAAATGTTGGGTAATCATCTAATCATTATGTGGTTAATGGCGACATTTGACATTATTTATATTCGTTGAAGACCATTAATAATATTTACGAGAAAGCCTTAAGACGGTTTAATTATATATGTCTCTGAACTAGAATTTCTTAACGCAGAACGGCAATGACGTTATAGAACTCTCAATCTTTCTTTATATTTTTACTTTTGATTGTCATGTTAAAAACGTCGTCATACACAACTAATATAATCATGTAATAAATCCAATTTGATCCTTTGCACACGTACACACACTCATGTATATATATATAAATATCGCAATAGAATTCATTTTGATTTTAATATGAAATCGTCAATAAATTACCAATTAAAACTGACCTGTCTATTTGTGATTAAATGATTTCATATTAGAATAGGTGAGTTATTATATAGAAATTACAGAATTAATTATTGCTTATATTTCTTTGAATTTAAATTTAATTATTTTACGTATTTATATAAGAGTTTTGAAAATTTTTTTATTAAAATGCATTTTATATATGAAAATATTAAATTGTCATCACATTTCTCTTTCCTTATCACTTGATTCTAAATCTTACACAAAGTTTCTATCTCGTTCTTTTTGATTGTTACTCTCATTTTTACATTCAGAATACATTTAATCAATTCGATAATAATTTACATTTGTTAAATTTATTTATGAACAGTTTTTTTCATATGTATTTTGTGCTTGAAAATTTCAAGATATAGTTCCTTAATTGGACTTGATTGATGGATAACTTATCACATACATCTGGTTTTTGCAAGTGTGATTTGTACATGAAAACGGTGTAAATTAAAAATTTACAAAACTTTTTTTTTTTTAAATATTTGTTTCTTAATCACGATTTTCCAATACTTCCATAATAACACTTTATATACGGATAATTTATTAAACTGATATTTCATAACTTTGTAGGAATCTTCATCTCAGAAATATAGTTCTTTATTAGTATGTAATAAATAATTGTCAATTAATGATGCTCTTGGAATATATATATTTATTTTATAATAATATGTAATGTTATAGATGTGAAGATAAAATTTTTAAATATGTAGATATATAATTAATTATTAAAATGTCCTTTATAATTAAATAAAATAAATTCAAGTGTAAATATAAAGTTTGAATTTGTAATGAAAATAATAAAAAGCTGTGTTCCCTGTAGAAGTTTTGAATTTCTCATAGATCAAGAATATTCTGTCTAATTAAATTATTATGTTACAGAATTTCAATATAGAAGTATGGTTTATATGTATGTGATAATTGATGAAATGTGTGTGTTTAAAACAATTTTAATTAAATTTATTAAACAATCTGTTTGGTCCATAAATTAAGTTATTAATATTATTATAAGTTGATTCATCGGGTTAAATTTAATTCAAAGGTTAAATCCATAAATTTAAAAAAATGAATTCCCATCCGCTTAAATCTAATTTACTTACAATAGGACATGCTTTATTAGTACGCTGAAAGTCGAAGAAACGGTACAATTTAAAGTTAAATATTGAGTTCTATTGGTAGTTATAATGGAGTTAATCAGTTGTTAGAAATTAATAGCATTCTCTTTATAGTTGAGTACCGAGAAAATGTAGCTGTCCCTTTTTTAAATCGACCATCTATTTACCTCCTACCTTTGGAAAAATGATGTAATTTGATTTACAGTCGATTGTTTCTCCGGAGCTCATCCGCTGAGGATCATTGGAAGATGAGGACGTCATCAGTGGTGACTGGAGATTTCTCCGGTAATGCTCCCGTCGACATACAGCCAAATGTGTTAACCATAAATAAATGTACGTAATGATCGAGAACGGATTAGGGAGCATTGGATCGTATTGCAATATGTCATTTTCATTGTCTCGATCCTCGCGTCTTCCTCCCCCAATGCAATATCTCCGGCCACGTTACAGCAAAAGCAGCTGCTCGTGTCTATTTTCGCATAATGAGGTGCTTTTTGAATTAGATTATGCGAAATACATCGTCGACGCTATTGAATCCCGACTGTATTAATACATTTGTATTAATACCATTCTTAATGCATTAATACATTTTGAAAAAAGGCGACAATGTATCTGCAGGAATTTCAACGTTAGTGTTGCACTTGGGAGATAAATAGTCGATTTCATTCTGCAAAATCAGATAATCAGTTTATAAAATTGCTTAAATTAGATTCACGCCAATGTTTCCAAAGCCCGATCATTTTCATTTGTTAGAACATTTTTTTTAGCTATAATACAAAGAATTGCAATTAATTGGAAGATTAATAAAAATGTCCGGTTTGATTAATAATGATTATTTTAAGACTGAATACTCTTGGTAAATTGAAACATATTAATTAATACAAAGGTAACTACTAATCAGGAGTTAATTTATGCCAGTCATTTTTAACAAGATT